>JALIGW010000001.1:68511739-69164239 GCA_023053685.1 Diadophis punctatus similis | reverse complement strand
GGAGCTTGTTTGTATGTGTGAAAGGGGGATGAGTGAAAGCAGACAGAGCATTTTTCCATCTCTGTAAGTGGCTTCAATTTAAAGGAACCACTGGAATTTTTAAATATGTCAATAAAAAGAAGAAGTTAGGCACTAAAAACTAACCAAGATACCTTTTTCTTCAGCAAACTGAGAGTGCTTTCTGATAGCTGAGTTGCTTGGCAATGTATTACGATGCCAGAAACCCAACATTTATTTTAATCGAAAAGGTAGTTTGCTTCTTTGTAGCTTAGCAAATGGTATAAACTCAACCACAATTTGTAAACCACAAATACTGTATTGAAAAGCATTGTTTATTGAACAGTAGTTTAGAATATTGTGTGAGCATAGTTGGGTTAATAATTTCCCCAAGATTCACACCAAATGTGCCCTTATATGTGGTGTAAAGACATCAGCTGTCCTCCTCCTCCTCTGGGAGATAACTGGACATATGCAAACTATATAGAAAGACTACTATGTATATATTGCCATGCTGCAAAATATATTTAGATTAAATGTTTTTAAGAAGGCCATCCAAAGAGATTTTAACTGATGCATATTAACACTGCTGCCTCAAGTTATTATATCACATTCAGTACAGTAATCAGAACTCACTACTGGGAGTTGGATATTTCTCTCCTAGGTAGATAATTTTCCTTGTTGTCTGGAAATTAGAGGAATCACAAAAGAAGGAGGGTCTTTATCCAAGCTGCAGCTGAGCTGACTGTGATGTGTTCAGTAATTCTGATTCATATCCTGTTATGAATCCAGCTGCCTTAATAGCATTGAAGAAGTGCCAGGACCCTGACAAAAGAACATCAGTGTTTTTGTGACTTGTGGACACATGTTCAAATGGGCTTATTTCCTTGCAGAGACACATAGAACAATGTTAGCAATTGACATCTAACTCCATGGTGGCATTCATACAACACGCTGAGCTACAATTGATTTAATCTAATTTTCTGAGTTTGCAGACTACTCCAAGTCATAAAAGAGCACATGGAATGGGACCACAAAACATTCTAGGCACTAAGAGCTGGTTGACTAGTTTGTAGTTCAGTGTGTCAGAAACCACAGTCATTAAAGACACATTCACTGTCTCTAATAATCAAGGGCAATTTATACTATCATCACCCCAGTCCAGCTCCAGTCAACTAATCTTGATTTCAAATTTTGATTTCTGCAAAGTGACAATAATAGCCAAACTAGGCTTATGGCCACTTGATTAATGAGCTCTTTAGAATAGGAAAGAGGGAAGATGATAGTATAAATAGCCAAGTATTTAAGGGACATCTCTTTTTATGAAGTCAATTAGAATTTTAACCTAGCATAAATTCATATTTAAAATACTGTAGCTTTCTTGCACAATTGTTGAGCATAATGTTACAGTGCCACCTAATGGTTTACTATGCTGAACAAACTGTTTTGACCAGTGTTTATGTACAGTGCTCTAATTAAACAGATTCTTACTGAATGACTTTCAGTTCTGTGAAGTTACTGTTGAATTTGATACAGTCTATATCTGTGGTCCTGATCATGTTTGTTGGTTAAGGCAGGAGGCTGCATCAAATACTGCAAAGTCAATTAATCTCTTCAATTTCCAAATTTGGTTTTAGGATGGCAGGCATTGGGTTAGGCACAGGTATTTTAAAGATGTGCTCCATATTGTTAGACCACACCTTCTATCATCTCTAGCCAGCACGGAGGGCACCAAATCAAGAAATCTGATTTGGCCATAACAGTTGTTGGAAGGTGACCTAAATTTATGTGTAAATGTTTATTCAAGCTGCAGTTGGAATATGCATGTTATATTTTATTTTACACAAAGTATTTTGACTGTTCGTCAAACTATATAAAATATATCAAATGCAAAATCTAATATGTAACGTGGGGAAATTCT
This sequence comes from Diadophis punctatus similis, assembly GCA_023053685.1. Lineage (NCBI taxonomy): Eukaryota > Metazoa > Chordata > Lepidosauria > Squamata > Dipsadidae > Diadophis > Diadophis punctatus. The sequence goes on along the minus strand of JALIGW010000001.1, from coordinate 69,162,321 downwards.
GATTTTTTAAAATAAAAGTTGGCTCAGAAGTAAGCAACCTGAATTAAGTAGAATTTATTTTTAGGTAAGTAAATGTATACTGTATAGGATTGCAGCTATAGTATAAAAATGAGATGATATAAGTTCCTAAAATTAATTGGGGATGAATGAGATTATCTAAAATGATTGTCTTTATTATGTAATGAGATCAGGACAGAATTGCCGATGGGCCCCTGGAAATAGTTTATTTATGTTGAAGATGGTCTGTAGATGCCATCGTGCATTAAGTAAAGTCGAGAAAGTCAACAGTTATTTAAACAATAGGTTGGTGTTACAGGTCTTCCTGCTGGAAATGATTATAGTCTGAACTTCCAGAATAAGGGCACTACTGCTCTCTGGCTTGATAGTGGTTGCAGCCACAGATGACGTCTAGTGATTTTACACACACACACACACACACACACACACACACACACACACACACACACACACACACACACACACACTAGATCAGGGGTCCCCAAACTTGGCAACTTTAAGACTTGTGGACTTCAACTCCCAGAATTCTCCAGCCAGTCTTAAAGTTGCCAAGTTTGAAGACCTCTGAGATCATATCAAGTCCCAGGACATTTCACATTTCTTTTGTGTGACAAGCATGACAGAAGGGATAATATTCCTAAAGCAATTGGAAGTGAATATATTTGTCATAATTGGTCTATCTTTTGTAGATCCCATAATTGAAGACTGAACCTGTAACTTTTTAGAAGTTTCTGTCTTGGAAAAATATCTTGTCTTCAGAGATAGTTTTAGGGTGGATGAATGAATAGAAATGTCCTTGCAGCACTTCTTTTTTGTAAGAAAGTAACTACAAATTTACATGTTTTTATTCACAGTTCAAAATTTAACAATATATTATATTTATCAAGTCTAATCTTGGTGATAAAGTCTGAAGAGGGAGGTAATATCTCAGCCCATATTAAATTCTATCTCACAATCTTAAGTATAAAATCTTACTTTTTTTCTCTGGCTTTTGGCTGCAATAAAGTTTTTGAATGATCAAAAAGAATTTACTTGCTTACATCAATAGATTATATCAGTCTTAAATAGTTTGTAACATTGTGCAGTATAATTACATACATGAACATTGTATTTGCATGATTATATTTATACGTATGAATGGTTAAATCAAAAGCTGCACTGAGTTTTAATTTCAAAAACAAAATAACTCTTTACCTTAAAAATACAGAATCAGAAAAAGGTCTAACATAAGGTTTGCAAATGGATGTTAGTGTTATTTTACAGGCTTTGAATAATTTTATTTAAGCAGCTCTCAGTTCTGATCCATGTAAAGGAAGCTAAAGGGCAACTAGTTATTTTGTTGAATCTATTGGATGCTATGTAACTAAGCTTTACAAAGATGCTTAATTTCAATTTAGTAATGGTTCTGATAATACTCAGCATCCATCTGTTATTATGTACAAACTGGTGTATGTTTGAGAGGAACTGGAAATTATATGAAAACTAAGCTTGATTTCACTTTTAATACTGACTACTGCTTTGACTTAAAATGTTTATCTAATCAACCTCAATAATGTTCAAAGTGCTTGTGGGGGGAATATTAGTCTAGATTAAAAAAATGATTTATCAGAATTATTTAGCTTGGCTCTTTACAATAACTTCAATGAACTAATAATAAACAATATTAAAAGACCTTAATCTTTTAAATTTACAAACGAACACAGCTCTACTGGCAGCTTGAAAGGAATATTTTAAAAAACTATTTTCTATTTACCTGCCAAAATTGTAATATAACTATGATATTGATATTATGTAATACAAAATAAAAATGTACATTTTTGTTATTTTGGAATGTTTAAGACATAATATTTAACTATAATCAATAAATTTATGCAGTTAGTTATGACATAGAGGTATGACTTCATATAAGGTCTCTGAAATAATTCATAATATTCGATGGTTTGTTATTTGTCTTTTAATCAAGCTTTTAATACAAATACATGTTTTCAAAATCTGTATATTAACTATTTAGGGATACCAAAAGGAAGATATCTTTCAAATTAACAACCCTCCCCCTCTTTAATAGGTCTTCTTAATTATTGGATGGCTCAGCGATTAAAGACACTGAGCTTGTCAGCGTGAGTTTGAGATCCCAGCATTGCATAATGGGATGAACTCCCATTACTTGCCCCAACTCCTGCTAACCTAGCAGTTTGAAAGCATGCAAATGTGAGTACCACTTTGTGGGGAAGGTTCCATATGCCTTGGTGTATAGTCATGCTGGTCACATAACCACGGAAATATCTTCAGACAACATTGGTTTCCTCATCTAAGAAATGGAGATGAGCACTGCCCTCTAGAATTGGACACAACTGGACAGGGGAAGCCTTTATCTTTACCTTAACTATTATTCATTTCCAATCATAACTAAGTTTATAGTACCAAAGAAAATATGCACATGTCCATAGCTTGCAATCATCCTGAATACAATTAAATGTGGCCATGTCACGGTCAAAGCCTAAAAAGAACAAGCCATAAATCAAAGGTGTTTCAGACTTATCTTTCCTTAAAAAATTGCCCCATACCCCAGAGTTTTAAAGCTGAATATCACTTCAAAACCTGCTTGAAATCATATGAATGAGTTAATGCAAGTTGCTAATGTAAGTTTACATAAATATTTGGATTCTGTTCAAATTCTGGGTTACATAGCCTATTATTTTCCTCACTACTATGAGGAAAAATCAAAACATAACATTAAATATAAGTGCAAGTTGTGGAAAAAGTAAAACACAATGTTTAATGCCATTGGCTTTTTGATTATCAAACAATTCTTCCTTTAGCATTCACAAAACATTTCATAATGCGATTATTTGGCATAATAAATTGAAAAACAAATTAGCATTATTCTCAGGCAAGTAGAATCTTTCCTTTTGTTCACTTCTTAGAGTGCTACATTTAAATCCCTGAGGATTTTCAATTAACAAAGATTCCTGCTTCATTTAAATCAGACCTATAGTTATCAGGTTTAGACAAACCAGAATTTTAAATTATACCTAGGAGTTGATTTAAGACTTAGGATATATACAGGTAGTCCTCAACTTACAACAGTTCGTTTAATGACCGTTCAAAGTTACAACAGCACTGAAAATAGTGACTTATTACTATTTTTCACACAACCATTGCAGCATCCCAATGGTCACGTGATCAAATTTCAGATGCTTGGCAACTAACTCATATTTATGATGGTTGCAGTTGTCCTGGGGTCATGTGATTAAGTTTTGGGACTTTCTGGCAAGCAAAGTCAAGGGGGTATCCAGATTCACTTAACTACTGTGTTACTAACTGAACAATTGCAATAATTCACTGAACAACTGTGGCAAGCAAAGTTGTAAAATGGGGCAAAACTCACTTAACAAATGTCCCACTTAGCAACAGAAATTTTAGGCTCAATTGTGGTTGTAAGTCGAGGATTACCTGTAAATAAAACCTTACAAGCAGAGTTTTCTGGGTTGGATAGTAGGAAGTTATAGTGAACTGAAGATTTCCAAGATATGGTTATATCTTAAGAAGGAATAGGCAGCATCCCAATTGCATAAATAGGTAAACAGCTTTTTAAATAACTTAGTAAACTGAGATTATTATTCCAGAACAAATTGTAATTTGCACTGTTTACCTAATATGATTGGTTAATGTACTTTGTATTCTAAAAGCTTTGTTCTGTTTGCTATTTGTACACATGAAAGCCTGTTTCTTAACTACAAATATTTTTATGATTTACGAATACCAACTGATTTTAAAATGTTTAGAGATTGTGTTTCAGAATAAAACCCAAGATGTATGCATGAATTCATGCATGCAGTTTGAGTAATGGGGATAATCGTGTGCAAAACAGATAGAAAAAAGAAAACTGCTTTTAGATAGCCTATGAAATTACTATGTGTTTATTCTCCAAGGGATAATAAGTTGCCTTATTCTAGATTCTCTTTGCACTAAATAATGGCACTGCTAAAATATGACTAGAAAAGTAATGGATAGAGTTCGTTAAACTTCTTTCATATTCCATGCCTCCAAGAAGCATTGAGACCAGGCACCATTATTTAGTGGCAACTTTCACCTAGCAAACCACCTCCAGCAACCACTACAAATGATTTATCCCCAAATTGTATCTTGGTTAGCAAAAGCAATAGTAGCTGGATTCAAAAATCATGTTAAGTAGTGAATTATTCAAAAACCACGATCGCTGGAACCATTAAGCCAGAACCAGACAAAGCATAGTGTTACTTAGTGCACTGTGTGAACTCAATTGTTGATCTGGGGTATTAACAAAACTTATGTTTGTAATATCCTCACTTCTGCTAGCAAAGTGCCAGGAAGACAGCAAAAAGCTATACCATAGCCCAGTGATGGCGAACCTTTTTTCCCTCGGGTGCCGAAATAGTGCACACGCGCGCTATTGCACGCGTGTGTGTGCCCACACCCATATTCAATGTTACCCCACGCACCCCTGCTCCCCCATTTCCTGACTTCCGGTGGATCCGGTAGGCCCATTTTTTGCCCTCCCCAGGCTCCAGAGGCTTTCTTGGAGCTTGGGGAGGGCAAAAACGCCCTCCCCTGCCACCCTGGAGGCCCTCTGGAGGCCAAAAACGCCCTCCCAGAGCCTCCGTGTGAGCCAAAAATCAGCTGGCGGACGCCCACATGCACGCTGGACCTGAGCTAGGGCAACAGCTCACGTGCCAGCAGATATGGCTCCGTGTGCCACCTGTGGCACCCGTGCCATAGGTTCGCCATCACGGCCATAGCCATTCAGCCTGAAAGCTTGAGTGCTTGAATCCGGCTTCTCTCTAATAATTGCTTTGGACAGAATTCAGACCAACCCAAACTCTTTTGTCATACGGATAAGAGTACCAAGCTGTCAGTTCTTTCACACAGCTTATTATATACTGGTTGATCAATCTTAGTGCAGAGAAAAGCAACAAAGATGATTTAGGGGACTGGAGGCTAAAACATATGAAGAACGATTACAAGAACTGGGCATGGCTACTTTAGTGAAGAGAAGGACCAGGGAAGACATGATAGCAGTCTTCCAATACTTGTGGGGCTGTCACAGAGAGGAGGGAGTCAACCTATTTTCCAAAGCACCTGAAGGCCAGACAAGGAATAATGGATGGAAACCAATCAAGGAGAGATTCAATCTAGAAATAAGGAGAATTTTTCTGACAGTGAGAACAATCAACCAATCCAACAGCTTGCATTCAGAAGTTGTGGGAGCTTCATCATTGGAAGCTTTCAAGAAGAGACTGGACTGCCATCTGTCAGAAATGGTGTAGGGTCTCCTGCTTGGGTGGGTGGGGGTTGGACTAGATGACCCACAAGGTCCCTTCCAACTCTGTTGTTGCGTTATGTGCTGCCATATCTGGGGGGCAGCAGATAAGGAGATACAGGTCGGAGGCTGCTTTATTCTTCCACACCTTGCAGGATCATTGTCTGAGCCCCCCCTAGACCACCAGTTTTGACTTTGGAGTACAGTATAAAGCCCATCAACACTAGTGTGTAAGCAGAGGACTTTGAAAACCTTTCCATTAGGCAGAGCTCCAGTGCCACGTTGACCCACAAATTAATGAGCATGGTTGCATGGGGAGGGATGGACCCAATCCAAGAGGTTTGTTTTTCTGGTTGAATGTGTCGTGCAACTCCAGGAAATTTGAGTTAAAAAGAATAAACCATAAACCAAGTCGCATAAATACAGTCATCCCTTTGTCAAGGGAAACGAAACAAAGAGGCGATCTGGAGAGGCAAAAAACCTTTGCCACGGCAGCAGGCTTTGGAGGCCTATGGGGCGATAAATGGAGTGGGTTATCCTCCTCAGAGAGGAAGACACTGCGGACAGAAGCATCTGCTGGACGGTCGCGAGAGAAGGTGATGATCAAATGCGCTTGGAATTTGGGACACGAACAAGCGAAGCTCCGCTTTCTGGTTTCCTTCATCCAAGAGCTCGAGAACAGCGAAGGGGCTTGTAAAAATAACTCGACTGAGGCACGGAGAGGCTGCTCATCGAGAGATGGCATGGTCGACGAAAGAGGCGAACCCAAATAAAACCTCGCGACGTCTCTCGGACGGGGGTCAGTTCAAACTTAATTCCTCCTCCCGCTCTAAAAAAAAAAAAAGAGCAACAGAAGCCCCCCCTTTCCCCCCTCTTTGACGCCTGTATCTCCTGCTCAACCCCCCGCCCAAGACTTTTCTCCACTCCCCGTGTTTCAAGGCTCCCTGCGTACACCCCCCCCCACCCCCTCTTCGCGGTTCAGAACATCAACCGCCACAGGCACTAGAAGTAACGGAAACTCGGTGCGTCTCCTTGGCGCCTGCGCCATCTCAACCTTGCCGCTTCGCCGCCGCGACGGCCTGGCGGTCGTTGTAGTTCTTGGTGGCTTTCACTTCGGGTGGAAAAAGGGCGAGGGAAAACTTCACTTCCCAGCATGCTTCTCGTCCCCTCCCGTGTCTTTTCTGGGGCGGCTGAGACTTTTTTAGTGTGTGTGTGTGTGCGTGTGTAGTACATATATGTGCGAATGGGTGTCTATGTGCGCGAAAGTGGGAGCGGCGGTAATAAGGTGCGTGTGAAGCCACCCCGTCCCGGGGCGGAGACGGAGTTTCTCGAAGCTACAAGTGAGTGGTCAAGAGTTACGGGTGGCGAAGGTGAAGAAACCCAGCAGAAGGAGATAACATGGAAAGTTATTTCAGTCCGTAGGAGGCGGTAGTGCCGCCCTTCCCAGGGTACCGAGAGAGGGAAGGGAAGCCGAAGCGGAGTGAGGCTCGAGCTCGAGGTGAGGGTTTGACTCGGAGGAACTTCAGCTTTTGCCCCAAAACGGCGACTGCTGCTTCAGGACAGATGTGACTGGGGGAGGGGGGGAGAAACAGGCCGACCCGGTCGCGTCCAGGTGTGGCAGGGCGAGTCTGTGAGTCTGAGGCCACATCATCTTCGCTCCCCTCAACCTCCCCCCCCCCGCCCCCAACTCTGAGGATGCTTCCAAGAAGAGTTGGCTGCTGCTTCGTCTTAAGAAAGCCTACTCCCTTTCTGAGGGAAGTTTCTTCTAGTTTAGTATAGCCGGAATGGAGATCTTAAAAAGATTAAGGGGAAGCCTCTTCTTTTTGAAATGCACAGACGCTCATAGAAGAAAAAAGACATCCCGAGCCTGAAATGGATCTCTCTGCCTGCCTTGGCCCAAAGATTTGTAAGGTGTATTAACAAGCACTGGTGAAGGTATACTTTCCCTGTGGAACTTTTCTCTCTCTCTCTCTCTTTTTCCCCGGGTTTCAGTTTGGCAGATTTGTAGCTCAGGCCTTGGTGCTTCATGAATATGTTTCGAAGGGTGATTGGTGGAACTTTTAACGATAGCGTGAGCGTAGTGGATTTACATGGAAACAATCACATCAACACTTGTGACTTTGAGGAAGTGGCACATGGACTGCTAGCTAATTTTTTGGTGAGGGAGTGTAATTAGGAATCTTTTTTTATTAAGGATGTTTGCAGTATGATGATAATCTCATAATAATGGAGCGGTGGTTGTTAGCCACAAGCTGTGGGTAATGTTTGATTGGGAAATAATGGTGTCAACAGAAAATGGAATGAGTCAATTCTGATGGATGATTTTTCTTTATACATGACATCTACAAACTATGTTGGGATAATGCAGTTTCCAAACTTAGGGGGCCGCTGATAACTTTACCATAAGTTAACAGCATTAGAGCAGTGATGCAGATTGGTAGTAAAGAGAAAAATCATGATTTACAAGCTACTTTCCACTTTTTATTTTTCAGTCATTTCTTATGTTTGAAGTTCATCAAATACAGATTGTATTACTGGTAGCAAATCAGTTCACATTTTAGGATCTGCATCTCAGTTGTGTGAATGAAGTATGTTAGTCATCTCAGTCACATAATTTTGTGTTATAGAGATTTTCACATGGACAAGGTTGTTGTTTTTTAACCAAAGAAAAATGAGCTCAGCCGAATTCAAACTTCCCTCCAAACAAGCATATGTAAAGTTGAGTTGCACAAACTCCTTTGTTATCTGCATCATTGTGCTGAATAATCTCTCTTCTTACAGCTGCAGTGTCTTATCCAATGTATGAGAAAGATATAATTGGATATTGAAAATTAGGGACAATTTAAAAAGCAAACAGACTTTGTGGCTGTCCTCTCCTTTTGTTGGTTTGGCAACTTTTTAGTTGTAGTTTCTTCCTTACAGTGTGGCTACTATGGAGCTTGCCAATTTGTCCATTGTACAATTGAGATATTTCAGCAGCCAAACTATATCAGCCTTCCTCTCAACCTTAGACTGCAGAGGAAATCACAGAATAACTACATTGTGGTTATAATTCATATGGGTCTTTATTAAAGATAATGACTCACGTGAAGTCTAGGATTAAGATAAAGGATGGGGCTTGTCCCCCCCATAGCAGAAGCATGGAGAATGAAAATATGTAAGTCTGCTTCAAATTCTTGGACCCAGAAGAGGCAAAAAGCTTATTTAATTGGTTATCAGTGAAAGGGTTAGCTTTTAAAATTTCTTGGAAATGTTAAATTCCAAATCACTTGGAATTTATTTAACTATGAGTGATCTATTTTTGTAGAAATGTCAATACAAATGGCTATTAAAAAAATGTGTGATATATTTTTCTGAATTTAATTTTGGTGCTACTGCAGTTTTGCATGTGAAAGAGACATTTTTAAATTGAAGATGTAATCTGACGAGTGGCTGTTCCTTTCACATGTATAAATATTAACTCTAAACTTTTAATATCTGGAAGTTATTAAATGTTGTCTGCAATGTGGAACTTGATGTTCAGCAGCCTTTGAGCTTGCCAGAGAAGAAAGTAGGATATAAATAAAATAAAAATGATAGCAATTTTTCTTGACTAAACTTTTTTTCCTTGGTTAGCTTGATACACTGTTTTTGTGCCTTATACTTGAGAATTTCTTTACCACTTGTTAAGACAAACATCATTTAATTATATCATTAAAAAGTTTTTTTAATGTCAATATACAATAGTTAATTTAAGTGAATCTATTTTTTCTTTACATATACAAAACTAGTATTGAGAACAATAAAATATTAATGTTATAATTTTTATAATAAAAATAACTATAAAAAACTGAAACATCATCTGTGTCTTGGATCTCATGCAAGTTGTTGCAGCTTCCTCTACTTAGCTGGCTTTTTCTTCAAGTCAGAATGCTTCTGCTAAAATTTATCTCTGTTTTGGTCAGGCTCTATGGTCAGGCTATATTTATTCTAGATTGTTCAGCACTGTGTAAACAGCATACTGTAATTATACAGGAAGATAAACCTTATTGAAAATTCTATTGTTGGTTATCTTCTTGATTTGTTGAAGATCTCACTGGCACTGAAATGAATATGTTTTTCTACAAACTGTTTTCTGTAATTGTATTTTTGGAGAATGTGACAGCGTAGTGACCTTGAAAAGTCAATAATTTATATCCATTTATGAACACTTTAAGGAAGTTTGAGTTTGCTATCTTGTCTTTGGTTCTGTTTGTGTTAAAGTTATGTAACTTTGTTGCTTAATCCACTAAGAAAAATCTTATTCTAACATTGAACTGAATCCAGATTTAGTCATGCTTAGAGTAGAATTGTTAAAACATTAGGACAAAGTATGATTACATCTGGGTGAAATCCACTGTAAGTAAATAAAAATATTGGATAAATGCTCTGAGTTTAATATAGCCATTACTCTATATTTCTTTACATCTCAAAAATGTTATTTCTAAGAAAATATGCAAAAAATTGTCTTATAAAACAATATGTGCTTATTTCCCTTGAATGAATGAACTGTTATCTGAAAATTGCATCAATTTCTGTTATTAGTGTCATGAGAAATACATTTTAGATGTCTGTGAAGATGTATATAGTAGTATAAATAAGTACATATTATGCATTAAACACAATACAACTTACTCTAAATAATCTCATTTTGAATCGCAACTTTAGTGTTGAATAGCAGAAGTAGAATGGCAACATATATTTAGTCATCAGTGTGAATTTCATTCACATATGGGCTTTGTTTCAAGTATTTTCTCAAGATTCGAAAGCAACATTCTATAAGTCATGAGTGGTTTCTGTTAAAATAATGTCTTGCTTCTTCATTATGTTCAAGAGATGTATGTTCTGAATATGCAAATGGTGTTTCATTCCATTTATTTCTGCAGTTTCAACATTTTATTAAATATGTAATCCTAACTATAATATGCTACGTCTTGGAAGCACAACTTTTGAAATGTAAGAATGCATTTTCAAAATCAGAACCAAAATAATTTATTGTTGAAACTAACACATAATATTCTATATGGGCTTGCTTCCTATCCTAAACTAAGGTCAGGGAAAACAGGTTTTTTTAAAAAAAAAACATCAAGGTTATATACATCTCTGGGGGAGATGGTGTTCCATCTTTTTTATATATACTTTCCTCTGTTATGTTCCTTTTTTACAGCCTAAACCTTTTAAGCTCTTGAAGATTTAAATTGGACTCCAGCAATCAAAATCACTGTAAAGTGGTTCATAAAATGAATATAAGTTTAATGCATGATCAAAACTCTTTGTGATTATATTTTATTTGTTCCTAAGAAGATAAGTTTACAAATTTAATAATTGTTCTCTTTCTAAAAACAAAGATCAATAATAGAGAATTTATGAAATAAAATAGTTAATTCAAAAACACAACTATACTTTTTTGTTTAACATTATTTTTAATTAAAGAAAATCAGTCAGAATCATCAGTCATATTAGCACAATTTAAAAACTTAGATATTCTTCTAGCATTTTATAACAAAACATTGTTAAAATGTTCATAAAAATAAATTGATCTGAATTCTAAAATTTTCACATACATTTGCTTGATAGTATAAGCCTGCCTGTTATTTGTCAAAAATCTGAAAAAATTACGTATTATATAGGGTATGTTTCTTCTAAAAATGAAAATTGTCCTCTTTAAAATTAAAATGTCTGTATTCTGATTATATTCTGCAATGAGAAAGTACTTCTACTGGTACTAGGGATGAAAACAAATAAATGTAATTGCATTTAATTAAAATACTTTTGGCTAGTGACTAAATTACAATTTAAATTAATTTTTCCTAATGATTTAAACCATGATTTAAATTGATTTAATATTTAATATAATAATATTAAGTTAATTTAATGTAAATCATACCTCACCCTGTTTTGAACCCACATAATACTACACAGTTCTCATTATGGGGACTAGTAACTAAATTGCAATAGAAGATAATAGTGCAGTGATTCCCAGATTTTTGGGGTCAATGGCACATTTGGAATTTTGAGAATTTGGGCACTCCCATCAAATGGCTGTCTTGGCCAACAAACCATGCACAAACTTATACAGTACAAGAAAGCAAGCAAGCAAGTAAAGTTTCTTGCCAACTCTTGCAGCCTCCCACTACAAGCGATCATATGATCATTTTATTTCCTTTAGTAAATAGCTCTTTCTACGTATAATATTTCATGAGAGCATCCATGTAAATGAAAAGCTGACATAGCTTTTTCCCCAGTTGGAGAATTGTTGAGGATTGATAACTACATGAAATAAAAAATGCCAACACACTGCAGTTTTAAAAGTATATTATACTTCGGTTTCCTGTGATTGCAGGAAAACTTAGCTTTACTGCACAGAATGTATCTACTTTGTATCTGTGTTCTAGATACTCATTCCTGCTCTTGTTTTGAGAATAGTTATTTTTAATTTCTCCAAAATTACTTTTTCTATAACTTTCTATAATCAGTAACTCATGGAGACTTAAAATTCATTTTATTGCTATAATATAAAGAGAAGGTTGACCTCTCAGATTGTTTACCCATCTAGTTCAGGGTAACTATCAGCAACCTTCCAGGCTCTTTCAGATCCCTTGATAAATGATCACTTTAAATGAACATGTCAAGGATTGAAAAGCTTGCATAAATGGTACCACACTTTGGTCCTTCTGTAACAGATGCAACAATAAATGCATTCCCCCCCCCCAATAAAATGAAAGCAGAAATTGTGACATGAGCAATGGTGAATGTAGTATTTTTCTGGTTTTAACTGGAGTGATGATTATGTAATATTGTTAATATATGTGATATAACATGTTATTTTTTTCTTTCTAGGTAGTCCATAGCAGTTGAGAATGCTGCAGACCATCAATGTGAACCCAACACTTCTGTTTGATATACATATTTTAGTACAAATTTTGCTTTTTACTTTTAAAAGATGAACATTTTTCAGAATATGAAAACTTGGAAGTAATTAATGTTCTCTTTTTTCTCATCATTGTTAAATGATAAAAGAATTCCTGAAAACAGAATAGCGTTATTCAAGGCAGTACTTATGACCTGAGACACTAATTATCTTTAAAAAAACTGACACATATTAACATTTAATGTAACTATTCACATATTGAATTGTGAAGTGCACTATTTCTAAGTGGGGCAATTTGATACTACTCTCTCCATGCACAAAACCAACTCTACAGTTGTCTCAAAAGCAAAATGAAGATCCTCTGTGAAAAAATATTGTATATTTCTGTTTCTGAAGTGAACAATTTCATAATGATGTAAACGTCTCCCAATATCTGGATGTGGTGCTAAAGACAACTCATTTTTGACACGAGCTGTACAAAGAGGACCTTTCCTTAAAATAACTTCTAGCCAAATTTATACTCATCCGCACGCACAGAATGAAAAGGAGAGTGAAGATGATTTAGACAAGAGGATGTTTTCTTGAACCATAAGAGGAAAATGTGAGATTCAACTTGCAACATTGCAGAGAATTTTTTTTTTGTCTGTATGTTGAACAGGTCTTGGTGGATTTAAATCAACTCAGATGTCATCAAACGAATCTTCTCCTCCATCTTTACAGAAGTTTTCTCCATCTGTGTCTCATGCTGCTGCTCCACCTACCCCATCTTTATCTTCAAGTCCACAATCTGGACTCTCAGGCCGACTTTCCAATGGCAGCTTCAGTGCACAAAGCCTCACCAACTCCAGAGGATCTGTACATGGAATCTCTTTTTTGCTGCAGATTGGTCTCACTCGAGAAACAGTTACAATTGAGGCTCACGATCTCTCCCTATCTGTTGTTAAAGACCTAGTGTGCTCTGTAGTTTATCAAAAGGTACAGTAGAACACAGAGTTTTACTGATTTTACTGATCATGTTACTGTTATCTTTCTCCCTTCTTAGGTATTTAATTCTGGTTTGACTGAACATACAGGAAGAGCAAAAATTAACATGCAAATTCTGCTTATCTACATTATTGTCCATGGTGTCTTCCATATTTTGAGTATTTGATAGCATGAAACTTTTTCTACCCATTAATACTACATTGGAAATTTAGAATAATTCTATTTCAGAATTCCAAATTATGTGAAGAGATTATCTGAACATAGAGCGCTGCCTTCTTCAAGAATCAATATGCAAAATAAACAGTGAATAGGATGTGAGTGTAGGGACAGAATTTGCTTGCTTGATATTGTTCAATCCTTCTCTCATTTATTTGTTAAAGCCTTGAACAATTGAAGAAGCTTTCTGTGAATAAGAAAATATAGATTGATTATAGATGGATTGGGGAGCCAGCTTGTTGTAGTGGTTAAGCGTCAGACTAGAAACCAGGAGATTTGAGTTCTAGTCCCACCTTAGGCACAAAGCTAGTTGGTGACTTTGGGCAAGTCACTCACACTCAGCCCTAGGAAGTAGGCAATGGCAAACCACTTCCAAAATCTTGCCAAGATAACTGCAGGGACTTGTCCAGGCAGTTACCAAGATTTAACACTGATTCAAAGGGATCAGAAAAGAAGAAGCAGCAGCAGCTTTAATTTATTTATTAAATTTATATGCTGCCTATCTTTCTGAAAAATGACTGTGGAAAGCTTACAATTAAAATCTTAAATTTAAAAAATATTAAATACATTAAATACAAAGGCAAGAGGCAAAAATGGCAAGACGAATATAGAGATGGCCATTGAAGCAACACTGTCAAAACCCCAGGCTAATTGGCAGACTCAGTTTTTATGTTCTTCTAGAAGGCCAACAGGGTGGGGGTGGATCTCACCTATATTCCATAGAGTGGGGGCCACAGCAGAAAAAATTCTCCTTTTACACCTCACCAGCCAAAGCTTTTTGACCAAGAGGGTCCACAGCATGTCCCCTTTACCAGAGCGAGTAGGATGGGCTGATATCATTGGGGCAAGACGGTTCCTCAGATAACCTGGATTAAGATTTAACAATGCAGTCCTTTGGTTGTCTGTTTAATAAATAGTACCATTGAGTTCATTAGATTTTTATCCACATGTTACACAATAATAGGCTTGCAATCTTTAGTGGAATTCTGAATCTTGAATATACTGTATTGTTTATTTATAATGTCATCACTTATAGGGAGGATTTAATTTAAAATTTAGCATCATGGAAAGTTATTGCTTGTAGTTTGCATATGATTGGCAATTTTTTATCCAAGTGAGTATTTGTATAATACGACTTGATTTAATAAACTTCAATAGTAGTATAGCATCTCCTTCAAAATTGTCAGATGGTTATATTAGAATCAATGCAGCAGCATAAAGTAGGGTAGATTGAGACCCAGGTGTATGTTGTATTTCTGATACTATTTCCCCACAGAAAGTTTAGGAGTAGGCTTTAAATTTAGTATTGCACCTTGTACTGCTGAGAAAAGCAATATATTGAGATATTTGTATTCATAAAGGGAGTAGGAAAAGTGTGTGTGATTCACTGGGATTCATGCTCAGTTTGTCCCTGGGAAAATTTTTACAGGGAAAACATCAGCCCAGGGGTGCTTTGGTGATTTGCCAAAAGTCAGACAGGAAATTTCTTCATCAAATGAGTATTTGAATGTAAACTTTTTACAACCAAATTCAGCATCTGGGCATCTATATTACATTAATCTTTTTAGATAAGAGCTCATGAACTCTGGTTTATCCTACATTTGCATGTACTAGCAATATAAAATAAAAATACTAGTATCAGAAAGCCGAACTTCCTTTTACTTATTGTGGATCAGATTGTGATTGGTTGATCAAAAATCTAACATATTTTATGTTAAAAATGTATGCTTATTAGCTTATGATTTGAAACTTGGATTATAGTATTTGCAAGTGAGATTTTAGTTGAATTCCCGAGAAATTATTACAGATAAATTTGGCAATAACAAAGCTGGTTTCTTTTTGGTCAGCTTAGAAGATTATATTACCATTTGTGTAGTTCATTTCAACACTTGGACAACATACTTCATTTTTAGGAGAAATCTTACATTTATATCTTAACAGTAAACATTCCTGCTTTCAAACTCATTTCTCATGTATATTCATATTTTAGTTATTCTAATATTATTGGCTACCACTATTTTTTCTGTATAGATATTGGTTATATTTTTTTCTTTATTCAGGCTTTTAAGTTAGTATCTTCCTGTTGATTCTTGGCAACTTCCAATTGTACAAGCACTTGGCTAAAGTTCAGAAGCATGTTATAGGAAGCCAATTGTACTCTAAAAGGAGTATAACTTTGGATTCTGAGTTTGTCCTTTCCAGTTGGCTTTAGAATGGTGTATGTGAACGAAAGCTCTTATGCCCACAGCAGCTGCAGAGTGAGCATATGTTCCATATAGACAGCACACTTCTGATCAGGAAATAGGGAGGAGGGGTGCTTATATGTGGTGGATTTCTTTTTCATAAGGATTTTTGCAGCTGGTGCACAGGTGGCAGTATGACTCCAGTTGCATAAGTAGATCTCTCAAATGGATTGGACCATTGTAATCTTTGATATGTTCAACACAGTTTTAAAATAATATTTTAGACACATATATGTGTTATGAGAGTATTTCACAAGAAGCTATACCGATCATGAGAAAAAAGTAATATTGAGATAATATCTTTATGCAATCTCTAGAAAGTATATAAAATATTGTAAACATTTAACTTTCTAAAAGTTTTTAATCAGGCAAGTGAATTCACAACTAGGAAAGAATAAAGGAAAAAAATAGGAAAGATAATAAAGCGATATGCTTACAGGGTTACTAACTTGGATTTCTGAGAGAATTGGCACACCTTTAGATGGATATTCCGATATATAGAAAATGTATTGTGTTCAAGATTCATGGGGGAAAAAACAGGAAATAAGTGTTAGTCACTCAAATGTGGCAATATTAAATCCAAGCTATTAATATAATTGTGTCCATCATTTGAGAAATATACTGAGAACAGAACAGAAATTGATTAGGCAGCTGTTAAAATAGTTTCAATTACAGTATATAAAGAGTCACTTGCCCAAAGTAACCTGGTTGGTTTTCATGCCTGGGGAGGCTAGAACTCACAATCTCCTAGTTTTTAAGCCAACATCTTAACTACTACACTAAACTGTCTCAGTTGGTAGAGTTCTATGATGGGAGGTGGACCAGGGTAATTGAGGAAAGCTTTCCAAGGTTATGGATCAGTATATCAGGAGTCTAAAACCTATCAGAATACAATAGGGTATTAATCTGCTGGCAAAATGAGAGCAATTTCAGTATCCCTTGACAGGAGATAATTCTAGGGGCATAGCTCTATCCTCAGAGCTCTGCTTGATTCCTACATGTTGAGATTCTGGCAAAGGATTTCAGAGAAGGGCTTTCTTTGAGATAGTTACTTTCCTTGCCTTTCATTTTTCACTGTAATCCTTTTTTTCTGTTATCTGCTTTCTTTAATGTTTCCTCTTCTCTCTTCTGTCATCCCTTAAAGTGGTGTTCTCTATTATCTTCCCTTTTATCCAGTCTCTCATACTCTAATCCTTTGAACTGCCAGAATTCATCTGATTCTGCATTTTTCTGTTTTACAGTCCCTTTTCTCACATGATTCATCCTTTCTGCCGTTCCAGAGAATTCTGTCTTCTATTGTTAAATGACTTATTCAAAAAGCTACATGGCTTCTAATACACCTATTCATGCTTCTGTTAAAGATTTACTGTTATATTACCTTAAAAATATCCTTTTCCTTAAGATATGCTGCTGGGTTATTTGATTTTTTTTCCATCTTGCTTTAAGAATTTAGCACTATCTTACTATTGCTCTGCATGTGTGAAAGCTAGCAATGGTGTTCTGATTTACTTGTATCAAATTGTTTAATTAAAGACCCAACAGAAAGTTATGACCTCTGCCTTTAATTTTTTTTTTAATTTGACAAGATGACTCCTACAAAAGTCTTAAACAGTAGATGAAAATTTCCATGCTTTAATCTTTTCCCTAGATAAAGTGTCTCTTTGTTTATTAATCCTGGCATGATTTAGTTATGGGTTTTATCCTGCTTTCATCTCCTACATAACAATTGCTAGTATAATATTTAATATTTAATTTCTAGCTAACTTGACAAAGACTTTAAAAAGCTTATATGTGTGTTTCATTCAAAATCATACAGATATATATGCTCCTATTGGTAAGAATAATATTGTTTTGATGAATAAAATAAAAATTCCATTAATCATAAGCTTTTCTGCTCATATTTAGCAATGTCATCATAGCCTAAAATGGTGTAACTGTCAGGAAATATTTGTAAGGCACCAGGAAATATAATGTACAATGTTGTATCTCAAAACATTCACTCACATATGACTAGATTGCAAATATGTGGCAATGTTTACCGTTTGTATTATTTCTCTTTGCTTGGGTAATTTTGCTTACCTCAAGAAGGAATAGTATTATGGGTATATATTTATATAAAATATTTATATTAGGGGATTTAATTATTTATTTATTTACAATCAAACACAAATATTTAGAGTCATGCAGAAAAACAGAAAATGAATTTAAAAAGAAGATATATCCCTAATATATATTCAGTACATCTATAATATTGAGTACGAACTACAGTGCCAATTGAACAAAATTTAACAACTCTTCTACTGATTGCAGAAAACTTGTCTTACTTGGATGAGAATAGTCGCCTCTTCTGAATTACCGTAGCTATTAGTTAGGTTGAGTGTTATTAGATGTGCATGCTGGCTGTATAAAAAAAGATCAATGGAAAAACATACTATAGGTCCGTGATGGCGAACCTATGGCACGTGTGCTGGAAGTGGCACGCAGAGCCATCTCCGGGCACGCAGAGCCGTCGCCTGTTGCTCTTCCGGATTCTGGCACGCCGGCAAGCTGGTCTTAACGTGCGTGGGAGCACCAGAAAGCGGAAGAGCAGCCTCCTGGTACACATGCACGTGCCAGGAAGATGATCTTCCGGTTTCCGGTGCTTCTGCACGTGTGAAGACCAGGTGGTTGGCGCGCCGGAACCCAGAAGAGCAAGGGGAGCAGAGCTGCCGGCCAGGATGGACGTGCCAGGGCTTCCTTCCCTCCCTGCCCGAGTGGGCTTCTTGCGCAGCCCCAGCCCTCCAGCCCACAACACTGACATGCATCCGCGGTCCGGAGCACCTGACCAGCTCGGGTGCACGGAGCAGCAGGGCAGCGCTTGCTGGCTGGGCAGCCGGCTGCCCTGCCCGCTGCTCCTGCCGCCGCCGGGCGCTTTCCTGGTGCTGGCAGAAGCAGCGGGCGGGGCAGCTGGCCACCCCACGCGCCTTTGCCAGCCAGGCGTTCTGGACCGCGAATATGTGTCAGTGCTGTGGGCTGGAGGGCTGGGGCCGTGCAAGAAGCCCGCTCGGGCGGGGAGAGAGGAAAGCCCTGGCTCTCTGCCGCCACCCACTCACCCCCATCGGCAGCAGTTCTTGTACTGCTGCTTCTGGCTGGGATGCTGGAGCAGCCAGGAGGAGGAGAAGCCACCATGGGGGAGGCAAGCTGCCTCAGGAGAGCTGGAGGAGAGCGTAGCTCCTCACGCATGGAGATGCGCTGGCCGGGAAGCGGTCGCAGTAAGCGGTAAGAGGCGTGCCAGCCGGGAAGCACTCCTTTGGCAGAACTGGTGGGGGGGTTGCACTGGCCTGTTCCGAAGCCGGGAAGGGGCTCCGGCTTTCCAGTGGAGGGAGGCGGCATTCCCCGCCCAACTTTCCCTGTCCGGGGCTGCAGAACTGGGTCAGTGGGGATGTCCCGCCACCCTGACGGGAAGCGGGGTGGGCAGGGAGGCACGAGGACCCCTGAAAGGCAAGGTGGAGCCAAAATCATCTGCTTTTCTGGTTTCAGGCATGCGCGTGCACTCCCGTTTCGGCATTCGGTGCCGAAAAGGTTTGCCAACACTGCTATAGGTGAAACAATTTAATTTCTTTGCTTTTGGACAAGAATATTTCCGAAACTTCAGTAAGGCAGAAACCAGACAAGTATAAAAGCTCACAGAATATAAAATGTTGACGAAATAATTAGCGTGGGAAAAGAGTATTTTAAGCAAGCCCACTTCATAGAACTCAGATCCTTTAAGGAGGATTGTTGAAGAGAAATTGCCTTAGCTCCAACTTCTGTGACTAAACAAAGTCAAACATGGATAAGATAAGCTGGAAAATTTTGAGATTGATTTTTATCTCTCCTTCCCTTGTAAGATAATTAGTAATAGGAAGTTGTCAGTGAAGAATATAGATAATCCTTGATGGGAACAACAATTGGGACTGAAATTTCAGTTGTAAATCATAACATTCATAAGTTGTGGCATCCACATGACCAGACCTAATTTAGGGTGGTCATTAAGCAAATTATGTGGTCATAAGTCTGAATCTATTCTCTGGGATGGGCTTTTTTTTGCCAGAAGTGGCAAAAAGCATTGCAAATAATGGTCATGTAAGTGTGGGAAACTGCAACCAGTCCCAGATATGAGCCAATTGCCAAGCATCTAAAATGCATTCATGTGATTGGGTGTGTGTGTGTGAGACATTTTAGGATGTCTGGAAGTGCTTTATGGGCTGTAAAACATTTTCTCCTGACTGACAGCAGGAGAGTCCAAGAATGGATTAAAATAGAATAATAATAGAATGGAATGGAATATAATAACAGAGTTGGAAGGGACCTTGGAGGTCTTCTAGTCCAACCCCCTGCTTTGGCAGGAAATCCTACACCACTTCAGACAAATACTTATCTAATCTCTTCTTAAAAACTTCCAGTGTTGGAGCATTTACAACTTCTGGAGGCAAGTTGTTCCACTGTGTTCCACTGATTAATTTGTTCCACTGTGTTCCACTGATTAATTTGTTCCACTGTGTTCCACTGTGTTCCACTGATTAATTGTTCTAATTGTCAGGAAAGTTCTCCTTAGTTCTAAGTTGCTTCTCTCCTTGATTAGTTTCCACCCATTGCTTCTTGTTCTACCCTCAGGTGCTTTGGAGAATAGTTTGACTCCCTCTTCTTTGTGGCAACCCCTGAGATATCGTAACACTGCTATCATGTCACCCCCAGTCCTTTTCATAAGACTAGACATACCCAGTTCCTGTAATCGTTCTTCATATGTTTTATCCTCAAATCCCCTAATCATCTTTGTTGCTCTTCTCTGCACTCTTTCTAGAGTCTCAACATCTTTTTTACATCGTGGTGACCAAAACTGGATGCAGTATTCCAAGGGTGGCCTTACCAAGGCATTATAAAGTGGTATTAACACTTCACGTGATCTTGATTCTATTCCTCTGTTAATGCAGCCTAGAACTGTGTTGGCTTTTTTGGCAGCTGCTGCACACTGCTGGCCCATATTTAAATGGTTGTCCACTAGGACTCCAAGATCCCTCTCGCAGTTACTACTGTTGAGCAAGGTACCACATATACTGTACTTGTGCATTTTGATTTTCTTGCCTAAATGTAGAACCTTACTTTTTTCACCATTGAATTTCATTTTGTTAGATAGTGCCCAATGTTCAAGACTGTCAAGATCCTTCTGTATCTTAAGCCTATCTTCCGGAGTGTTGGCTATTCCTGCTAGCTTGGTGTTGTTTGCAGATTTGATGAATTCCCCATCTATTCCCTCGTCAAAATCATTGATGAATATGTTGAAGAGTACTGGGCCTAAAACAGAGCCCTGGGGTACCCCACTGCATACCTCCCTCCATGTAGATGCAGTTCCATTGAGGACTAGTTGTAACTTCAAACTCCAGTTGTAACTTGAGGGCTGTTGTAACTCCAAACAGTATTTAACAATCAGTAGTAAGTCAGGGACTACTGTAATTTGAGCAGGAAATTAAGATGACAGTGCCACATATGAACCTCAGTAAAAATTAGTTCAGCTTTTAGTTTTATCAGAGAGCGACTTTGGTGTTTGCAACAAGGTTCTTAAAAATTTGGGCTGGGCAGGTTCTGGCACACTTGAGTCTGGGTAATTGCAAATCTGTGTGCTGCACAGCATATGACTGATGAGTTTGAAGGTATTTATCATAGGGTGCATAACTGGTGCTGAAGGAAATATTGAAATACCTTAATTTGATCAATATAGAAACAATTTGTTTTCTCTGGTGAATGGTGAGCGTTTTGGAAAAAGTCTACCACTGATTTATAGTAATTTATTATCAGTCTTTCCTGTCTACAATAAAAGATAAGGACTTAGATGTCTGTCTCAAGATCATTTGAACTATAGACAGGATAGCTTTTAGAAGAATTGAAGAAGTTCTATTGGCCAATTTTAGCGGATGAAATTTGTGCCATAAGTGTGCTTTTTTTAGCCGCTCGAATACTCAAATCGTATAACTTTATAAGAATAGTTTCCCATAGTCTCTTCAAAAGTCATATATTCCTATCGTGACATAGGTGTAATTTTATTAATAAAAACAAAAGATAGGAAGCATGAGTGCAATTGTAATGGTTGATTTTGATTTTAAAAGTTACTCGAGCATTGCATTAAGCATTGCCTCTATAATATAGCAAACCGCACTTCCGGTTTGTCCGTTTTGTAGTTTTTTGCATTCCGGAGCTTCAGGGAGCTTCCCTGAACCCTCCGGAGTGCAAAAAACAGCTCACCGGCAAACCGGAAGTGCGTTTTTTCGCACTTCTGGTTTGCCCGTTTCGTCGTCCCAGGCTCCGGTAAGGCCTTTGCGCGGGGGTGGGGGTGTGTGCGCATGCGCAGGGAGCAGCATGGGGGGGTGTTGTGCGCATGCGTGGGGGGGAGGGAATGGATGTGGGCATGCGAGCGCACGCGAGCGCGCCCCCCCCTTTTTGGCACGCGAGCCTAAAAAGCTTCGCCACCACTGTGATAGAGTATATCTGCCCTGCAGAAATTGAGGCCAAACAAATTGTCAAAAAAGAAAAGCAATTAAAAGTCAGTGAAGAAGAAGCATTAATGCAAGTTAAAAACTGGTACTTACTGTATGTAAAGGAAACAAAACATCAATATAGAAATAATGTAATAACATGAGAATCTGACAAGCATTATATGGTCAATTTCTACAAAATATTGAGAGGAAAATGGATAAAGGTAAAAATCTGGCAATGATTTACAATTGGAACATTGAAAAAACTGAAGATCTGATTTTAGCTGCACAAGAGCATGCTATTTGAAATAATGCAATCAAGGATGGAATTGAAAAGTCAACAAATGATTCAAAATGCAGATTATGCAAAGAAGCAGCATAAACAATAGATCATTTATTCAGCTCATGAAAGAAGATCAAACAAACTGATTACAAATGATAGAACTCAGTCACCAAAATGTTTAACTGGAGCATCTGTAAAAATTATCATGTGCCAGTAATGAAACATTGGTAGGAACATATAGTTGAAAAAGTACCGTATTTTTCTGAGTATAAGATGCACCTTTTTCCTCCCTAAAAGTGGCTGAAAATTCAGGTGCGTCTTATACTTCGAATGTAGCTTTTTTCCCAGCCCTAACTAGGTGCTAACAGATCTTCCCAGCTCTTACCTTGCAGGCTTTTTCATTGTTACTCTCTCCAAAGAATGTTTTTCCAGCCCTAAGTCTTTGCAGGGTTTTTTTTCATTGCTCTACTTGCTCCAAAGAAGTTGTTTTCTAGCCCTAACCAGGTGCTAACGATCTTCCCAGCTCTTACTGGCTTGCAGGTTCTTTCATTGTTATTCTCTCAGAAGGTTTTTTTTAAGTCCTAACCAGGAGATAAAATAATGTGCTGAAGCTGACCAGACTAAGGATGCTAGCCAGATGAATACCTGGTAGGCAGATTGTTTTCCCCTATTTTCCTCCCCCAAAACTAAGGTGCGTCTTATACTCCGGTGCGTCTTATACTCCGAAAAATACGGTATTTGAAAATGATCAGGTTAAAATATTGTGGGATTTAGGAATACAGGCTGATGAAGTCTTGGCTCATAACACATCAGATTTAATTATAGTTTAAAAAAAGAGTGAATAATTTATATGGCAATATCGGGATGTTAGAGTGCCAAAGAATTGGAGAAGAACACAAAATAATAAGTTCTGAAAATCAAAATTTAAGGATTATGGCATAAACTGGTTGCAGTGGCCCCAGTGGTTATCAGCATGCTAAGTGCCACATCAAAAAAATTTGGACAGTACTTAGAAAATTTGCGCATTGACAAAATTTCCTTCTGTCACTTGCAAAAGGCCACATTGCTTGTATCCACACATATCTGCTTCAAATAGAATTTCATTCGCAATCGAGAAACAAGCAGTTCAGAATGTTTGAAATCCTATTATAAATATTATATGGTTACCATTTGATGATAACTCTGGGATCTGATTAATGTTGATAATGTTGATTCCATAATAAGCTAGAAGCAGTGCTGCAAAAAGTGAAGCATTTAATGATAATCCTTAAAGCAAAAAAAATTTTTTTGAAAAAAAATTGGCAGTGATGACCTTTAAGCAGAAAATGGAAGGGTACTGCAGTATAGCTATTTTTTTTAATATTTGGTAAACACTTTTCATGTTTAGATAGGAATTCAGCTTGTCATAAGATATGCTGGAATTGGTAGTGAGCTTAATCTATTGACACGTAGGTAATTTTATTATATGCTATTTCATAAATCTAGTAATGTTGCACATGATGATGAATTGGTGCATGGAGAAAAATATTTTCAATGCCAAAACATGCATATTTGCTAAGGACAAAGAATGCAGATGAGAAATTATCTTTACCTAAATAAATAAAAGAACAGGCAAATACCAAAATAAAATGTCAGGAATATTTTGCTATGAATTGTGAACAGAATAGGATCTTGAACGTGAAGTGTAAGCATATTTAACTGCCTACCTTACCATTTCTTTGAGATGACAACATTTTACAAAGCACAGAAGTGGAGTAACAAATAGCAAGCCAAAGACACTAAAGACATGAAGTAAGAAAAGAAAGGGAACTCCAAATTACTTTTCTTCTACCACATCCCTTTTTTATTTTTTGTTCTTTAGCCGCTTCTTTCTTTTTGAGGTTCTCATCATGTCTATTCAACCATAACTATGTCAATCTTATTTTCTCAAACTGTTCACTCCATCATATATTTATTTTGTAATTCAGTCTTCATTCTCTCTCTATGAACAAATCAGCTCAATGTTTGTATGTATGTATGTATGTATGTATGTATGTATATATGTATGTATGTATGTATGTATGTACAGTATGTATGTATGTATGTATTAAATTTATATGCTGCCCATCTTATTGTCAAGCGACTCTGGGTGGCTTACAACGTACTTGATCGGATACTATTGTATTCAGTCTACATTTATTCAGCACTGATTCATTTTTAATCCTATTTATTTAAAAAAAAATCTCACACATTTAATTATTATTCCATTCCTACTGCTTTCAACTTTCTTTTTTGACATCTCTCAATTCCATATAACAAGGTAGGTAGAAGCATGCATAGCCATTTTCATTTTTCTGAACATTCATTCATCACAACAGATCATATACCATCCAGTACCTTTTGTCCAGCATTTGAACATTCATTTTCCGATTTATCGTTAATTATGGTAAGGTATAAAATATTCATTATATCCACCTAAAAATGAAGAAATGACGCAAAAATCTTCTAGTTTAGCAAATCTCATTTACAAGAAAGGCTAGACAACTCTCAGGATGTGCTTCTTTTATAATCCAGGAAGGATTAACCCTTCTTGAATTGGTGTATCACATAGTTTCTGTCTTAATTCTCAATATAAATACAGAAATGTTAGAGTTGGCTATTTCACAAGAGATTAAAATGTACTTGATGTTTGTTTAACATGTATCAGTGGTGGGTTGTAAAATATTTTGCCACCGGTTTGCGTGCTCGCGTGCGCACGCAACACTTCTGCACATGTGCAAAAGCATGGTGGGTGGGTGGAGCCTCCCACCACCAACGCTACTGGTTCTAAGAACCGGTCCGAACTGGGAGCAATCCACCGCTGGTATATATATATTAGATTTAACTGTGATAACATCAACACAATATTTTTGTTTAGGTCTTTATTTCTTTTGTTTAACAATAAACACTGTATGCATGTGTCAAGATTAATTGGTTTTATTGAAGTGGAATGTGTATATTCAGTAGCTTTATTGCATACAACACAGGAGTGGGTTCTAACTTACCTCGCTACCGGTTCGCTTCCTCCAGCACCACGTGGCTGCGCCTTGTGGGTGCGTGCGCGCTTTGCGAGCGCACATATGCACAGTACCAAAAAATAACACCCCCTAAAAAAGCCAAAACCAAGATGGCAATGTATGCGCAGTGCCGGAAACTCGACTTCTGCGCATGTGCAGAAGAAAAAAAACCCAGATTTTTTTTAAAAAGCGATTTTTTCCCCCTGAATTTTTTTTTAAAAAAAGATGGTGGCGTCCGCAGACCAGCACCGATAGAACCGTCATTGTGACGTCATCAGCGGGTTGCTACCAGTTTGGGCAAACCGGTCCGAACCAGGAGGAACCCACCTCTAATACAACATCAACAAAGTTTGGAATGAAAAAATAAATCTCCATTTATTCACTTCAAATTTTTGAAGTAGAAAAACCCCTTATCTTTAAATTCATTTTTTAATAAACAAATTATGCAAATTGTAATTTTTTTCACTGCCTCAATGATACAGTTAGAAACTTGTAATGTTAGGAGGCAGTTTTTGTTGAAGCTTATAATATGACTTCAGAATGACCTGTTTTTCAGCATCAAATGCTTACAGTTTTGTTTTCTGTGATTATGTTAGACAATACTTTTAACAGTTTTATGTTAAAATAATAAATTATGGCATAGTAAATTATGGAATATTTTGCTTTTTTGTTGTTGCAGTTCCCGGAGTGTGGGTTTTTTGGCATGTATGATAAAATTCTCCTATTCCGCCATGATCTGAACTCAGAAAATATTTTACAGCGAATTACATCAGCAGAGGAGATACGGGAAGGTGATCTTGTTGAGGTTGTTCTGTCTGGTAAGAATATCTGTTTTCAGTGCAATCCTCATATTGATTATACCCTGGTATTACCATTGTTGGGAGTAATTGTAATTAATAAATTGTAATATAAATATTTTTAAATGCTCACACACTGCAGAGTTGATGAAATATTTTATGGAATCGGATATTAAAGATGAAAACATGAAAACTCCTTTTTTTTAAATTGGAAATTGATTCATCCTGATTATTTACTGTAGTGACCTAATGTCATGGAAATGGAGTCAGTAGGTTTTTACTTTTGAGGTTTGTGGGCGATTATATTTTAAACAGTATAAAACGTCATAGTTACATCCGTACTGAAAATAGTATTTTTAAATTTTATGTAAAGGTATTTGTCTCATGGTCTTGTAGCATTTAAGGCATTGTATTCACTATCTTGGAATTTTTTTTAGTACTTCAATATTCAGGAAGGCATTAAAACATATTTATATATATATATGTATTTTTAAAGCATTAGCTACAGTTGAGGACTTCCAGATTCGACCTCACATGCTTTACGTTCATTCTTATAAGGCCCCTACTTTTTGTGATTATTGTGGAGAGATGCTTTGGGGCTTGGTACGGCAAGGACTGAAATGTGAAGGTAAGCCAATTAGTAATAATGAGTATTATAAACTATTTTTCTGTCCTAAATCCCCAGATGAAGTATATAGTTATAGAGATTTTTCAAAAGCACGTCATTTGCATACCATAATCTAAGTTAATAGTTCTTTTCCTACAAGATGGATTTTTTATCTAGTAAGATTTATGTTTGATTTATGGGAAGAAATGAGGCTATATAAACTTTTGAATTCCTTGTAGAAGGTGTAGTGTATGCAAAAGGCCATGTTGGTGCAATATTAAAAATAATGAGATGATGCTGTGTGGGAGGATTTATCAATGTAAATATTTTATGTTTTATTTTTGTACTTCAATATATTTATAAGCTATCTAGAACGAAAAACCCTTTCCACATGTCTATTTCCTAATCATTATCAAATTATTAATAACAAATGCTGGGTAAATTATTAGCGGGGACAGTTGGGAACAGCTTTTGAAGCAGCTGTTGAAGTCTGAAAAAAGTTCAGCTGCTTTAATCATTTGAAAACAAGTGTTTTGTATGCACTCCTGCACTTCTTTCACTGTACATACAGAGTATAATTCTGAAGCACCTCTTCTGCTGTATTAATGCACAGGTGCATTAATAACCCAAGTCCTATTCATTGGCTTGTACTCTAATCTGGTGGTTCTAACAGACTCAGGAGTACAGTGTTTAGATAATCTGCTGGGGAAAGTGCTGAGGAAAATCAGCAGCAGCGGGAATTGCATAACAGGCACTATTTTCCAGCTTTAGCCAGGGTGAAGTGGGGTCAGAAAAGCAAATATTCAGGCCAAAAACATTCCATGCATTGCAGAGATCTGCTGTTAATTACATGATCATGGCAATGTTAGAGGTGTTGGTTCAGTTTTTAAAAAATGTGTTATCTTTGCCATATATTTCGCTTAATCTGTCTTTCATGAAATAGAATCCTATAAAACGTGTAGCATCATCAGTAAAAGTCTGTTTATCTTCTCCTTTGCTTCCCCTCACTGTATTAATTTCATTAGGGTGTGGATTAAATTATCACAAGCGATGTGCTTTTAAGATTCCAAATAACTGCAGTGGGGTAAGAAAGAGGCGGCTATCTAATGTGTCTTTACCAGGATCTGCACTTTCCGTCCCAAGATCTGTACAAACTGACTCTACGTCCACAGAAGAGGTATTTAATTTTTTTCCTTTCAAAGAAGAATTAAAGAAGGATTAAAATCAAAGATACTGTTATTGAAGAGCCGAGATGGTGCAGTGGTTAAATGCAGCACTGCAGGCTACTGCTAGTTCAGCAGTTCAGCTGTTCAGATCTCACCTGCTCAAGGTTGACTCAGCCTTCCATCTTTCCGAGGTCGGTAAAATGAGGACCCAGATTGTTGGGGGCAATATGCTGAACTCTGTAAACCGCTTAGAGAGGGCTGTAAAGCACTATGAAGCGGTATATAAGTCTAAGTGCTATTGCTATTGCTATTGCTATTGCTGTTATTACCCAAAGCACATAATCCTAATTCCTGTACCCCTTAATCATATGGAACTTTTAAGAGTGATGTATTATTCAGACTTAATCTTAGCTGAACATTGTCACTTCAAATAGTCTAACTTTTCTTAAAATCCAGAATTTTGCTTTTAAGTGAATGTGTATTGGCATATTTTGGTTTATTGGGCATTTAGTTCACTTTTTAGTGGCTATCAAAACTGATAGTAGAAACTGTTGTAGTAGACACACTATTCTACAGTTAGTCTCAATTTATAACCAATCATTTAACAACTGTTCAAAGTTATGATGAAGCTGAAAAAAGTGAATTTTGATTGGTACTTGCATTTACAATTGTCACAACATCCCTGTGGTTAATGACCAAAATTTGAGTGCTTGGCAATTGGCATGTATTTCTGATGGATAAAATAGCTTCCCTGGTTCACCTAGGTGCCATTTGCAACCTTCCCAGCCACCTTCCAACAAGCAAAGTGAATGGGGGGAAACTGAATTTGACTGCAACAAAATGGTTTACACAAATGGTTCCCACAACAACCCTGTGAGATGGGTTGGGTTGAGAAAAAGTGATTGGTCCAGGGTTATTCATGGCCAAGGATGGTTGAAAGTTTTTTCTTTCTTTCAGCGTTGTCATCCAGAACCTAGTAAAAGGATTCCTTCATGGAGTGGGCGTCCGATATGGATGGAAAAAATGGTTCTTTGCCGGGTGAAAGTCCCACATACCTTTGCTGTTCATTCTTACACTCGACCCACCATATGTCAGTACTGCAAGCGATTGCTCAAAGGCCTTTTTCGCCAAGGAATGCAGTGTAAAGGCAAGTGTTTTTTTCTGCAAGTTAATGTCAACTATCAAGGCTTTAAAGTCTTTTTAACTATAAAATTAAAGCTGAATAAGAAGCTTAGAATGTTACGATGATCAAGAAACTATATAAATAAGAATACAGAAATTTTATGGAAGGCTCTGTTCCTCAACAATTTGCTGTTTGAATATACTGGATATAATTGATGAATAATATTCTCTTCTGAGTTGAATCATTTGTCTGCAAGAAATTCCTTATTGGTTAATATTACCTGGTGAATGTTTAGACTGGGCAAAGTTATGTTTTAAACTTATTAGATTCAAAATTAATCCAGTGTAGCTAGTGTTATTTATCTTGTAATTAGTCTTTTTTCCTTTCTGACTTGTTTGTCTAAACTCATTGTGATGATAAAAAAATATTAGTATTTCCACAAGGACAAAAAAAGTTTATGATTTCAAATCCTGGTTAAAATCTAAATATGCATAATGCCATTGTAAAATACACATAGCACCATGTCTGATGCTGACAAGGAAACAGGTAGACCGAGAATTCATAACCCAATTTCTTAATTGCAGTTTAGATATTGATAATTCTACTTCTGTGCTAGATCTTAGTTTTAAGCTATCTTCTTGGGAGTGCTCCAGCTCAGCTCTCATCAGTCTCATTCAGTTGGAATGGCTGAATTAAAAGAACCTTGCAATGTTAGTATCGCAACATACAGCTTTATGTCAAAATGCAGCTTTGATCCAAATAATTACTTGAATTTTCTTATTACTTTAAAAATATGTCCTGAAAATAAATAAAAGTTACTTCAAAAAGAGGCTTCAAAGAGATTATACAAAAATAATAAATACATAAATAAATAAAAATTTCCCCTTAATTTAGATTGCAGATTTAATTGTCATAAACGCTGTGCCTCTAAAGTACCTAAAGATTGTCTGGGAGAAGTAGTCTTCAATGGAGGTAAGATATGTCTTGTAAGGTATTGCTAGAAACATAACTTTGGGTTATGGTATGCATGCGTGGCTTTTCTTTGCATTTCTTCTCCATGTTCTGCATGTACCAAATTTGCTATCAAATATGAAGACTGCAAACACTGACCTGCCTGATCTCTCCTTGCTTATTGGGTGGGAAGGAAGCTGAAGGATTGTGGGGATCCTGAAGGGCAAGAAATAGAGCATAGGGTGCCTCAGAAGGTAGCCTTGGAAGGCCCAGGCAGGCAACCCTGGGCCTATGTAGGCTTCCTGGGGCCTCCCCCATTTAATGACGCTCAGTTTGTTTATCAGGGAGAGCAAGGGGCGGGGTCATTAAGCAAGGCGGTCGCAACATGCATCCCTAATGGCAGGCTCCATCATAGTGATATCTCAAGGACTACCTGTAATTACTTTTTGTCTTATGTAACATTTTAAATCTGTATCTTACATAAAATGTCAAATATATTTTACATATATACATGTATGCTCTACATTGTCCTGAAGATCTGAGTAGCAAACATTCCTCTATTAACGACAACAACAACAAAAAGATAAAATGCTGATTGGCAACATGCTAATTCTTCTGTCTTACTAGTCACTGATTATCCTTTGCATGATTACAGAATTGGCTTCCCAAACTTAATTTCGATGTAAACATTTGCATAGAATGCTGTCTCATGTCACCTTAATTTAGTATTTCCTAAATATCATTTAGGAAACAGCCAAATTATAGTTTACATGTATACAGCCTTTTTAGAAGCAGATTAAAGCATTTGCTATCAAATTTACTTGATGTAGCTTGATTTCTGTGTCTCTCTAAAGAGAATTGTTTGTGTGTGTGTGTGTGTGTGTGTGTGTGTGTGTGTATTCATATGGTGTGGGAAGTGAGGACTGCTTACCCTTGGTTACCTGCTGTGTTTGAGGCTATAGGAAACCAGATTTAATTTGCATGGGCATTGAACCAGGTATAGAGGGAGTTCTGTTTTCAAATTGTCATCCTGTCCACACCCTTTCCTGGAAAGATCTGGTATTGGTTTTGCTTCAGAGGAGTGAAAGTCACCTGGCACAAGTGATGGAAACTATACTTATGCCAACTTTCCACTAATGGAGAATTGCCCTGTTTCTGGAAGTATCTACATGCACGAGGTATTGTTGCAAAACAATGCTTTGCCCCAAAGTTTCTGCTTGTTCTGTTTCTTGGCTGAATTTTGGGGATTTTTCCATAAACCTAGTACATAAGGATAGTTACTTAATTCAGATTGTATGAATGTGACATGTTTCTTAATATATTTTGTACATATTAAATTGTAAAATTGTGAATTTAAAAATATTTTGTTGTTTTGGGAAGAAGAACCAGCTAGCCCAGGCCAAGATACTGATATGCCAATGGAGGTTGATAGCAGTGAAATGAATAGTGATGTTGGGAGAGGATTGGATGATGTGGAAGAACCATCTCCTCCAGAAGACAAAATGTTTTTTATGGATCCAGCAGATCTTGATGGAGACAAAGATGAAGAGGCTGTAAAAACTATCAGGTTGGTGAAATCAAGGCATTGCACTTGGGATACACATATAATACACCCTTGCACATCATCTACTGCTTCTAGATTTCTAACTCTGATATTAAAGACAATATATTGTGCAATATATTTACACTTTTGTTTATATGGTTTTTGACCAATAAGAAGGCTCTAAAAATAGTTCATTAAGAGAAGCAATATGAAAATATAAGAGAGAACATGAAAAATAATTTGTTTTACTGGGTAAACCATGGAAAATATGGTCTGAATTTATATGACAATTTTATTACGCTGAATCCAGTTCAAACTCATTCCTAATGCAAGTAAATTAATTTGGAAGAAAATGTAAGGAATCAGTTTTTACAATGAATGTATGTCTTGTTAAGTCATGTTAAAGGAGCATAGATGCAAATCGAAAAAAAGCTTTTTGTACTCTTTATACATGTGTACAAGTTGCAAAGCAACTAATTTGCTCTAAAATTATTATTAAAAAGGTAGAGGGGCAAGTGTAGTTCATGGAACAAGACTGTACTTTGATAAATTGCTCATTTATAATTCATTACATGGCCATATAAAAGGAATAGCTTGAAATTTATTCCAAATTATACAGTAGTAATAATGAAAACTAATTTTTCAGAATGACATTGTGAAAACAGAAAGTTTGTAAGTTGATTCTATAACATTTGCAAAAGTACTATCTCTTCATCTAAAATAAAAGTTCCTTTTATCTGCTGTGTGTTTTAAATCCTCTCCATGTATAAGTAGGGCTTGGCTTGAATAAACAGAACAGAATGCTCTCCTGCCGTGAATGTAGAAATGGAAGGTGACCTCTGGGTCTCATGTAGAATAGACCTTTATAGTGCTTGTTTTGCCATGCAAAGGAAAGTTGAATGCAAGAGAATTATTTTCATTTATATAGGAGTTCTGCCTTTTTACTGTATTTTTTGTTTTAGTGTAAATCCTTTAATTTGACTAGAAATTTTTGGAAACTCGTTTATACCCCATTTTGGGAATAAGAATTGTACATAACTCCTGTTTTTATCCTAGCAAGATATTTTAACTATTATTTATTTATTTATTTTATTTTGTTGTATTTCTATGCCGCTCAACTCCGCAAGGACTCTGAGCGGCTCACAACAAATACAATAATGTCAATATAAAAATAAAGTTAAAAAACAGCAATTTAAAACCAGTTTACCCATTTAAAACATTCATTCATACAACTCTATCATAAACCCACAACCATAATTCTTCCATACAATTCATTAGTCCCAGGCCTGCTGAAAAAGCCAGGTCTTCACGGCTTTCCTGAAGGCCAATAAGGTGGGGATAGTACGGATCTTGGGGGGTAGCTGATTCTAGAGAGCCGGGGCAACCACAGAGAAGGCCCTTGCCTGCAGGCCTGCCAGCCGACATTGTTTAGCTGATGGAACCCGAAGCAGACCAGCCCTGTGGGATCTAACTGGTCGCAGGGAGGTATGTGGTAGAAGGCGGTCCCGAAGATACTCTGGCCCTGAACCATACTTTACTTTACTTTAAAGGTAATCACCAACACCTTGAATTGTGTCCGGAGACCAATGGGCAACCAATGCAGCTCGTGCAAGATGGGAGAAGTGTGGGTGTATTTCGGGACACCCACAACAGCACGCGCAGCTGCATTTTGGACCAGCTGAAGTCTCCGAACACTTTTCAAGGGTAGCCCCATGTAGAGCGCATTGCAATAATCAAGCTGTGAGGTGACAAGGGCATGAATGCCTCCTGCTCCAAGTAGGGTCGCAATTGGTGCACAAGTCGAACCTGTGCAAAGGACCCCCTAGCCACAGCTGTCAGATGTTGTTCCAATTTAAGCTGTGGATCTAGGAGGACACACAAATTGCGAACCCATTCCGAGGGGGTTAATTTCTCTCCCCCCAGAACCAAGGAGGGACAGTCAGCAGAGTCCTTAGGAGGAAATATCCACAGCCACTCAGTCTTGTCCCCGTTAAGTTTGAGTCTGTTGACTCCCATCCAGACTCTCACATCGTCCAGACATCGACACTGCACATCCACCGCCTCACTGAATTGACGCGGGGTGGAGATGTAAAGCTGGGTATCGTCAGCATATTGCTGAAACCTCACCCCATGTCTTCGGATGATCTCACCCAGTGGTTTCATGTAGATATTAAATAGGAGGGGGGAAAGGACCAAGCCCTGAGGCACCCCACAAACTAGGGGCCTAAAGGTCGACCTCTGCCCTCCGGCTAACACCGACTGCGACCGATCAGAGAGATAAGAGGAGAACCACTGTAAAACGGTGCCTCCCACTCCCAACTCCCTTAATTGGCGCAGAAGGATACCATGGTCAATGGTATCGAAAGCCGCTGAGAGGTCAAGTATCACCAAGACAGAGGAATAACCCGTATCTCGGGCTCGCCAGAGATCATCCATTAGAGTGACCAAGGCAGTTTCCGTGCTGTAGCCAGGTCTGAAACCTGACTGAAAAGGGTCTAGAACTGTTTTGATCATATAAATTGTTTCAACTCCTACCCTCAAAATGACGCTCTAGAACACTGCACACCAAGACAACTAGACACAAGAATAGTTTTTCCCCGAATGCCATCACTCTGCTAAACAAATTATTCCCTTACCACTTTCAAACTATTCACTAAAGCTGCATTACTATTACTATTAGACTTCTCATCGTTCCTATCACCCATCTCCTCCCACTTATGACTGTATGACTGTAACTTGTTGCTTGTATCCTTACGATTTATATTAATATTGTTTCCTGATTGCTTATTTGTATCCTATGACAATCATTAAATGTTGTACCTCATGATTCTTGAAAAATATATCTTTTATGTACACTGAGAGCATATGCACCAAAGACAAATTCCTTGTGTGTCCAATCACACTTGACCAATAAAGAATTCTATTCTATTCTATTCTATTCTATTCTATTCTATTCTATTCTATTCTATTCTATTCTATTCTATTCTATTCTATTCTATTCTATTCTATTCTATTCTATTCTATTCTATAATGCAAAGATGCCCAATATTGGAAATAGAAAGAGGTTTTCAGGTCATGGAAAAGCTTGTCCAGATTGCACAAAGTAACCAAAGAGATTGCTTGTACACTCATTCCAAGCAAATGGCTGATGAAGTAGATGCAATGAATGATCAGAGAGAGGCTTCCAGCCCAACATGCTATGTAGCAGACTATAGAACAGGGGTGGCCAAACTGTGGTGCATGCGCCAAACGTGGCGCATTGGATGATTACAAGTGGCGCGTTGCATTCTTGCACCTACTTACTTTTTTTAAATAGGTGTCATAACTGAATCCATCTTAATATTTTCAACACCAAAGTGATCTCAGTTCAATTCGTACAGCCTTCGGTAATGTTCAACTTCTTGGTGTCTGAAACTTAGAATGGAACTTGTGAGATGTTACTTTAGGCGGATTTACAAATGTACAAATATTTTTATCGGTGTTGCCATTGCGCATTACGATCGCAAACACCGCGCACTAGCAACACATCATGTGTTTGAAGTCACGTGCGAATGAGCGGCGAGCGTTCGATATGGTCAGTCAGTTCTGAGTGAGCCATCGTGGTGTGGAGTTTGAAGCAGTGTTTTATTGAGTGTATTAGTGTGGTTTTTGTATTGAGAGTGATTGAAAGACAGATTCAAGATTAAATATATATTACGTTTGTCAAAGAAGAGCGCCACTACTTTTTCTTGACGTGAACATAGAATTCAAAAGTTTTTGAAAGGAAAGCAGACGAAATTGCTATATCAAGGCAGACAGTTACGAGATGTATCGAGGAACTCTCTCAGGATGTATCTCAGCAACTGGAAGACCTTGTCCATTCTTGTACTTTCTTTTCTCTAGCTTTGGATGAATCAATGGACATATGTGATGTTGCCCAGTTAAACATTTTTATAAGAGGAATTGATGATAATTTTAATGTCTTTGAAGAACTTGCTTTTGTGTTGTAATAGATATTGTTTTTCATACAATAATTAAACCATTTAAAAATGTTGATTATGTCAATAAGCATACTTTTATTTAAAAGGGACACCACTGTTATAAATCATATTCCAGGACCCCTTCTAGTGAGTAGAGAGAACAGACAACTCCCAAGTTCCAAGCTGATCTCGCTCTCAGTGCTTCATCTCGCTCAGAGCTTTCTCTCTCTCTCATCACATCCAACAACTGTGGTCCAGAGTTATCTTCACCAAACGAGACTCTCCGGCAGCTGTAGCACCACCAGTGGGGTCCACGACAGCAATCACCCTCTCGTCCAAGAGATTATTTCTAACTATTGTAGATTGGTGCTCCAATAAACGTATCTTTTGAAATGGCGTAAATTAATTAATTGAATTGTGTGATTGAGTTATTCCTTTTCCTCCCTTAAGCAAAGCAGATCCTACCCCTATCCCTATTTTACAACCCCAAATGTGAAAGTAAGGGTAAAAAACGTGCTTGAGTTGTATGGCACATCTGAACTTGTCTGTGAAAAAATTGGCGCATGGTATGCTTAAGGTTGGCCACCACTGCTATAGAAGATCATTACTTAGGCATCAATAGTGCCTGCTGCACCGCTGGGATGATAAATGATTGTGCAATTTATTATTCTTCAACAGCCCATCCACAAGCAATAACATTCCATTAATGAGAGTTGTACAGTCGGTCAAACACACAAAGAGGAAGAGCAGTACAATGGTAAAAGAAGGATGGATGGTTCACTACACAAGTCGAGACAACCTGGTAAGTAATTAAGTTGTCTTCTTGGTGAAAAACTTCGTATTTCCAAGTGCAGGGCATTTTGTATTCCATTCGAGAAATGGAACTATTTAGCTGCTTTCCTACAGAAAGATAAAACTGAAAGAAAAGATGGAAAAATACAGTATTACAAGTGGAGACCAATATGGATCTCCCCATCAAATTCTGTGAATAAGATAAGGTGATGACACAGAAAAGTTTTGTATTTAATCATCTCTTGAGGCACAGTGGTTCAGTGGCTTATTGACGGTGGAGATGATTTTTGCTCTGGTAGTTTGAGTCCTAGCACTGCGTTGTGGGTGAGCTGCCGTCATTTGCCTCAGGTTCTGCCCATCTAGCAGTTTGAAAGCATGTTATATGCAAGTAGATAAATAGGTACCATTTCAGTGGGAAGATGAGCCAGTGCTTTGTGCAGATGGTCAGAACCCTGCGGTGTGGAACCTTTCCGGATGCAATGCCTGTTTGTCAGGTGACTTTGGTGGAGGGAGAAGGCTCCGGATGACACTCCTGGATGCTGTTTGTTTTTCTTTCTGGTGTGAAACTAACTCGTCCCCTGTGGTGTATCTTGGAAAGTGTGCGAGTGTGAATAGAACGGGCAGTCTTAGGCAGCCAAATAATTACTCTGCATTAGGATTATAGTCTCCTGGCTAATGTAATATCATCATACACTAAATAAATAATAATCTTGAGGCAAATAATGTCTTTCTTGTATCACATAAAGACTTTTGCAAAGCACTGTGACCATGGTGCAGATACCTAATGCTGTTGCCTTGGATTAAGAATTGGGTTTAGCTCCTTGTGCCAGAAAATGGCATAGCCAATATAAGGAAATTGTTCAAATTCTGTGTTCATTTAATATTTTCTACAGCAGTTCAAGAATGTTTAGGAATGTTTAGTTTAGGAATGTTGTAACACAGATGATAATTTTTGATAAAAAGATCCAAACACAGGCAGGACTGTTGAAACCTTTGAAATTGGTTCAAGTAAATAGTGTCTATACGTAGCTGCATACATTATATGCTGCATATATAAATGTACATAGAGTACATATTTAGCTGCTAAGAGTTTGATTTTAAGATGGGCAGCTATACAAATGAAATGAAAAGTTGCTTCTTAAACAGTAACTGTACTTTGTTGCAGAGAAAAAGGCATTACTGGAGATTAGACAGTAAAAGTCTTACGCTATTTCAAAATGAATCTGGGACAAAATATTACAAGGTAAGAGATTATCCAAATCTCATCTCCTCTTTAAAATGCTATTTGCCTATTATCATTTCATTTTAATTGCTTTCTGCTAAATGATTTATAATTTAAAACTGTTAATATGTTATAGATGTATTTATAATCAGATGCAGTTTTATAGTTTATCTCTGGTGAACTACTTTCTGTTTTGATTGTGCATTACATATTATAATTTATATAGTTATAATCTGATAGAAAGAAATGGGAAGTATGAAATACAGGCAGGTCTTGACTTACAACTGTCTGTTTAGTGAGCGTTCAAGCTTACAATGGCACTGAAAAAAGTGACTTATGACCATTTTTCACACTTACGGCCGTTGGAGGATCCCTGTCGTCATGTATCAAAATTAAAATGCTTGGCAACTGACTCATATTTATGACGGTTGCAGTGTCCTGGGTTCCTGTGATCACCTTTTGCGACCTTACAACAAACAACATTAACTCGACAACCGTGTTACTAACTCAACAACTGCAGTGATTCACTTAACTGTGGCAAGAAAGATTGTAAATACATACAGCTAGTCCTTGACTTGTGACCATTTGTTTAATGATTGTTTGAAGTTATAAAATGAAACAATTTACAATTTAAAAAGGAAATTCTGTTCCCTGCTCTCAAAAGTGTACCCATACATCTCTCTCTCTCTCTCTCTCTCTCTCTCTCTCTCTCTCTCTCTCTCTCTCTCTCTCTCACACACACACACACACACACACACACACACACACACACACACACACACACACACACACACACACACACACACACACCTATGCCCAGGGGTGGGTTCTAACTTACCTCGCTGCTGGTTCGCTTCCTTCCATGCTGCGTGGGTGCGCTTCGTGGGCATGCGCATGCTTTGTGCGCGCATGGGCAGTACCAAAAAATATATATTAAAAAAAAGCTAAAAACAAGATAGCAATGCATGCGCAGTGCCGAAAACTCAGCTTCTGCGCATGCGCAGAAGAAAAAAAACCTGAAAAAAAATCAAATAATTTTTTTTCAACCCCCCCCCCAATTTTTTTAAAAAAAGATGGCGGTGTCCAAGGACCGGCACCGACCGAACCGGTTCCGTGACATCATCATAACATCACCAGCGGGTTGCTACCGGTTCAGGCGAACCGGTCCGAACTGGGAGGAACCCACCTCTGCCTACGTCCAAACATATAAATACATATAAATATTAATCACTGTCCATCTTGAATACATAGCAGAAAGAAGCAGCTTGAGAGTTCACAAGGTTGATACTGTATGCCATAAAACTGGCTGAATCTGGATGTTTTGGATACCATGAAGCCTCTTCCCAGAAGTAACAAGGAAAACAGGTTGTGAAGAGGATATGTAGTATCCCAGACAATCCTGCGGACCCTGCTCAAGCAATGCTTATATACTATGTCCTGGATAGAAGGGAGTGAACTGCCAATAATCTTTTCTGCCATCCTCACCACACTCTGCACTGCCTTCCTGTCTGAAACAGTAAAGCTTCCAAACCAGACTGTAATGCAGTATGACAGGATGGTCCCGATCGTCCCTTTATAGAAAGTGGTAAGGACAGGTGAAGGAAGATGTACTTTTATCATGCGATGCAGAAAATGCAGCTGCTGCTGTGCCCGCGTCACCAGTGTCACCAAGCCAGCTTACTCGTTAGCTGCACACCCAGAAATTTGATGCTCCTAACCATCTCCATAGGTGAATCATTTATATACAGAGAAATGTGGTTGTGCCTGCCTTTTCTGAAATCGACAATGATCTCTTTAGTTTTTCCAACATTTAAAACAAGCCTGTTTTCATTACACCA
The DNA here is from genome assembly GCA_023053685.1 of Diadophis punctatus similis. NCBI lineage: Eukaryota > Metazoa > Chordata > Lepidosauria > Squamata > Dipsadidae > Diadophis > Diadophis punctatus. The sequence continues at coordinate 69,122,868 of JALIGW010000001.1, read as the reverse complement.
GTTCACCAAACCCTGTACCTCTTGCGGTAAGCACCCTCATTGTCATCATGAATAAGGCCCACTATTGTTGCATTGTCAGCATACTTCACAATATTGTTGGCAGCATACCTTGCACAACAGCCATGGGTCAACAGAGTGAACAACAGCAGACTTAGGATGCAGCCCTGAGGAGAACCTGTGCTCAAGAAAATGGGTGTTTGAAATATTAGTCCCAACTCGCACATATTGGGGCCTGTCAATAAGAAAATCAAGAATCCAGTTGCACAAAGGAGTATTAAAGCCTAAGAGGCCCAGTTTGTCTACTAGATGCTGAGGAACGATTGTATTAAATTCTGAACTGAAGTCGACAAACAGCATTTGCACATGAGTGTTTCTTTCCTCTAAGTGTGCCAAGCTCAGATGGAGAACAGAAGAAATAGTATCCTCTGTGGAGTGATTTGGATGATAAGCAAACTGAAGCGAATCAAATGCTGGAGGGAGGCTAGATACAATAATGTCCTTTATCAGCCTTTCAAAACATTTCATAATGAATGGATGTAAGTGCAACTGGATGGTAATCATTAAGATTCATAATTGTAGACTTTTTTGGCACTGGCAAAATAATGACTGTCTTAAAACATGATGGTACCACTGCCTGCTACAATGAAAGATTGGAAATATCTGTAAGAACACAAGCCAACACATCCGCACATTCCCTAAGAACATGCCCAGGGATAGTCTCTGGGACTGCTGCCTTCTGAATGTTAACTTTCTGCAATGTCCTCCGGACTGAGGTAAAATCAAAGCGAAGCACTTGCTCGTCAGGATGGGGCACAGCTTTCCTTGCAAGGGTGCTATTTGATGCCTTGAATCTTCCAAAAAAATGTGTTCAGCTCATTTAAAAAGTCTTTGTCGCCATTGCATCTCAATGGAGCCACCTTATAATCTGTAATGGCCTGGATTCCTTGCCACATATGTCTGGAGTTCATCAGGTCCTGAAAAAAGTTCTCAATTTTCTGACAAAGGGCTTACTTTGCTCTTTTTATGGCACTTTTCAAATTAGCTCTGGTTGTTCGACGTTCCAGCATATCGCCAGATTTAAAAGCCCCATTCTGTGCTTCCAGCATCATGAGAACCTCATATACTGTATATGTCAACCATGGTTTTTCATTAGCCCTCACAACAATGTTTTTAAGGACACAAGACATCCTCAATGCACTTTTGTATATATGCAGACACAGTGGTGGCATACTCCTCTAAGTTTATACATGTATGTTAGTTATATGTTGCCGCTTCTTTAAACATGCCCCAATTTGTGCACTCAAAGCAATCTTGTAATGCTTCTATTGCTCCCTCTGTCCAAACCCTCATCTGCTTCACTGCAGGCTTCTCTCTGAGTATTAAGGGCTTATATGCTGGATAAACAGCACTGAGAAATGATCAGAAGAGTCCAGGTGAGGGCGGAGGATAGCTTTGAGTGCATTCTTAATGTTAGAATACGTTAAAATCTGACCATACCCTACCCTACCCTACCCATACCCATACCCATACCCATACCCATACCCATACCATACCATACCCATACCCATACCCATACCCATACCCATACCCATACCCATGCAATCCTCAACTTACAACCACAAGTGAATTCAAAATTTATGTTCTTAAGCGAGACAGTTAAGTGAATTTTGCTTCATTTTATGACCTTTCTTGCCACAGTTGTTAAGTGAATCACTGCAGTGTTAAGTTAGTCACATGGTTGTTAAGTGAATTTGGTTTCCCCATTGACCTTGCTTGTCAGATCAGAGAAGGTAATTACATGACCCAGGACACTGCATCAGTCATAAACATGAATCAGTGGCCAAGTGTCTGAACTTTGATATGTGACCGTGGGGCTGCTGCAACATTCATAAGTGTGAAAAATGGTCATAGGTCACTTTTCTCAGTGCCATTGTAATTTTGAACGGTCCCTAAACGAACTGTTGTAAGTTGAGGACTACCTGTAATAGATCAGATGTTACCGAATAATTTGTTAAGGAATTAAAATAGGATCTTATAGTAGAATAGAATAGAATAGAATTCTTTATTGGCCAAGTGTGATAGGACACACCAGGAATTTTGTCTTTGGTGCATATGCTCTCAGTGTACATAAAAAGACAAGATACATTCATCAAGAATCATAAGGTACAACACTTAATGATTGCCATGGGGTACAAATAAGCAATCAGGAAACAATCAATATGAATATAACTCATAAGGATACAAGCAATCAAGTTACAGTCATGCAGTTATAAGTGGGAGGAGATGGGTGATAGGAACGATGAGAAGACTAATAGTAATAGTAATGCAGCCTTAGTGAATAGTTCGATAGTGTTGTGGGAATTATTTGTTTAGTAGAGTGATGGCGTTTGAGTATAGTATAACCTTAAAAGTGAAAGGTAATTTCAATATGTAGCTCAGCGTTAAGCAAACTGACACATTTGATGCTGGGAACATCAAAGGTAATTAAACTTTACAGGCTGCATAAGAGAAGTTCAAAAGGCCATTCACTGAATACAATAATCTAATGAAAAAATCTACCATTTAGATTTTTACACGACATAACTTTATTGGTTTGGCTTACTGAGATGTTTGGGGCTTCCTTGGAAGTATGAATAAGGAACTGGAATAAGTGTACCTACTGAAATGTTCTTAGCTGAGTGCATTAATATTTACCTTTTCCCAATGCTGTCAGTTGTACTGTTGCATATTCTTATAAAGAGGTCTCCCTATTAGATTTTTAATATTCTATATTTTCTGCAGGAGATTCCACTTTCCGAAATTCTTCAGGTGACTCAGCCACGGGATTTCTCAAATATGGTGCAAGGCAGCAATCCTCACTGTTTTGAAATAATAACTGACACAATGTTATACTTCGTTGGAGAGAACCATGGCAGTAGTCACCATAGCCCTGTTTTGGCTGCTACTGGAGTTGGATTGGATGTAGCCCAGAGCTGGGAGAAAGCTATTCGTCAGGCTTTAATGCCGGTCACACCTGAGACTAGTACTTGCATTACTACAGGACAAGGAAAAGATCACAGTAAGGACTGAAAAAGGCTTCATGATGATTTGCTAAATGACAAAGTACTCTCTTTAATATTGTGGGTCTCTTTCCCAGTATGCAAAACTTAATTAATGCCATTGTTTTATATGTGATAGTTTGAGTTACATCACAAATACCAACCAATTTAAAAAGTACATTCTTAAGGCATTCAGTAAGAAGCAATACTTTCAGAAGAAGTGTTTAGTGGCTCTCTTGCACAGTATGGAACACTTTACCATTACTGTCATCTAAGCTTTATCCTGAAAAGATGCTGCATGGCATTGCTTTCTTCATAGTTTCAATTTATCTCACCAAGAGCTATAAAAGCCTTGGCTCATATTTCATATATTTAGATTCATAATTTAAATTAGATTGACAATTATTACCATAAGGCATCAGATAACTTAATTATTATCCTACCAATAGTGTCCTAGCAATGACTTTACATGTAATTACAGTCTTCATTCAAACATGAAACTTTATGGAACACCATGTGAGTAATACCATGTTTAAAAGAGGGATTTTATATTTTTTCATTGCAGAAGAATTATGTGTCAGCATTTCTGTTTCAAATTGCCAGATCCAAGAAAATGTGGTAAGTCAACAAAATAAAAACAAAATATGTTCTTCTAATCATTCAGTATTAATTGCCCCTTGATATTTTATACTGAAATCAAGGGTGTTGGAAATGTAAAGGAGAAAATTGTTCACTTTTTAAAAAGTAGTCTAACATGCTGTTTATTAAAACAAAGATGGTTATGCATTTTAATAACAAAAACATATGAGAAATTTTGTAAATGGTACATGTCCTCAAGTGCAATTTGCATGAATTGGATTAAATATACAAGTGTTCAAACTTCAGATATCAAAAGCAATATGTTCTTTCATGCCTGAACAGGTCTTTTACATAATTCATCTTTAGAATCTGTGTCACAGCTCTTCTCTCTTTTAACTGTGTGATGTGTAGTTGACATTCCAATTTCTGCTATGGTGTCATTTTATCAAGTGAATGAACCTAATATTTGCTTTCTTCTGTCTATATCCTTTTCATAGGATATAAGTTCAGTGTATCAGATCTTTGCTGATGAGGTACTTGGTTCTGGTCAATTTGGAATTGTGTATGGAGGTAAGTTTGAATAAATATTACAGCACACGTGAAATACTTTGTCTGTAGGGTTGATATATAAAACAGACTTGCTCCTTCTTATTAATGAAAATATATGGTTATAGAAGTTATGTACTAATGGTGCAAGATTAATGGAGTGTGATATACAGTATAGCAAAGATAGAAGTTCAGTTCCAACTGTCTAAAAATGATGGGAAAATGCTGGAGAACTTCTGCCAGTGACTTTAGGCTAATTTTTTTCCAATCTAGAACTAAAACCATTAAGACCACATTTCCCAAAATTGGGAAGTGTAATTTTAACACTTATGAGGGCCACAGGTTGAAGAAGGCAGCTGTATATTTCATAAACTATTTGGACATGATATAAAACAGTTACTTTAACATGATATCTTTTCATGGTTTCCTTTTAGCAGATTCATTACAATTCATTTCTACTGTCATAAGAGGTCTTTTTAATAAATTTAGTAAACTGATTCTTTGTCAGCTCTGCTAATCACTTATGTGCTACTTTTGTTCTTAGAAATATATATCTGATAATGATTTTTATTTCCATATAATTAGCGGTCTTTTATAGGTGCCTTTTACTGGAGTGAAAAAGTATCTCTCATCTACATTAAAATATTTAAGGCAGCTACTGTTTCTGCTGTCAATTGTCTTTCATAGCTTGTGTACCCTAGCTTGTTATAGATCCAGTAGTACTGAATATGGAACTCCAGATGAGGCCTAGGCCTCTAAAATAGTAGCAGTATAAGTCACTTGATATCACTTTGTTTAACATTCTCTGCGCCTATTGTGAATATTTTGTACACTCAAATAGAATAATTAGGTGTTATAATGTTATAACAGGCGTTTCTTTGTTCATAGATCCCAATATCCTGTAGAATTGTATATAAAGCAGTTATTGAAAACTTAGACCAAATGTGAAAAGTACATTGAAAATGAATAAAGTGCCTTTCCAATTAACAGCTAAATACATTTGTTAAATGGGACATATATCCATATTTATAAAATAGTATACCAGTATATCTTCAAAACTGTGTACAGTTTGACTTCTAATGGACTAAGAGAAACATTTTAAATATCTCCTTCTCAACTTGAATGTCTATGGAGATTCTCAGTCATCCAGGTCATGGTTGTCCCAAAGATGCTTTTTTTTCAAGAGACAACTGGACTTTCTGATTTTTCTTCGAAGACGTTGAAGAAGAGCTGAAGAAGCTTCTTGGATGAGAAGCGAAACGTCTTCAAAGAAAACCCAGAAAGTCCAGTTGCCTTTTGAAAAATAAAGCACCTTTGGGATCTCAACTTGAATATATAAGAATTTGTGATGCAAATAGCAGCATTATGCAGAAAGTTCAGGAACAGTTTTTGTATTATATGGACACTCCATAGGCCACACTGGCATGTCTAGCCCTGTTTTTGTATCTCCTGCCCCTGAATTCCTGGGATAGTGCTGCTGATATTTGGAATCAAAAGAATAATTGTTGGTTTAATGATTTACAAGTCTTTCATTCTTTTTTAGTACAATTTTACCAGAGATGTGTTAAGTTTCTGGAGGTTTAACAATTCTATTTAATTTAACAATTTAACCCTATGTAATGAAAGGAATTGTGGGTGCTTCAACACTGGAGGTTTTAAAGAAGAGATCGAACAACCGTAGGGCTGAAATGGTATAGGGTTTCCTGCTTGAGCAAGGGGATTGGACTAGAAGATCTCCAAGGTCCCTTCCAACATTGTTATTCTGTTAAATCCATTAAATACATGTTATCGTCAATACTGCCTCTTTGTGAAAGACTACCTGAGAGACTTTCCCTTTCTCTTTGTATTTGTGCAGGTAAACATAGAAAGACTGGAAGGGATGTGGCAATTAAAGTCATTGATAAAATGAGATTCCCTACAAAACAAGAAAGTCAGCTCCGCAATGAAGTGGCTATTTTGCAGGTACAAAAATGATGTAAAATGTGTTTTTTTTTAAATTAGAAATTGTGAGTGTATAATAAGCATCTATGTTGAGGTGCAATTTCTTGATGGCTTTTTTTTTGGGTGTATTTCTTTATTCCTGGTAGATTACCTTTTGACCTGCTAAACAAAGGAACCATTGTCCTAAGTATTACAAAGGATTGCCTGAGTGCTTTTGAAACAGTAAAGCATAGAATGGTTTTCTTTTGTCTGAATACTATCTGTAATGAATCCTTCCTGAGTTTATTCATTTGATAATTTTGTCTGAATCAGTACTGTATATTTCCTTAGAATTTGCATCACCCTGGGATTGTAAACCTGGAATGTATGTTTGAAACTCCTGAAAGGGTTTTTGTTGTGATGGAAAAACTTCATGGCGATATGTTAGAAATGATTCTTTCCAGTGAGAAAAGTCGGCTTCCAGAAAGAATCACCAAGTTCATGGTCACTCAGGTGAGTCTTTTGTTTTCTTCCCTAGTGAGAGAGCCTTCCCTATTGTGGCCTGTCTTTGAGGAAAGTCCAAGAATTGATGGGTATACAGGTAGTCCTTGATTTACAAACAGTTCATTTAGTGACCGTTCAAATTTACAATGGCACTGAAAAAAAATGACAGTTTTTCACACTCAATGAACATTGTAGCATCCCCATGGTCACGTGATCAAAATTCATATGCTTGGGAACTGACTTGCATTTATGACCACTGCAGTGTCCAAGGGTCATGATCACCTTTTGCAACCTTCTGACAAGCAAAGTCAATGGGGAAGCCAGATTTACTTAACAACTGTGTGACTAACAACTATAGTGATTCACTTAACAACTGCAGCAAGAAAGGTCGTAACATGGGGCAAAATTCACTTAACAACTGCCTCACTTAGAAACAAAAAATTTTGGGCTCAATTATGGTCATAAGTTGAGGACTACCTATGTACTCTCTTCGAGTGGCCTTAAAGATATGATTACTCCTGACTGTTTTTTAAAAAAATGATGCCAGGTTTTAGTTTACAATCATACCATTGCTGTTTTCAATACTTTGTGTTGCTTATATAATTACTTTATTTGCTTTAGGCTAAAATGTTTATTTTTAAAAATTGAATCAAGGAAGCTTTAATTCAAAAGGATGTATGCCCAATATAACAACAATTCTGGTGTATATGAGGAAAACATTACCTAAATTATAGTAAAGAGACAATCTTATACTTAGTAAACTTTATTCTTGATTTAAAAAACATATCTTTACTTTATACAGCATTTGCTGAATATTAAATGCACATAGGGTGTTTTAGACAAATATGTGTGAAACAAAGTCACTTTTACTTCCAAGAAAAATTGCAGTGTGTGGCAGGTAATTCTAATTGGGGATTAATATCCTAATATTGTATTCATTGTGTACTTAATAGGGAAGGTAAGAGATTGAGATTTCATGCCACTATGAAGAAGTTATTCACCTACATTTGGAAGTAGCTGAATGTAACTAGCTGAATAATGATGCTATCTCTTTGGGAAGCTGGATTAGAGCCCATCCCCTCAATTTTTTTGTTTTTGTTTTTAATTGAAGGGTAGAATTCTGGAAGTATTCCAACAAGAGTGCATTTGCTTTTAGCCAAATATTGAATTGAAGCATAATCTCCTGGGCTTGTAATGTCTGTTGGGTTCTTGGTACAGAATTGATTTTGAAAATACTTTTTCCCTTTTTTTAAAAGATACTTGTTGCTTTGAGGAACTTACACTTCAAGAATATAGTGCACTGTGATTTAAAGCCTGAAAATGTACTATTAGCATCAGCAGAACCATTTCCTCAGGTGGGTAAGGAAATAAGTATCCTTTCACTCTCTGTTGTGTAATAGGAAATCTAGAATAAGATTTAACCTCTTTTCTTAAACTTTCTATTTTTTTTAGTGATTGACAAAATTATTATTTACAGCTAGAATATTTTTTCTCTAATTTAGCTGTGTTTGATTTGGAAAAAAAGTTACATTATAGTACTGAAAATATATTTCTTCTAGACCTAGACTAATGTGCTCATCCTCCAATAGAATTGGAAAAAAATTAGAAGCCTTAATAAAGTATAACTAATGCAAAGAAACTGTTATAATTTGCTAATTATATTGACCATATTTCATCTTTGTAAACACTCCATACACCCTATCTGATTTTTTAAAATCAGCCATGATAGTTTGTTTTTAAGCTAACTGCATAGTAATTTAAGTAAAGAGTATTTGTTTTACAGGTAAAGCTGTGTGATTTTGGTTTTGCACGCATTATTGGGGAAAAATCTTTTAGGAGGTCTGTAGTAGGAACTCCAGCTTATCTTGCCCCAGAAGTACTTAGGAGTAAAGGCTACAATAGATCGCTGGATATGTGGTCTGTGGGTGTCATCATCTATGTGAGCTTAAGTGGCACATTTCCATTTAATGAAGATGAAGACATAAATGATCAGATCCAAAATGCAGCATTTATGTATCCACCAAATCCCTGGAAGGAAATATCTAATGAAGGTAAATATCATTAGAAAACTTATATTTCATGTTTTCTGCATATTAGTAAAATCTATAGCATTTAATTGGAATGTAGCAATGACATGACAGTGAATTAGATGAGTCAGTGACTGCTATTCAGGAAGCATTCGGAATCATTTTCCTGTGACTGAGAAAAAGGAAAACTTTTACTCTAAAATAGTAAGCTGCCCACTTCATGAGTTAAATCCTGATGTGTACTGTAGTTGATAGGATTTTTCTTGAACTTCTTAAAACTTCTCAAGCTTTGCTATTATGAGGTAGCATATTCTGGACTTTCCCAGCTATAGAAAGGGAAAGAGATTTAATTACTGCTGAAGCTCCATACTGTAGTCTGCTCCCTGTGAAAAAAATGTTTCTTAATTACACTGTGTTTAAGTAGACATAGTATATCTATTTTCAAGAGCATTCAGAAGCTTCAAATGGTGCAGAGTGAGGCAGTGAGGGCTTTGGGGCTTCTAGAATAGCCCATGTTACACTCCTGTTCCGCAAGCTACACTGGCTACTGGTTTGCTTTGGGGTGCAATTCAAGGTGTTGGTTATTACCATTAAAGCCTTACATGGCATGGGTTCAGGTTACTTGAGGAACCATCTCACCCCAATGGGACAGACTCGCCCCATCCATGTGGGCAGAGGAGGTATGCTGTGGATCCTGTCTGTCAAGAATTCCAGCCGGCAAGATCCAGGATCCAGGTGAACCTTCTCTGCCATGGCGCTGCCATTGAAAGATCTTGCCCCTCTTAACCTTCCATAAGTCCCCCAAAACCTGGCTCTACCAGTTGGCCTGGGTTCCCAATGGGGGAATGTCACGCTGGAAGTGGTTGATTCCACCTCCCCCTTGCACATCCTGCTTCCTCTCCTCCCATCTTTTAATTATAATTTTATATTCTTTGTGTGTTTGTGTGTGTGTATGGTTTTACTGCTTTTAATGCTGTAAGCTGCCCAGAGTTGCCTTGTGGTGAGATGAGTGGGACATTTAATAAATAAGCCTGAAACACGAATTCTGAATATATATTTCCCCAAAAGCTTTTTTGGTTTGTAGACTTATAACGTACTATATTTCTCTGTTTTGAGTATGCTATACTGCTATTAGGCACATTTAATTCTGATGCTGTGTATGAATTGGCTTCTTGGTTCTTCTTTTTTAGTCCAACTGTATACTATTTTACAAAGACTTTAATGACGGATAGAAACTTGAAGGGGGTGCTGAAACCCCTAAAGCTTGTATGGAATGCCTGCATTGAAAATTAGGAAATAGACAAAACATCAAATAAGTAATTAGAGGATTTCTACTTTAAGAAGCAGTCTAACTTGGTTTCAAATTAAAGAATCTTGGTGTTTATTTAGAGGTAGATGACCTTTATGATTGTCAATATTTTTTTAAAAATTTTGTTTTTTATATCACTAAAAAAACTTTAACTCTTCCTCCAGAATAAATGTATGTATATGAGTGTGAGATGGGTGTGGGGAATAGATAGAATGATGGAAAGGGAAATATTTACCCTGATTGCTTTTTTATTTGCTTCCTCAGCTACTGATTTAATAAATAATTTGCTTCAAGTGAAGATGAGAAAACGTTACAGTGTTGACAAATCACTTAGTCATCCTTGGTTACAGGTAGAGTTACATACCATACTAATATGAATCATTTTTTTATTTTTTTATTTATTTGTTTTGTCAAGTACATATTGGTGATATACATAGATATAACATTGTTTATATACATAAGATGGGTACTAATAAAAGGGAACATTAGGACAGGGACGGTAGGCACACTGGTGCGCTTATGCACGCCCCTTACTGACCTCTTAGGAATCGGGTGAGGTCAACAGTGGACAGTCTAAGGGTAAAGTTTTGGGAGTTTGGTGACGAAATCACAGTCAGGTAGTGAGTTCTAGGCATTAACCACTCTGTTGCTAAAGTCTTATTTTCTACAGTCAAGTAGAAATCATATCTGACAAGTCTGCAATGAACTGAGGCCTTGAAAATATTTAAGAGTGTTACTCAGTTCAAACTTTCTATCATCTTCCCTGTCCCCTTTTTTGGAGGAATTGTTCTGCCTTTTTAACAGGTTGTGTTCAATTATCAATAATACTCATGTAATTATGTATTACTATTGGCTTAGATACTCTTTTATATTTATTATTTATGTCCTCCTCCTCATTCTGAAAGAACATGGAGCGGGATGTATAGTAACTTTGGGTTTACAAAAAGTCTTGTTAGATGCGAAGTCATGTCCGACCCATCGCAACCCCATGCACAACGTTCCTCCAGGCCTTCCTGTTCTCTACCATCCTCTGGAGTCCATTTAAGCTCACGCCTACTGCTTCAGTGATTCCATCCAGCCACCTCATCCAGCCACTCCATAGACACAAAAAGTCTGGGGAAGGGCAAAAAAGAGCCCCACTTAATTATTCAGATTTAATGGGTCAACTCAATGGAGAACCTAGATGATACCCAGACTCACAGGGTGTCTGCTGTTTGTCCTCACCAACAATTAATTTGGTGGCCCCTCTATGGAAAAGAGGGGCTTAGGATAGCCGATAGCTGCATCAGGAACAACAAGAAGGCAGTTTCTTGCAGCCTTGGATATGTAATGGTTAAAAATATAAAGCAGCACTAATTCTCACCATTTTTTGTTATAGCTTTTTCTTTAAACCCCCAATTAAAATCTATTCTGTAAAATTTGTAACATTGCCTAACTTATCCCATGTATTTTACTAGTTTATATTTTCTATTCTTTTTTAGTCAGCTGTTTTACCAATCTTGCTTCTGGTTTAAAATATTATGCATCATTTTGTTTTTAAGGTGAATAATTTCTCTATTAAGAATATTCTTTTGCTTGGAAAGGCCAAAGCAGATGGAATTGTCTAACCTACCATAACTATATATATAAAGCTATGTTGGATTGGATGTGGTTAGTAGTTTGATGGGAGATAAACTCTAAAGAAAAAAGTTTTTTTTTGAAAGAAATTATTGTCACAAATACATGCATCAATGTGGTCATTGGGAAATGAGTTTGTACTGTATTTTGAGTATTGTTAAATTTTCCATTAAGTTTTTTTCTCTTTGCAGGATTATCAAACCTGGCTTGATCTTCGGGAGTTTGAAACTCGCATTGGAGAGCGTTATATTACCCATGAGAGTGATGATGCTCGCTGGGAAGAACATGCATATGAGCACAATCTTGCCTATCCCAAACATTTCATTATGGCTCCCAATCCAGATGATATGGAGGAGGATCCATGATTCATTGGAAAAAGCATTTTAACCAAGTTCTGATACTTTGGAACAATTGATGCTTTTGGTTGTTCAAATGATTCAGTGTCTAAAGCTATGAAGGCAAGATCCTGCATCACTTTGTGGATGGACATCTGGGAAGCATCTTTATCTCTCTAGTTTCTATGATTATGAATATCATCCAGCACTGAGTTAAAAGCCATGAAGTATTTCTGTAATATTGCCTTATTGGTACATCACAGAGATGTTACTGACAGCTTATGTACACAGAGACTTGATGTATGTGAATTTTCTTCTTCTTTTTTTGTAATTTACACAGTAACAATTTTTAATGTTTTCTAGTTCTTATCTATTTAGGCAAAGATACTATTTTCTGGTATTTAGATAACATTTATAAGGAAGCTATAAAGAATCATGAACATATATGCCATGACCCAAAACTAGAAATATGCAAAACTTTTCATTCTGAAATGTCTTGAGTACAAAACTTCATGAAACTTTGCAAACATCCTTTTCAAGTGCAAAAATGAAAAATTGAGGCATATAATTCAATAAAACAGTTTGTTAAGCTATGGGAATGCAGAATAGTAATAGTACCTGAATACCATACACACTGTACAAGTTACTGCAACTTAAGTTGAAGTTCTGACAATGTGTTCTCATCTCTGCATATATATATATATTTAAATTGCAAGATTCCTTGGCAATTTTATTACCTAGGCACTCCAAAAATGCTTTTGTTACTTTTCTACCTTTCTAGCAGGTTTGTAGTCACTTTGTGAGTGCAATTCTCTTAAAAGATTAGATGCTAGAAAAATAGATAATTGAAGCATTTAATATGAGAAAGCTTCAACAGAATATAATGCAATTATTTAATATGAAAAGAATATCATTTCCTTTTAATATTTTTATATTGGTTTGTCTGTTAGCCAAACACTCCTATTTTCAGTTGTAGCGTTTTTCTAATATCCCAATTTCCGATAGTTTATAATTGACAAACCTTTTTCAGGATGATGATAAGTAAAATGTAGAAAATTATAACCTCATCAATTCATTGTTACCCTCATCAGTAGTAACAGCCAGAATGTGTTCATGCAGAATGAAGAATAGTATTTTATTGACAGATTACTCCTTATCACTTAATAATTAATGATGACAAAATTGAGGGTCTGTACTGAGAAGGACATACAGAGGTATAGTCTTAATCAGAATTAAATCTAGAAAAAACACATTTCTCTTTTCTAGCTGAAGAACTAATAATTTGCCAACTGCTACCTTGCCCGCATTAGATGTTAGAGTCAGGGCTGGAAAAGATATCCACTGCAGAGATGGGGGATGATAAATATACAGTATATCACAGAAATGAGTACACCCCCTCACATTTTGTAAATATTTAAGTATATCTTTTCATGTGACAACACTGAAGAAATGACACTTGGCTACAATGTAAAGTAGTGAGTATACAGCTTGTATAACTGTAAATGTGCTGTCCTCTCAAAATAACGCATCTAACAGCCATTAATGTCTAAACTGCTGGCAGCAAAAGTGAGGTACACCCCTAAGTGATAATGTCCAAATGGGGCCTAAAGTGTTGGAGATGTGTTTGGGGTTGTTATCATGTTGGAATACTGCCCTGCAGCCCAGTCTCCGAAGGGAGGGGATCATGCTCTGCTTCAGTATGTCACAGTACATGTTGGCATTCATGGTTCCCTCAATGAACTGTAGCTCCCCAGTGCTGGCAGCACTCATGCAGCCTCAGGCCATGACATTCCCATCACACTTGACTGTAGGCAAGACACACTTGTCTTTGTACTCCTCACCTGGTTGCCTCCACACACGCTTGACACCATCTGAACCAAATAAGTTTATCTTGGTCTCATCGGACCACAGGATATGGTTCAAGAAATTCATGTCCTTAGTCTGCTTGTCTGCAGGAAACCGTTTGCGGGCTTTCTTGTGCATCATCTTTAGAAGAGGCTTCCTTCTGGGATGACAGCCCTGCAGACCAATTTGATGCAGTATGCAGCGTATGGTCTGAGCACTGACAGGCTGACCCCCCCACCCCTTCAACTTCTGCAGCAATGCTGCAGCACTCATACGTCTATTTCCCAAAGCCCACCTCTGGATATGACGCTGAGCATGGGCATTCAACTTCTTTGGTTGACCATGGCGAGGCCTGTTCTGAGTGGAACCTGTCCTGTTAAACCGCTGTATGGTCTTGGCGACGGTGCTGCAGCTCAGTTTCAGGGTCTTGGCAATCATCTTATAGCCTAGGCCAGTGATGGCGAACTTATGGCACGCGGAGCCATATCTGCTGGCACGCGAGCCGTTGCCCTAACTCAGCACCAGTGCACATGTGCATGCCAGCCAGCTGATTTTTGCTTGCGCGGAGGCTCTGGGAGGGCATTTTTGGCCTCCAGAGGGCCTCCCGGGGGGGGGGGGGAAACCATTTTCGCCCTCCCCAGGCTCCAAGAAAACCTCTGGAGCCTGGGGAGGGCGAAAAATGGACCTACCGGGCCCACCCGAAGTCGGGAAATTGGGGAGCGGGGGGGGATCGTGGGTGCATGCATGGGTGGCGGGGCAGCACAGGGGATCACATGCGTATGCGCAGGGGGGCCAGGGGACATTGAATTATGGGTGTGGGCACTCGCATGTGCGCAATAGCGTGCGCGTGCGTGCTTTTGGCACCCGAGGGAAAAAAGGTTCGCCATCACTGGCCTAGGCCATCTTTATGTAGAGCAACAATTCATTTTTTCAGATCCTCAGAGTTCATTGCCATGAGGTACCATGTTGAACTTCCAGTGACCAGTATGAGTGAGAGCGATAACACCAAATTTAACACATCTGCCCCCCCTTCACACCCGAGACCTTGTACCACTAACATGTCACATGACACCAGGGAGGGAAACAGCTACTTGGGCCCCATTTGGACATTATCACTTAGGGGTGTACTCACTTTTGTTGCCAGCAGTTTAGACATTAATGGCTGTGTATTGCATTATTTTGAGGGGACAGCACATTTGCAGTTATACAAGATGTATACTCACTACTTTACATTGTAGCCAAGTGTCATTTCTTCAGTGTTGCGACATGAAAAGATATACTTAAATACAGTGGTACCTCGAGATACGAGTTTAATTCGTTCTGTAAACTTGCTCGTATGTCAATTTGCTCGTATCTCAAAGCAATTTTCCCCATTGAAATTAATTGAAATGCCATTAATCCGTTCCAGCCCCCAGGCTGGCTGGCTGCGCTGGCTGCTAGGGGTCTGTCTGTCTGTCTGTGTGTGTGTGTGTGTGTGTGTGTGTGTGTGAGAGAGAGAGAGAGAGAGAGAGAGAGAGAGAGTGTTTTCCTCCCACTCACTCTAGGAAACCCAGGCAAGTCCAAGCGTGCTCTCGGCTAGGCTGGGGGGAGGGAAGGCAGATCGGCAGTCCTTTCCTTTCTCTCTGCCTCCTCCCCCCCCCAAGAGCCCTACGGACGCCACGATGGCTAAGCTAAAGGGGGAAAATTCTCTTTGAGAGAGAGAGAGAGAGAGAGAGAGAGAGAGAGAGAGAGAGAGAGAGAGTGTTTTCCTCCCACTCACTCTAGGAAACCCAGGCAAGTCCAAGCGTGCTCTCGGCTAGGCTGGGGGAGGGAAGGCAGATCGGCAGTCCTTTCCTTTCTCTCTGCCTCCTCCCCCCCCCCAAGAGCCCTACGGACGCCACGATGGCTAAGCTAAAGGGGGAAAATTCTCTTTGATATTCAAATCTGGCTGAAGGTTTCCTCCCTTTCAGAATGTTGCAGAAATGAGTGGGTCATGTGCAGCCGGCTGTTCCTCGTATCTCAAATGTTGCTCGTATTTCAAAGCAAAACTTCGCTTGCTCGACAGCTCGTATCTCAAATATCTCGTATGTTAGGGCACTCGTATCTCGAGGTACCACTGTATTTACAAAATGTGGGGGTGTACTCACTTCTGTGATATACTGTATCTTTCTGACTCCAATGATTGAGGAAATATTCAAAAGTACTTAAAGATATGCTGGAAGTTGACATGGAATAGTTGTAAGTATTCTTAGATTGAAAATGCCCTAGCAAGCTAAATCACAGCCTAATCTCTACTAGAACTGAACATATCTGTTTTTCCCTGACTTTTTTATAAATTTATGCCAAAACGGAATCAGATGTTGCCAGTGGTATTCATTAACAGGGCTATTGTATGTCTCCTTAGAAATATATCCCACTGAGTTCAATGGGACTTACTTCTAAGTGAGTATGTAGAGAGTTGACTAGCTATAATTTAAATAGTTGCAAGTCACTTCTAGAGAATGTATTGTACTTCATGTTACGCCTGTTAGGTTATTCTTTTGTTTTCAGGATAACAATGTTATATAGCAGTAGAACAAGAATACAAATGTTATTGGGGCCAAAGAAAAAAATAACTGGAACGTTTCTATTCTATAAAGCTGTTACACATACTCTACAACAATAAAATTGCATAGCTAGCATTCTTAAACTGTTTCTTTGAATGCCTAAATTACTGCATCAAAGCTTTAAATTGGCATTTGTTCCGGATGAATTTGTACCCAGAATTGCATTAGCATTAATATTTCTTTTTGAGGTAATTGCATTCATCGAAAAATAAGTGCTGTATTGATTCTAGAAAATACTTTAGTGAAACCTATAGTCTCAAGAGACACTGTCAAGTACTTTTTATATTTTTATATATCTCATTGTTTGTAAATATCCTCTAAGCTTGAAATAAATTTTATTTCCCTACTGTGTTTTTTTTCTATTCATAAAAAGACTTTTGCTGTAAGAGATCTATTGAAATATATTCAAATGATTAGTATTACAGTATTGTCAAGTTAGTTTGAATCTGTTAGGTGAAATTTGGTCCAGTTCTAGATTTTTCCTTAAGCTCACTAAGATGCACTATTGAAGTGAAATATGAGACAACAGCCAGTGTTTTTAATGATATTCTTGGCATATAGCTTGTAGCAAACTTGAGTTGCAACCTTTTTGAATAGCCTCTGTTTAGCCAAGTCATGTTGGATGTTTTATTATTATAAGCATGATATAATAGTTGTGGAATTTAGGAAGGAGTCCTCAGAAATTAGGACAGGCTGCTTATGTTAAAAAGCAAGAATGAGCCAGTTCTTATATTGTTTTCTGTCCTTCATTTTTCTGAAATGAATTACACACCATATTAAGACATTAACCATTTATTACAACAGAATAGTACAGAACTGCATTTACAAATGAAAAGGAGCTTGCACTGTTACTCGATTTGTACTAACTCTCTGTTTTCTGAAGATAACCTGCTCGCTAGTAGCCATATACAGGTAATCTTTCTCTTATGAAAATTGAGACTGGAATTTCTGTTGCTAAGCGATGCAGTCGTAAAGCACAGTCCCATCACTTAGTGATGGCAACTCCCTGCAGTCCTGGTTGTTGTTGTTAACCGAATCTGTGGCTGTCAGTGGGGAAGCCAGCAGGAAGTTGCAAGCCCCAGGTTGGTAGGAAGCTACTGCTAGGTTGAGAAGGGAATGAGGGTGTGTGTGAGAGCAGTGAAATTATTTATCCCACAAATTTGGAAATTCTCAGGGGGGGGGATTAAAGAGCAAACTTTAATTATGAAACCCTTTCACAGTACAGTATTGTACGTTTTTTTCCATCTAAAACTCCTCCTCCCTTTCAGCAGCATTGTTTTGTTTTTAATTTTACCATATCAATGATTCCTTATATTGGCTACATTACAGGAGTATGATTGAAATCTTCCACAGTTAAGGTAACTCAACTGTCTTCCTAATAGATCTAAATATAGATCCTTAGGGAAATCTAGATATTTACCAGAATGCATATTCTAATTTGGGGTTCATTTCCATAAAAGTTCTCCAAAGCCAGCAACAGGTGATGAAAGTGAATGATCTGGCTTAAATCTGTAATGAGGTAAAAGGGCAAAAAAATAAAAGCGTTCTCCCATTTTATCCATGAGCATTTGATAACCTTGAAGCAGATGACTTCGAGTGACTGCATCATCAGCATTCTGCAGTAGAACCTACATTAAAAAAAAAATATTATTTTCCCATCCCAAAATTCACTCCTCTCCTTCCCAATCTGTATATATCATGTAGTTTTAGGTATCAGTTCTGTCTGTTGAGTAAATGCAAGAGTCAAAAACAATGATTTAAAAAGATCAAACTTTGGATTTCTTTTGTTTTCCTGAACAAAAGAAACAGTGGTTAAGATAGAAACCTAGCTTCAATCTGCCTTCAGCCCTGAAATTTTCTATCTTTTTGTAAGGGCCTAAAGATGTGGCTCTAACAGTTGGTTTGGGGCCTCTGTGGGGAACCAGGACAATGGAGGTGGTTGATCCCACCTCCCCCCCACTCCGCCTCTGCCCTCCCCATGTGTCCTTGGTTTTAATGCCTGATTTTAACTTTTTATGTTTTAACTGTATATGCAACTGTAAGCTGCCCAGAGCTACCCTATGGTAAGATGGGCGGCCAATACATTTTTATAAATGTATTATGTATTTTTTATAAATATATATATCTATATATATCTCCCAACTTACCTCATAGGGTTGCTGTTGGGATAAAATGAAAGGGTTTCCCTATGTAAGTTGCTTTGAGCTCTTGGTGAAAGCACGTTATTAATGAACAAATTAATTACAAAATTAGCCCTCACCTGCAATCTAACATCAATGCCCATATTTTTCAAGAATTCCTTTTGCTTTAAAGGTCCCAAAGTGGCTACTCTTTTCTGTACCATTCTTCGCAAGTAGCTGAAATCTACATCAGCAGTGAGATCTGCAGATCCTGGTGACAGTAATACATCATGAAGTTTATGACCACGGAATCCCTGAAATAGAAAATAAATAAGACAAGTTCACCTGTGTGCTCTGTTAGATTATGGGTAGTCAATTTTATTTTTGAAGGTGAGAGTTCTGATTATTGCTACCCTATTTGTCAGGGAATTAGGATTCTTGCATCGTACCTTTTTAAAAGAATAAATTATTTCCCAGACTTTTTAAAGGGTGAAATATAATATAGAAAATTAGTCAACTCTTATTTGATTCTGTCCTCTCTAAAAAGAAAGTAGGTACCTAGGCAATTGTGAAGATCTGGAATTTAGCTTGAGTCTGAGGAAACAAAGGGACTATTCAATGTGAATTATTTCAAATATTTAGGGCCAGTGGATTGCATCCAAGGATATTAAACTTGCTGATGGTTTCATGAAATCTTTATTAATTATACTTGAGAAATCCTGGACAACATGAAGTAGCAGACAACTGAAGAGGTAAATGACCCTCATCTGGGGGGCAGGAGGGGGAAAGAAGAGCATCAATGGAAAGGCAGACCAGACAGCCAGTATTGACCTGGGAAAATGTAAAATAAATTGGAAGTGATTACTAGGTAAGTGCTTGGAAACACACAATACTCAGAAGCCACTATGGATTTGCCAGCTACAAAGCAGGCTAATCTTACTTCGTTTTTTGATTAGTAATTCCTTTTTGTGATTGTCGTATACAGTATCTTGATTTCAGCAAAGTATCTGACAAACTATTCTTGACATTTTTCGACAGTAGCTTAATATGACTCTCTTGATGGTGTGTCTATAAAATGAATCTAAGGTTGGCTCAACAATCAGAGTCCAAGAAGCTAATCGATAGTTCTTCACAAAGAGTGAAGTGTCAAACAGCTCAAAAGAGCGGAAAGCTCTTCAGAGACATGGATGAAATGCAGATATAAATTTCACTGGCATATTGGAACAGCAGTCATAAAACACAATTGACAGTCCTGGAGATGTGGTGAGAGAGCTACAGAATTTATATCAAATCATACTTCAAATCCTGCTTTTATAAAGTGAGAGGTTTTAAACTAGCCTTTTCCTTACATTCAAGCCTGTCTATTGGAGACAAATGTTTACATTTTCCCCCCATTTCTGCTTTCCTCCTAGATAGACAGGCTGGGCTGGCAAACTTTCAGTCAGAGCTCTAACATCAGCTATTAAATGAGAGGCCACAAGACTCAGTTCTAGGGATGTACTCTCCAGTGGTGGGTTGTAAATAATTTTGCCACCGGCATGCGCAGAAGCGTCCCGGGTGGCGGCACTATCGGTTCTAAGAACCAGTCCGAACCAGGAGCAACCCACCGCTGGTACTCTCTCTGTACAGGAAGAGGGGAAATAATGCTTATCAAATCTGCAGTTGACACATTACTGGGTATGACAGCCAGGACTCTTGAAGATAGAATTAACATTAAAAAATAACTGAATAAGTTAGCAAAATGGGCTAAAAATAATGGAATGAAACTTAACCGACAAATGCAAAAGTATGCACTTAAGAAACAGGAAAAAATGCAGAGACATACGAAGGGGAATATCTGGACTGGGAACAATAGGTGTGAAAATCATCTTAAAATTGCCACCGATCACAAGCTGAATAGAATCAGCAATGTGCCAGAGCTGCCAAAAACGCAAACTGAATAATAGTTTCTAAATTATGGGAAATACTAATTCCACTGTATCCTGCATTGTTTAGATTTCATCTCAGTTCTGGGTGCATCGCTTTATGAAAGATTCAAACAAATTGCAACAGATACAACAAATGGCAATAGCAATAGGTAGGGAATGGATGCTGAAACTCATAAAGAGAAATTGGGGGACTTAACTGTTTAGTCATATGAAAAAAATAGGGTGATGACAAAGCATTATTTGAGTACTAGAAGAGGTAGCACATAGAAAATACAACACCACCACACAGTCTCTGTTATTCCGGAACAGCAAAAACTAGTGGTAAGAGCAGTTTTGCATGGAACCAATTAAAAGAGAAGTGGTTAACTGCCTTTAACTGAACAAATTTAAGAAGAAGTTGGATATTATCTGTTGTGGTTACACCAGTGTTTTGTACTAAGTACAAGTTTACAGGTCATGGCATAAATGGCCCCTTCCAAATCTACGATTTTTATTTTAAAAGGATGTAACTTTTCATTCAATATAAATGACTTACAATAGAGTGCAATAAATCTGAATATTTGTAGGTAGGAATAGAAAGTACTGCCAGTTTGTCTCTCTTCCTCTTTCTACCACCCAGCTGAAATCTACCTATTCAAACTACAATGAATTTATACGAATCAACTTACTCGGAAAGTATCAGTTTTGGTTCCATCATGACCATAATCTATCACCAGTGCTGCTCCTCCATTGTTTTCAACATTAGAAGCGAGCTTCTGGATGGTGACACCAGCATCAGGACATACTTCCACATGATCTCTGGATTCTTGATCCTAGTATAAAATTTAAGTTGAACTATAATTGTTAAAACGATCCATAATACCATGTTGCAATATACATCTTGTACAAAGGACAGTGGTTTTTGAATTATTACTCTCCTTGCCAAGCACCATGTTTATAAGGGAACAGGAGTGTTTCAACAGAATTTCAATTTCTAGACAGCTTTAGAAGTATAGCAATAAATTAATTACATAAATACTGTCTTAGTAAAAGATTCCTGAAAGTCATATAAAGAAGTTAACTCTGATGCGTATGTTGACTAGAATATATGACATCAGTTTTAATTTAATTGTATTATTAAATATTTTGATTAAATCAAGGTGACAAGCTTAATGTTTTCCTGTGAAGTAAATAGACCACTATTGCCTTTCTAAAAACAAAAAAGGAATATTGCACATTTAGTTCTGTCTGGCATAGCTTTTCCATATTACGATAAGAGAAATGCATAAAACAGCAGCTGCAAAGAATTTATAACAGTTATGATTGCTTCAGCTAAATACATTTTAAAGAATGACGATCTTGGACCATTATAGAATTGCAGTACAATTTCAAAAAAACAAAAACAAAAAAACAACCTACCAGATTATATAACTTAGAAATAGAATTAAAATAATTCTATTTGCAGAGATAATTTCTAGTTGCAGAAATAAATAATTTCTAGTTGCAAAATAATTTCTAGTTCAAAATAATTCTAGTTCAAATAATAAATTAAAATTATATATATAATTTATATATATATATATATATATGTATATATGTATATGTGTATATATGTATATGTGTATATATATATGTGTATGTATGTATATATATGTATATATATGTATATATATGTATATATATGTATATATATGTGTATATATATATATATATATATATATATATATATATATATATATATATATATATATATATATATATATATATATATATATATATATATATATATATATATATATATGTTTATTCTGTCGAGTCATCCTGGTGTATGGAAGGAAACATCACAGCTTCCTTTTGCCTTTCAGCCCCTCATGGGACCATCCAGGCAGTTTTCTATAGTCAACAAACTATATTGTCTATATGTGTAACATTTTTTGCTGATAAATGAAAATAAAGGGATATTTAGTCTCCCTTTATTTTCATTTATCAGCAAAAAATGTTACACACACACACACACACACACACACACACACACACACACACACACACACACACATATATATAAAATATATATGGGCTCTGCAACTACATAGCAAAGAATTAAGAGTGATTAGCCTAATCTTGGGCAGCTTCTTCTCTGGTAACATTGTACTCTTAACCAGAGCATACAAAACATTTGCTAGACCGATTCTTGAATACAGCTCATCAGTCTGGAACCCACACTACATATCAGACATTAACACAATTGAGAATGTCCAGCGATACTTCACAAGAAGAGTATTACATTCCTCTGTTCACAACAGAATTCCTTATGAAACCAGACTTGAAATTTTGGGACTTCAAAATTTAGAACTCCGCCGCCTTCGATCTGACCTAAGTGTAGCTCACAAAATTATCTGCCTCAATGTCCTACCTATTAATGACTACTTCAGCTTCAACCACAATAATACAAGAGCTCACAATAGATACAAACTTAATGTAAATCGCTCCAGACTTGATTGCAAAAAATTCGACTTCAACAGCAGAGTTGTTAACGCCTGGAACACTTTACCTGACTCAGTAGTTTCTTTCCTAAACCCCCAAAACTTCAACCTCAGATTATCTACCATCGACTTACCCCATTCCTAAGAGGTCGTTAAGGGGCGTGCATAAGCGCACAATTGTGCCTACCATTCCTGTCCTAATGTTCACATATATTCTTACCTCTTTTACTCTTATTCATGCTTGTACTATTACATATATATTCAATCGTGTTTACTGTTTATACCTTGTTTATAATCATATATGCTTGACAAATAAATACAAATACAAATAATCAGAAATTTACATGTATGAAGGATTTTGAGGCAGGAGTGGCAGATGGTGCAAGGACAAATCGCAGTTTATCAGAAGCTTCTGGATCAATATCAACTAACAACTCACGCCACCCATTTTCTGTTTTCTGTTAATTGAAAAGGCAAAATAGAATACTATGGGTTCACTGATTTAGTATACTGATTATCACTTCTGATTTAGGCTTGTTTAAAACACGAATTTCGAACTTAAAAACTAATAATTTTTAATTCTGGTGTTAAGTAAAACGTTTTAAAGACTAACATTGGAAGTTTTTCATTTAGTAACTTGTACGATGAAGTGTATCTCCAGCTCAGTATTTAAATTAACAATAAAGCTTCATATACAAATTTAAGTTTAATTATAGTTAGAAGTATTTTTGTTTTTAAATGTGCCTATATGCACATAAAAGCAGCATCTTTGAAGTGGATTGTAGACCATGGAAAAAGGGCAAAATCTATCTGAGTGTAGACATTTCTTTCAGAATGTTGTTGCAAAGAATTGCTGAAGCACAGAAGCTACATTAGTTATGATGGTAGTCTGCACACACAATCCTGCTATTTCAGAACTAAATTCTAAGTCTTGGAGCATTTATTAGTAATAGCACATCTAATAGGCCATGATCACCCATGATTAGATGACTTTTGTATAATGGGTTTGCTCAACAATTGCAGCATTCGTTTAACAATCACTGCAAAATGTCATAAAATTGGGTGCGGTCCTTTTTTATGACCTTCACGACTTATCATTGAAATTGTTGACACAATTTTAGCTGTACATTGAGGACTATCTGTAGTAATGAATTTGATCTTTCCCTCTCTTACATTTGTGATTGTGCATAGGGCTTCTCAAATTCATGTGCTATGGTTCCATGAAATCTGCTATGTAATTTACAAAGCGTGATAATTACATTATTCTTTCATGTTTTGTGACTTATGTAATGTATACTTATAAGATTATATAATCACTTGGAATATATGTCAATACTGTAGTTATACATTTATATATTTAATTTTATATAAAAACTCCAGTTTCTTATATATTAAAGAATATATAATTAAAAAGTTCTCAATGATGATGTGACTTTTTTCTTATTTGCAAATGTCACATTAATACATTTCTCATAGAATTTATTATAATAGCTATCTTAATGTAAAAATATCTATATTAATAAGGTCCCTATTTCTACACCTCAGCAAATATTATAAACACACTGAACAATTTTTAAGCCAAATCTTATAGTAGTGTGTGATCATACCTGAAATTTATGAATAGGCAGAGCATCAAGAAATTCATGTGCTAAATAAAAACTAATGCCTAGGTAGAGGGGAAAAAGGATCAGTCAAAAATAAAAATGCCTTAATTTTTATAATATACAGCCAAAATCTTTATTAGGAACTATTTTTATGAATGACCCATTTGAGCTAAATCATGAGTCAAAATTTATGATCTAAGTGTACTCAATTATATTTCAATATATGTTGCAGGAGTAACTGCTTTTATTTTACTTATCAAGAAAACTGCATGGACAAACGAGAAACAATGATTGTTGACTGCTGGAGAGAACCTTTCTATCTAGATCAGGGGTGTCAAACTCGTGTCGTCACAGGATTTATCGGGACTCCCCCCTTTGCTAAACGGGGCGGGGGAGGGGCCAGCACGTGATGCATCTGGCCTGTGGGATGAGAGTTTGACACCCCTGATCTAGATGATTACTGAGAGTCGATACCTATTTGAAACCTTAATGGATCAAGGCTTCTGGATTAATTTGATTACATATAGATTACAGATTTAGTTAGAGTACAGTACTGCAGGCTACTTCTGCTGACTGCTGGCTGCCTGCAATTTAGCAGTTTAAATCCCACCAGGCTCAAGGTTGACTCAGCCTTCCATCCTTCCGAGTTGGGTAAAATGAGGACCCAGATTGTTGGGACAATATGCTGACTCAGTAAACCGCTTAGAGAGGGCTGTAAAGCGGTATATAAGTCTAAGTGCTATTGCTATACATCAATAAAACAAACTTGATAAAATGCAAATGTACACAAATCCAAGGGGGTGCTACAGGCTTAATATTTCCTGAAATAATTCTTAAATACAAAATGAGGGTTTACTGCAAAACTATGTTTACAGACATAAACAACTGACTCTTTCAAGGGTTTAATTGGATATTTTGAATGAAATGTTTTCATGCTCATTAAAGCCAAACCATAGTTACATGTACCTTAACTCTAGATTATCTCCCTTCATTGCAAAATGTATCTTAATTTTAACTATTGACTAATAAATAATT
Organism: Diadophis punctatus similis; assembly: GCA_023053685.1. NCBI lineage: Eukaryota > Metazoa > Chordata > Lepidosauria > Squamata > Dipsadidae > Diadophis > Diadophis punctatus. The sequence goes on along the minus strand of JALIGW010000001.1, from coordinate 69,097,414 downwards.
CTTAGTCTCAACTACTGACTGAAAAGCAATAAATGAAGTAGTTCTTACCTTCTGGCACTTCATTCAAGTTTCTATACCAGAAAATTGGTATTCCAGTCTTACTAATTCCATGCATGTAAGCACTGGAGCTTTCTGGCAACTCTACTTTCTCTTTTGTCAGCACTGATGCCTGCATTTCACTTAATTTTGGACTGACTTCCACCAAATGAATAGAAATTTCAGTGTTGTCAAGTATGGAATTCAGCTGAGTAAAAACCTATGAGCACAGATAATTACTGTTACAGCTTACATCTACTATCTGTCTGTTCATTCACCCCCCCTAAAACTGGATTTGGAAACAAGAAGAATCCAACATATTATTTGGTTGGATAAAGCTAATCTCTTTCAAATTTATTTGCTGCCCTCATTACCTGGTTTTAATTATTTTTTTTGTCCTTTTCCTCTTCTTTCTTTTTTCAAGCTTTGCCTATCCTTGCAACTGTAGCACAATACACTAAATACCACATTAGCCTCAGTGTCCCATTCCACACCAGTTCTATATCACTGAGATAAATCTCTCAAGTAGCATACAATAGTTTGGAATTTCTACAAATTTATTCTGGTGGCACAGTGGTTAAAGTGCAGTATCGCAGGCAAACTCTGCCCACTGCCTGGAGTTCGATCTTGAAAGGGCTCAAAGTTGACTCAGGCTTCCATCTTTCCAAGGTTGGAAAAATAAGGACCCAGATTGCTGGGGGCAATATGCAAGTAAAGCTTCTACATTGTAAACTGCTCAGAGATGCTAATATTCTACTGCTATTTTGTATTAAAAAGAATTAAATAAAAACAAGTCAGTGACATATAGCTATGGCACAAGTCTGACATTTAAACAAATAGACAAACAAGTTGACAGTTGAACAACTAGACAACATTGGAAGACACTTTTACTTTGGTTTTTGCTTTTCTCAATTTAAAAATGCTGCTCTGTGATCCAATAATGAGACAAAATATGTACATTAGTGTAAATGAAAATATCAGATGTATATAAGGTAAGAGCTTACAAAACATGCACTCTAAGAAAAGTCTTTATTAATGCATACAAATGTGTGCATGAAAGTATGTTTATATTTTTGTGCAAGCTTAAACAATTGCAAGCTGATGGAGAACTGGAAAGAAATGAACTTAATTTTGAAAAATTATGTCACAGAAAATGAGTTCAGCAAATTTGTTCATCACTACCTAGTACAATACATAAAAAGACTGTTTTTACTTACCCTTAAAATATCGTCTATAAGACTACCTCTACCTGGGCCCAGTTCCACCAGCTGAAATTTTGGAGATTTTCCTGTAGCCATCCATTCACTAATAAACCAAATACCTATTAACTGAAGAAAAAAATAAGCTTTTTTAACTGCAAAACTGGACACATTTATAAACTAAGTGATACATGTGTGTATATATAATATATAAAATCACAGGGAAAGTAAATCCCCCCTTATTTTGCACATAATGAAATTATTTAAATAATGTTGAAATTAATGGGAGTTAAAATAGTTTATGACTGCATTGGATGGACCTTGGAATCACCCAAGGAAACAGACTATATCACCAGTTCTAATACTGGAAATAATGTTCAACAGGAGGAAATTTATTTCTAGCTCCTTGATTATCCTTGTTGCGTCTCTCTTCCAAGTTCTAGAAATATTTCTTTAGTACAGCTGAACCCTAAAACTCACATAATGGTGTATGACCAAATCAGAATTTAGTGGAACTGTTATTTCTTGTGATTTCTAAATGATTTCTATTTGCATAGCTTAAAACCACATTTTCTTTTATTTATTTTTATTAAAAAAAGATTATGCTTTTCACATACTACCTAACAATATTACCAAACTTTCCTGAGTAGAATTTTTTTTTAACCTTTAGTGAAATGTAGATCTCAGAAAAAGTATCAGATGAAGTAGTTACTTTATATTAGGGCATGAAGCTTTTTTTATTTAGATGAGCTCAGAGTACTCTAAAACAGAGCACCAATATGACAAGAATATAACAAAAATTACATTACCAATTCTTGTCAAAACATTTAAGTAGAAATTCAAACAGTAGATTATCTCAATAGTATTAAAATATAACAAATTAATTACAAAATTATCAGTTACAAAACACAATGTCTCAAGAACTGTTAAACCATTGGAGCCCAGAAATAAATGATAAAAGTGCATTCTTGTATATTCAGACTTTATCATTTATAATTATAATCAGCAGTCACTAACCAGAATTCTTATAAATGACATTAACAGCTACCGCATCAAGAAAATGTAATTTTATTTGTTAAGTTCCACCAAGCTTTTGAAATTAATTTTGGTCCTTTATTGCTTTGCTCTTAATCTTAAATCTTTATAACTTAGCTAATCATGGACATGAAAAAAATAACTGTACTTTTTAAAGCTACCTCTCCAAATATCTGACTTATTTCAGGTGAAGTAACAAAATCTCCCTGTTCTCCAAACATATCTTGATGCATATAGTACCCCTGTGGGAAGAGAAAAAAGAAATTAAATATTTATTATTTGCAACACTCAAAATCTTAATCCTTGATTATATTCCTCTGCTTGTCGCTTTAATTCAGAAAATTGGTAATAATTCTCGAAGAATGATAAAGTATACATGAAAGTTTCCACACCTTGCAATATTATTTATCAAATTAAATAGGAAGCTGAAATGATGTAATAGCAGATTTGCTGCAATGTAAAAATAAGGTTTGAGAAAACAAAAATCCCTTGTTTAACATTTATAGTTTAAAATGACAAAGGGCTATTTATTTGAGTAGAAGAGAAGGGACAAGCAGGGATCCTTTGGGAGAAGGATATACATACATACATACATAGGATATATCTGTATCTGTATTTGTGTCTGTGTCTGTCTGTCTGTCTGTATCTATCATCCATCCATCCATCATACAGAGCGGAAAGAGGAAGCTTGAGAGTTCATAAGGTTGATGCTATATGGAACAAAACTGTGACTGAATCTGGATGTTCTGCTTTGGATACCATGAAGCCTTGTCCCAGAAGATAAGAAGGAAAACAGGTCATGAAGTGAAAATGTAGCATCCCAGACAATCCTGCAGACCTTGTTCAAGCTTATATGTTATGTCCTGGATAAAGGATGTGAACTACCAATGATCTTTTCTGCCATCCTCACCACTTTCTGCACCACCTTCCTGTCTGTTTTAATCCCACAAAGCTGACTTCTATATATTTAATATGTCATCATACCTTCAGTGGATTTGTCAAAACTTCCCGCATATATTCAGCAACTGTAATAGGACCAGTTGATTTTATTTTCATAATGAGATGTTTCAGCATTGGAGTCGTGAGGCTTTTGTCTACTGCTTTATTTTCTGAACTGAAGTGCTGGCATCTCAATACAGTGGAAAAACCTGCATAAAAAGAAACATGACATATTCTCAAATAATCTGTTTTAATATGTGAAATACTTTTCCAACTATTCATTTTCATATGTTATTCAAATGGCATTTAGAGAAGTTGAAACTTCACAGGGACAAAGCTAACATTTAATTAATTTAATTTTGTTCAACCTTCAGGCAATTGATCAGTCCTCTTAAAATTCTCCCATTCTATTATGAATTTTTATTAGCTTCTGGCTTATTTTAAGGAATATGTGCTATTTCTGCTATTGTTATTATTGCTACAATAATTAACATTGTATTAAAAGCTGGCATCCAAAACATCTAATCTAAATAAGTTCACATCCTTTTTGTTTCCTTTACTGATTTCAAAATTGTAGATTTTGAGCACCTGAATGAATTTTTTGTAGATGGCTTCCATCACAGGGCTGACTAAATTCCTCAGACTGACTGCTAATTCTTTAGGCTTGTCCACCTCAAAGTTATTATGAAGATACAACTGCACAGCACGGTATCTGTGCAGCATCTAATAAAATTGAATAAAGCTTAATAACCAGCTATTGGCACCCCACCACATGCTGATGATAGACATAATTACTGTAAATATTAAAAGTTTGTCCCAAAGATGCTTTTCGAAGAGGTAACCGGACTTTCTGGTTTTTCTTTGAAGACGTTTCACTTCTCATCCAAGAAGCTTCTTCAACTCTTGGATGAGAAGCGAAACGTCTTCAAAGAAAGACGTCAAACTAGAAAGTCCACTTGTCTCTTGAAAAAGCACTTTTGGGACAACCCTGACATGGATGACTGAGAATCTCCATAGACCAGGGTGGATAAAAATCGACGATTTTTAATTTTTTAAAAAAAAAATCTGATTTTTTAAATTTAAATTGGATTTTTTAAATTTTTTATCAAATTTATTTTAAAGATAGTTTTGTATTTAAGATACATTAATAATTTAGTTTATTCAGCATGAAATGGAGCCTAGTTATGTAGCATCAGGCTGTATATTCTGCAATATTTACATTTTTGGTAAACTCATTCAATGAATCCACTCTGCAAACTGAGATAACATGCACTGCATTGATGCTTTCACACAATTTCACAGTAACCATAAGATAAATCATAAAACAAAGTTCAGGAATATTCCTTTATCCCATTGTTTTGAAAATCTATGTACACTACAATCTGTATGATTGTTTGAAGAGAAATGCATCTGTACCCTCAGGCTCTAAGTGTGAGGAGGAAGGGCAAGCAGTAAATCTATTTTAAAATGAAAGTGAAACCTTCTAAGCAGCTTATAAATATAATATTAAAGAGCATCTGTCATTTCAGATCCATCAATGCAGCGCTTGATAGCAGGCATCCACTCACTGCTGCCTGCCACATCCCTCACCTTATTGTGTCACTGCCGCATCACCACCCATCCCATTAAAGTGAATGGAACTGTCGGTGAGTCAACAGCGGGTCAGAGGAGCCGCTGCAAGACAGAGATGACGTGCATTTAAATAAGTGCACGGAAGTGCATTTAAATGATAAACTTTAACAGATGATGATGCTTGCAAAATCTTGAAAATATAGTTACAGTAGTTTTGGATTGAACAATTTGGGAACAGATTACCTATGTTTTTCTTTTCTTCTCAGGACATTTGGTTGAGCTGTTCCCCCCCCCCCCCATGCAAAGTATAACTTTTCTCTTGGCATACTTGTGACTGTTTATTAAAATCCTAACCTAATACAAAACCAAAACATTGTCTTTCTGTCAGTCTTATAAATTAGATACATGAAACTTTAATATTCCGCTGTTCTGACTTCAACAAACTTACTAGGTTTCTTTGTTTTGGGTTACTTGCAATATATCTTGTAAGTTCCCTGTTTGATTTAACTGCATCTCTGTTAAACTCTGATTTAACAGAGATGACAGTAAAAATTATGATTTAAATTGAGATGATTTAAATCAAGCCTTTTTACTAGTGATTTAAATCAACTTGATTTAAATCAAATCCACCCTGCCATAGACATTAAGCTTGTGGAACAATGTTCTTTTCAAGTCCTTCCTGAATTGCCAGTACAGATTAGTAAAAGGAAGAAAGTTACAGTTGAAAAGCCATATACCGTACTTCCCACCAAGGACTTCCTAAAAGGCAGACGCTAAGTATCCCTTCTCAATATAAGTGCAACAGAGCAGTAAATTACCGTTATACATGAAAGAGAGGGTACTGGAGATATCTGGGAGCATGGGCATCTGGGGAGGGGTAAAAGTACACAACTGCAGAATTTCTCTTACTCTCTATGCATACTATCATAGCGTATAGCTATGATAGTATGCATATCTTATAGCTTCTGTTCTAGGAGCCAAGTCTTTACAGGATAAAACCAGGACAGCCCTATGTAGTAATGAGTGGCAAGCGAAAGGCCAATTTTAATCATGACTACAGAAAGATATTATCCATCATATTAAATACATATACATACATAGTACTATTTTTCCACTATGTATTCAAAATGGGCCGTGATTAATGTGTGTATATATAAAGCACATGTATAGCACGTTTGCATGTATGTGTACGGAGTGTATGTGTATGTATATACACATGTATGTATACACACGTTTTCTTTTGAGTGCGCACATCAGAATTTCATTTTTAATGTGTGCCAGTGTGTACTAGAAAAAGTGGTAATAATAAAAAGTGACAATAAAGGTTATCTTATCTGATTATCTTAAAGAGAAGCATCTACCAGTTGTTGTCTAATACTTAAAAAAAAAGCAGGCTCGGGACTTGGCTGGTAGTTATACCAATTCAAGGACACACTCCTTTAGTTTGAGGTGCAGGTACTGCAGGAGGTGCATAGCAAGCCTGCAAGCCCAGCTTGACTTCACGGAAACTCCAACCTGCTTATATTTTAAAGTTGCAAACGGGTACATTAATTTGGCACCGAAGAGCATGGAGCTCCACAAGACTTACTTCGGGATAAAGGGGCACAGACTCGCGCATTCTGGCGGGCCAAGCGAACAGGCCAGCCCCTTGCGCTATTCTTGCTCCTAGGGAAACCAACGGAGCGTTCGCACCGCACGCAGAAGCGCGCGGTTTGCAATACAGCGCATCCTGAAAGCACGAGCCGCATGCCTTAGCCTTCTCGCCGTTCTCAGTCTTTCCTCCGCGCACAAGTCCTGGCAGCTCACTAAAAGCGCTCTTTCTTAACTAACCAATTCGATCTACAGTCGAGGCTACGGTTGTCCTACACATATTCTTAGGTAACCGCGAGCCCTCTCTCCCCCAATATGTTTTAAGAAGCCAGAGACGCTTCATTGTAGTTCATTTATTTACTCCCTATCTTCCAAGTCCTTTCTCTTGAGAGGTCGCTCCTCCCTGTTTCCCGGAAACGAGGGGAATCGCTATGCATGCGTGGTCTGTTCGCGAAAATGGCGGCGCCGGAGCGTGAGGAGATAGATAGCGACGATGTGGCCGACGATGAAAGTGAATTTACGCTGGAGGAGGTGCTACGCCTCGGCGGGACTAAAGTAAGAGACAGTCACTGAGGCATTAAGGGACCGGAGTAAGCACGTATTTAGGAGGGAAGCTGAAATGCTTGGCAGAACATTTAATTAATACCGGGGTGGGGGGTTTCTTATTTATTCTAAGAGTTGATTGAGTGCTGTATTTTTTTTCCTCCTGTGACATGTCTGATCAAGGTAAAGTCCTTGGTGGCCGAGCGTTTCTCAGATGGCTGGCTTCCAGAGAAGTGGATAAAACATATCCCCAAATTCCCCGAATACCAAAATTGTGGCTTTTTTGATCAGCATCTGGTTGGCCACTGAGAATACATTGTGAAACTAGATAGCAAGCAGGATTTTGCCAACTACTGCTAGTATCTCTGGCACGGAAGTGCATTTAAATGATAAACTTAACAGATGCTGCTGCTTGCAAAATCTTGAAAATATAGTTACAGTAGTTTTGGATTGAACAATTTGGGAACAGATTACCTATGCTTTTCTTTTCTGGCGGTGGCAGAAAGCTCAGGACATTTGGTTGAGCTGTCCCCCCCACCCCAATACAAAGTATAACTTTTCTCTTGGCATACTTGTGACTGTATTAAAATCCTAACCTAACACAAAAGCAAAACATTGCCTTTCTGTCAGTCTTATAAATAGATACAGGAAACTTTAATATTCCGCTGTTCTGACTTCAACAAACTTACTAGGTTTCTTTGTTTTGGGTTACTTGCAATATATCTTGTAAGTTCCCTGTTCCATTTAACTGCTTATCACATGATTATCATTTGTGAATTAAAGGCACTAATATAGCTTCTTGGTTTTATTTTATACAGCAAGATTATATCATGCTCGCTGCTTTGAATGACTCAGAAGACCTTGTAGATGGGGGCAAAAAAGGAGCAATTGACGATTTAAATCAAGGTGAATTAGAGGCATTTATAAATTCACTAGGCGTGAGCAAATATTCAAAAAAGTTCCTGGAAGAAGAAGAAGAAGTAGAAGAAGAAGAAGAAGAAAAAGGGAAGGAAGCAGCAATAGAACTAGAGAAAAAATCTCCCCCAAGTGAAAATGCTAATCAAAAAAGAGTAAATGTAACTACGGTAGGAAAAAAAGAAAAGGAAAAAAAAGTAAACAAAGTAAACTCTCAGTTGAATACTGCTAAAGATAAAGTGAAAAAGCCAATCCCCATTAACAATGAAAACAGCACATCTTTGCTGAGAACAAAGAAAGCAAAGGAAGAAGAAGCTTTTCAGTTTCATGTGCGACAGGTATTGCTGATAAAACCAGGGGGGAAATGGTATGACCTGGAGTATACTAATGAATTTTCTGCTGAAACTCAAAATCAACTTCTTGTATCCAGATGCAAAGCCTTGGCTGAAAAACTTTATGAACAGGAAACAAACCTCTACAAAAACAACAGAAATTTGCACAAAGGATCATCGTCTGCGTGGATGAAGACAGTGGTATCATCAGGAACACTTGCTGATAGAATGGCCGCCATGACTCTTCTTATCCAAGATGCTCCTGTTCACTCACTTCAATTTATAGAGATCATGGTTAATATGATCAAAAAGAAAGGCAGCAGAAGGCAGAGCTTAATGGCCTTGGATACTTTCAAAGAACTTCTCATGTCTCATCTCCTGCCAGATACTCGTAAACTGCACACTTTCTCTCAACACCCTTTGGACAATCTGGAGAAGCTTTCAAGTGGCAACAGGGATTCAAGAGACAGGCGCCTACTATTGTGGTATTTTGAGCATCACCTAAAGCACTGGGTAGCTGAGTTTGTGCAAGTGTTAGAATCACTGACTCACGATCCTTTGATAGCAACAAAGGGTCGTGCACTATCCACAGCGCATGAATTGCTCTGTAATAAAGTAGAGCAAGAAAAGGCTTTCCTTGTTCAGTTGGTCAATAAACTGGGAGATCCTCAGAACAAAGTAGCCACTAAAGCATCTTATCTTCTTGAGACTTTGCTTCATAAGCATCCCAATATGAAAGGAGTAGTGTGTAATGAGGTGGAGAGGCTTCTCTACAGATCAAACATTAGCCCCAAAGCACAATACTATGCAGTTTGCTTTTTGAACCAGATAGTTCTTAGCCATGAAGAAAGTGAGCTGGCTAATAAACTCACAACACTCTACTTTTGTTTTTTCCAATCTTGCATCAAGAAGAAGGATGTTGGGTCTAAAATGCTTAGTGCTCTACTGACTGGAGTGAATCGAGCATATCCTTATGCTCAGACTAGCAGTGAAAAAATAAAAGACCAAATGGATACCTTGTTTAAAGTTTTACACATTGTGAACTTCAATACTAGCATACAGGGCTTGATGTTGCTGTTTCAAGTGATGGATTCTAATCAGACTATCTCTGACCGATATTACATAGCCTTATATAAGTAAGTGCCCAGCATATTTTGATTTATCAGATTATTGTTTTCTCAAATAATTATTACATATTTTAAATATAACTTTAAATTGTGATATTATCCACATTGCACTTGTGATTGCACTGTTATTAGTAGATATGAGTAATTAGTTGGTATAGAGAGGTCTCTATACCAACTAATTACTCATATCTACTAATAACAGTGGATAACAGTGGAAAACTGTCTTTTTGCAGAGTTCATGCATGTGTAAACTATTTGGTTTTTAATGGTTTTTAAATAATACTTCAATTAAAAATTACAATTACAGAAATAAAAATACAAACTAAAAAATAAAAGAATAAAAAGAATAGAAAATGCAGAAAAGAAAAATACAAGTATAGTAAAGAAAAAAGAAATATGTAAAGACATGACATACCACTTCATCACAAGTATGAATGACTTTAGTAATTTATCACGTCTCTTAAAATATAACAAACGATCTCTTCTTCCCACATTCCATCTCTTATCTATTAACAAATCCTTAAAGCCACCACATTTCAGTTGTAATTATGAAAATCCATTAAATAATATCAAGAGATAACATATCTATTTTAATCTTGATAAAATTAAACCAACTTTATATTCATTCCTTTTATATTTAACAGAGTTTAAATAATATCCTAGAACTTGATTTCTTTTCATATGGCAGTCCAAAAGTTCCTAATACCTGAGAAGTATTTAATAAGCCATGTTTGAAAGTGATTAGAAAAGGTTGTATGCAAACCTGCAGTGTCTATAAAGGCACTGTGGCTTGAGCAAGATGGAGATGTTGCTGTCTCAAGAGTTCTAATCCCACCGGAGACTGCTGTCTTGCAGTCTCCTCGCGAGGAGCAACTGTATGGTGAGCAATCTCAACTTCTCTTGTCCAGAGAGGAATTCCGATGAATTGATCTACTCTGGTTCTTCATTCCACCATGTTTGCCGACTCTGCTTTTAGCCATTTTCTCCCCCAGATGTTCCCATTTTGGAATGCTTTTAGTAATTTTTTTCATCTTCCGTCTGAAATTCTCCTGGTGGTTGAAACAAGAACCCTTATTGCAACCAGAATTTCTTCTGCCATTTAAAATTCACAGTTTAGTGATAATGTAAACCTGAAATTGCAATGAATATGGAATTCTTCATTGAGGCTTGATGATTTTTAAAAATCGCTTCATAAACAAGTTGTAGTAAGTATTAAGATTTATTTTTTAATTTGTAAAAACATATATAAGCATACTTTTAACTGTAACACATTTATCCTTAAATTTAATTGAATGCAAATATCATAGCATAGTGCTACCAGAGATCCAACAAAAGGATCTGTCCTCCTTTTTGTCCTTCTCTCCCCTTATATCCAACAAGATCAAATATTGTCCAGTTTTGTGTTGGGTTTTGTAACTTTGAATGGTGACTAAATGAATGGTTATAAGTCGAGTACCATAATATAGTTAGCTTCTGTACAACTTTCTTTAGGTTGTCTCGTTAAGCAAGGAGAGAGATAATGGAGATACATAAGAAAATATCTGCAATGATCTAATGTGAATATTTTTTGCAGGAAGTTGCTAGATCCTGGAGTAGCATTATGTGCCAAACCATCCATGTTTCTCAACCTTGTCTACAAATCTTTGAAGGCGGACACAATATTGCGACGAGTTAAAGCTTTTGTAAAACGATTACTTCAAGTCACCTGTGGACAAATGCCACCATTTGCCTGTGGGGCCCTGTATCTTGTGTCTGAACTTCTGAAAATAAAACCAGGCTTATGGGTACAGCTGCAGGATCATGTGGTATGATATGTTCCGGTTGCATGTTTTTTCTTAGCCTACCTTATCTACTGACTTCGTTTTTTAAACTGCTGAGACTCTTTGCAGATGCTTGTTTTACCAATGATCCTTTAGTTGAGAGGGTTAACTATTAGTGGTGTATTGTGTATAATTAGAGTCAGATGGGTCTGATGAATAATATCTTTCCCACTGAGTTGTAATAGTTGAAAAATAGCAATAGCAATAGCACTTAGATTTATATACCACTTCACAGTACTTTATAACCCTGTAAGCGGTTTACAAAGTCAGCATATTTCCCCCAACAATCTGGGTCCTCATTTACCGACCTTGGAAGGATGGAAGACTGAGTCAACCTGGAGCCTGGTGAGATTTGAACTGCCAAATTGCAGTCATCTGGCAGTCAGCAGAAGTAGCTTGCAGTACTGCATTCTAACCACTGCGCCACCATGACCCATCAATGATGGGTACTGTAATTTATAATCTATGTTTTATTTTCAAGACCAAAATAAATATCAAGCCCTATGCTGGATATCATATACTTACCGTGTTTCCCCGAAAATAAGACCCTGTCTTATATTTTTTTGAACTCTGAAATAAGCACTTGGACTTATTGCCATGCACTCAAAAGCCCGATTGGGCTTATTGGGGCATGTCTTATTTTGGGGGAAACAGGGTAATTTCTAAACGAAATTATTGCATAATAATTTTAAGTATTTGTGAACTGTTTTGAAAGTCAGTTTGCTCTAGTGCAGCAGTTCCCAACCTTCCTAATGCTGTGACCCGCCCCTGCGCCCCACCGCGACCCAGTCCGCTGCCGCCATTTGGGTTCTTTTACCCTCTGCGCATGCGCAAAGCGTTCTGTGCATGCGCAGAGGGTAAAAGAACCCAAATGGCAGCGTCCGGGCGAAGTCTCCGCTCGCTTCGCATTTTGCCTCTGGGAGCTTTTCTAGCCCCGTCGCGAAAGGCGTGCGCGACTGGCGGGGCCGGGACAGGCGGCTGCCTGGAGAGAGCCATCCCCTTCGCAGAGTCTCCCATCTACCTGTAGCGTTCGGGGCGAAGGGGGTGGCTCTCTCTGGGCAGCCGCCTGTCCAGGCCCCGCCGAAGTTGCGCACGCCTTTTGCGACGGGGCTCGAAAAGCTCCCAGAGGCGACACGCAAAGCGAGTGGAGACCTCGCCCGGATCTGGAGACTTTACCCGGACGCCGCCATTTGGGTTCTTTTACCCTCTGCGCAGGCGCAGAATGCTTTGCGCATGCGCAGAGGGTAAAATAAACCAAATGGCGGCGGCGGGCTGGGTTGCGGGGCATGGGTTATGGGGCGCGATATGGCCAGGCTTGTGGCAATGGGGGGGGGGAGCTGAGGATGCCAGGGCGACCCCTGGGAAATGGTCGTTCGACCCCCAAAGGGGTCGCGACCCCCAGGTTGGGAACCGCTGCTCTAGTGGTTAAGGTATTGGAGTTGGACCATAATAACTACCTTAGGCGTGAAAGTCAGTTGGATAGCCTTGGGCCAGTCACTTTTTCTCAGCCCTAGGAATAAAACAGCAAATCACTTCCAAAACACTCTGTAGAAAACTGCATGGACTTGTAGGAGTCAAGGTTGATTTGAATTTTTCCTCCAAAAACATCCCCTTAAAATAAAGGTTATGACTTAAAGGTTGTTTTGTCAGAGAAATCAGTTTTAAAATGTATAATTGTGTTAGGTTCAATTAAGTTGTCCCAAAAATTGAATCTTTACATTCAATTAACACAAATAATTACATTTTTGGGAAAAAAGGACAGTTTCATTCTCGTTGATACATTGATTTCCATTATGTTTTATTAGATAATGTGCCTTTGCATTGTTTTTAAAAGCCTAAATGTAATTTGGTGGACCGCTAGTTTAAAATAAATACCATAACAAAAACAATTCTGGGATTTTCAAAGTCAATCCTGAAGAGGTAGCTATTTAACTCTCTAATCTTACACATGTTTAACAGTAAAGACTACTCCAATTAAGATTGGAGATAAGACTATAAAAATGTAATGAAATATAAATTCTGTTCAGTGATGTGCCTTATGTAACCTGACATTTGCTTTTGCTTTCACAGTTTACCCTTCTAACTGTTTTTTGCTGTTTTGAAGCAACTTTCTATTTGCACTTATGAACTATCTTCAAACTATTTCTGTGATTTTTGGAAGTTAATATCAAACTGTATCTGCTTGCTTATCTTTTAAAACAGTGGTCCCCAACCTTTCTGGATCCATGGACTAGCGATGGAGGCGGGAGGGGGGATGGTGTTGCACGCACGCTTGCTGCTTGTGCAAATGGAGCTTTGTTTGCTTGCCCAATGCTTGCGTGGCCTGGTTTGCAGTACCAGTCCGTGGACCAGTGGTTGGGGACTCCTGTTCTAAGAGCTATCTTGTTTTCTATATTGACCTTCTTGCTTAAAACTGATTCTTTCTAAAGGAATCAGATGATGAGGAACATTTTCATGATCTTGAAGAACAAGAAGAAAACCTTGTAGATGCAGACAAACAGATAAAAAATGAAGATATAGGACAATCTACAAAACTCCATAACCAGGCTTCAGAGGCATCTTGGATACATCACCAGAATCTAGCAGGTAAAAATGTTTTGAAAATCTGTTTGTTCAACAATCATTATAATGGGGTTTGAAGTTTTACCAGATTGTTTTAAAATTTGCAGATTTTAATGTAAGGAACATTATTCAGAGTTTGCTTTGTTATATGAAAAGTTAAAAGAGTCAGCAGAAGGATGTGAATACTAAAGTGGATAGGTCATTAATTTTCCCAAGAATTTTTTTAAAAAATAACTACAGAATGGGAATGAAGTAATAGGAATTTTGTTTGGCTAAGAGTCAAATTCTTCCAAGAAGAATTCTTATTTTCTTGATCACTTGGATTTCTGCTTTATCTAAAATATCTCATTCTCTTTCTACTATCATATCATTAAAACTGTACTTGGAGTAGTAGGAGCCATTAGCTTGCCATGCTGCTCTTCACTGTCTTTTGCCATGTAAACCACATGGATTTCGGATCTAGGATGTAAAATACACAATAGCTAAGGTGTTGGGAGAGGTTGTTTATTGCAAAGAAGTCTATTTCCTGCTCTGTTCTGTTAATTTGGTATTTCTGTTAATTTATTTTGGAAAGTAATAAATATCTCTTCTTTAACAGGTGGCAAAGGCACAGGTAGCTATGACCCATTATCCCGAAACCCTTCCTACTGTGGAGCTGATAGAACAAGTTTTTGGGAACTGAAGAAGGTACAAAATTTTCAAATATGAAAAATTAGAGGAGAAATCTGCCTAACGTGATCATGATATTGTACAATTATATATATATATATATATTACAATTCATTTATGCTGCTTCAGTCATTTGATACTCATTCTATTCCACCTGCTGATGATATCATTAGCCATACCTCATGCTGCTTTCCCAGACAAAGCACAAAATAAGTGAGTGTCTGAGCCAAAAATGGCTGCCCAGTCTTTACAGCATTAGTTACAGAGTACACAGACTCAAATCCCTCCTTACTTTCAATGTCTTGGATAAGTCATGTTTCTTACCCTAACCTTCTTCACAGGGAGCTTGGGAAGCTAAAATGAGGAATGCTCTGTCTTAAGATCCAAATAGAAAGACAAAAGTAGAATTGTAGAATTAAATGAAATAATAAAATATGATTTCCTATCTTTAGGGCAGTGAGGAGAATTATTCCATTAGATATTTATACTTAGCAAACTATATATACATTTTTGGGAACTCAGGAAGGTGCTGTTTAGATTTTTATGGGCACAAGATGAATAGTCACTCAGGTGTGGTATTAAAAGGAACTGAAACTCTTTGAGTTTGTATTTTGCTCTAATCTTTCTCTTTCCTGTATTTCATTCAGTTTTAGGTTTGAATATTTGTAGGTCTTTAGTATTAAAAAATGAATTATACCAAAGAAATTATGGTAATAAATGTTTGTACTGTGCAATTATTTCCCCCCTCTTGACTTGAATAACTGTAGTTTTAACAGTATTAGAGGTTTCAACATCTTAAAATATTAAACATATAACTTTGGTCTTTCTAGCTTTCAGAACACTTCCATCCATCTGTGGCTGTTTTTGCAAAAAGAATTCTAGAGGTTAGTTGAATTTCTTATTTTCCTTTACATTTTGTCTGTGAATTGTAGAGAAAGGCTCTCCCATCGCAAAACATAGAAAGGAAGCAAAAAGCAAATGGGGGTGTAATTTGCCTACCAGTCTAGTGTAAGGTGGCCATCTTGCCAATTGATTATATTAAACATAGGCATAGTTTAGACATAGACTTTGTCGATGTATTTCAACATGCAGATATTTGATTTTCATTTCAACAATATTAATAGATAAATGGATTGATTCTATTTGTTTGGTATTTACAAGTCTACTGAGTAGAACAGGAAGAGTTATTACTATCTTGTTTATTCTTTAAGAGACTGGAAGTACTGTTTTGATCCAGATTATACAGAATTACAATTTCCCTCCACAGTTTAAGTAATCAGTGTCATATCCTGGCAAGTCTTCCTGTTAATAGTTCACTTTAAGTAGATAAGACTTGTTTAGTTAATCAAATTTATATGGCTGCCCATGTCAGGAAGTGACTGGGTAGGGCAGTGATGGTGAACCTATGGCACGCGTGCCACAGGGGGCACGCGGAGCCATATCTGCCGGCACGCGAGCTGTTGCCGTAACTCGGCTCCAGAGTGCATGTGTGTGGTGGCCAGGTGATTTTCAGCTTGCACGGAGGCTCTGGGAGGGCATTTTCAGCTTCCGGAGGGCCTCCGGGGGGACGGAGGAGGGCATTTTTGCCCTCCCCAGTCTCCAGGGAAGCCTCTGGAGCCTGGGGAGGGGGAAAACGGGCCTATTGGGCCCACCAGAAGTTGGGAAATGGGCCATTTCTGGCCTCCAGAGGGCCTCTGGGGGGGACAGGGGAGGCGGTTTTTACCTTTCCCAGGCATTGAATTATGGGTGTCGGCACTCGCGCATGCGCAATAGCGCCCGCGCCCGCCCTTTCGGCACCCGAGGAAAAAAAGGTTCGCCATCACTGGGGTAGGGTATAATAATAAAATAAAAAAAGAACATATATAAAGCAATCATTATAAAAACATAGTATTAAAATTAAAATTTCTTAATGCTAATTGTAAATGTGATTTTCTCTCTCTCTCTGATTCAGGGTAATTACATTGAATATTCAGGTGATCCGCTACAGGATTTCACATTAATGAGGTTTTTGGATCGTTTTGTTTATAGAAATCCCAAAGCTCACAAAGGCAAAGGTATGAAGCCTTTAGTTTAGTAAAGCATCAAAGATTAAAGTTAACATGAGCAACTATTATAAGTTTGTTTGATCTCTTAACTTATTTTTTGCAGAGAATACTAGTAGTGTGGTAATGCAGCCAAAGAAGAAACAGTCCATGAATGATATGCGAAACCTGGCAGGTAAAATATCTTGCAATTCTAAAGATTATTACTAGTAATTTCCTGTCATCATTATAACACTGTTGTAATGTCTACCGGTTTCAATAGAAGCCATAAAATGTGTTATGTCCATTGAATATCATTCACTGAAGTCTTCTGAATTGGAGGGTCCTATGAACAGAAATGCCTATTACACAAGGGAAGTTTTCTGCTATTTCTCCTGCAGCTCCCAAAATACTAGCTACATTTTTCTGGAGTTTTCCTCAATCTAGAGCAAATTTGTACTGGGTTGAATTCAAAGGTCTTAGGGATAAAAGAGATAATTAGCAATCACATTTGGTTCTTCCATTCCTAGAGGCTTCCATAAGATCGAAGAGATTTTCATGAATGCAAATGTAGTACTAGACTAGGAGATACTCAATTTTTTGATATAATTAAAAAATAGTGATTTTTGGGGGGCATTTCTCCTAAGGCAGAGGCCCCCACCTTTTGGGCACCAGGGACTGGTTCTGTGGCGAGAGGTTTTTTTTCGGGCTGGAGGGATTGTGGTTTTGTGTGCTGCCTGCATCTCGCAAATGAGGCTTCCCTTGTTTGTGTGCCCCGGTTTCTGGCATGCTGCAGACACGTGTCGGTCCACGGACTGGAGGTTGGGGACCACTGTCCTAAGGTACCACATAATTACATTTTTCTGACTAAATGGTTTAAACAAGGAAAGTAATTTAAACTTTCTTAAATATATTATATAATGAATGTATTTGTTCTGATACTATGTATTGGTGCTTGCTTTGGGTAAAATTTCAAATTGGCAGCTAGTCTGAGTTAGAAGAATTGTTGAAATATTATATATCTTTCTAATTCCAAGAACTGATAGCTTTTTGTCTAGCTTCATTCTCATGAATTTAATTTTTTCTTATTTTTTTAATAATAAATTTTTATTTGCCCCCCAACAAACAATACATCATCAATCATAGTGTGTCGTCTTGGTACAATATTTTAAATCAATATCTTTTCTTTTACCACTATTTTCTTAATATATAAACAACTCTACTTTTACAATTCAATTAAACTTATCCTCTATCAAAAGCTTTCCCTTTCATTTTATTTAACTCCGTATCTCTTTTCATTTATATTCATTTTTTATCCAATGATAAAAACGTTCCCATACATCATAATACTGATTCTTCTTTCCCTTTGATTGCCATTGCTAATCTGTTAATTTCTGCACATTCCAGTATTTTCTTGATTCTCCTTTTGTAGGGATTTTACCTGCTTTCCAATTTTACGCAAGTACAGTTCTAGCTGCAGTTATTACATGAATAATCAAATATACATTTTCTTTACTATATTTCTCTGATAAAATATCCAACAAGAACAGTTCTGGTTTTAAGTCAGTATGTTGCTGTGTCATCTTTTCTAACCACTTTCGAATTTGTGCCCAATAATTTCTTGCTTCTGCACATGTCCACCACATATGATAATGCCATCCCTCTGTCTGGTGGCATTTCCAACATTTAATTGATTTGTCTTTAAACATTTTTGCCCATTCTCATGAATTTAGAGTAGTGATTAGAACTGGCTACAAGAGGAGGAATAGGGAAGATTTGTATCTCTACCTTTCCTCTAAGAATTTGAGTACAATATACACACCAGGCATACCTATATAATTTTAATTCAGAAGGAGCTTTTTTATTTGCCTTGGAATTTTATAAATAGGGCATTTTCAGTAGCATTGTGACAATGAATGCTTTTTAAAGAGAAAAAGATCTAAAAAGTTTGGAGGATTGTAAGAGGGTAAATGAACTAGTAAATCATCTAAATCATCACTTTATTCTCCTGGGATGCCGGTATGTCATCAACGAATCCCTCCAGCAGCAGAGGGATACTAGATGGATGCAACCCCCAATGAGCCTCATTAATTGAATTCTCCATGTTATAACTCTTCTTTTCGTTAAAGCTTTTGAATCAAATTAATTTATTTAAAATACATTGAAATGTTACTGGTAGTTTAAAATTGTGTTGTGCTTTGGGATCCAAATGGAAAGAAATAATTGTATTCACATCTCTTACTCAGTAAATTTAGGGTAGGAAATAGGAAACTTACTGTATTTTTCAGAGTATAAGACGCACCGGAGTATAAGACGCACCTTAGTTTTTGGGGAGGAAAATAGGGGAAAACAATCTGCCTACCAGGTATTCATCTGGCTAGCATCCTTAGTCTGGTCAGCTTCAGCACATTATTTTATCCCCTGGTTAGGATTTAAAAAAAACCTTCTGAGAGAATAACAATGAAAGAACCTGCAAGCCGGTAAGAGCTGGGAAGATAGTTAGCACCTGGTTACGGCTAGAAAAAAAGTTATTTGGAGCAAGTAGAGCAATGAAAAAAAATTCTGCAAAGACTTAGGGCTGGAAAAGCATTCTTTGGAGAGAGTAACAATGAAAAAGCCTGCAAGGTAATCGCTGGGAAGATCTGTTAGCACCTAGTTAGGGCTGGAAAAAAAAGCTACATTCGAAATATAAGACGCACCCAAATTTTCAGCCACTTTTAGGGAGGAAAAAGGTGCGTCTTATACTCAAAAAAATATGGTATGTAGAGAGGATACTTAAGCATCTGGGCTTAAATGTCCCAAGTTCCAGAGTTGTTGCTTCTTGTCAGCCTTATATTATTAAGAATTTAATATGTTCATAGGTTTCTGTGGTTTATATAAATCTATTTTTATATAGAGCTAGCAGCATTAATCAGTGTAAGAGTAATCTATATGACATATGACATATTTCTATTTCTAGTGAATAGTAAAGAATTCCTTTCACAAGAAGAAAGCAAAATACCTGTAGACGAAGTATTTTTCCACAGGTAATTACATATTTTTTAAAATTATACTTTGGTATACCAGTTATCCTTTTATCCTTGACTGGGTGTGGGGAGGGTTTTTTTTTCTTACAAGTGCATATTATCTTTAGAGTTTTTATTATAGCAGTGCTTGTGCAAATGTCATAATCAATACAATTATATTGAACAGGGAGGGGATTGTCAGGAGGGAAAAATTAATGTCAAGCGCTTTTAAAAACAAGGAGAAAGGATACATAATAAAATGCAATTTATATGAACAAGCTCAATGATGCCATCTTGGCTTATTGTAGATTGTCTCTATTTGATCAACATCAGTTTCAGTAGTTGTTTTGGGAAATCTTGCTATTAATTTTTCAGCCCTGATATTCTGCTATTGAGAAGTAGAGAGCCAAGTCCTCACAAAAAACCTTGCCTTGATAGCATCTTAGGACATAGTATTTTGCAATGTATTCAAAAGAATCACTTCAACAAGAGTGCTAGCACCAGATTAGCATCCTCCTTGAAGCATTAAATCAGCTAAGTTGTCTGGAAAACTTTCTTGGCTCCTTCAAAGACTATCTCTAGCTATTTGCATCTGCGTCAATTAACTCCCAGTAGGATGTCTAGCAATATGAAGCCTGTTGAATCACTTATGTCAAATCAAAATCAACTAACAGTACACAAGAGAGTAGGAAAGGTAAACAACAAATAAATAGAAATGACTGGCTGGAAATTGTAATAGATCAGTGAACAAATCAATCCAGACTTCTCACTTGAAGCAGAAATGACCAGGCTTAGATGATCTTACTTGAAACACATTAGGTGAACATTTCGCTTTCTGGAGAAAGCTTTGTTGCTGGGAATTGACGGATAGCAAATTATTCCTATCAAAGAGGTGATATAGGATCTTGCTTCTTTGAAGTCATTCGTACTTAGAAAATAAAACCGAGATTCAATTCTAATTAACAAAGTATTTATTTCAGTACAAAAGTAACAAAAGAATATAAACCTTAAATAAGCTACATTTTCTCAGCTAAGAATTCACGTCTGCCTCGGGCGAGGCTCACAGGAGAAGAAGGAAGGAGGAGACTCCTGGAATGCACACATGCGTAGTAAAGCATCATGTCTGCTTGATTAGAAAATACAGTAAACCTAGAAATAGTAGAGGTGCTCAACTGGCAATATTCACATCGTGACAGGAATGGTGGAAGAAAAGAGAATGCAGCAAGGTGGATGGACTCATTCATAGTGGCAATGAGTGCATTGTTGGAAGACCTGATGGATCAGGTTAGGGACAGATTGTCATGGAGAAAACCTACCCATGTGGAAACTAACAGTTGACACCGATTTGATGGCATGTAATACTCAATTCATAATAAAACAGTAGTAGGTCAAAATAATTTTACATGTTTGTCATACTATATTACTGGGGAATGTTGAAAGGGTTCTGTTTTTATCTCAAAGCAGTATATGGCAAAGTATCTTTGTTAATTGGAAGAAATACCTTCACAGTTGGCCTAAAAAAGACCTTTCGTCTTAGCAGATAATAAGTGAAGTATAATGGAATCTAAATATATGATGCAACAATTTGATAAATATATTTGCTTTTCTCATAAGTGATATCAACCAATTGTGTTTCAAATCAAAACTACCATTATGGTAGCACTGAAAAAAATGGATGACCGGTCTTCAAAGTTCCAGCCGTCGCAGGAACCCCATGGTCATGTGATTATTGTCTGAGTGCTTGGGTCATGATTATGATGCCAGGGAGCCACAGTCATGTGACCACTATTTGCAACCTTCCCTGCTGCCTTCTCATAAGCAAGGTCAATGGGGAAGCTATCAGGGAAGGTGGCAAATTGCCTCTTCCTGCTTAATGACCTGCACGTATTGGGGTTATGATTGCATTGCTTAGCAATGGTGATCCTGGTCCCCATTGCTATTGTAACCTGAAGACTACCTGTAATGACTTTAAAATGATATAGTGTTTATAAAAGTAAAATCCTGAACTATGTTTGTATTACTTGAACAGATTAGATATATCTCAATAAACTAGTTTTATGTGGACATGTACAATGTTCTTTTGATTCTCAGGTTTTATAAAAAATTAGACTTGGACAAAGAAAAAAGGAAGCCTGTGGGAGATGATGAAAGTATAGAAGATGTGGATGATGAAGAATTTGAAAAAGCATTAGGTAAGACTATGCACATTGTTTTGTTCCTCCTCTCAGGTAAATAATCATAAATGATACACAGAACATTTGATTTCCTTTGAATGTGGCAATTACTATTTGACGTCAGTCTTGAAATCCTGAAAATGCTTTCATTTCCCTCCCACCTATACTAAAGAGAATTTAGTTACTTTAAGTTACTTTCTAACATTTTCTTTTTGGGTTTAATTCAAGTTTTGCTAGCTGCTATTTTCCTTCTGTGATTCTCTACAATAAATTATAATAAACCGAACATTAAAATTTTAAATATTTTAACTTTGACATTACAATATTGTACATCTGAACCTAATTTCTTTCTTTCAGATTCATTTGAACAAGACAGTTATTTTGGGAATATTGAGAGTAATCTTAATTTTGCTGGGTAAGATTTTTAAAATTCTGTATATAAATTCTAAAGATTCTAGATAACATTAATAACTGGCTTAAACTAGCACTAAGAACTGATTGTAAAGTATATAGTGCATTGATGTCTCAGGTTTCTGAAAAAAAACCACCCCGTTAATATTACTGTATTTTTCGGACTATAAGATGCTCTGGACCATAAGATGCACATTAGCTTTAGAGGAGGAAAACAAGAATATTTTTTTTTTGCCTCTGTCTCCCAGCATCCATCCGGTATTCATCTGGCTAGCGTCCTTGCGGCAAACAGCAAACAGCCTGGTCAGCTTCAGCACATTATCCAGCATGTGGCTTGTCAGGGCTCCACTCAGTTACGCCCACCACCGGTCAACTGACCTGAGCTGCCACTGCCGCTGGGGAACGCTGGAGCCTTTGCTGCAGAGCAGCCGATTGGCGGTTGAATTGGCCTCCTGGAATTCCGCTGATCAGCTGTTGTAGGTGGCGGCCGATCCAACTGCTGCTCAGCAGCGAAGGCTCCAGCGTTCCCTGGCGGCAGCAAGTGGAGGTGGTGGCGACAAGCGGTGGCACCAACCCCCTCCCCCCGCCGCAATATTTGCTCTATAAGATGCACAGACATTTCCACCCACTTTTTTGGGGGGGGGGGACGTATGTTTTATAGTGCAAAAATGCAGTATATTACTGAATGGGATTTAGAATAACACTTCACACTTGAAATATTATTACCAATCATCCAAATTACTGTGAAATTAATTAATTTTATGTAAAACATAACTGTAGAGCATGCTTGTTTTCTTTTAGTTATTTCCTAAGGTTTTGGTTTGAGCAAAAATGAAACAGCTCTGATAATTATCTCTACTTTAGAAAGATCTGAATATACCTAAGTGATTTTTACCTGATGTAATATCAATTTTTTTTCTTAACCTTTTGCAGTGTTTGAATTGTTTTGTTTAGAAAGGATAAAATGTTTTTTAAACTAATATTTGGCTTCTGAAGTGTATGTCTTACGTCCTTGGTCGGCTTGTCCTTGAGGTTGAGGAGAAACCTCAGTGTAAATCTCTTAGATCTACATTTTAAAATGTACTTCTGTTCCATGTATGAAAATTATTTTGATAATGTGTGTATGGAAATAAACTAATCCCTTTTTGAGTTCTTTTCCCCATAATTTGATGTAGATTAGAATTCCTTTTTCATCTAGAAATACTGAGAATGATATAAAGTTCTTGGGCTTGAAATAAGGAGTATATAAGAAACAGTTGACACAGAGCATTTACCTTCTTGGCATTCACTACAAAGTAAAACTTTGTGCCAACTGTTTTTTGTATATGCTTTTTACTTCAAGCCCTATTAAACGAATATAATCAAATGGAAACCCAGTAGAATAAGCAATGGATCATTTTTATTTGTATCATCTCCCTTCCCCATCCAACATATTTGAAGTTTAGTGTTTCCTTTATTGAATAGTTCAGAGCACTTTTTTCTTATTGGCCAAGAAGACAGAAACTGGGAGAGCCAATGGTGCTTCAGTGTATGTTTTTGTTCCCATTGGTTCAAGTTTCATATGCTATGAAATGTTAGCGTTACAGGAGAACAGGGATTTGGGATGGAAAGCTGATCAGCATTCTTGGATTATATAAAGAGATTTAGAAGATCAAATTTAACCATTATGCAGTTTTGTGAAAGTATCTGCATTAAACCACATTTATGGTGCAATCCTATATGTCTAAATTTGTGCACATTGATAGCTAGTTCCCAGTGAAAAGTTCCTTTTATCAAGTGCTCCAGCTTTGGATCAGAGTTCTAGCAGCTGGCTGGGTGACTTTGGGCCAGTCATTCTCTCTCAGCCCAACTCACCTCACAGGGTTGCTGTGGGGAAAATAAGAAGAGGAAGAATTAGGCATGTTTGCTGCCTTGAGTTATCTAAAAAACAATAAAGGCAGGATATAAATAAATAATTATGGGGTGTTGAAATATCACTCTTAGTTTCAGATATTGCTATTTTTGATGCAGATTTTTATCTTTTTCCTTTTGCATAAAGGTTGGCTAATTTGTCCAATAGAATAGAATATAATTCTTTATTGGCCAAGTGTGATTGGACACACAAGCAATTTGTCTTTGGTGTATATGCTCTCAGTGTACATAAGGAGAATAAAATACATTCATCAAGAATAAAAAGATACAACATTTAGTGATAGGCAAGGTTACTAATAAGGTTACTATACAATATAAAGTAATGTAGCATTGATGGCTGTGGTTTTTCAGAATTTCCTTAACTGAGCCATCAGCTTAAGTGCAGGTGATAAATTCTAATTTGATTAGCATTCATAAAGTTACAATACGTATTAACAACAATTATATACTGTTCTAGTCAAAAACCCTGGGAGATATACAAAGTACATAATCTGGGCTACCTCAAAAGAAAGCACCACAATCATAAATTAGACACTCTTTTTCTCCACCAAGTATCAAACCTACTAAGGCCTATTTAAAAAGGAAGATAAGAACTGTGAGAAAATGTATATAGAAAGATGTGTATTTAAAGTTTATTTCCATCATTTTTAGTAATATAAAAGTCAAAAAGAAAAAGAAGAGAAATTCAAATGATGAAACAGAATCAGAAGACTCTGAGGAAGACAATTTTGAGGACCTTGATGATGAGGAAGTCTCTCTGAGTAGTATGGATGAAGACTTTGGGGAAGATATTGATGAAGAGGGAGGGACTTTTATGGATGTGTCAGACGACGATAACACTCCAGGTAAATAACAGTTCCCATAGTCCTAAAACTTTTTACTCTTGCTAAAACAGTTAAACCATACAGATAAATTGTTTCAATTTTAAAAGTTATGCTGTAGAAATCCCTGTAGTTAATCAGAGATCTATGAAATCTTAAGTTGTTCAAATTTTTGTAGTATGCAAGTGTTTCCAAGAGGACATCAAAATTTCATGCTGTAATTTTCAATTTTATTATGTAATGCAAGTTTTACTAGCACTTCTTTTTGTTAACAGATGAAAATAATGACACTGCAATCACACCTGGCAGTAAGAATGGCAAAAGAAAAAAGGAAATGGATTTTGCTGGATCAGTTAAAGGTAATATAGGTAAAAGTAATACTTTTAAGACTTGACAAATAAGAAGCATGAGAAATTCATGTTTCTGTCAAAATACCAAGGGATTAGCACAAGTTACCAGAATAATTTTCTTTCCAGTGCACAATCATAAGCAGTTTTAGACTGCATCAGGGATGTATATTACTGACATTTAGAAGGTAATAAGGGATTTAATTTTATTTATGAAGTCTTTAAATGAAAGTAACTCCAAATTTTGCACTGCAATATAATTTCATTGAACCCCACATCCATTTTGTTAAAATGAATGTTTCTAATTCCATTATAAAACAATTTACCAATCAATCCAGTTTTTATATCAGAGGAGTAGCTGATGTAACATCAACTTTCTAAAAAGTAAGAATTTCAGTGAGGGAGAAACATGGAAATTTATAATATATTGTTAAATTTATTCCTTCTAAATCAGTGGAAAGTGGTAGGTTCTGTAAATGAGGATGTTGCTGAGTTAAGAAAGTGGAACTGTTCATTGTACAGTATTTCTATCCAATTCAGATCTGTGGATTTTTCTAGTTCTCTCCAGCCTCAATTGATTCTTTGGCCACTACTTTGTTATACTAACAATGAATGCTTGCTTTATGTAAAACTGCGCAGAAGCAATTGCTGAATGCTCTTTTTCTTTAAGGGTCAAAGAAGAGAAAAAGAAAACTCAAAGATACTGGTGCTGTTGCTGCAGCAGAAGAAGTAGGTGTATTAATTTTAGTATCTGTTAAATGGTGTTTGATTTGAAGGCATTCAGAGATCTAATTGTGTTGCATTTCTTTTAAAGTTTGGTCACTTGCTGGATGAAAATATTGGGTCCAAGTTCGACAATATTGGAATGAATGCAATGGCCAACAAAGATAATGCAAGTAAGTAACTTGTATATGAACATCTTTGGCATCCCACCTCAACAGGGTGTATCTACTGGAAACATTCTTACTGATCAGAGCCATTATTGTTGGGTTGGTTTGATATTATTATTGTTGACTCCTGACAATTGCTAGAACTAATCCCTATAGTGTTTATTAGGACTAAGGAAAGTGGTTGAAACAAGAAGAATAAGTGACGAGACACTACCAAGCAGTTAACAACTACATTAAGTTGGGGGTGGGGGGAAGGTGAAGGTTTATTTTTATTCTTTATATATTGAGTTTTTATTTTTTGTAAGCTGCCTAGAGTCACTGAAAGTGAGTGGGCAGCCATATAAATTTTCTGAAAAAAAGAGATAACTTTTGTGAAAAGGCTTTTAAGCATTCTGCTGTTGAGAGGCTTCCATTTATCATGTTAAATGGAATTTTAATGAACCTGCTACTGCCAGTCCTTTTATGCCTGATTCTTTATTATGCTTAATCTTTTACTTAGCATATAAAATACTTCTTTAGAAGTGCTGGTTAGATGAAACATACATAGAAATATTGGTAAGGATTGGTATCCTGCTCTTTATTCCACTGGGAGCCTTGGCTAGATTTCTTTAGCTTCCAAAATAAGGTCAAACCTATATTCAGTCTGTAGTATTTCTATATAGAGATAGAATGTAAAAAGTTTACTTCATAAAATTATTCACACATGAAAAAGCAATTGCCCCAAAGCATAACTGCTGAGACCTTATTACTGTTTTTTAAATATACTGAGCTGCTTACTTTAGATATATTAAGAAAAGACACAAAATATGAGAAAATGTGTAGTAATAAGATTGAAGAGCCTGCTGAAAAACAAACAAAACAAAAAATGGAGCCTTTTAAAATACCTTTTACATGCTTTTTTAATGAAAAAATACAACAAAGAGTATTCGTGGTTTGATCTTTTGAATGTCCTGCCTTACAAATATTTTGCATCCAAATAGAAAGCTCTGTTTTCAAGTTCGAAGAGTGTACTTATTCCATTGATTTATCTAATTTATTCACTGTCTTCCTCTGTTAGATCTCAAACAGCTCAAGTGGGAAGCAGAACGCGACAAGTGGATTCACAATAAAGATGTGAAAAGTATCATCAGGCAGAAAAAGAAGTTCAGGCACAAACCACTGAAAAACAAACAAAAATACAAGCGAAAAAAATAAATGTAAATTCTTTTGATACTAACTACTACCAAATTGTTTCTACTTACTTTTAGGGTTTTTTTGTAAGCCATTTCTCTTCATCCATCTCTTTGAGCCCATAAATACCAGCCCACTCATTACTCTTGTAATAAACTGTGAAAATAAGAAAATGCCTTAAACTTGGTTGAATTACGTTAAGAAGGAATTTTGAAGATATGATTTTGAGTATATTTTTATTCTAATTTTCAGAGGGAACTCCCGCAGAATGTTATCTGTATTAAACAACTATATTTAAAAAATGGACAAAGAATTACACTCGATTATTATTAACCAAACATACCTTCCAAAACAGATGGCCACCTTCGCTTCATTTTTTGTCTGAAATCTGGGGCAAAAGGAATTTCTATTAGTTACAAAGTACTACAGCAGACTTTAATACAGTAGTTGTACAGCATATACTTTTTTTTACATTGTCCTAATCTTTCGGAATTCACTAAATAAGAAATGGTGGTTTGTGAAAGAGACAGACCAAAATGTCTCCTTATAGTTTTAAAAACTTTGAATGAAATTAATATCCAAAGAATTCTTGGGAAATGCAGCTATTGTGAAATAAGACAGAAATCTCATGTTTCATTAATTTAAAAAAATGGAAGTAATAATAATAAAGGCCTCAATGATACAGTGAGATTCTCAAAGATCCGCACTGGGATTAGTAATATTTAATGCATTCACAAAGGAGCTTAAAGACTATGGTAGCAATGAATAAGTTTGTTGATGCAATTTTTCTGATTAAAACAAAATGGGATACTGAAGACCTTTAAAATCTCCTGGAACAATGAGCATTAAAATACAGTTTAGTCTAAGCAAGTATAGAGTAATGGACATTTAGAAAAAATAATATTAATCGCAAATATGCTAGAAGGATCTAAACTAGTGCTTAGAGCTAGTGCTTTATAGCAAGGGTCCCCCATCCCTGGGCTGTGGCCCCCTACTGGGCTGTGAGCCGTTTGGAACTGGGCCCTGGAAGAGGGCGAGTGTGCACGGATCCCCACTTGAGCAAGCAGCAGACGATCATGTGTGCTCCATTTGCATGAGTGATGGGTGCATTTGTCAGCCACTCGCACAGAACCATCCCCTCTCCCTCACCCCTCACGCTTGTCTGCAAAGCCAGAAAGGGAGCTCTGCTTTAGAGGATTTTGGAAATAGCGATGAATAGTTTTGACAAAAGCATCTCCTTATGAATAAAAGAAAAAAAGGGAACAGATGAAACTAATGTAAAAATAAGTAATCTCTTAATACAAATCTGTATTTTGATAATATCTGAAATGTGGGTATAGCTCTGGTCATCACCGCTCAAAGATAATAGTACGCTGGGAACGGTGGAAGGAAAGAAGAGGACAACTAGCAGGCTCTGTTACAGTAGCAACAAGTGACATTGGGAGACGTGAAAGAAAAGGTTGTAGATAGATCATCACAGCATATCTATACAGTCGCTAGGAGTTGAAAATGCCTTGACTGCACATAAGCAAATCTAATGATAGTGAAGGTGCACAAAATGTGTTGCTCTATGAAGATTACAATATTTATGAATTACTCAGATTATTTAATAAGGATGTGTAGAAAATGTTTTCCCATCGTAGATCTAGCACGAGCATACTGTGTTTCCCCGAAAATTAAGACCCTGTCTTAATTTTTTTTTTTTTGAACGCTGAAATAAGCGCTTGGCCTTATTGCCATGCACTCAAAAGCCCGATTGGGCTTATTATCAGGGGATGTCTTATTTTGGGGGAAACGGTACATATGTATAATGTATCTATTGCCACAACCTTCAAGAAGCCACACCTTTTCCTGGTCTTGCTCAATAACACTAGGGAAACCCAGAGAAAAAACCACCACATGGTGTCCTTATGATGTGACTGACAATACAGTAAGTGTACCAACACTAGATCCAAAATATTTTCCCATTTCAGATACTACTGCCCACACCAATGAAGTTACTTGACATAAAATATCAAATTCTTACCTTCACTCGAGTTCATTTTGTAATACAAAGTATATGCCCCCAGAACTCCAATAATTTCCAAAATTAGAATTTTTTTGAAGAACCTGACGGAAGATTGGGTATTCATTGTTCAGCCAATCTCAGATCCTAGTGATAGAAGCAAATAGAGGTCAGTGGTGACAACATTTCAGTAGTGACTTTAAAATTAAAGAACAAGAAACGAAACAACTTTATACAAAGAAGCTGAAAGGGACAGAACTAAAGATGTATATGTTTTCCAAGATCTTACAGTTTGTTAATTCACTGCTGAAGTACTGGATGTTCCAATGATTTTCATTTTGAATCAAATATAGTTTACTTCCAACATTCACTCAACATGCATGATAAGAATGGAATGTTAGTTCAATCGCTTAAGAATGTGTGATTTCTCTTTGTTAATACATTATATGTAAACATGTAAGAAATGTTCAAGATGATGTGGACATGACTATTGGAGCTGAGGATCTGAATGGAAATGAGAGTTGGATGCAGTGGAAATAGGGTCATTAGTGCAATAATAGGCAATGGATGATGAAAGAATACTGAATACTAAAATAGTGATAAATACAATAGTAATGCATTTATTTGGTAATATATTTGAATGATAAACCACAAAATACGTATAAAGGATGAGTGAATGGGCTAAGAAAATAAAACCACCTAGATGCATGAAATTGAGTTCCCAAGAGAAAGGTGAGTAAAAGCAAGATCCCCAACATTTGCACCCAGCGAGGTGCGGTGGGGAGGGAACTGGGTGGTGCGAGTGCCAGGTTGGTGCACACGTGCGTGTGCAGCTCAAGTGGATGGTGGGCCGATGCACGTACACGTGCATGAGTTTAGCTGCGCACGGGCATGCATGCTGGCTTAACTCTCGTGTGGCCTGGTTCTGAATAGGCCACAGCCTGAATATTGGGCCCTGGCCTGGGGGTTGGGGACTCCTGGTTTAAAAGACAAAAGGCAATATAAGAATCAATGTATGGTTGGTGGAAGCAAAGATTTTCAAGGGAGCAGTGAAATCATTAAGAGGACTAATTTGAGAATTATAATACCTCTATTCAAGTATAGTTGAATTAATTTTGTAGTTCTGAAACAGCCTTCAGTCTGCAAAATACACTGTTGGGATTAAATTTTGAAATGAATCTGACCTCACCTGAATCCTGAGAATAGTGCAATGTAGTGGTTAATGCACTGAATGCCATTGGCCAGACCATGTTCTAGTCAATTCTCAGTCACACATACTCAATTACTGACTTGGGCATGATTTTCTCATGCTGTTTTGAAGAAAAATGAGATGAGGGAGTGCTTATGTCCTACCTTCTGATTCTGAAGGAAAGGGAGGATAATCTATTTTTATTAGGGTCACAGACTAGTATTACAAATAAAAGCATTAAAAACAACAATAAAAAAAAGATAATATATTATGATTAGTTGTGAATTATCAGTGAGCAGTTATTAGGCAAAATTAGGCATACGATATAACAAAATCTGGCCACATTCAGGGAAACTGCTTCATGCTGATCTGATAACAGTAGTAAAAGAGATCAGTATTTCCCAATATTTTATTAGGTGAGGTGTACAATATAGCCGGACATGAGTTATAGTTTCAATAGCCCCTTGTCCACAGGGACACAATCTCAACTCATATGGTATATTTTTTTTGTATCGGCTCTCCAAACTGCTGTGGGAAGTGCATTGCAGCACACTAAAGTTAATGCCCTTCAGATTTTTGGGACAACTATTCTATAAAAGCATCTCACTGCTTTAAAAGGGGAAGCTAGACTGCTAAATAAATATTCTTGGAAAGAGCAGTCTGATCTGATCTTTGATATGTAATTTGAGTGCACGAAGTACACACTCATACCCCAAAGCAGGATACAAATCTGTTGGAAGAAACAACATTAAAAGTATAAATATAAAGGCTAACATTCTTCACCAAAATTTGCTCTAAAAGACTTGCCAAGGCCTTTGCTGATAATTACTTCCATTTTATTATACTGACAGTGGGGTGAAATCATATATGACTGCTGTGGTAACAGGTATTGAATTGATCAGCATGCTGGGTAGGGAATTCTGGGATCTGAAATCCACACATCTTAAAAGTTGCCAAGTTTGAAAAACACTAGGTTAGTCCATCCAAAACACATTTGGTGCTACGGAGAACTGCCATTTGCTCTCCAAAATCAGCCCTTCCTCCTGACTCAGAGGCAGATAACTCCTCCTTCTAGCTTATGGTCCAACTCGGATTTTCTATGGGTACCGTCAATGTAGAGCTGCTAAGTTTCCGCGCAAAAAAAAACCATGTTACGGGGCATTCCTCTACCTTTCTCTTGGGACGAAACATGCAAGCAGCAATTACCATTGAACAGTGCCCAGACACTCACAATCCAAACGTCCTCTACGTAAGAGAAGCTTCCGATTATCATTCCATGCCTTTTTCCTTCTTACCTCCGAGGGAGGAGCTAAGCCTGTGCACGCGCAGGCGTAAAATGTTTTTCGCGTCTGGAGGAGTTTAGCTACTACTTTCCATTTTGCGCATGTGCAAAGGTGACCTATTCGAGGTTACGCAATTTACTTGAATCCCGCAAATAACGCCTCCCCCCCCCCGTCCCCGCGGCAGTTTATTGAAGCAATAAACCGGCAGAGCAAAGTACGCCCTCTGTCGGCGTGTTTCGGAATGAGCCTCGCGCTCAGTTCAAACAAAAATCAGTCGCGCAGGAGCGATGCTAAAAGACGCTCAGGGAATTTGCGAGTGGTACTTCGTCTCTTATTCCTAGGCTCGAACTACTTGCTGCAGGTGTAGCTCTGCATGCTGCAGCACTTGTAAAACATAATAATGGCTCCCTATTTAGAATTATATGGTAGAAACTGAAGATAATCTTATTGCACTTTGCCCAACACTGTAAAAGTTAGGATGGCTACATAGAAAAGGTGCTTTGTACCTAATAATTTGGGAACATCTGGTATGACTACCATCTTACTTTGCAAAGTTCCTGTTTATGGTATAAGAAATTAAACTGTAACATCCTTACAGCTGTCAATGATGAATCTATTTCTGGTTATATATTGTGTTTGTAACTGTGATTAGCCATCCAGAGTCTACAATAAAACGGCTGGCCATATACATTGAAATGAATTTAATGTTGACTGGAGACGCTTATTAAGCCATTTAGATCTCTCTCTCTCTCTCTCTCTCTCTCTCTCTCTCTCTCTCTCTCTCTCTCTCTCTCTCTCTCTCTCTCTCTCTCTCGCTCTCTCTCGCTCTGTGTGTGTGTGTGTGTGTGTGTGTGTGTGTGTTTAATCTATTCTACTTTGTTGACCCAGCCAAGTCAAAGTTTCTTGGTTTAAACAAGGATTACCTGCAAAAATGTAAACAATATTTAAACAGGAGGACTTCATAGTTTTCTCTTCTGGAGAATAGAAAGGGAGGAGCAAAAGACAGTAACCCAAGCTGGCTGGCTTTCTTACATAAGGCAGAAAACAAAAGGATAAGTATAATGCTGTTTTGTCCACCTCTCAAAATACATTTAAAAGCTTTTGGTGCCTTAACCACAGAATAGTTAGCTTAGAACAGAGAGAGCAACCATGACAGAGAAAAAATTCGTAGAAGAAATAGATAAAGCGCTGGCAAAATCCAAAGATCTTAAACTCCACGAACTTCTCTTTTCCTACCAGGGAATTCTCTACCCGAATACAGTGTGCAGTGCAGAGACGTTCCAAGCCCTGGCAAATTTTGAAAGCAGAAAAGATGATGCGGTGTTGGTATCCTACCCCAAATGTGGTGAATAGAACTCTTGTGTTATTTTGTTGACAAATGAGATCATAAGCAATTATTAAAGAAACACCTTTTTAATATTGTGTATCTGAAGGTGTTACATAATATTTATCATTACCTTTGAGATGTTTTATACAGAAATAGCACCATTATTTCTCCTTTCTCTAATAAAACGTTTTGTACCAGAATTAGCTTTACAATTATTAGTTGGTGTTAAATGCTGCATTATGTAATTAAACTATATACCGTAAGCTATAGAAAGAGAAAACAGAATGGTAAATAAAATGTTAAGTGAATGATTGGAATATGTCAGCTAGCTTTTCTTTAGCTTATTTGAAGAGGTTTTTAAATCTTAAAAGTATTTTTATAATAATGAAAAATTGCCATGTGCCATTAACTGACATTAACCTCTGCCCCAATGATTTCAGTGCAAATGTATACTTTAATTATTTAAAATGCTTTATATTATTTTAAGATAATTTTCTTGATGGTTCAAGCATCATCTTTTTAAAAAAAAAATTGGCTTAGTGTACAGTGTGAATGTGGTTTATTCAACAAAGTATGGGGAAAGCTATGTCTAAACCTCATTAATGCCTGATTCAAAGATTTCAGCTAAATCATGACTTTATAATTAGGCTTAAAACTTAGTTGCATTCATTATCTTTCCCCTGTGTCCTCCAACTATTATTATTTGAAGTTTTTTTTAAAAAATCCCTAACTTTATTTTTATAAATAAACAACTCAACTCAGTGAACATATCCCATACACCTTCCTCCTTCTATTTTACCCACAATTACAACCCTTGAGATGAATTGGACTGAGAGAGAATGACTGGCCCAAAGTCATCCAGCTGGCTTTCATGCCTAAAGTGGGACTAGAACTCAGTCTTCTGGTTTCTGTCCTGGTGCCTTAACCGCTAGACCAAACTGGCTATATCTATTTCCTCATTTGTATTCTGCTATGCTGTCTATGATGGTGAACAAACACCCCCAACTTGGCTTTGAAACAAAAATGAAAATCCCAACTTGAAGTAAAAATTCCTTTCCGATTTTAAGGCATAAACAAGGATATTTATTTAATTACATGTGAGGGAATATATCAAAACATAGAAGAATGCTTTTATAAGATGAAGCAGCTATATAGCTTATACTTTAGCTATCTGGTGAAGATACAGCTTTAAAATACCGTACAACTAATATTACTTTTACACTAATTGAAATCAATGAATAATTTCCATCTCACCATATCTAGCTGCAAATTATTTTGCATTAAGTTGAGGTAATGAAGCCTTGCTGTCTTCAACAAGAATAACACCTTCCTTAGATTTTATTATGATTTTTTCTGTTGTTTTTTTTCTTCCCCCAGGAGCAAATTGGTTGATTCTCATTGTGAATGATCTGATTGCCACAACGTTGAAAATGAAGCAGGAGAACACAGAATTGCCATTTATTGAGTGTGGAGATCCAGAAAAGTTTCAGGTTAATTAGTAACAAAACTTGGCTTTCCAAAATGGGATATTTCATCTGCACCTGTGTGGTAGTTGCTGCTGCAATGAAATAAGGCAATAGAGAAAGTTATCTTGTGTGGAATGTGCCTCTAGTCTTCCAGTAATGTGCTCTAGTCATCAGATGCTCAGGAATGGGTTGTGATTTTAGTGCTTGTCTGGAATGTAAAAATAGAGTGATATGAAATGTTTGGCATATCTCAATATTGTTCTGTTTGGTGTCATACATGTGCAGATGGGATTTACGGAATCAAAATTATTCTAACTGCTTTTTGATATAGGTGATGAATTACTTTTATATGTCAGTAGAGCCAACCTGCACATGCACAAGTGGGCCATTTGATATGTTTTTCCCCCCTTCCTTGTTTTTGTTTGCAAAGAGAATGAAACAATTTCCTTCCCCAAGGATTGTGGCCACGCATCTCCATTACAACTATCTGCCCAAATCTATTTTCAAAAATAAAGCCAAGGTAGGCATTGTGTTTCACTGATAACATTTACTTCTGCAGTTATTTAGATAAGCAATTCATAGGAGTGTTGTGGGCCTACTATAATATTTATGGGAATGATATAATGCGTGAAATTAGGCAGCTATGTACTGTACCCTGCAGGTTACTAACAATCAGCTAGCATGACAAAGCATTGAGAAAACTGTAGTCCATAACATTTGGAAGGAAAGTACCTGATGTAGCTTAGCAGATATTTTATAACACTAGGTATTGCGATAGTTTAGCTACTAGACTATAGATATATATCAGGAACATGAAGTGTCTAGTAACCCCACTCAAAGTAAATTAACTAGGAAAGATGCTCCCTTGACCACAGGAAGTCAATGGATAGTGGCAGCTGTGTGAAAGACGGCATTGTCTGCAGCCCAAATCTGAAAACTGATTCTTTGCTGCCATTTGATGGTTGATTGGATTTTGGCAGTCTAGATACAACAAGAGGATTTGGAGTATGAATGACTGCTTTCTGAAGGATCCCATTAAGTGTAGTTTCAACCTCTAGTTTCCTTTTAAGTGTAGTTTAGGTAGTGCTAATCATCAGCATCAATAGGGACTTTTGCCAGTAATACAGTATTTTCATTCATGTCACTGGAAATTTAAAATGTCTGTTCTTTTTTCTTACCTTAGATATTGGTGTTGTTTCGAAATCCTAAAGATACAGCAACATCGTTTTTCCATTTTCATAGTAATGCACCAACCATTCCCAGTTATAATTCATGGGAGGAATTTTTCTCAGAATTCATGAATGGAGAAGGTAGTTTTAATTTCTCAGATTGGCTCAAATATAATAACTTGGGGAACAGAATGCTAGGCTAATCTGATCAATCTGAGCACCAGGGAAAAAAAAAAGAGATGTACCACTGCTATGATTTCTAATAGGAGTGCTGTCAAACTTGCTTTTCTAGGAAGTAAGTCACCCTCTGGAAGAATGTTTGGCTTTAAGAGAAATGAAAATGATATGATAGGAGCTTCATTTTCTGTGGTATACACAAACACATTTCTATTACCCCTAAGCAAAAAGACCCCACAGATTTTTGAAATAGCATTAAAAGCTTGCAAAGTTTACTTGCTGGACATGACTTTGGGATAGACAGCATAGATAAGTGATGGCTAACCTTTTCCGGAGCGAGTGCCCAAAATGAGTGTGCGCGCACATGCCTGAACCCCCAAATGCAATGCGCGCATGGCCCCTGCGCATGCGCCCCACTCCTGTGCATGTGCGCATGGTCCCCGTATGCACCCCGCATCCTGTGCATGCATGCCCAGCTCCCTGCATGTGCCCCGCCCCCGCATGCACGCATGCCCCCCGCATGCGCCCTGCTCCCACGCATGCGACCCACCCCCGTGCATTCGCGGCAGAGACCCGACGACCAGCTGGCCAGCGGAAGGCACGCGCGCATGCGTGGTAGAGCTGAACTAGGGCGACGGCTTGCGTGCCCACAGAGAGGGCGCTGTGTGCCACCATAGGTTCACCATCATGGGCATAGATAGACAGACTTTTGAGAACCAACTTTGTCTCTAGCCAAAGCTGAACTGAGAACTCTCACAAGTGCTTTCCACAAAAGCTGGCCCTATTTATTTGGAAGTTCCCAGCAAGACTTTTGTAGTCTTTGTATCTTGAGAGCTTATGTAAGTAGAAACAGAAACTTGTTTCCAACCAGCAGAACAAACACCATTAGCACATTGCTTGCCAGGAGAAGAGATATTATTACCTTACAACTCCTATTGTCTTTAGAGGATTGCAGATCTTTTAGAGTTGATATGAACGTTGATGTCTGGATACAAGAATAAGGAAATGAAAAGGAAATAGGATGTTTAATAAAATATGCTTTGCCTCAATACTATATGTTATCCGAAGAGAGTATGAATGCAATAATATATAAAAAATAACTTGCTGTTATGCTTTGTGCAGACTTTTTTTTTTACAAATAAAGTCATTTTAATATACTGCCTTTATACTATAGTTGCCTGGGGATCCTATTTTGATCAGGCTATCGCTTGGAACAAACATATAGATGATGAAAACGTTCTGATTCTGATATATGAGGAATTAAAAGAGGTGGGTGTATTCATAATCATGAGCAAAGCTTCTCCATGTACATCAGATGAAAGTTCCAAACTCTTATTGGTTTTATAAGACATGGCGTGATCAAAAGGCTGGAATTCAAGTCTTAGTATATTCTATGGGTCATTTCCTTGTCCTGTTCTGAAAGTTGGGAGGCAGCCTGGAACACCTAAAGAGTAAGTGGTTGGAGGAAAAAAGAGTGAATAGAAAAAGTTACTTCTCTCACCAGTGAATAATCCCATGCACCCATATCTTAAACCCCTGGAGTTATAGGGCAACGACCTAGGCCAGTGATGGCGAACCTTTTTTTCCTCGGGTGCTGAAAGTGCATGCGCGTGTACTATCGCACATGCACGAGTGCCCACACCCGTAATTCACTGTCTGGGGAGGGCAAAAACTCCTGCTTCCCCGGAGGCCCTCTGGAGGCTGGAAATGGCCCATTTCCCAACTTCTGGTGGGCCCGGTAGGCCCAATTTTTGCCCTCCCCAGGCTCCAGAGGCTTCCCTGGAGCCTGGGGAGGGCAAAAACGCCCTCCCCCGTCCCCCCCGGAGGCCCTCCGGAAGCCGAAAACGCCCTCCCAGAGCCTCCGTGTGAGCCAAAAATCAGCTTGCTGGTGCGCACATGTGTGCTGGAGCTGAGCTAGGCAACGGCTCGCGTGCCGGCAGATATGGCTCCGCGTGCCACCTGTGGCACGCGTGCCATAGGTTCGCCATCACTGACCTAGGCCTTCTTTTTTGATTTGGCATCTGAAGAGCTTTTAATGCTCTAATGACATTCAAAATACATTTCAAACTCATTTTCTGGGCCATTTTGCCTTCATCTGGTTGAAAGCAACTGTATTACAAAATTTGAAAAGTTATGGAAAACAGGAAGAACAAGCTTTATTGGAGAAAGTTGATATCCTATTTTCTTAAAAAAGTGCCACTTGTTTATGATAATTTCCCCTAAAATGTATGTTAATGATGTAAATGCCTTAAGTATTTCTGTGTTTGTGCGAGAAGAGATTTAGATATTACCTGAACTGATTTTTACTCTTTCTCCTTTTTCACCATATACCTATTATGGGTTATAGTCTGTATCGGGGTGTCAAACTTGTGTCGTCACGTCATGTGATCAGGGGCGGGTTCCTAATTTTTTTACTACCACTCTGTGGGCGTGGCTTATTTTGTGGGTGTGGCTTGCCAGCCATGTGACCAGGTGGGCGTGGCTTGCCAGCCATGTGACCGGGTGGGCGTGGCTTGCTGGTCATATATTAGTTATTTCAGAGAGATGTTACTACTATTTTTGCTATTTTATAGCTTACATGAAAAGCTTTGCATACAAAGTGCGTGTTACACCATGGCAACACAGCAACCTTTGTATGCAGAAAATGCTATAGTTAAAAGACAAGTAAGTCTCATACAGCATTTTTGGTTTCAGTCATGGATTCCTTAGACGAAAATATTGAGGACTGTTAAAAGAACAGTATCTTTTAACAGTCCTCAATGTTTTCGTCTAAAGAATAACAATATAAAACTGTATAAAATTAACAGTATAAAAGGTTAAGCTTTCGGAAAACGCCCACTTTGGGAAGCTTTAGGCAAAAGCGAAGGAAAAGTATCAAATGCGAGCTTCTTATTATTTTCAAGCGAAGGGACGGGGAAAGACTTAATTGTCAGGTTTCTGGGCATGTGCAGAAGAAATTTAAAAAATAAAATAAAATTTTTTTAAAAAAAAATGGCCGTGCCCAGGCACCAGCAACCGACCGCACCGGTACTGTGAAGTCACCAGTGGGCCGCTACCAGTGCTATAGAGTGGACCGCACTGGTAGGAACCCACCACTGCACGTGATGTATCGTGACTTTTCCCCCCTTTGCTAAAACGGGGGTGGGTGTGGCCAGCGTGTGATGCATCTGGCCCGCGGGGCCGTGAATTTGACACCTCTGGTCTGTATGGTATATTGTTTGCGACTTCGCTACATGCTCAAGTCAACAGATCTAACAATGGGTTTTGAATCTGAAGCTGCTCAAGTTTACCCTAAGAAATACAGTTTTTCATAACATTAACATAAATAATGCATATCAAATATACAGTTTATACAACTTACATAGGATATTAATCCATATCACAATATTGCTTTCAGGACCTGGTTTCGGGAGTAAAGCAAATAGCTAATTTCTTTGGTTTCCCTGCTACTGCTGAGCAAATTCAGTCTATTGCAGACAGAACTACCTTCCAAGCAGTGCGCGATAAGTCACAGGAAACACATGGTTTGGCTGGTCCACTGCTCTTCCGGAAAGGTTGGTTTAAAAAAAAAAGAAAAAAGAAAACAGGGAACTAGTATTTTTCTAGTATTTCCCTCTATCAAGTTTCCATTAGTAAGTGATGCGCATTCACGACATCTCTGCTTATGAATGTCCCATAATTGTATGCAGCAAACATACTTTGTAGGGTTTACAACTAAAGGTAGTACAGGGGTGGGTTGCTACTGGCTCGCCCCAGCTCTGCCCACCCACCTGGACATCATCAGGGACGAACTGCGCGCACATCTCCGAACCGGTAGCAAAGGTAAGTAAAACCCATTACTGAGGTAGTCCTCAACTTATGACCACAATTGAGCCCAAATTTTCTGTTGTTAAGTGAATTTTGCCCCATTTTACGACCTTTCTTGCCACAGTTGTTAAGTGAATCACTGCAGTTGATAAATTAATAACCTGGTTGTTAAGTGAATCTGGCTTCCCCATTGACTTTGCTTGTCAGAAGGTTGCAAAAGGGGATCACATGACCCTGGGTTACCTTGCAACCGTTCTAAGTATGAACCAGTTGCCAAGTATCTGAATTTTGATCATGTGATCATGGGGATGATGCAAAGATTGTAACTGAAAACCACTCATAAGTCCCTTTTTTCAGTGCCGTTGTAACTTTGAACGGTCACTAAATGAACTGTTGTAAGTCGAGGACTACCTGTAAAAGGT
Organism: Diadophis punctatus similis; assembly: GCA_023053685.1. Classification (NCBI taxonomy): domain Eukaryota; kingdom Metazoa; phylum Chordata; class Lepidosauria; order Squamata; family Dipsadidae; genus Diadophis; species Diadophis punctatus. Next base: position 69,057,480 of record JALIGW010000001.1, on the reverse strand, counting down.
TGATGCAGACCTATCCATATTTTCTGGTGTCTCCTCATCAAGTGGGTGGTTTCAGAATGTCAAAAGTTATATTTAAATTTCTGAAATTGGCACATGGGAAGGAAAACTAGTATCTGATATTGTTTGCGGTAAATAAAAAAGGAACGATGGTCGAGGGGAACCCACATTTTTGTTGATTCCCCCCCTTATCTGAATTGGAAGTCCACTGGTTATCCTGTATTTTTAAAAGGGCGAGTTTAAGGTTAAGATGTGCATATTTTAAAAACCAGAGGTGAAATCCAGCAGGTTCTAACAGGTTCTGGAGAACCAGTAGCGGAAATTTTGAGTAGTTCAGAGAACCGGTAGCGGAAATTTTGAGTAGTTTGGAGAACTGGCAAATACCACCTCTGGCTGGCCTCAAAGTGGGGTGGGAATGGAGATTTTGCAATATCCTTCCCCATTCCCTCCCCAAGGAGTAGGGAGGGAATGGGGATTTTGCAGTATCCTTCCCCTGGAGTGGGGTGGGAATGGAGATTTTGCAGTATCCTTCCCCTGCCACGCCCACCAAGCCACGCCCACAGAACCGATAGTAAAAAAAAAATGGATTTCACCACTGTTTAAAACTATACTCATTACTATAATATTTGTATCCAAGTTCTAAGGATTACTGGCCCTTCTGAACTTGTTTTAAACTCAGTCAAGTTTCACTTGCTGTGGCTGCCTGCAGACTACATAACAGGGTGCGGGCATATAAAGAGGTTTTGGCTACATTTTCACAACTGGCTCTGGTGCTCATACATGACAGAAAATGCTGGAAGCAAGACAATAGATTTAATAGATTTGGCTAAGAAGGAACCATAGAAATTTGGTGGACGGATTCATATTTCTCTAATCCTCAGTGCATTGTATCATTTTTGTGCCCAGTTATCAAATTACAAATCTTTTGAATTGTTATTAGAACTATCAAGTAAATGATTCTGTTTTCTTTTAACCTCCCATTTTCTTTTTGTTGCAGGCATTGTAGGAGATTGGAAGAATATTTTTGACAAGGCTCAAAACGAGCAAATGGAGGCTAAATTTAAGGAATGTTTAGCTGGAACCAAGCTGGGAACCAAGCTGAAATATGATGTCTACTGCAAAACCTGAACATGTATCTTGTGGAAAAAATATTATTTTTGTGGAAGTTTTATTGCTTGCATAAAAAAAGGATATAACCAGAATACACCTTTCACTATAGCTAATCTGTGAAATTCTTTCATATCACATTTCTAATATAGGATAATCTTGTATCAAGCTGGATAATATATAGCCAGACTATTTCAAGACTAGTTTTTGAAGTTTCAGACTAGAACAAGATAATAATTTTCCTAGATATATGCAAGCCTCTATTACAATATTTCTAAGGACAAGAGGGCAATGACATGATCCTAGGCTTATTGGGAAAATGTGCCTGTACAAATAAGAGTTTTGAAGCGCCACTAGTCAGGGTGTATCCAGAGGTGGGCTTCAAAAATTTCAGCAACGGGTTCTCTGCCTGGTTGCTGGGTAGGTGTGGCCATGGTGGGCGTGGCCTAGTCAGCCGCCTGTACCACGGCGGGGGCCCATTTTCGCCTTCTCCAGGCTCTGGAGGCTTTCCTCAAGCCTCTGGGAGGGCGAAAACTGCTTCCCCTGGGCTCAGGAGGCTCTCCGGAGCTTCCAGGAGGCCCGTTTCCCCCCTCTCTGAGCCTCCGTGTGGGCCCTGCACTTACCTCGCATCCAAAATGGGCCATGTGGCGAATCCTGGGAAGGGTGGGGTGGGGTGAGGGGGGCTAGCCAGGGGTGGGATTTGGAGGTTCTCCGAACCGGCCATAATGTTAGCTACGGGTTCTCCCGAACCCGGGCGAACCCGTAGCAGCCCACCCCTGGGTGTATCTCATACTCCAGTTGCTCCATTCTTCTGTTATTTTCCCAGTACTTGCTCCTGAAGAATTTGACATGTGGAGAGGACCCAAAGAGAATGAGGCAGTTGCATCATTTCACTGCTGCTTTAGAACTTTTAAAAAGACAGACTATCAATATTGACCTTGGGCAATTCTATATGAATCACCCCAAGAAGAACAGTGATTTCCCATTAGTTGAGAATATTACTGATTTTCATTCAGGGCATTGAACACTGAGCAAAAAGATTCGTAGTTGGTACCATCTATTTAGGATGTCTGATTTTTTAAGACACTGGAAGGAGCTTATAATTTTAAGAATGATGAGCATATCAGAAGTAAAGTTTTACCTAGAGAGGAGGGAAAAGCATCTTGTCATGTTAACAGCCCTTCATTTACATTTATAATACAATAATTCACAGATTAATATTGAATTCCATTTATTAAAATAATTCAATATTAAGATTAAGATGGAAATAGAAAATGAACGTGTCTAGATTTTTACATGCTACACTATGAATCATGACTTATTATTATAGTACCTGGGATCACACATAGTAGCCGGGATCATACAATCTGTTAAGCCAAAACCAAACCAACCATATTATATCTTAGCCTATTCTGTAGCCACACATAAATCTTAGTAAATCAAATGTTCAAACTCATCTTTCATGTTTTCTGATGTGGAATATTCTGTTACCTTTGGTCATATAATAAATACTTTTGATGTATAAAAATGACAATTGAGTTACAATCCTGGGGATGCAATAATGCTTATAAGCTATTTCTCCCTACAGCAAAGTCATATTGTGGCATTAGTCTGTTTGGTAGAATGTGCTAGAAACATAAATATGAAATACTCAAACTGGTAAATTAATTTGAAATGTATTCACTATATCAAGATGATTCCCCCCCCAGCATTTTGAATACAAAATCTGTGATTGTTACTGTAGCACACACACTTATAATAAACTGTTTTTATTATAAATTTTGTACAGATAACATTTATGTTCAATTGCTAGAGTATTGCAAAGCACTCACTTCAGCTTAACAAAATATTCCCTACCCTTGTCCTACCATATACTGGACTGACCCCTCCTCTGAAAACATAAGTCCCTTTAAGTCATCAGGCAAGAGGCAGATTCTCTTAGATCAGGGCTGTCAAACTCATGGCTCATGGGCCGGATGCGTCATGTGCAGGCCATGCCCATGCCCAGTTTAGCAAAGGGAAAGAAGTCCTGATATGTCACGTGACGCTGCCGTGATGCCGCGAGTTTGACAGCTCTGTCCTAGATTGACAAACCAGTGTATGAGTTTGTGTGACGTCTTGCAACTGAAAAGCTTAAATTAATTGCAGGAAAGCAGTATAAGTGGATCATGGAAGTCGGGCTGTATAACAGAGATGAAAAAAAGAATAGCGAAAAAGGTACAGCAGTCCAAGGAGAAAGTCAAGAATCAGCTACCTGGCATGCTAGCTGGTCATTCAAGACTTTTAGTCCAAACATATCTAAAATGTACCAGGTTGGGGAAGGCTGGTATTTTGTAACGTTCAGCAAAAAAGGACCATTTGTATTAACAAGATCGTGAATACAATTTTGTATGAAGATAGCCTTATGTTAGCTTATTTTACCATTTATGGCTTTGCCAAATACTTTATTGCAAGGATGACAAACGCAAGGCCTACGGGCTGAATCCGGCCCATGGGGTGCTTAAATCTAGCTATCTAGGAGATAGCAAAGGACCAGCCCATGGTGCCTCTGGCAGCCAAAATGGAGTGTGGGGCGGGCTGCACCTGCCCCCCGTGCCCCATTTTTAGCCTGGATGGCCTCCTGCAGCACTCTGCCAACCAAAATGGGGTGTGGGGGGGCGTGTGGCTCCCCATGCCCCATTTTGTCTGGCAAAGTGCTGCAGGCCGTCCAGACCAAAAATGGGACGTGTGGGGTCTGTGCATGGGCCCCCTGCACCCATTTTGGATAGCAAAGTGCTGCAGGAGGCATCTGTCCAATCCCCCCCCCCGCCGGGCCGCTGATCAGGCCCTTGATGAAATGCAGTTTGACACCCCTGTTTATTGGAAACATCAGACTACAACATTTTAGAGTTTTTGCATTTTCCAGTTGAGGTGAATGGCTCATCAAATTGCTGAGATGATCATTTACTTTAATGAGGGATTGTTTGATTATGGTTCTTGAATATCCCAGAGAGTTAAAAAATAAAAAGGACCAGAATCCAGTTCAAACAAGTATTCATGGGGATGACCACCAGCATGCAAGGCCTTTTTTGTGGGAAAATACTCTTTTTCTGTTACCCCTTTCTCTGTCCTTTTCCCTTTTGGAGTGGAAATGAGATGCTGTATGTTAAACACCAAACTTTCTATCTCTGCAGGCTATAGATTCATCCTTGCTTATACAAGCAGCAAACTCACTAAATGAAAAGAAAAGGAGTAGATATTGTAGAATAAATCTCAGAAGCAAATCCTGTTGTGTCCAGTGTAGCATATTTCTGTTTCAGAACAAGATTGCAGTCTTAATATTTATGATAGTAATGAAAACCAGAGAAATATATAAATAGTATATAGAATGATGAAAGAGAGGCTGTGATTTTTCCCATCTCCTTCCAAATGACAAATTGCGTATCTTCTCTGAAAGCGATATGGTTATATCTATGAGTTCAGCACATCAATAATCTAATAGATAGCAAGAAAAAAAAGATGACAAAGCTAACAGAAAGAAATGGAATCAAAGTAAGATAAGGTGACATTTTCTCATTTACAAAATAGCTATGGTTCAAATAGAAACCTTTCCCAATATTTAATGGGAAATATAATTAATGTTAGATTACAAAAGCTGGGCCATTAAAATACAAGATAGATGACAGCAAATAAATTCTGAAGGGAGCCTGGAAATTAGATCAGGAGCCAAATGGATTTATAATAAAGGCTAGTGGTAGACGTGAAATCCTGTTCTATTATATTACAATGGTAATTATCTGCAATTGTGTTTCTACTAATTATAGTGCTTTGCTGAGAGCACTAGCGACTTGGAATGAATTTATGGTGGAAAGGACTCTATGATTTCAGTCCCACCTTAATTGTAGTGTAGCAATGGTGGTCTATTTTGCCATTCAGAAATTAAACTACTTTGCAATGATTAAGAACTGCTAATAGTTTCAGGATCGGCATTTGAGAAAGGTAGAGAATAACTACACTTAAGAAATTGAACATTATAGCAGGTATTCAATACTTGATTCTGTCATTCATGCACATTCACACACAAAATGTTTAACTTATGTGGGCAATTTTCCAAGGAAGGAACATAGGTGCTGTTAAGCAGTGCAACTGATTTCTTACATTAGCAAAACTGGTAATTTTTAGCCATGCGGGGGGGTCTCTGCAAATATGAAGTAGGCATGTATATAGTGTTATATTTTTACCTGCCAAGCAACAGCTCTCTCATGAAAAATGTTGAGTTTCGGCAGTTGAACATAGAATGTTGTAGAATTATATATATAAAAATTATACAGAACATAGGCTGAAATTCTAAATGCAAGAGTAAAGTAGCTGTTGACGCACCAAAAGTTTGATTAGCATGCCTATTATCAGCACCGTTACAGGTGGGGCTGCCAATCCACTAATATGTAATTAATCTAATTAAAAAAACCTTTTATGACTGGCAGTATAAAATTTGCAAAAGTAGGTGAGCACCAGCTTCTTCCAAGTTTCATTCAAATGTTCAAAACCTGCATCTTTAAGCTTGGCATCAGATGAAGAAGTCAAGCAAGTTCTCCTTAAAACCCTTGTTTTTCAGACCACAACTTGATCAATGCAGTAACAAGCAAACACAATTGACTTAACTGTTCAAGGAATTGTATGGGTTTGTCAGACATCCCATTCCAGTTCAATATGTCTTGTAAAATGGTGGTGACTAAATGAGCGGTCTTAATTTTAGATTGATCTAACTGGTCAATCTCGCTGCCTGCCCACATGCTAGAGCTCTTCACCAATGGGAGATTTTAAATAAGCTGGAAAGTACTGTACTCTACATCACAAACCAGCCGTAGAGATCTAGTTCTCAAAAAATATTTGAGATATGCAAACTTAGTTTTTTTGAAATCTGATACAGAAACGCATCAGAAGGAAGATGCGTAGCATTTGATTTCCCTGGATTTTGTTTGGAATATTATTTTATATTCCTTAGATCAGTGATGACTAACCTTTTTGTTGTTGCATGCCGAAAGTGCACACGACAGCATGCATCAGCGCGCCCGCGTGTCCGCATCCATAATGCAATGCACATGTGACCCCCACACCCCCCATCTCAGTGCATGTGCACGTGACCCCGTGTGTGCCCCACTGCCTATGCATGCGTGCATGACCCCCGCACTCCCCGCCCCTGCAAATGCATGCACGACCTCTGCGCATGTGCCCCACCCCTCACCCATTTTTGGCTTCCAGGTTGGTGCAGGAGGGCTTCCAGACCCAAAACGGGGCGTGGGTCTCCCCGTTCCCCGTTTTGGGCCTGGAAAACCTCCTGCACCAACCTGGAAGCCAAAACGGAGCACGGGGGCGCCACGTGAGGCCCAAAATTGCAATGCAAGCACCTTCCGTGCATGCACACGTGCATCCCCTGCCTCCCCGCATGCACGGCAGAGACCCGGAAACCAGCTAGCCGGCGGGAGGTGCACTCGCATGTGCGATGGAGCTGGGCTGGGGCGACGGCTGGCATGCCTGCAGAGAGGGCTCTGTGTGCCACCTGTGGCACTTGTGCCATAGGTTCGCCATCATGGCCTTAGATCATGTATGCTACCCCATAGCTATTTTATTTTTTTTCTAAATAAATGTTGGAATTTCAAAATATGTCAGATTATGTGTGTGCTGATAAAGTTCACTGTATATCACAAACTTAAGCGACTGCTGAGAGCTGATGATCTTTTGGAATATCTGTACATGAACTTGGAAAATAATCACAATCTTCTTTATATCATCTAAATCCAGAGATATCAGGGGACTAATTTCAATGCAACAGGAAGTGAGACTTCTAAATGTTGCTGCACTTACAACTGTTACAGGGGTGGGTTCCTCCCGGTTCGGACCGGTTCAGACTGGTAGCGACCTGCTGGTGATGTCACAATGACGTCACCGAATCGGATCGGTCGGTGCCAGTCCGTGGGCGCCGCCATCTTTTTTTGAATTTTTTTTATTTTTTTCTGATTTTTTTATTTTTTTTCTTCTGTGCATGTGCAGAAACTGAGTTTCCGCCATTGCGCATGTGTCAACATTTTGTTTTCGGCATTTTTTTAAAAAAAATTCTGGGTTTTTTGCACTGCGCCCATGTGGCACGGGAGGAAGCGAACCGTCAGCGAGGTAAGTTGGAACCCACCCCTGAACTTTCTTTCATTGTTAGCTATAGCTGTTGAGAGCTGTAGATTAGTAACATCTAAAAGATTTCAAGGACTTTTCCTTTACCTTCAGATTTAAAGGCATAGTTAGAGATGGCAGTTATCCATCACAGGAGATTTTAGAATCACATTCTTTCGTCCTGGCATAATTATATCAAATTGGATTGACTGGGAGTGATAACATTTTGTAAATATCTTGAAACTTATATCAGTGCACATTACAAAGTTTTAAAGGTAGTAGAACCCTTTAAATAGTTGATTGGGTGATGGCGAATGTAGAAATGTGAAGCTGCCATTTTTAATAGGGATATGAATCTTCCCTTAAGATCAAACTGAAAAACCTGATACAACTCAGCCCTCACGTTGTTGTTAGGCTACAGTGGAACATGCTTATTTGGATGCTTCTTTATTAGCTTTTGAGTCAGGGGTGAAATCCTCCCGGTTCGCCCTGGCCCGTCCTTCGGCGTATAGCCGATGGAACTGGTGGCGGTCGCGGCGCGGAGCTTCTCCCGCCCGCTTTCCCAGACCGGCTGAACGCCGCCATTCGGGTTATTTTTCCCTCTGTGCATGCGCGCGCATGCACAGAGGGAAAAATAACCCGAATGATTGTGGTCAGCCGGGCCGGGAAAGCGGTGATTGTGTTCAGCCGGGCTGGGAAAGCGGGCAGGAGAAGCTCCGCGCCGCGACCGCTGCCAGTTCCATCGGCTATACGCCGAAGGACTGGCCCGGGCGAACCAGGAGGATTTCATCCCTGCTTTGAGTGTGTGACCATACTACCATCTTCCAACAGTTTTCCCAGATTTTTTGCCACAGAATACTAAGCAAAGAATAATAATTGTAGTGTGTCTTTTGAGTGAAACTTCTTTTTGGAAATATCCGGTCAACAATGTAACCTGATAACTTTGATGAGGTCTCCATCTGAATGTCTGGAGTGAATGTAGAACAGACCTCCAAATGTATTGAATTACAACCCCATAATAGTCAGCATTGAATGACTAGGGATGATGGTTATTTTAGTTCATAGTCCTAAGTGTAGGTAAGGTAACAAGGGAAGTAAGGAGACAACCAAATGAAAAATGATTTTGTTCCTTGCATGTCCAGCACTAATGATAAAATGCAATGTCTAAGGAGATATGGTGCAGAGACTGCCAAAATAAGTGAATATTTATTTATAAAATTCATTAGCTGTCCACCTTGCACACAATAACTACATCTAACAATATAATTGGTTGGTCCAATATTGTATCTGATGATTTAAGATGATTGTATCTTATGATTTACCGTAAGACTTATCACTTTGTTGTTTGTATGTAAACTAAAAGCTTATGCACTGGAGACAAATTCCTTGTGTATCCAATCAAACTTGGCCAATAAAGAATATTCCTATATTCCTATATCCTTATTGTGATAATGACATTGATACATAACGTATTATTATTATTATTTTTATTACAAAGTTTTATAAGTGATTACAAAGTTTTATAAGTATAATTTTCAAACACATTTTCCCCCACCCCTTCCTCCCTCCTTCCCCTTCCCCTCCCCCCCATCTCCCCCACCCCCTTCCCTAGACTTCCCGGAACAAACACAGGGTATAGTATTTATAAACATAAAACTAAAATATGCTAACAAATTGTTGACTTCAAAATCTCTCTAATTCTTTAACTCCTTATAGCTCGAAACCCTTTAAACTTAAACTAATAATTAAAAATACTTCATTCGTAAGCTATTTGAATCTTCTTGGTCTGGTGCTTGTTTTGAATATAGTCAATCCATCTTCTCCATTCCAATATAAATCTTTAGTTTAAATGATCCTTAAGATATGAAGAGATTTTGCCATCTCTGCCAAATGCACGACTTTTGGTGTCCATTCCTCGATAGTAGGTGGGTCTTCCTTCTTCCAATTCTGTGCCACCAGCAACCTGGCAGCTGTTATTATATTCAAAACCAACTTAGTCTCTATTACAGTACAATCCGTAATTATGAAAGTTCTCTCTTAAATTCTGAGCTTGCGTAAATCTTACATATACATATTATTGTCAACCATCTTTCTATAACCCTAACCAGTAGTGGGTTCTAAAACCCTTCACTACCGGTTCGCACGTCCCAGGCGGGTGGGCGGAGCCTCCCACCACTGGTGCTACCGGTTCTTAGAACCAGGCAGAACCGGGAGCAACCCACTGCAGACCCTAACCCATTTGCCAGAGAAAAAGGGGCAAGACAGTAGATATAATTAATTGATATACAAACTAACTGGCAGATCAAAACTTTCTGATGGGCAAAAAATATCCAAAAGCTTCTCTAATTTCTTCTGACTCCTGTTCATTAAAATCTACAAGATATGCTAGGGCTTTAATTGTTTGGTTAGTTGGCATTTCAACATCTTCTCTACCGCTATCCCATATTGAAAGGGCTACTATACGTGTTGCATTATGAAAATCTGGGAATTTTATGTGACATAACAAGTGAAGCGCTCATGCCCACAGTGCAGAAATCTTATGATTATGAGAGTGGAATCATAGCTGGAGCTAAAGCTTGTTGAAATCCTTTGATATCTTTATAAGTATGGGTTAAGCCTTTAATTGGGAAAGCTATTGTTCGCACACCAAATACATTTTATTCTTCAAATTGCCTTTGAAGACTGGAAACTTCAGTCGATATAAATGTTCTTTGTAGCTGTCAATTATGCCACTACTCAAGATCCTGCATTTGGTTGCTGGTAGGCTTTTGAGTACAATTCGAAGGACTGTGTTCTCTATAAAATCCTTTACAGGTAATCCTTGACTTATAACAGTTTGTTTAGTGACCATTCAAAGTTTCAACGACGCTGAAATATGACCGTTTTTTCACGGTTACAACCTTTGCAGTATCCCCGTGATCATGTGATCAAGTTTGAGATGCTTGGCAACTGGTTCATATTTATGTCCCCAGGTCACATGCTTCTCTTTTGTGACCTTCTGACAAGCCAAGTCAATGGATAAGCCAGGTTCATTTAACAACCGGATTACTAACTTAACAACTGCAGTGATTCACTTAACAGCTGTGGCAAGAAAGGACATAAAATGGGGCAAACCTCACTTAACAAATGTCTCATTTAACAACAGAAAACTTGCGTTCAATTGTGGTCGTAGGTCAAGAACTACCTACCTCTATAGCTTGGTATCAAAATATCTTCAAGATTGCATTCTCCAGCCAGAACTAACTAACAGTACATGAGAAGCTCCTGGTGATCCCGTATTTTTGTGAATTAAGCTTTTTTGTGAAGTGTCTGTGAGTCAGAAGTATGCTGTCTTAGGCCCAACATTATGGAATAGCCTTCCTTTGGACATTATAACTCCCACTGTGATGGCTTTCAGGAAAGAACTAAAGATTAAATATTCAGAGGGGCTTTGAGAGCTGTTGTCTTGCTGCTTTTTCATTAATTGTTAATGGTGGGATGCTGTGTAATACCATAGGACTGTTGTGCCAGGGAATATTATTATATTATGACTGTGGGGTGTTAATTGGATTTGTTATATTACCAAGGACATTTTGGTGTTTATTGTTTCATTGTTTTATAGTATTGCGTGTATTGTGAATGTTTTAAAAGTTGCAAGCCACCATGAGCTGAAATAAAATTGGCAACATACAAATTTCACAAATAAATAACTAAGCAAATTGTCAAAAACTGCAGAACGTTTTTACTCTTCAAGTTGCTCTGTACTTATTTACTATGACTGCTATTCATTAGTTTTGTTTCATTCAAAAGAATATATTTGGCTTTTCCAATTCAAGCAATCAGAGACATGCCTGATCTAATTAGAGGTTTAATTTCTATGCTACATAGATTTAAATTAGTTCCTGTTATATCTTTAGGGAGAATGAGAGCTGTGAAACACCAGGCCAAAAGAAAACAGCCATAGCATGAAGCTGATGCAAATGATCATGAAATAATCTGAAGCAGTTGAGATTACAAAAGCACAGGCGAAAATGCGTCCCAGAGCAGGTCACAAGGCAAGCCCAGCGTACTCTTCTTTCATCTTGCAGAAGCTGGTTCACCATATAACCTGCTTCCTTGCTTAATATGGTGTCCAGATGTATGACATGAATGAGCGACATATGTATCTGTGCATTGGTTGAATGGTGGAAACCTTTCAGAATAATTGATCTGCTTGGACAATTTAGGAATTGAGACAGAGAGGTCATAATTGTTGTGCGACTGGGGGTTCTTATGGATTTCTAGCAGGAGTTCCTTTTCTCTGTAGTATTTTTATTTATTTATTTATTTATTTATTTTGTCAAACATGTTCAGGATAGTAGTTGTTTGTATAAACATAACATAAGTAAAAAAAGTACCGATAACAGAGGACAATAGGACAGTAGGACAGGGACGGTAGGCACAGTGGTGCGCTTATGCACACCCCGTACAGACCTCTTAGAAATGGGGAGAGTTCGACTCTAGACAGTCTAAGGTTAAAGTTTGGGGGGTTTGGGGAAGAAACCACAGAGTCAGGTAATGCATTCCAGGCATTGATCACTCTGTTGCTGAAGTCGTATTTTCTGCAGTTGAGTTTGGAGTGGTTTACATTAAGTTTGAATCTATTACGTGCTCGTGTATTGTTGCGGTTGAAGCAGAAGAAATCATTGACAGAAAGGACATTTTGGTATATGATTTTATGAACTACATTTACATCAGATCGGAGGCGACATAGTTGTAAATTGTCTAATCCCAATATTTCAAGTCTGGTGGAATAAGATATTTTATTGTGAGCAGAGGAGTGGAGGACTCTTCTTGTGAAATATTTCTGGACTCTCTCGATTGTATTAATGTCCGATATGCAGTGCGGGTTCCAGACAGGTGAGCTGTATTCCAGAATTGGTCTAACAAATGTTTTGTATGCTCTGGTTAGCAATGTAATATTGCCAGAGAAGAAGCTACACAAGATTAGATTAACAACTCTTAGTGCCTTTTTGACAATATTACAGTGGGCTCTGGCACTTAGATCGTTGGATATGAGTACTCCAAGCAAACAGCAACTGCTACTGGATGCTCTGTTGGCATCATAGGACAGGCTGCCAGAGTGTTAATGTGGCCAGCTTCTGCTGCAGTTTTAGCCCTCTGAGTATATTGGAGGATGTATAGGTGAAAAGTCAGAGTGGTGCAGTGGCCTAGAGGTGGAGCTCTCACCTCACAATCAGGAGGCTGTGAGTTTGATCCTAGGTAGCGGCAGATACTGTATTTCTCTCTCTGGGCACAATGAGTAAATATCAGCTGCGAACTCTGCATTGGCGACAGGAAGGGCATCTGGCCAGTAAACACTCAGCTCCATTCAGTTGCCCCGACTCCACCCTGATGCAAGAGATTACGGGGTGATTAAAAGACAAAACAACAACAACAACCAGGTCAAAAGTCAATGCCATTTGCAGTATGACTTTCTGCTGACAGTAGGCAGTCCTCCTGGGCAGGCTGAGTGATGTAGTTGTGGGAGATGCAGGGATCCTGCTTCAAGGAAATATCTCCATTCACACTCCAGAGAATGATCCAGGCTAAACCTTTTAAGGACTGGGGAAGCTGCCTGTCTTGTTGCTGCCTTCTTGTCATGATATACAGTATATGTATGATATGTATACTGAGAGCATATGCACCAAAGACAAATTCCTTGTGCTTTCAATCACACTTGGCCAATAAATTATTCTATTCTATTCTATTCTATTCTATTCTATTCTATTCTATTCTATTCTATTCTATTCTATTCTATTCTATTCTATTCTATTCTATTCTATTCTATTCTATTCTATTCTATTCTATTCTATTCTATTCTTTGGAGTAGAAAGAGACCCTGAAACCATAAATCAGTTACCCATGGTTGTTACTCTTGCCAGTGAGCACATCAATTAATGATGCCTGCCTATTTTTCCAGGAAATGGGATTAGAATTGCAATTAGGTTCATTGATGGTTGACAGTTACCTCTGTGAATTTATGGACCAATGCTGTAATCACAATGAGGGTATCATACCAACCAATTATGTCTATAGTGGGCAAAAGCTTTTCAGACATGACATTTGTAACATTAGTGGTAGGCAAAAGAGGAACAAGAACCCTCCTTTCTTAATGTTGCTGGGAATCTGCCATTGGTAGCCAACTGCTTTTGGTATGCAAGGAATTATATGAATTAAAGTATTTCTGTTTACCCAGGGCAAAGTTAAAAGGGTGCTCTAGAACCTCTTTTATAACATTGATGTTGAAGATTTTGAATCCTATCTGAATTTTGGTTTTGGTTTTTTTTAAGTGAAGGTTCCTCCCCACAGAGGCTTAAGGTACCCAGTGCATCTATAAATCACTCAGACCCTCAAAACTTTAGGCCAGCGGTGAAATCTACTTACCTTCCCTACCGGTTCGGAAGTGCATGCTCTGTGCATGTGCACCACAGTTGCACGTGCTTTTTCACCCTCTGCACATGCGCAGAAGGCTTTGTGCATGCGCAGAGGGGTTAAAAAAAGAAAATGGCGATGTCTGGGCGGGTGGGCGGAGCCTCGTGCTGCCACCGCTACCGGTTCTCCGAATCATGGGCGGCTGCCGCTACCAGTACACCTGTACCGGGCCGAACCGGTAGCATTTCAGCCCTGCTTTAGGCTCATATGTCAAGTTGTTGATACTTTAAGAGGTACAGTTACTTTAAAGAGGTACTTTAAATCAGTGGGAAACTTCTAGGAGGCATGATAAAAATGGACTTTGTCTCACAGGACTATCAAACTTGCCAGGATAGTCTAGAACAGAGCTAAATAACTTGATACCTACTAATTTGCAATTTCCATCTTGGATGAAGCTAATGGGAATTAATGCCCAAACATGTGAAGAGGAGCAGGTTGCCAGCAGGGGTGGGATTCACTTACCTTCCCTACCGGTTCGCAAATGTGAGCGCGCGACAGCCTTCTGCGCATGCGCAGTGCTTGCACATTACATTGTGGCGGGTGGGCGGAGCCTCCTGCAGTCGCCGCTACCGGTTTGCGCGATCTTGAGAGAACCGGCTGAATACCACCACTGATTGCCAGTCTCTGTTTTCAGAACCTGTTCGGATCCAGCAGTCATGATTTATCTTGAATTGGAATCCATTTCTAGCCCTTTATGGTGATCATGGGGAAAGGTGGGTGTGCCTTTTAAGGAATGATTGTGCGATATTTGTTTACACATATACACATACTTAGCAGGTTGTTGCAGTAGTGGGGGGGAATAAGGAATTTTATGCAAAGTGCAGAAAAGATAAATAGTAAGCAAAAGCAATGGAATAAACTGCCCTTGCCTTTGCCATGTCTGTGCATCATTTCAAGCTCTTTAAACTTCTACCTCTCTTCCTTTGAGGCTCTCCTCAATTTCATTTAATCACAACTTTCTCAGCCTTTCCACTCAATCTTCCTTCACATATTTATTTTATGATCCACTCCTCATTCATTCTCTCTCTATATGACTTGTAATTTGGAGCCCATTGGGTAGGTGGAGGAGACTGTGGAGACAAAGAGAAACCAGTGCAAATGTATTACTTTCTCTTCCATTCACAGGACTTTCTGCTGTGACAGCCTAAACAGAAAGGGTTACTTTTAAGAGAAAGCAGATTAAAGTTGCTTTTCATGGGGTGTAAAAAAAAAGCCTCACAACCCCCTCCCCTCTCCATGCTTAAAACTCAGTTCTGCTGAATGAAGGGCATTCTGGAATAGACGATAAAGATTATGAAATCCCGCAGGGGAAATAGAACTAAAGAATGTCCCATTGTGGAAGCAGAAATGCTGCGAACCTTTTTATCATAGGTTATATGTGACTCACCGTGAATTGCAGGCACTGCATTTTTAATAGATACATAGCAAAGGGCATGTTGATAAGTACCAGTGCTGGGAAAGAAAGAGTTAATCTGTCCTTCTCTACTTGCTTGGATTTAATAATCCTCAGTTCCTTGCATCACATTTTGTGTAGTTTTGCAGTTATTTTCATTAGGAGATAAGGAAGCACAGAAAGGCACAGAATAAAACAAAAAGAATAGGCCTGTTTATTCCCAGCTGGGGACCTTCCTTTCTTTCAAGTAGGTTTTTTTTTGGGGGGGGGAGGCATTTTGGCAAAAAGCCCTCACCAAATCCAAGACCAAGTAAGCAGACTTCTCCAGCAGCAGTACTATGAATCAAGGGCCTTTAAAATATTTATAATAAAGCAGCATGGAAGGAGAACAGAAGAGAAAATTACAGACAGAGAGTCAAATAGAAAAGAAGCTCTTCCTTTGTGGATTGCCAGCCTATGGTTTGTTAAGCTTTTCACAAATATTTAATTAGACTGCATTAAAAACATAAAAGAGGTATGTCAGCATCCTCCATTGCGCTATCTTTAGAATAATTGCCTTTTCTGGACAGCATGGATCTTCATGGCAGGAGGTAAGTAGAATATTTTCAAGACACAGCAGATGGTGAAGCAGAGATCCACGTTCACTCTCCCTCTCCCTTAAAAATAATAATTCTGGGCTCCCAAGCTTTGTATTGTTTGTTTACATTCTGCATAAATTGATTTTATGGTTATAAAAGGTTATAAAATATTGTAGTTGTATGTGTGGCATTACAAAAAATATAGATAGCCCCTGGACCCATAGCATGCTTAATTGGGTCTATCAATGGTTTTTAGTGGACGATGGAAATTCCAAAATGATTCTGTTGACCTGATTGGCTAATTCCAGTGTTTAGATTTAACCCAACATGGGCAAATCTGGCATAGGGTTAACAAATTCATCCAGTTAGTCAGAGTTCAAGTACACACACAAACACATAAAATTACTACATTTTGTATAAGGTGACCAGACGTCCCGCTTTTGGCGGGACAGACCCGATTTCAAACAAATTGTCCCGTGTCCCGTGGCGTTTTCAAAAAGTCCCGCTTTTTGAATTTGCGCCACGGTTTGGCCACCCCTGGTTTAGCGCGTCTTTGCTGTGTCCCCCGGAGCTATTTAAGCAGTGTGATAAAGCAAAGCAAAACATTAAAAGCCGAGGAAGGAAAAAAAAAAGAAGAGCAGCCACCTTCCCCCCAGCAAAGCCCTGAACGGAACGGAACAGAGGCGGCAGGGGACGACAATGGAGGCTGTTTCGTTGCTTAGCAACCAAGGCGAAACAGATTCTCTCTGTCCCTCCCTTCCTTGGGCCGCAGTTCTTTGCACATGGCATGGGTTCAAATAGATATCAGCCTTTTTTTCGTCTCTGCCTCGGCGCGAATGGTGACGCAATCGGCACGCGCCTAATGTGAAAGAGGAAGGAGACGTGTGGGGCTGAGGAATTGGGAGTTTCTCCCCTCATGAAAATGTTA
This sequence comes from Diadophis punctatus similis, assembly GCA_023053685.1. NCBI lineage: Eukaryota > Metazoa > Chordata > Lepidosauria > Squamata > Dipsadidae > Diadophis > Diadophis punctatus. The sequence continues at coordinate 69,040,880 of JALIGW010000001.1, read as the reverse complement.
TGGTGGTGAATTTGGGTAGGTAGCAGCCGCCGGAGGAGTCAACGCGGGACGCCCGGGCGGGTGGGGGGGAGGGAGGAGGAGAGCCAAGAGACACTGGGGGCTGCTCCCCTTCCCAAGCCAGCCCAAGCCACTGCCGGCTCCCGAAGGGGAGGCGGGAGGCGAGGAAAGGCCTCCCGCCTCCCCCCCCGGACGCCGATATTAGCGGTCTTTTGCCCTCTGCGCATGCGCAGCATTCTGCGCATGCGCAGAGGGCAAAACTCGGTGTCCAGGTGGCCCCCCCCGTCGGTGTCCCGCTTAAAAAAAAATCTGGTCACTTTAATTTTGTATAGTAATATTCTGGACACCATTTTGAAATTCTCTCAGCCAGTGAACATGCTTCCCTAGTGCTGACTGACTGTGGATGAAAATATCTTCCCCTCTCAGCCTACTGGAAGACATGCCTATTGCATGTACTTATAGCCAGTAATGTGACTATATGGATTGTTTTATGCCCACTTCTGGGGGATTGTTGATTGTTATAGTTGGAGATATCTATCTCCTTTGTCATTCATTCATTCATTCATTCATTCATTCATTCATTCATTCATTCATTCATTCATTCATTCAAGATTTGACTTTCTCCATCATTAAAATCCTTGTTTTTCCTGCAAGGAATGTTTTATTTCTTATGAGCATTTATTTATTTTATTTATTTGTTTGTCAAACATGTACAAGATAGTAGGTGTTTGTATAAACATAACATAAGTAAAGAAGTATAGATAAATGAGGACAATAGGACACTAAGACAAGGACGGTAGGCACAGTGGTGCGCTTATGCTTATTTGTGGGGGCAAGTCTCATGGTTGGAGAGACTGAGAAGGAATAGAAGCTTCTCCATAGTGGGCGGAGCTAACCTCCAAGAATGGGATGATCCAATCCATCAGCCAATGAGGACTGAGTCAGACTCTATAAAAGCTGTAACCCCGAAGGGCACCCCCTCTTTCGATTCAGTCCTTAGTCGAGGACTAGTGTTCCTAACCTAGCAGGTTAAATCACCTATTATTCTTCTATTCTACTATCTTCATCTTCAACCAGTAAGATTCATCACCAACTGACAACTGCGGCTGGTGGCTTCTGTTCACCTCTGGTGAAATCCACCACCAACTACCTGAGGACAGTTAAAGCGGCCTGGCCATCCAACTTCAGGATATAAGTCACAGAAGCTGTCCGCTTGAGTGACCATCGGCCAGGGTGGCTTTGCCGCTGACCGCTACAAGGGGTAAGCTGATTCTTCAAACAACCTGAATCCGACTGTAATTGCCCCTTTAAATCAGCTCCTGCGCTTCTGCGCCCAAAAAGAGCTATTAACTTCCTCAAACTGCCTCTCTCTTCATTGTGCTGACATAGCCTGTGTGGATCGGTAAGCCGCTCCTTCAGAAATTACCATTAACGCCTGTTTTTCAAATTGGAAGTTGACAGCGGCCCGACAAACAGCTGAGAGAGAAAAAGCCTTCTGGGCATGCCCAGAACTCATCCTACAGCTTTACTTTGCCGTTTCTGAGACCAGGAAGCAAGTGCGCAGCCGCAGAGCTCATCTAAGAGCTTTACAGTCAAACCGGCAATTAACGGCTTTCTCACCCTCGCGCTTCTCAGCTGCTGCTCGGGGCCAAGAGAGGGAATCCCCTGACGTCATCAGGGATTACCCACAGACGTTAGGAGCCGTTTCGCTCCTCCTGGCTGCTTTCGGCGTTTGAGAGCTGCTGAAATATTGGACAGCTCCACAACTGACGGAGCTTCATACTGAGCCTCAGAAGCACTCAGCAACGAGGGGATTTCTGCAAAAGTGTTCTAACTTAAGCTTCCTTTTCTTTTAAAATTAGCTGGCTTTTGGCACCGCCCTCTGCGTGAGCCCACCAGCTACAAACAACACCAAATTTCAAATGGCTGATAAAGGGGCCAAGCAGAAGCCCAAGGCAACCAAGGAGAAGCAACCTGATACAGAGACCAGGCTCAACTCTGCTTCTCACAGGGATCGCTCTCCCCTTCGTCATTCTCAACAGAAGAACGGGGGACATCGGGATAAAGTCCCTGAGAAGGTCAAGAAGCCACCTTCAACCTCCTCCGGTCCAAAAGAAGGGAGCGATAATTTATCTTCACGTTCCAGACAATCATCAGGGGCTCTATCTTTGGATAACCCCAACCTTTGTCTGGGTGACAATGACATCTGGGAGGAACCTCGCATTTCGCAAATTCCTTCACCTGTTACCCAACAAGTCACACCATCTGCCATTTTTCAGAACCCTGAGGTTCAGGCTCTCATCCAGGCTGCCATTAAGGAAGGCATCGCTGCAGGCCTTCAACAAACTTCGGCCACTAGGCATTCAACTACAGAACAGCCTTTACCACAAACACCATTGCGTCGAACCACGATGGTCACTGAATGGGACCAGCTCCCCAAAACCGACGCCACCACGCTCCAGGATTCTCCTAAATCCTTGCGTGACGCAGATGACCAGGGACAAGATTTGGACTTATCATCCGATGAAGACCTTGCCCCTGAACCTGTCACGACTACTGGCCTCTTCAATCCGGCCTTATTTAAGTCGCTTCTCCATAAAGCAAGAGCAGCAGCAAGGATGCCTCCGGTGGAGTCCAAATCATCTGGAGAGGAACCAGCTGATCCTCTTTTTGAGGAAACAACCTCTCAAGAGGAGGTTATACCAACTCCAAAACTGTTCATCGAAGCAGTCACCAAACAATGGCTGACTCCTATTACAGGAGCCGCTCCATCTTCTTTAGACAAAAAATACTATAACGTGGCTCAGGGCCTGGCACAACATCTGCCTGTTCCACCAGTGGATGAGCCCATCAAGGCTCTCTACTCAGCCAATCCTTTACCAGGAGATGGCGAGGAACTACTTCGTCCGGAGGAACGCCGAGCGGAGCAGGCGATCTTACGGGCTCATCAATCAGCTGCCTGGGCGATAAGAGCTTCGGCCACAGCATCATTTTTTTGCTGGACCTCTATTCGCTGGCTAAAAGCCCTTCAAGAACAATCGTCTGAAGTGCGTATGCGCCAGGACATAAACAAACTATTGGCTGTGGCACAGTTTACATCCGATGCCACACTACAAAGTGCACGCTTCGCGGCAAGATCCATGGGAGCATCCATTGTAGCACGCCGCATGCACTGGCTCCGTGGCTGGCAGTCCGACGCTCGACATAAATGGAGGCTGGCCACTTCCCCAGTTCAGGGTCAGTCCCTTTTTGGGGGGGCCTTGGACTCGTACTTGATCGAGTCCAAGGATAAACGTAAGGTACTTCCAAATTGCACACGCAGAGGTCCTTCCAAAATACCTACTCCTCCTCCGCCTCCTCCACCCAGACGTCCATATAGGGCTCCTAGGTATAGGGGCAGATATCAGGCGGGTGGACGACAAACTCCAGTACAGGATAGACCTAGGGCGGAACCTCCGGCCAAGCGCCCTTTTCGGGGTGCAGGCGGACGCTCCTACCGCCGCAACAAATAGATCCTGAGGTCCTTCCCATTGGGGGTCGCCTGCAGTTTTTTGCTGGGCGATGGGAAGAGACTACTTCCGATAGTTGGGTGCTAGAGACCATTTCATCAGGACTCGCACTCGACCTTCTTTCCACCCCACCGGGATTTTTTATGAGGTGCCCCCAGTCCTCGGATTCCCAAAAGCGAGCTCTAATGCTAGCCGCTATCCAGCATCTGTTGGATATCCATGCTATCCAACGGGTTCCGGAGGACCAGCGGGGACAAGGATTCTATTCCAATTTGTTCCTTGTCAAGAAATCCTCGGGGGGATGGAGAGCAGTCTTGGACCTCAAGCGACTGAACAAATACGTTGCCTATAAGAGGTTCAAGATGCACACGCTACATTCCATATTGGCGTGTGTAAGGAAGGGCGATTTCATGACTTCCATTGATTTGACAGAAGCCTATCTACACGTACCAATTTGGCCTTCCCACCAAAAGTATCTTCGATTCTGTTACATGTCTGATCATTATCAGTATTCGGCACTGCCATTCGGTCTGTCCTCCGCCCCGCGGGTTTTCACGAAAATCCTAGCTGCCCTAGCGGCAAGCGTGCGGTCTATTCCAATTCGCCTACACTGTTATTTAGATGACATTTTGATTTTATCGTCCACAGTCTCACAAGCGGAGAATGACCTTCAGTTAACTATGCAGTGCTTAGAAGAGCATGGCTTCTCCTTAAATATAGAAAAGAGCCAGCTCAATCCCACTACCCGAATTACTCATCTTGGGGCTATCGTGGATACCCTGGAGTGCAGGGTGTTTCTTTCCCAGGAAAGACAGGACAATCTGATCACTATGGTCCAGCAGGTTCTCTGTCTCAGAAGAGCGCCATTGAAGCAGCTCTCATCTCTATTGGGAAAGATGATTTCGGCCATCCATATTACTCCCTGGGCACAACTGCACTCCAGGGATCTTCAATGGCTATTGTTACCATACCAAAGGGCAGGTAAGAGTAATTCATCAGCAAAAATCAGCATTCCATCCTCTGTCCGTCGATCCCTCCAGTGGTGGCGCTCCAAGGCGATATCCGAAGGCTCCAGCTTCTTCGAACCCAACCGGGTGATGGTGACAACAGACGCCAGTCTGCAGGGATGGGGTGCTCATGTACAATCTCAAGTAGCCCAAGGAACGTGGTCTCATTCGGAGACACTGTTAAATATCAACATTCTGGAACTCAGAGCAGCATTTCTTGCTCTGCAGCAATTTCACAATGTCCTTCACAACCGGCATGTTCTACTAATGACCGACAACGTCACCACCAAAGCGCATGTCAACCGCCAGGGTGGGACGGTTTCCAAAGGTCTCATGTCAGAAGCCAAGGCTCTAGGGCTTTGGGTGGAGCGCAACTTGCTCTCGATTCGAGCGGAACACATATCGGGAGTCAAAAATATAACAGCGGACTGGCTCAGTCGCAATGCAGTGGACTCGGCGGAGTGGAGTCTGCACCAGGACATTTTTCAAGAATTGGTACAGCGATTCGGTCTTCCGGTGATCGACCTTTTTGCAACTCCACTCAACGCCAAACTACCGAGGTTTCTCTCACGTTACCGGTCGCAGGGTGCCGAGGACATAGATGCGCTCCGCTGCCCATGGCCGAAGGGCTTGTTATACGCCTTTCCTCCTCTGGCAGTGATTCCACAATTCATTCGTCGAATCATAGCCGAGGAGGCGGAGGTAATTCTACTGGCACCATATTGGCCCAGGAGAACGTGGTTTGCGGACCTCCAAGCACTTTCGATCAGCTCGCCTTGGAGGATTCCTCCGACAGAGTATTCGCTTTCTCAGGGATCCTTGAATCACCCGGATCCGCATTGGTTCAAACTGACCGCTTGGCACTTGACCGGTGTAGCCTAAGTAAGCGGGGGGTACCAGAAACAATCATAGACACATTAATGTTGTCACGCCGATCTTCAACCAATCGCATTTACTCTGCAACATGGAAAAGGTTTTGTGCCTGGTGTTTAACAGTACAACTATGTCCAGTAGAACTAACTATAGTGGGCTTGTTACGGTTTTTGCAGGCTGGTCTAGATAAAGGGTTGGCTCCCAATACACTAAGACGCCAAATTGCGGCTTTGTCTACAGTACTTACCTGTGATAGCGCGGTTTCATTATCAGCGCATCCGCTGATTCGCCGATTTCTGAAGGCGGCTGTTAACATTTCTCCTCCGATTATACACCACTATCCAACATGGGACCTATCACGGGTATTACTGGCATTGACCGCAGAACCATACGAGCCGTTGCGTACAGTGTCACTGAGACAACTAACTCTCAAGGTGGCATTTCTGGTAGCCATAACTTCGGCTCGCCGGATATCCGAACTCGCGGCTTTATCAGTGCGAGAGGGTTTATGTATTTTTCATCCAGATAAGGTTGTGCTCCGATTGGATCCAACCTTCATTCCAAAGGTTAACACACCTTTTCATAGGACGCAGGAGTTAGTGTTACCAGCGTTTTATGCTCAGCCTTCAACTGACTCGGAAAGGCAGTGGCACAACATAGATGTTCGGAGGGCAGTTAAGATATATAATGTACGCACGGCGTCATTCCGACGCTCCGAAGCATTATTTGTTTGTTTTCAACCAAAATCTATGGGTAAGAAGGCATCACCAGCGCTCATTGGCAGCTGGATCAGAGCCTTAATAGCAGACATTTACTCTGATCAAAATCTTCCCCCGCCTGAGGGTATAACTGCACATTCCACACGTAGTGCAGCTACCACGGCAGCGTGGTCGGTCAGTACTTCACTGGAGGAGGTTTGCAGAGCGGCAACATGGTCCTCTCCAGTGACTTTTATCCGACACTATAAGGTAGACCAATTTGCATCGGCTGACGCCGAATTTGGGCGACAGGTACTACGTAATGCCATTATACCAGAGGAACACCATGAACAGGGTTCGAACCCACCCTAGGGACTGAACTGCTTTGGCATGTCCCATTCTTGGAGGTTAGCTCCGCCCACTATGGAGAACGGGGCGTTGTTACTTACCTGAACGCCCCTTCTCGTAGGGCGGAGCTAACCTCCAAGTCCCTCCCTGTTGGGTTTCTATTTACATAACAGTTATTCTTTGAATTCATGCTGTTTTATCATTGCATGACAGTTATTATTTGATTTCCTGCTGTTGAATAAAGTTTGGTTAGGATGTTACACTATGGGTCTGACTCCGTCCTTCGTCTCAAGAGGGGGTGCCCTTCGGGGTTACAGCTTTTATAGAGTCTGACTCAGTCCTCATTGGCTGATGGATTGGATCATCCCATTCTTGGAGGTTAGCTCCGCCCTACGAGAAGGGGCGTTCAGGTAAGTAACAACGCCCCGTTTTGTGTGTTTATGTGATGGCTTGTCTTCTGCCTTTTGTGGCTCTGTTGGGTAAGAAAGTAATACTAGGTTCCATAAAGTGCCTTGAGTGGTCAGAGTTGGAGGGGAAACGGCCGTTAGAAGACAGGACAACCAGCAAAGATGTTTTAGTGTGACTTGGTTCTTGGATCTCTTCTGTTGTTCTGTTGTTCTTTTCTCTCTCTGTTCTTATTCATATATATTTCAGACTTTATTATTGTTTATTAGATTAATGTGCCATCTCGTCTAGAAGTTTCCTGGTCCAGAGGGAAGGCACTCACGATGCAAGGAAGACTTGTGAGCTTTCTTCTGATGCAGAGTTTCACAGATTCACCAACCACTGCCTGTGAAAGCGGACATGGATTCTGTGTTCCCAAAATGGCCAATTTTGAACTAGGTGGTTTGCTGTTGGAATGGCCAGTAAGGAGATTTAAACTGGGCTAATATCTGATGGCGTTTAGTGTGTCATGGAAATGATAGGTAAAGAAGATAAGTCACTCCTCTGCTTTTCCAAAGATAAGCAGGAAACCCTGAACAATTCTTTATATACATAGCAGTGCATGAATTTCTGTTGAAAGTCTGATCCCCAGGATGATGTCATGAGGAGATGAAGCTGCCGTATTCATTGTTACAATGACAAGCTAATCACTGATAAAAATTCTTCAAACTAGCCCAAAAAGATCCAATGAAAGAAAAGTGTCCCAGTAGCTTTCCTATAAGAAAGAGCTTTTTCTCTTCAGAACTGATTAACCCTTAGTTGCAGGTTATGAGTTTTAAAAATCTAATTAAAATGTCACATGGGTAGAATAATGTTTCACAGGCCAAGTGGGCTCAAACCAGAGATACTTGACAAGAAGAGTCCTCCACTCCTCTACTCGCAACAGAACACTTTACGGAACCAGACTTGAAATCCTGGGCTTAGAAAGCTTAGAACTATGTCGCCTTCGGCACGACCTAAGCATAGCTCATAAAATTATCTGCTACAACGTCTTTTCTGTCAACGACTACTTCAGCTTCAACCACAACAATACACAAGCACACAACAGATACAAACTCAAAGTGAACCACTCCAAACTTGATTGTAGAAAATACGACTTTAGCAACAGAGTGGTAAATGCCTGGAATTCACTACCTGACTCTGTGGTTTCGTCACCAACCCCCCAAAACTTTACCCTTAGACTGTCCACTGTTGAACTCACCCAATTCCTAAGAGGTCAGTAAGGGGCGTGCATAAGTGCACCAGCATGCCTACCGTCCCTGTCCTAATGTTCCCTCATATCAATACCCATCTTATGTATATAAATAATGTTATATCTATGTATATTACCAACACGTACTTGACAATAAATAAATAAACAAACAAACAAACAAACAAACAAACAAATAAATAAACAAATAGGACGAGAGGTAAGTTTTCTGTGTTTTCATTAAAAGCAATTGGGGATTCTTCTTGCTTTATTTATAAAGATGTTTTAGAATTATTATGGAGAATTCTACTCCATCCCCCCCACATATGTTGTCTTTTGAAAAATAAAAGTACTATAAAATACTAAGGCAAAATGTGATCTTACAATTACTAACTGCAAATCCTTTGTGTTAGATTGATAAGATAAACATGCATTAAATGCATATTTCCATTAGGTGGCAATGTTCCATAAACTTTGAATGTCATATTGAATTGGTTTCATTGATTGGAAAAACATGGCCTCTCTTCTTAATTATGAATAAGCTGTGTTTTACAAGAAAGGGAAAAAAAAAGATCCAGCTTTACTAAGAGATGAACTGAAGTGGCTACCTCAAATGACAGTTTGGGGGCATCAAATGTAAATTAGTTAATGGTAATTTGCAGTTAAGAATGCACTGGGTGACATTTGGCTTTTTTACCTCAGGCATCATAATGTTTGCAGCTGGTTCTAATGATACATATATCTTTGGAATTAAACAGTAAATTGTTACTACCATGTTAACATTCAAAAAGAGTAATAGTTTTAGGGGTTTTCTCCCCCCCCCCCAATGGGAGGCTTCAAAGCAGTGCTTGGTTCTATCAACCTTTAGCAGGAATGGAAAACATACTTTGTCAGGATACTTATTCAGATTACAAATGCTTCTCTTTCTTTTCCACATGGATCTTGAGTGATGTAAGGGAGACTGGAAGGTGGTTGGAAAATGAATGACAATTTCCCCCCTGAACACATTTTATTCTTCATCGGATAATAAATTGTAATGAGGCAAAAACAATGACAGAATTATACATTATACCAAACTGTACGATGGAAATAGAATTTCTCATCCTCTGAGACCCCCAATTCTAGACAAAGGTGCTGGCTATTGGTCTTTTATTTGGTGTAACAAGAACACTATAAATAGGTTTGCCTTTTGTGGATTTAATCATTTTTGTTTAAGAAAGCAAAACTGGCTTGGTCTTTGAATTAAGTAGCAAAAATCCACAAGAAATGTTTCTAAGAGTTAAGAGCACTCTCTTTTTGTCTGTAGAACTATACTGTGATATAGAGGAAAAAGGTTAGTGTTGCTGTAAATTTTTGTTGTTCACATAAAGCAATGTGTATGCTGATGCCTTTTTGACTTAACAATGAATAATTAAACGTACAAAAGCTAATCCTTAGTCAATTAATTCTCTTGTAAACCCACTTAAAATGGAGGCAGAAAAATATCTATGCTTTTAATGCATTTTAATATGTGTATGATCCATATGCTGTTTATATATATATATATATTTTAAATTCCTTACAATATATTTGAATAAGAATTCCAGTGGATGGGGTCAAGGAGGAGAGCCCTTTCTGCTATGACACCATCCCACCATTTGGAGGTGGAAACTGCACCCATTCTTTTGGCCTTCTGGAAGGGTATCAAAATTTAGCTTTGCTGGTTGGTCTGGGGCCCTGACGGGGCACTCACCACTGGAGGTGGTTGAAAGGTGGAGGTGGATAAGAAGACCGCATCCCCTATTTCCTTGGTTCTAGTTTTTATATAGCTTTTAAAATTTTTATTTATTTTTATTTACCTTTTTACTCTTTGCAAGTCATCCAGAGTTGCCTTATTGGGGAGAGGGGCTGCATATTAATTAATTCAGCAAGCATGTCTGATATTTTCTTTCTTTTATTGGTCCTTTCAAATGCAGGACAGGATCAATATTTCTGATTATGAAGGGGGGGTTTATATTTGTTACTCAGCAAATCATGGGTTATCAGTCTTGGATACATCTGGCTAAGATTTAGATTTCCTGGAAAAGGTGAAACCTGCACCAGAGGTTTTGCTAACCGTGGTTTGCACATTCAGATACTGTAATGGTGATGTGTTTGATAAATCAGGTGAAGAAATTAGGCTTAGTGTGAAGTGGGAGCCCAGTCAACTCTGATTGTGGAAGGTTTACTTGGGAGTATGTGTAGATATCTGTAAGGAGACATACATCTAAAGAGAAAGATATAGGTCTTCATTTTTTATATATAATTTCAAAAACTTTTCATGCTCAGGTTATAGCAGGGCCAGTTGCTGGTTTTCACCTTTTGCTTACTTGTTACATGGATAAAGCAGGAGATTTTCTGGGCCAAGCAGCATGCACTGTTACTTATGTTCCGATTTGTTAGATATTTAAATAGAATAAATAATGGACCTGCAAAGCTGAGCTGGAATCCAGGTTGTTTCACTGGAGGTGGATTCCATCACCTGAAAGAGAAGTGTCCTGCCACTGGGAATTGGCAGTGGTGGGAATATTTTGCTGGGGTTAGGCTGGTAATTCCTTATTTCATCATGTTTTCCCCTTCTACCAGCTGCTTATTAAAACCACTGGACCTAGATTTAAAAAGGTAAGTAACTCACACAGTTTTCCATCTTCTGCAGCATTTTACAAAAACAAGGTAAAGGTAAAGGTTTCCCCTGTCCAGTCATGTCCAACTCTAAGGAGCAGTGCTCATCTCTGTTTCTTAGCCAAGGAGCCAGCATTGTCCAAAGACATTTCCATGGTCATGTGACCAGCATGACTCTATGCTGAGATGCATGGAACATTGTTACCTTCCCACTGAAGTGGTACCTATTTATCTACTTGGATTTGCATGCTTTCGAACTGCTAGGTGGGCAGGAGATGGGGCAAGTAACGGGAGCTCCACGATTGCATGGCATGTGGGTCAGGCTGTCAGCTTTCCAGCTGACAAGCTCAGCATCTTTAACCACTGAGCTATTGTACAATCTTTTTTAAACAAAATCACAAAATAGCATCTCTCTCCTTCCCTCCTTCTCCCTCCTCTCTCCCTCCCTCTCTCTATGCACCATTCGTGGTCACAATTCATGTCCCAGCTCTGGTGTGAAAAATATTTTCCTTTGTGACTGCTTGAGGCAATAATCTCCTCCACACAAAGATCTTTCCTTTAGAAAATAACACCTGGGTACCATGTTTCTTTTGCTAGAAAATTATCATGTGGAGAAGCTGGTATACGAAGAAGTGAGGATGAGAAGGAGGATTGTGACCCCTTTGAGATTAAATGGTTTATTGCAGAATAAGCCTTTGTAGGCAACATTCCAAGTTGTCATATGGTGCATGACAAAGTAATCTGTCATGCATCTGATAAAGTGGGTTGTTTCTAGGGAAACTCATGCTACAATAAATCAGTTTGTCCCTGTGTTAACACGGTATGGTTTCCATTTTTGCTGTAGTTTAAAGCAGCTTAAAGTAATAGTACAGAAAGTGCCTGTTAGTCATTCTTGAGTACTGTAAAGTACAGGCCAAAAAAGGAAGTGTGCAATCTTTTGGACATCGGTCATTGCAACAGGAAAACAATGTGTATCTGTGTGGGTATGTGTATATCAAAACTGCCTGACCTGCATCAACTCAATTAGGGCAAATAAGTGTTCTTTATCTGTTTAGATAAGTGTTCTTTTTTCAAACTTGGCAACTTTAAGATATGTAGGTTTCAACTCCTAGACTTATACTGTCAGTATTTGGCTGGGGAATTCTGGGAGGTGAAGTCCAGCCATTTTAAAGTTGCCAATTTGAAAAACACTGGCTTAGATGATTGAAATAAAATTGGTTCTCTGATCAGTGATGGAAAGGAAGAGGATCACTTTGACCCCCAAAGACTCACATTTTGGGTGGGTCACTGAACACATTTGAAATTTTGTTAAAATTTCATGGGATCTTTCACACAATGGCTGTCAGCAAGTCAGCAAATATCTGCCTCCTAGAAGACTGATTGATGAGGCTGAAGGAAAATGAGTTTTCCTGAGAGCAAAATGGAACGCTGCCCTTTTGAATCTACAGTTTTCTGCTTCATCATCCATTTCATAGAAGACAGATCCTTCTGGGTAGCCTGACAAAGAAGCAAAGAACAAAGCAGGGCTGCAATACTAAAGCCAGGAGGCAGAATGTAATAAGTTCTCACTTTATGAAAGACAACTGGTGATGCCAAGGGAGACATACACACTATATCTATGTGACCTACTCAGCTGTAATCCTAAACCACAAAGCACACTGATGATTGTTGAATACAACTTTCAGATTTACAAGGTTTTGGGTGGATTTGAAGAGTACCCAGGATAGATCAATGCAAGATGACAGTCATTTTGACTTCAAGCAACACAGCCTAAAATCTAAAGGCTACATCCAGCTAGTGTAGAATAATGACCTATGCTTACTGACAGAGCTATATAGCTGATTTTCAGGCACAGAAATGAAATACCAACCCTCCACATGTGCATGTGAGAGACCAAGTAGGGTAGTGATTAAGATGTGGACTAGAACCAGGAAGAGCGAGGTTCAAGTCCATCCTCAGCCATGGAAGCTCTCTGGGGGACTTCTTCTCCCTCAGCCCAAACTACCTGATAGGATTGTTGTTGTGGGAAACATGGAGGAGATAAAGCTATATAGGTGATATTGAACTGGAGCTCATGTAGGCAATCTCCAGTTCTCTCCTTAACCAGAGAGGTTCCAAGCAACCGGTCTACTAACTGATTCCTTGGTCTTTGTCACAGTATTTGTCTCTGCTTTCACAGACCTGTTTTCAGTTTATATTATCTCTCGTGTAAGTCCCCAAGTTAAGCATCTTTTCATTCTGAGAATCTTGCAAAACCAGGCCATATTCCTCATTCCTGGCCCTCAGAACTACCTGGTCTGCAGGACCAGTTAGCAATGAACTGAATCAGAAAAAATAAAATTGGGTTCCAGAATTCAACTGAGAGTTTTTTACAATTCCACTGTAGCACAACATCAACTGATTCCACTCTCCATTCCTCTCTCCCTGCCGGATCTTTTTGTTCATTCTAGTCTTTTACCTGCTATAATGAACAAATCAGAACTTCAAATCTCCCCAGACAAGAGGTGGGGAGATGAAGGAACAAAGGGGGAAATGGAACAAAAGAAACAGCATGACAAGTGCAGAGTGCTCTGTTTCTTTCTCCGTGTAAGCTTCGCTAGCATTTATTTTTACAGTAAGATCTGATTTATGCAACAAGAGAAAACCATTTGAAAATCCTGCATGTGGCCTGCTAGCTGAATACATACCATGCCATGCTAGGATTCAGCTTCTTACAAGAAATTGTGAATATTCTTTTTCCAGCGATTGCCAGTGCATGTTAAAGTATTGAATCTTCAGCATGGGCAATATCAGGATCTATGGATAATGGCAGCAGCCTGTTTTGCCAAATTTGGGATAAAACTGGAAGAATTACAATGAGCGATTCAGACTAACTGAGAGCAAGGCATGGAAAACTGAAGCTAAAACTGTTATTTTCTTGGAAATGGAGTGCAAGAAATGGGTCTGAAGAACGTTACTGAAGCCTATCTTGGTTGAAACCCTCCTTCAACACCACAAGCTACTTAATCATGGCAGCCTGTACCCTTAGGGCAGGGGTGGCCAAACTATGGTTCTTTGAGGACCTGTGGACTTCAACTCCCAAAATTCCTGAGCTAGCCATGCATGGCTGGCTCAGGAATTCTGGGAGTTGAAGTCCACAGGTCCTCAAAGAACCATAGTTTGGCCACCCCTGCCTTAGGGTTTTGAAGTAACCATCTGAAGTACTTGACTTGGAGTTATTAATGAAAAAAAAGGTCCTGTTAACTTGTTTCATTTATTATCATGGAATTTTTACTGGCAGGGAAGGGGAGGAGGAGTTGCACAAATTTCTGTCTCGAATGTCAAAATCACACACTTGCCCTTGAATGCAATGGACTGAATACATCAAGGCAGGAAATGGCAAGTCTTTGCATTGCTTTTTTCACTTTTGAAGAAGCAGGATGAGAAAATGGGCCTCTCCATAAATTCTTTATTGCCTTATAATGTGAGAAGGGTGATTTTGAGCAGAAAAAAAAATGACTACAGAGAAAACAACTGCACTCAGATTTTAAGGAAAAGACTGAATGGGAAATATTCCTGTAATATGTGATTTTTGTTTTGGAGGCTAGTTTGCATTTTGAATAAAAAAAAGTACATCCAGAAATTGCCTTGAGGGACTATTTTGGATTGTTGCTTTTGTTTGGGCTTAACACACTGAAATGTTAGCTAAGTGCGGACAACTTCCTAGACCAGTGATGGCGAACCTTTTTTTCCTTGGGTGCCAAAAGCGCGTGCATGTGCACTATCGTATGCCCACGCATATCCACACCCATAATTCAATGCCCCCTACACCCCACCCCCCCACGCTGCCCTGCCCCCCATGCATGCATGCATGACCCCCCCCAGCTCTCCCATTTTCCAACTTCCAGTGGGCCCGGTAGACCCATTTTTCACCCTCCCCAGGTTCCAGAGACTTCCCTGGAGCATGCGGAGAGCAAAAACGGCCTCCCCCGCCCCTCCGGAGGCCGAAAACGCCCTCCCAGAGCCTCCACATGAGCTGAAAATCAGCTGGCTGGAGTGCACATGCGCACTGGAGTGAGCTAGGGCAACGGCTCGTGTGCCGGCAGATATGGCTCCGTGTGCCACCTGTGGCACGCGTGCCATAGGTTCGCCATCACGGTCCTAGACCCACTAGCCTGCATTTTAGCTTAATTTGTTGGATGAATCTAGGGTAGATTATGATTTAGGCTATCAGTCTTGAAATTTGGATTGAGTTGACCATAGCTCAAAGCATCCTGGGTAAACACATCATGCCAACACAGCTATTCTTTATGTTCAAGTGTCATCAGACCCTTTGAATCTACATTTTTTTGGGGGGGGGCTTTGAATGTTCTCTAGGTTTTACCTTCTCTTTTACTTGTTCAAATTGCTGCACCTCTCTACCTTGAGTAACTATTCCTCTGTCCATTTCTACAATAAAGCTGGAGTGCAAATCCACAGAGGGTAACCTTGTCTTGAAGCACAATTAAGTCTGAAGGGGATTTTTTTTATCAGTTTATTCTTTTGAGGAGTGCTAGTATGTAAACACTTATTAAAATTTGTTTTAGAGAGCACAATGCTCTCATAAATCAAAGTAGGCAGATGCAAATAAAGGGAAAAGTTTATGTCAAATGGCAGATTTTCACCTTAGTTGTGAGACAGAAACAAGAACACAGCCTTATGTCACCAGGTGCACAAAGCTTGAGAATGACAGAGGAATCCCGTTGAAAAAGAATAGAAGAGCCTCTTGGATTTTTGAAGGAAAGATCCAAAGGCAGCAGTCAGCAGGAGCTTCATCTTCTCTTTGCTGACATTTCTTAAAAAAAAAAATCTCTGTGGGCTTGTCATCCTCATCTGGCATTACTACCTAAAGGAAGAATGTTGCACTGGGACCGTTTCTTGTAAATAGGAAAAATATGCATTTTTCAGAACAAATTTTTTTCTGTCATAAAAACAGGGCAGCGCCTCAGCTGTGGGGAGACTCTTGACTTCTTTTCTGAACTTCTTCCTAAGCTCAGGTTTTTAAAACTTAAACCAGGTAAGACTAATAAGATAGACAAGTAGTCTTCCATTAATCAGATCCCACTTGGGAGGGATGGGGGGGTAGGGAGCTCAGAAAGAGCCATGCAATAGAATGGGAATAAATCTATGTTCCACATCTTTCTGTGACGAGTCTGTAGAGATTCTCAGCCATCCAGGTCATGGTTGTCCCAAATGCACTTTCTTAGGAGGCAACTGGACTTTCTTGTTTTTTGTTTGAAGAAGTTTCGCTTTCTCATCCAAGAAATTTCCATTCCGCACTATCCTGTCAGAGCTGAAGACGCTTCTTGGATGAGAAGTGAAATGTCTTCAAAGAAAAAACAAGAAAGTCCAGTTGCCTCCTGAGAAAGCACATTTGGGACTTTCTATGAAGAGTTTTTACTGCCTGGAGTCTGAGATGATGGGGGAGAAAAAAATCAGCTTCCCTGACAAAACTTGCACAGGCCGTGAAAAAACAACAACAAAACCCAGAATGTAGGAGAAATGGTACAAGGTTTACTACTTTGTGCTAATGACTTTCTTTTGTACTTTGCTTCCTGTCATGTCATGCGTCAGTCTTGAAACCAAATTTCAAGACTGAATATGGGAATGGTGGGGGGGAGGGGAAATGACCAATCAGAAAGCTGGAAGGGGAAAAAAAGGAATGTTAATGGATTAAAGAACTTATACCTTTCCTGATTACATTTTATTTTTTCTTGGCCGATGTTGGTTTCTGTGAGGGCTGTTTGCATGTCTGTGCTTTATATCATCTAGTTGAACAAAGAAGCTGTCTTTCATTTTCAAGGAGCATTTAGGGGTATATTTTTGGTAGTTTAAGAATTAAAAAAAATAATTCCTATGTTTTGTCATCTATAATTAAAAAAATAAATCAGTGTATTTGTTTATTTGGTAAAACCTTACTACTGCAGTTTATCACCTATACCAAGAATATTTACCTCAGTTTCCTCCTGCTTTTTTTTAAAAAAAAATTATTTAGGGACTTTTCTACATTCTCTGCTCTGTAATTTTGTATAGTACTTTTTCAGCTTTCTTCCAAATTCACAGGAGGCTATTCCTCAAATCCCCAATATGGACTGAATTGTTTTATAAATTCCTTTCTTCTCTTTAGTTTCTAAATCACCATTTTATATAATTGGAGACTTAAGGCGCATTTAATCAGCTCAGCTGCTGGAAATTTAAATGGGGCTAAAATAGTAGTGTAATAACTGAAAGATCAAATTGCTAATGATTTTTTCCTGTCCTTATTCCTGTAAGTTATAACTGTTCCGCATTCATTTTCTAATAAACTTCAGTGAGAATTACATTGTAATTCATTGTACATGTTCCCTACTTTGCATGAGACAGCTGCTTAATTTTGTGGTTATAAAGACAACTGTATGTATGGTTGTTGCAATTTTTCCACTTTTTGTTTCTGTCTGCCAGAAACTGCTTTTATAGTTTTCCTTGTCTCATATTTATTCATGTGTAATGTTTTTTTTTTAACTTTGATTCTGTACCATGGTTTTATCTTTTTGAATTCAGGAAGCATTTGTGTTTTGTGCTTTGAATTTTTAAGTAAAACCAGCAGTTCATTAGTGAATAGTCCCTTGTCTCCCCTCCCATACCTTCTATCCCCTTGTGGCATTTTATCAAACTCCTTGGTAGGGTCCATAATGGAGCCTGTCTTACATGAGAAGCATTGCAGTGGCAGTTGCTTTCTCCATTGTAACTCAGGCTCATTGAGCATATGACTAACAGCCTAGAGCAGGGATGTCAAATTCGATTTCATTGAGGGCCACATCAGGGTTGTGTTTGACCTTGGAGGGCTGGGCGTGGCCGGGCGTGGCAAGGGTTGGCGTGGCCAGCTCGACATCACTCCTATCAGAGGCGCTGGTGGTGGCCCGAGTGCTCTGCCAGCAAAAACGGGCTCTCGAGCTCCGTTTTCACTGGCAGAGGGTTGCAGGAGGCCGTGGCAGCCGAAAACAGAGCTTGGGAGCCTGTTTTCGTTGGCAGAAGCACTGCGGGCCAGTCCTTTGCTGTTTCCAGGGCGGTCCCACAGGCCAGATCTAAGTACCCTGCGAGCCAGATCTGGCCCCCGGGCCTTGAGTTTGACACCCCTGGCCTAGAGCAATGTGCTCAGACTTTAGAAAGTGAAATATATACCCACAGGCAGGGGTGGGTTCTGGATTCTTCTACTGCCGGTTCGCTCAGGGACGCACTGCGTGGGCATGCGTGTGCATGCGCATGCATGAGCAGTACTAAAAAAAAGCTGCGCATGCGCAGAAGCAAAAAACAAGATGGCATCACCTATGGTGCCGCAGAGAGAACCGGCTCAGGGGCGTGGAAGGCCTGGGTCGCTGCCAGTTCCAGTGACCCAGGCCGCCAAGTTACTAATGGTTCTATAGAACCGGTCCAAACTGGCAGGAACCCACCTCTGCCCACAGGTGATGTGGAAAAGGTTATGTGTTTTGATAATACTGCAATAGCATCTTCCATTTGTTAAAGTCATTCTGTCTGCAAATATATAGTGTTTTGAATCTTTAGTCCTACATTTCTGCACATTTAATGACTATTTTTTTTAAAAATATATATCAATTCTTTGTTGCCTCCCAATCCATTGGGAAAAGTAAAGTTGAGGAGGCACCTTTTTCCATTCTGTTGTCCCCAAACACTGAACATTCTCAAGTTGAACTGCGTGTCAAGAGTGCTGCACAATAGGAACTCAAGCTGTGTATGAGATGGCCAAAATTACCCGTCTGTTCACAACTTTGCATTTTTGTTTTAAAAGAGAACATCTCCTCTGCCACTATTGATCTTTTCTCGTTATGTACTTGATGAATATTCCAAGTTGTGCTTTGAAGCCATCATAGCTGTTACCTATGTGAGGAAACAGGAATGCTTTTTAGTTTGTAGAGCACAAACATAGTATTTGAACTTTTGGTAGCAGACTCATTTTCTCTGTGGTCTTGGACTTGGTTTGACCCTGTTTCCCTAGGGCATTTCAAATGCCTATTGATTTCTTGGAGCTCAGATTAAAATGGAGGATTGAGCCATCTATCTTTCACAGATAAGTGGAACAAAACCTGTTTCTTTTCTTTATGATTAGGTACATGACTTTCTTTCATCAGAAGCCATGTTTTCAAAATAATAATCTTCTGGTAGCTCATTCATATTTCCTTAGCATTGTTCTTCTTGCCATCTTACCATGTGAATAACAAGACCAGGTACATTATTCTCTATTCTTTCCTTGAAAAGCAATAGAACTCCAGGTGGCTTTGTTCTGCTGTATAATTTATTAGTCTAAAATTTTTTTGTGTGCGTGTGTGTGTGTTTGTGTGCTTATAGATAGAGATAGTGATCAAGATAGAAAGAAAGAGACAGCGATAGAAATATTTCCTGTCTTGGTCTCTTGGTGGTGCTGATGATATATGGGAAAACATCATAGCTTGTATTTCACAGCCCAAATAGATATAGATTGATACAAACATGATTATTCAGATCTACAGTTAAGCAGTCGTGACATAGATGTGATAAGACTTTAGATAGTAGTGAGTTGTTGTATTTACTAGGACAATTTTTCTCATGATGAAAACATGATCAGCTATCTGACTTTTATTTTTTGTAGCCTCCTCTTCTGATTTATATTGGTCTTAATTTTTATCATTTATTCCTTTAAAAAGGGCCTTTTATGTGGCATACCCCTATTAGTACTATTAAAAAATCTTAGAGGAGATATGAGAACATTGGAATCCTCCTCCTCCTCTTCCTCCAAGAGCCGAGTTGGTGCAGTGGTTAAATGCAGCACTGCAGGCTACTGCTAGTTCAGCAGTTCAGCTGTTCAAATCTCACTGGCTCAAGGTTGACTCAGCCTTCCATCCTTCCGAGGTGGGTAAAATGAGGACCCAGATTGTTGGGGGCAATATGCTGAACTCTGTAAACCGCTTAGAGAGGGCTGTAAAGCACTATGAAGCGGTATATAAGTCTAAGTGCTATTGCTATTGCTATTGCTATTCCTTTCCTCTTTCTCCTCCTCCTCCTCTTCCTCCCCCCTCCCCTAAATTACAGAAAGATAAAATGAGTTATGGCAGCTGAAATCAGTGCAGAACAAGGTAATTCTTTCAAAATAACTCACTTCAAAATTTTATTTACTCAACTCAGTGTCTATATAGAGGATGGGTAGATA
This sequence comes from Diadophis punctatus similis, assembly GCA_023053685.1. Classification (NCBI taxonomy): domain Eukaryota; kingdom Metazoa; phylum Chordata; class Lepidosauria; order Squamata; family Dipsadidae; genus Diadophis; species Diadophis punctatus. Next base: position 69,020,976 of record JALIGW010000001.1, on the reverse strand, counting down.
GTCACTTGTGACATTGAGTAGGATCATAGCCAGCTTAAATGCAGATCTTTCATGTTATTATGGCACTTAACTTCATAGAAGATGTTCAGCTCACAAAAATAGAATAATGATTAATATTGAATGTCAGTTCTGGAACAGGTGAGATAATTATTTATTCATTTTGAAATGCACTATCCTGTCTTAACCACAGAGGCATTTGCATTTCTAGACACAATGAAGAATGCGTTGAAAGACTGGGGTTATATCTATGTTAGGATTAGGATATTCACAGGTTTCCATTTTAAAGGGCAGGGGAGGGGGGCTCTTAACATTGTAGAACTTATTTTTTTTTTAATGTTGGCATATACTTTGTGAAAAGAAAAAGGATGGAAGAAATGGTGATAAACCTTATTGCCTTTTTATCCCTGGATAAAATTTCATGGACAATTTTCAAACTATGGCGTTGTCTGAAAGCACCCTCAGAACTGCCTATCTTACAGTTTCCAAATTCTGTATACCTGAGGTTGTCAAGCTAGCAGTGTTATTGTAATAAACCAGATCAAACTTAAAGGTATTTGAAGCAGTAATCAGTTTGTTAGAAAGCTAGTATTCTTTGATTCTCCTATGTAGTATTTATTTCTCTCAATTGATCCCCATTTTGGATTTGAGCATGTATGCCCATGGGAAGAGGCTCATCATACTTATTGCAAAGAACTAGTCCGGTACTACCTGTAGATTGTGACTCATAAGATTCAGCTTCAAAAATACCCACTATTATTAAAACACACTGGATGGCTTCAGGCCAATTGTTATTTCTCATTACCTGAGAGGATTGTTGTGGAGAATGAACAGAAAACTCAGTGCTGACTTGAACTTCTGGAGGAATGGAAAGAAAATGAATGAATGAATGAATGAATATAAGCAAAGCTTGGTGCATTTATGATGCTGGCCCAAGGTCTCCTAGCTGGCTTTTTGCCTAAGACAGGATTAGAACTCATGGTCTCACAATCTACCAGTTTCTAGCCTGATGCCTTCACCACTATACCAAGCTAGCTCTATTTCTTTTTTGCATCTGAATCAGATGTCTCACAAAAAAAGAGTGTGTGGTGCCACAAATGGCAGAATTGCTATCTGTCTCACTACAGCCTATAATATGCAGAAGAGGAAAAGGTGGCATTGGCTAGCACAATGTAAAAAGCTGAGTGATCACAACAAAACAACCTCCTTTGTCTAGAAGCAGCCTTAAAGGAAGATTAACACCTTGCTATTGAACTACTCCTTTCCTGGGCATTTATCAAGATCCATTGTGAGTCGACTAATGTCCTTGGAAAGAGCCTAGAAAAGTATGAATTACTGAATAAGTCAATTTCTTCTGAGTGTAAACTGTAAGGTCAGTTTAGTCCACTTGACTTCGTTGAAGGGTTGTACATTTACATTTCTGCAGACAGTTGCTTTGTTTGTATGCAAATATGTTCTGGGAGCTCATTTGCCCATCTTATTTATCCTGCTGTGAAGGTGACCTAAGTACCAGTTCTGGAGGACGTCAAAATATAAACACATCCTAAGCTTACTCCCAGCCCATGGTGATGGCAACCTCTACTGGTCTTTTCTGGTTCCACTTCAAAAGTAATGTTTTCCAACTTTTAGTTGTTACACGTCATTTGGTTGTGGACAATGTCTCCAATGGGCATATGTGCTGTGGTGGGCATCTTCACTAATGTCACCTGGGTGTTGCCTCCCACAGCCATTTCATCCTGGTTTTCTGGAATGGTGAACTTTTTGGGGGGAGGATAGAGTAAGTAATCCAGTACTGAAATATTGAAATAGTAGTCATTCCCTTTTTAATTTTCTTTTTAAATTGGTTTAGCAGAAATTATCTAGGCAAAGGAACAGAAAACTGGAGTGCCTAATAAGGGGGAAGGGAAGGCTGCAGCAAAGACAAAAGGTTTGGAGGGAAGGTTCCTCTTTGTCTGTGCACTCATGAAGGTGGGTCCAATAAAGATACAAGTAGACTCCAAACTTCTTCCTGACAATCATAAAGAAGAGAGAGAACAATTATCTGCCCCCTTTTTTTCGCTCCCAGCACAGATACATTTCTCCAGAGTAGAATCTAATAATGTTTCTTCCCTCTTGTAGTTTCTTTGGACTGAATACAGTCCTGAGGTAAAACTGACATAAATTTACTGGGTTTCTTTATCAGCTCAATAGCAAGAATGGTGAAAACAGTATTGTGTTATTTTTTTATTTATTTTATTTATTTGGTCCAGTTTATATGCCGCCCAATTCAACATGGACTCTGGGCGGCTCACAACCAGTAACCAACAAACATCATGATAAAAAACATCTAAAACATCTAAAAACATACTAAAATAAATCATACTTATAAAATCATTGCACTCGCACATCTACTCTCTGGGTTAATAGTTCCAGGCCTGCCGGAAAAGCCAGGTCTTAACGGCTTTATGGAAGGCCAACAAGGTGGGGATGGTACAGACCTTTTCCCCACTAGTAGTCTAGTGATATTCTGATCACAAGCAGGCAACCTCTCCAACTTGGATTAGATGGCTCGACCTCTATATGTTGTTTGCTTATGTCAATATGAACCGGGGTTGCCTTAAAGACCTACTCAAGGGTAGGAACGCGATTAGCATTTGCTTTTCCAGTTCCGGTGGGAGAGTAAAAAGTAGAAGAGTCCAATAATTAGAGGTCACATTATCCAGGACAGAACAACTGGCCAGCGTTGTTGCTGAAGCTTGAAATCTGGAGACTGATTTCTTAAATTGTCTTCCTTTCTAATCAGTATTAGTACAGGAGACAAGCAGCTTAAAGCTGCAATGCAAAAATACCTTGAATCCCCTTTTAGAAATAGATTCTGAAGCTGTGCACAGACGAGAATGAAATAATGCTATGCTACCCATTCATCTGCCATGATGTCTGCAATACTATTGCAATCCAGTGAGGAGCCAGTATTCAACTATTGTCAAGGAAGCTTCATGTGTCCTTGATTTATTGCATTCTAAGGCAACAAGCAGTTAATAAAATATAGGACATGAAAATTTGAAGTGGACTGTATATATTTTAATGTATTTTGATGTATTGCTACTTATTAAATAATACAAAAGTGTGGCTTTGGAATCTTTGAGGTGAGAAGAATACTGCCATGGCATGCAAATCATGCTGCTTGATCCAGCAAAATTGAGATGGTGCCAGAACTGCTCATTTGTGTGCTCAGATTTGCTCTAAACTGGTGCTACTAGGGGCTTCGTATTTTGTACCCAGAAACATAAACAACCCTTCCCTTTTTCAGCAGTTTATTAGTTCGTTATTATGATCAGGAGCTATGGTGGTGCTGTAGCGAGAATGGTTAGAATGCAGTGTTGCAGGCTAACTCTGCCCACAGCCAGGAGTTCGATCCTGAGTGGCTCAAGGTTGACTCAGCCTTCTGTCCTTCCAAGGTCAGTAAAATGAGGAGCCAGATTGTTGGGGGCAATATGCTGATTCTGTGAACCGCTTAGAGAGGGCTGTGAAGCACTGTGAAGTGGTTTATAAGTGCTATTGCTATCATTGAACACAGTGATCAACAGATCAAACACATACAACATGTGTTCAGTTGATGACTACATCACCAGTCTGATCACTATCTGAAACGTGTATGTAAATATGTAAAATATGTTACATGTAAAATATGTAATATGTAAAATATGCAATATGTAAAACATCTGCTCTGATATTTATGTGTAGTTTAATGAAAAGAAGAAGTAGGAGGTGACATGATAAAAGTGTTCCAATATCTAAGAGGCTGCCACAAAGAAGAGGGGGTCAACCTATTTTCCAAAGCACCTGAAGGCAGGACAAGAAGCAGTGGATGGAAAGTAATCAAGGAGAGAAGCAACTTAGAACTAAGGAGAAATTTCCTGACAGTTAGAATAATTAATCAGTGGAATGATTTGCTTCCAGCAGTTGTGGGTGCTCCAACACTCTTAAATGGTATAGAGTTTCCTGCCTGAGCAGGATGTGCACTAGAAGATCTTCAAGGTCCCTTCCAATTCTGTTATTCTGTTATTTTACAAACAGTATAACAACTTTTCCTAGTTTCAGTCCTATGGGAGTAGGATTGGGTCCCTAAATTTGAACACATTCTATAAGTTTGTCCATTTGAGATACTTTGGGTCAAAAACTGTTGCCCCTATGATGGACCGTTTTGCTCAATTGAAGGTTAACAGTATATCGATTGGATTTTTTTGAATCTGCCTTCAAGAATTGCTGTAGGGAGAGCATTAAAGCATGCTCCATGGAGTTGAAGGACAATTATGTGATATGGTTATATTACTGGCATAAATAAAGATAGTCCTTTTTTTTGGTAAGCACTGCCACTTTCACTTAGAGAAGAATAAGTTAGTCAAAGGGTACCTTATGTTGGATGAAATAAATATTATCTACAAACTGTTCCATCCAAATTAGTATTGCGTTCTATGTGCAACTTTCTGGTTGGGCTGGACTTGGATCCTGATTTCTGCTTCATTTCTACAGAAGCTATATTCAATCATCCAAGATTAGGGCATTTTTAAATACGCTCATGAAATTTGGCTTCTTTTGTGTTATTTTCCCGATTGTGTTATTTCCTTTACATGGAGAAATGATAAAGTTAGACTGCAAGAATGAAACTTTATATAACAGGAGAACACTTGAGTAAATCATGCACAGTATCTAATTCAGACCAAGAGGTGTTTTTTTTAAAGATTTGCTGTTCACCATTCTTTTAAAATGTTTTATCACAGTGCATTCATTATCAAGGCAAAATGATGCTACATGGACTATTTGTTCTACTTCTTCCCTACCTGTAATTAATACCACCTCTTTATGCTGACTAAGATAATACTTTATTTAATACACCACATAACCCATAGTGACCATATAAGGCCTTTTCCTGTTTTCATGAAATGCCGAACAACCAGTAATAATAGTTTCACAAGCTACATTATTGGCTGGGAGAGCTTTACTTTCAGAACCATTTAAAATGTCACCCAAATAAAATTGAATATAAAAGTTGTCAGCCTCATAGTTTATCCTTTTTCAAAGGTTCATTGCATATTTGATTTACTTCCAGGTTGCTATTAAAGCTGCAAAAAAAAAAAAAAAAAGGTAGAAACTACACACAGTATGAGACCAAAAGTCCAAAACCCAGCATACTCTTTCAAAGCCTATGCTGTTGCATGTTTTGGAACTCACAGAGAAGATGCAGATATCTGGCCTTCAGCATCAAACTCAAAGGTACATTATTAGAAGGTTCTGTTCAACACAATTATTGATGGACCCATTCTCTACAGAATTGAATTGAATAGAATAGAATTTTTTTATTGGCCAAGTGTTATTGGACACACAAGCAATTTGTCTTTGGTGCATATGCTCTCAGTGTACATAAAAGAAAAGATACATTTGTCAAGAATCATGAGGTACAACACTTAATGATTGTCATAGGGTACAAATAAGCAATCAAATCATATTAGGAACCAGTCAATATAAATTGCAAAGATACAAGCAACAAAGTTACAGTCATACAGTCATTAGTGGGAGGAGATGGGTGATGGGAACGATGAGAAGATTAATAGTAGTGCAGACTTAGTAAATAGTTTGACAGTGTTGAGGGAATTATTTGTTTAGCAGAGTGATGGCGTTTGGGAAAAAACTGTTCTTGTGTCTAGTTGTTCTGGTGTGCAGTGCTCTACAGTATATAGATATATATACTGTATATATCTGTGTATTATACAGTGTCTTACTCAGAATAACTATTAACTTTCCAAGATACCGTAATTGAAAGGTATTTTGTACACAACACAACATCTAGGATTATCTAGAAGACATTACATGAAGTATTTATAACTGGGCCAAATGTTCATTAAATCACATTTGTAAAGTACCATATTTTTCAGAGTATAAGACACACCTTTTCCCCCCCTAAAAGAGGCTGAAAATTTGGGTGCGTCTTATACTCTGAATGGAGCTTTTTCGAAGCTTTTTTTTCCAGCCCTAACGAGGTGCTAAAGATCTTCTCGGCTTGCAGGCTTTTTCATTGCTACTCCCTCTGAAGAAGTTTTTTTTCCAGCCCTAAGTCTTTGCAGGCTTGTTTTCATTGCTACTCCCTCTGAAGATTTTTTTTAGCCCTAACCAGGGGATAAAATAATGTGCTGAAGCTGACCAGACTAAGGACGCTAGCCAGATGAATACCTGGTAGGTAGATTTTTTCCCCTATTTTCCTCCCCAAAAACTAAGGTGCGTCTTATACTCTGAAAAATACGGTAATATTACTTTACTGATTCCCAAAGCCATTGAGGGGAAAAAAGGGTCATGTAAGAGTTTTATTAGAAAAGTTATTATAGGTTACAAGTGCGCTTGAAAAACTGGCTAATTTTAGCTTATTTATAGTTAGAATCAGATGATGCGGTATATCTCCTTTCCTATTTGCTTTCTATCAAGAAATGGGTCATTTATAGGAGGAAAACACTGTCACATTATGTGCATGTATGCTGAATAATATTTAAAGAATTATTTATACAATAAATAATATTTCAATAATATTCTGTCTCTCTCTCTCCCAGTTTCCCACATAACAATCAGCAATTGACTATTGACCATCAGGAAACAGGCACCAGGATTCACTCTTTTGGGGATTCATCAGACCTGGGCAGTCAGACGTTACCCTATATAGAAGTCAAACTGTCTGCCAGGAATTGAATTCAGAAACTTTTGCATTTAAATTAATTTATAGAGTCCTTTAGGTTTTGGAGCTATCTAAGGCCTGCTCAGTGGTTGCAGGTAGGAAGCTCTTTCAGTGGTAAAACAGTCCATCTTTTATGGAGGTCCTTGATGCTCTTAATGCTTGATTGTTTTCTTGCAGATGTTTCATTACCAAACATGATAACATCATCAGTGTTAGAAGGAAGTGGGGTTTGCTCTCATTTTGTATACTAATGCCTTGCCCTGCCAGTGTTAGTGGGTGTAGTCTTGGTGGTATCTTGATTAGGCTGTTGTCATCTGTTTGTTTGCTTGCATTGGTAGTTTCTTGATTAGGGTATTGTTTACTTCAATTTTAGAGTTAATCTGTGTCCATCTGGATCTTGATTGCTTGTGAAAAACTGTTTGGAACTTTTTGTTTCCTTTTTGGCCTTTCGATTGTTTCTTTTGAATGATATGTAGATATTGGTTATTTTGATGTGCCCATTGATGGCAATTTTTCTGAATTCCAGGCTTCCAGGAATTCTCTAGTAATTTTGGACTTGACTTGATCTAGGATGCTCAGTTTCGCAGCTGAATATGGTCAAGTCTGTCCATGTTGTTGTGAAATTAAGGAGTTGTCATCATGTCTTCTGATTTCTAGTTGGTGTTCATGGATGCGTTGTGCTAGTCTTCTGCCTGTTCGTCCTACATAGTGACTGTTACAGATACTGTATGTTGTACATGATCCCCTTTCCACCCCCCTTCTGGAGTTGCTGAGTCTTTTGGTTTACTTAGATTTTATTGGAAGGCTTTCATTGGTTTGTGTGCTATGGTGATGCAGTCCATCTTCCCCTATAGTCTCAAAGTGGAGAGATACAGATGTTGAATTATATCATGAACTTGTTGCATTGGATCAGCTGAATATACAGTATAAATTAGAGAAGGGATGTAGAGGTAGTACATTATTTAGTGACCACTTGTTCAGTGATTATTTGAAGTTGCAATGGTGCTGAACGAGGGGACTTATGTCTGTTCCTCATATTGTGACTGTTGTAGTTTCCAGGACAACATGATTGCCATTTGTGACCCTCAGTTCCAGCTTCCAATGAATGAAGTCACTGGGGGAGCTGGTGGAAGGTCACAGATGGTAATCACATTACTGAGGCATATGGGGACCGTGACAGATTTGTCTAACAATAGCAACTAGAACTGCTGCAATTGCTGTCATAAGTCAGTACAGTCATGTGGCATTCTTTTTGACTATGTCACTTAGTGATAGAGTTGCTGGTCCCAATGATTGTCATTAAACAAGGTCTACCTATAAAAGAATTTTGCCATGGATTCTAGTGAAAGCAAATTTGAATGCTATTTTTCTTTCTCTATCTGCATGTGTTTGCAATTAAAAATGGAAAAGAACCATTCTATTTTCCCCCATTGCACTACTGTAGAAACATTATTTGACTTGTTGCCCTTATATTTTTTCTTATCATTCTTATATTCTATATCTGCTTTGTCTTTACTGAGGTTGGGGTAAAATTATGGGTTGGAGTGAGCTATAACCTTTGCACCATGTTGTTTCATATCAATAAACTATACCCATCAAAATTACATTCACTTCAGTTTCCCTTTTCTTTCCCTTTTCTTTCTTTCTTTTTTTAAGACAAAAAGTCCCTTACATTTATGATGATATGTCAGGAATGCCTCCTTGCTTTTAATGAAGGAATCTCTGGAGCAGGGTGCTGAGTCTGTTTTTGACATGAGTAGGAATGAGCCTCAGGAAAAAGGATGGTTATTATCCTTATTATCCTGCTCTGCTCATTCCTGGCTGTCCATTGAGTAAGGATGAAGTAGCACTTCTTGATCATGAGGGATGGACAAGCCCCTGGCAAGGGCTGATCTATAAGATATCACAATTTAGTATCTATTTTGCCTTTAGGTATAAGTTTCAGAGTTGCTTTCATCAGCAGTTAGCTGGAGGCAAGTAGAGCTATTTTAATGAAACGGAGAATTCCTCCCTCCACCCCGACTTTTTAATTCTACAAGGAAGGCATACTGGAAACAGATGAGTCTCTTCTCTCTAATCATTTCAACAATTTCCCTTCAAAGATGGGCAGAAAAATAGGCCTAGCTGCTAAATTGTGGATAACAGCATTTAGCACAGCTAGGATGTGAAATTATATTGCTTCTGACACTTAAAAAAATAGCGGAGACTTAAAATATACCATAAACTTTACCCCCATGTAACTTTTTCCATTGACTGACAAAGCCTAAGTATTCTGTATTCTTAAAAAAGAAAAAAAGGATAATTAAAATTATATTATATTGTCATTCATTTCTCCCCCAACCTAGTGCCCATTAAATGTACGGGACCAACTTGCCTCAACTCTAACTAGTGTGCCCTAAATGTATTTTACTATTACCGGTATCTCCCAATATATGCATCCAATAGACCCACAATTATGTAGCTGTGATTGATGAGAATTGTAATTCAATACATGTGAACAAAATTGAAGGAGGATAATCTATGGTTTGTAAAGATCTGACAGCTTTTTTTATTTAAAGCAATTTGAATTAAAATGATTTTTTGTTATGAGTGGGGTCAATGAAGCAAAGCTAACTAGTTTTATAATTGTTCTATTTAAAAAAAGTCTACACCTCATTCTTCTCACTGTTATTAAATGAGTTTAGATGTTTAGTTTAGTTTTAAAAAAATAGATAAATAGATAAAATGCAAAGAAGAAATGGCTTGATCTACAAAGAGGCCCAGCTTCCTATCACTCACGACTAGATTCAAGTATCACTCAGTATTCACATCCTATCAAAACCTAATCATGTTCACATTTAACAATGAACAGGGAGCACCTTTGAAGTCTTTGGTGGTGCATTTTTTCACCTATCTAAATATATTTTATTACAAGAAGTGAGCAAGAAAATGGTAGTTTTCCCCATTCCATTTACATAGCAATTGAATATTGTGTCACGGCTGGCTGAAATGCATCCAGTACTGTACCTGAAGAGAACAGATTAGCTTTGAAAGGGGGAGACAGGTCAGATGGTGGAATGGATGATGGCCAAATTTAATAATTTAATAAACATTCTTATAAACCGCCCAATCCCGTAGGACTCAGGGCGGCGTACAGCATAAATAAGAACAATAATATAAAAACATCATAGTTTAAAAACAATACATTGCTTTAAAAAAACCCCACTCATTCATGGGGGAATCTGATCTTCTTTTTCACCCCGCCTGCCAGAAGAGCCGTTTTTACGCCAGATTCAGGCGAGCTATAATAGCCACTCCTCCACCCCTTCCCTGGGGTCGCAGCTGATGCTGAACTGAGAACCTGTCCAGGCACATCTTGGAGAGGGGAACCCCCCCTCTCCTGGCCCAGCCAGGTCTCAGTAATGCATGCCAGGTCCGCCCCCTCTTCCAGGATTAGATCCCGTACAAGGGGGGCCTTGTTAGTAATCGACCTGGCATTCAACAGCAGCAGCTTGAGCCCAGGGCCCTGACATCCCTGGTTACCAGGTACTCGGGCTGAGCTAGATGGAACCAAACCAGAGGGGCCAGAACAAGGAATCGCTTGAAGACAGTGAGTTCTCGTTCCCCGAGAGCGGCCTACCCCTCTGCTCCTGCCATACCTACCCCTCCCGTTTATGACCATAATGCTCCCACTCTCCGCTCCACCAGAGATGACATACCTGGCTGCACCCTTCAATGTCTTACCCTCCTTTATTTTTTATTTATTTATTTTATTCCTTCTTATAAGCTGCCCAACTCCCGAGACCCTCGGGGTGGCGTACAACATGTAAGAGGAACATCCTTCCCTGCTCCCAGCATTTACCCTCAGAGGTTTGTCTCCTTTTCCATAAGGCTGAGTTTGCCTCTGCTTGTCGTCACTGCTTTTATTATAGAAAGAAAAGAAAATTATAACAGGCTGAGGTCAAGTTCTAACTGTGCCATTCTTCCTTGCCTAGATATTATAGCTGATGGATTATCACCCCAATTGCATAGCCTTTTATGCGCTGACAGAGAAGTGAGTTCATTCCTTCCAAGTATGGCATAGAAAAATGACTGTTTAAATAAAATGCAGCTACGATTCTAGAGAGTGAGATACATCCTTGAAGGCAAACTTTGTAGATGCACTTGCTGGAAGAGGATACTTTTGATTTGTGTGGCCACCTCATTATACATTTATGTGCTTCAACCTCACAGCAACCTCTTAGTGCCATCAGAATCCAAGAGGCCTATGAATGACCAAGATGCAGACTTTACCTTGCTGGGGTCTATTATCAAGATGTTACTGAGGAAATTAGTACAATTAGAAACAACCCATTAGCTATAATGGTTCTTTGAACACTGCACTGCCTGGGGATCCCAATGGGGCACATTCACTCAAATTAGTCCACATCTGTCCAGGAACAAGCTACCTGCATTATGAAACCAAACATTAAGAAATGTTTAAGAAAAGTTCAAGGATATACTGCATTGTTTTAGCATTACAGAATGTCTGCTGCACACGCGCAAACACAACATACACAATATGTTTTATTATTTCTCTTGCAGAATGATCTTTTCTGTAGTGCAACACATTTGTAGTCATAGGCTGTGGAATAATTAGTATACTTCTAAAAGCTCTGAGGAAATGGAAGACATTTCCTGATCAGCTATATATTGCAAGATTTAAAGCCTGATGTATCAACGTATCAATGATAAAAGTAAATATTTCCCTTTCCTGATCCTTTTGTTTCCTGATCCATTTGTTTCCTTCCCCCTTCCCCCTTCCCCTTCCCCCTTCCCCCTTCCCCCTTCCCCTTTCCCCCTTCCCCTTCCCCTTCCCCCTTTCCCCTTTCCCTTCCCCCTTCCCCCTTTCCCCCTTCCCCTTCCCCCTTCCCCTTCCCCTTTCCCCCTTCCCCCTTTCCCCTTTCCCTTCCCCCTTTCCCTTCCCCCTTTCCCTTCCCCCTTCCCCTTCCCTTCCCCCTTCCCCCTTCCCCTTCCCCCTTTCCCCCTTCCCCCTTTCCCCCTTTCCCTTCCCCCTTTCCCTTCCCCCTTCCCCTTCCCCTTCCCCTTCCCCCTTCCCCCTTCCCCCTTCCCCCTCCCCCTTCCCCCTTCCCCTTCCCCCTTCCCCTTCCCCCTTCCCCCTTCCCCCCTTTCCCCCTTCCCCTTCCCCCTTCCCCTTCCCCTTCCCCTTCCCCCTTCCCCCTTCCCCCTTTCCCCTTCCCCCTTCCCCCTTCCCCCTTTCCCCTTTCCCCTTCCCCCTTCCCCCTTCCCCCTCCCCCTTCCCCCTTCCCCCTTCCCTCTTCCCCCTTCCCCCCTTCCCATTTCCCCCTTCCCCGTTTCCCCGTTTCCCCCGTTTCCCTTTTCCCTTTTCCCTTTCCCTTTTCCCTCCCTTTCAATATTCAGAAAATAAAAGTGATAAGTTAGTTAGTTCACTTTGACCAAGGTTCCATTCCAGGATTTTATAAAAGCACAATGAATTTTGTTCTTAGACAATTGTAAATCATATATGTACATAATAATAAACATGATAGCTAGATACTGACAGCTAATATTTTGCCTAAGTACAGAGGATAAAAGGCTCTTCTTTTACTAATTATTTTCTTGTGAACCAACTACTGTACACACCATCAATGTCACATCTGTTTGAATTGAGTAATATTGAATAATTAATTCATGATCACACCATGCTGTCAAAATTTTCATAAATATATGATTAGCATGTATTTCATTAGATCCAGTTGAATTTGCTGTAGATGTTTAAATATATATATGTGAACATTAGGACAGGAACGGTAGGCACGATTGTGCGCTTATGCACGCCCCTTACCGACCTCTTAGGAATGGGGTGAGGTCGATGGTAGATAATCTGAGGTTGAAGTTTTTGGGGTTTGGGGAAGAAACTACTGAGTCAGGTAAAGTGTTCCAGGCATTGACAACTCTGTTGTTGAAGTCGAACTTTTTGCAATCAAGTCTGGAGAGGTTTACATTAAGTTTGTATCTATTGTGAGCTCTTGTATTATTGCGGTTGAAGCTGAAGTAGTCATTAACAGGTAGGACATTGAGGCAGATAATTTTGTGAGCTACACTTAGGTCAGATCGAAGGCGGTGGAGTTCTAAATTTTGAAGTCCCAAAATTTCAAATCTGGTTTCATAAGGAATTCTGTTGTGAACAGAGGAATGTAATACTCTTCTTGTGAGGTATTGCTGGACATTCTCAATTGTGTTAATGTCTGATATGTAGTGTGGGTTCCAGACTGATGAGCTGTATTCAAGAATCGCTCTAGCAAATGTTTTGTATGCTCTGGTTAAGAGTACAATGTTACCAGAGAAGAAGCTGCGCAAGATTACGTTAATCACTCTTAATGCCTTCTTTGCTATGTAGTTGCAGTGGGCTCTGGCACTCAGATAGTTAGAGATGAGTACTCCGAGGTCCTTTACTGAGTGAGGATCATCATCAAGGTCATGATTATCAAGTTTGTATTTGGTGTTTTGATTATTTTTGCCAATGTGTAAAACTGAGCATTTGTTGATAGAGATAGGTAGTTGCCACTTGTTTGACCATTCAGATATATAGTCAAGCTCTTTTTGAAGGGTTGTAGTATTGTCTGTGGTGTTGAATAGTTTTACATCATCTGCGAAGAGGACGCAGTTGCTTTGTATAATATCACAAATGTCATTTATGTAAAGAATGAAGAGAGTAGGTCCTAAAACGCTTCCCTGGGGAACACCACTGTTAACAGGTACAGGGTTTGATAGAGATGATCCTATTTTAACCACTTGTTGTCTGTTTGACAGGAATGCAGTTATCCATTTGTGTAGGGGGCCAGAGATGCCATAAGATTTTAGTTTTAGGAGTAGTTTGTTGTGTACTACGGAGTCAAAGGCTTTACAAAATGTTTGCATGTTTTTAATTAAGTATCTAAGATTTGAACCACAGTCTGGGTAGGGATAAGTATTGTAAAGTAGTTGGATTATGCATATTTTGATTTCAAACCCCTTTTCATAGATCGATGGAAGTAAGAGGTTACCAAATTTGCAGCTGTGATTCTTTAGTATAAAATATTTTTATCTGTGGCAGAATCCAAATCATTATGAATTTTAGGGTATAAGAAATATGCCACTTGACTTCCAATTTGGAAAAAGTAATGCAACATTAATTAAAACTAGAATATAGGTAATGTTTTTATTGCTACAAAGATGCTTCAACTAATATGAAAGATAGACAAATGATAGACAAAATATATATCCATAATTTATTTGTCTCAACATTCTGTATGGACAGTCAATAGCAATACTTTGACTAAGGAATTACAAAAAATGGAAATGACTCAATATTACTGATAATATTGTTCCAGAGATATTTCCCAGTTCCCAGTAATAAGTTTCTTTGAGTCAAGAGCAGAGTTATTCATTGTGAAGAACCACCTTCTGTAAATAGACTTGGAAGGTAATAGACAACAGCTGTGCAAAAATTTATTCTGGAGATTTGAATCCGAGACAATTTGATTGAAACCCTGAATAAAGTTGACTTTCCATACTGAATGAATAATTTAGATACAATTATTAAATTAAATGATATGCCTCCATTTGGAAGGTAATATACTGAGAGAACTGAATTAAATCAATCAAATATTCTGAATCCTCAAATTATATAGAATAAACATTTTGAATTGGCTAAGAGCTGTCGGCATGTTTTATGCTAAGTAGGCTCAGAAAGATAACCAGCCAACATTATAAAGACTATATAAACTCAAAAGAAATGTCCATCATGATCATAAACCATATTGAACTGAAGTAGATAATTATTTATCTGATGAATACCCTATTTTTCTACTCAATGAATAGCCAAGATGGGTAAGAAAATTTTAAAGAAAATATAAAACATTTTATAAATGCTAACATTTATACCAAAACTAATCTGTGGTGCCTTGCCATGTAAACTCCAGCTCTATCTGGCAGATTTACTGTAGCAACAGGAAAAAAGTTGCTCTAGATTTTGCAGTGAACTCTGTTAAAGTTAACATCTCAATATTTTTAGTTAACTTGCAAAAAACTAAGGTCTTTATGTATGTTTGGTTTTGATCCTCAGCTTAATTTTTATTATTTAATTATTAAATTTATACCCTGCTTTTCTCCAGTTGCTCAAAGTAGTTTACACAGAGATATCCCTTCATTTTTATTACCAAAGCAGCAACCCTGGGAAATAAATTTGGATGAGAGAAAGTGAATGGCCCTAAATCACCAGGTGAATTTCCTTGGCTAAGAATAGACCTGGGTGTTTCTGGTGTGAGACCAATACCTTAAATGCTGTACCACCTTGATTATCTCGGCTTTTGCAAAGTAAACGTAATATAAAAAACGTATTTGTCCTTCAGGTGAAAATGCATGAATTGTGGAAATTTCTCCAGTGAACGCCACTGAAGATTATAAAAGGCTAAAGTCCAGCCCTGAGGAATTTGCATATAAAATCCAGCACAGACAAAATGGCAGAGGAAGAAGAAATAAGAGAAACTATAATTATTTTGACACAGACTTATGCTTGAGCTTAGTCTGATATGAAAAATAAGATTGGACAAAATTTATGTAGGATCCTGAGATTATCATCTTGATCTTTTCCTGTCACATTAAGACCTTTATACTGAATTACGGTGTCTGGTTTTGATTTCAGGACTTTCTACATCATCTGGCAGAGATGATCATCTACATCATTGTGGCAGAGGTCCATAAAATCTCTAGATGATGCTATTTCAGTACTGCTATTCAAGGTTTTAAGAATGGGGTTGAAACGGTTGCCTTTTACAGACAATGGGTGTCCGTAATACTGAAATATGTATCTTCCCAAGCAATGGGCAGATGGTTCAAACAACTGTCTATTTTTTTAATCTGTTCATCCAGGTTGGTGCTAAAATGTCATTCTGGGAGACATTTATTGCAGTGTCAGCCAAATATTCAGTTTATCATCTTCTAAAATTACACTTGGATCTAGTAAATACTGTCATCCAGGGACTCAGGCATTGCAAGCCCAATATTGGCAGGTTATCATAGCAATTCACATCTGTGCTCCATTGAAGGCAGAGCAGCAGGTGCTAGGCACTTTAGCAGAAAGCCTGGAGGAGCTTAAATCATGATAAGAGGGTGTAAACCATCTAATGACAGCAATCCAGGAACAATCCACTCCTCCCAAAGTCCAACTTTTTATATTACAAATAAAGTCTAACTTTTCATATTAACCTTCCAGCCTGAAGAAACCATCAGGGAAAAAACACATTTGTCTGAAGCAACCTAATGAAGATTTCATCTAAATCAGAATGTGAATAATATGAAGTGGTTCAGATGAAAAGTTGAAAAAATGAGATGAAAAGTGAGACAAATACTATCTTGTCAATATCGAGAAAGATAATCTAATAATGAAAAGCTAGAGACAGCATGTGTAATATTATGTCCTGCTTCTATTAGTCCTGTTATGTGAAACATATATTGCCTTTCCAATTATGAAGATCCAGGAGAAGAATTTTTCTTTTTTTGAGGTCTTAGCTAAGTTATATGGTGATCTCACAAATAACCTTATGATCATAGGTTGGTGCACTAGTTTCATGTCATCTGAACGTATGTCTTTACCAGGGGTGGGTTCTACTTACCTTCCCCACCGGTTTGCATTGCGATGGAAGTGCACGTTTTGCGTGTGTGCATCACTTCCCGGAAATGTCCCTCTGCGCATGCATAGAAGCCTTTGCGTATGCACAGAGTTTTTTTTGCAATCCGCGGCGACCAGAGGACCAGTTCGGGAGCAAGGTCATCGCTGCCGGTTTGGCAAGAGACGCCAAATTTCCGCTACCGGTTCTAAAGAACTGGTCCAAATCGGCAGCAACCTACCTCTGGTCTTTACCATTTCTGCTTAACCAAGGGAGACGGCATAGGGTGAATTCAGATGACCCATAATGAGAAATGGTAGAGATTTGTAGACCTGTTCTATGAATCTAATTTCTAAGGTATATAAAGCTCTTGTAGTTTAGACGATTTAAGAGCATTCATGTCTCCAACATTGTTAATCCATGAACTGGGAAATGCAATTTATGATTGGTGGGCTCTGTTTCAACAAAATAACAGAATAGCAGAAGAGATTGTACAATTGTATTTTATTTTTTCCAACATTCTTAGACACTCTAGACTAAATGAAACAATGAATGCTGATTTGGTTAAGCACAAGAAAGAGGAGCTGTGAAAAATAACTAAGCATTCTTAACATTAGCCCAGGAAAAAGGTTGACCATCCCTATACAGAAAAACATGAAATATTTCTAGAAGCATTCATTCTCCTTTGTGATGATGAGACTGTAATAACAGAAAATGCTGGAGAAAAAAGATATCTTATTACATGGGATTTTTTTCAGCTGTAAACCAATGAATTCAACATCACAGTTTTTTTTAAAATAAATGTCACATATAATAGATGAGGACAATGGATCGGTAGAAACAATGTCATCAATCAACAAGTGCTTCATTTCTACCATCTCCAGTAATAATTGCTCTAAAAAATCTATCCAAGAGGGCAAAATGCAAGCACGGAGCACTCTTAAAGAAAATCAAAGCAAGCTAAATGCACTCTGGGATCACTACTGTCACATGTTGGAGACAGGTTGTGATCCATACCACCAACTATCCATGAGGGCATTTGCTTCATTTGATCCTACAGAAGACCACTCCACAAAGTGCAGTGAGGTTGAATATTGAGATATTGACAATATTTGATTGTGTTCAGAGCCAGAGGTGAGAAGACATTTATTCCACACAAGGATACAGTTTATAAAGACATACCTCCTTGCCCCTTTGCCAAATTTGCTTCACTCTAATGGTCACCTTGTTAATAAATCCTTATTGTTGGTGTGTGTGTCCTTTTCTTATTTTTCTTTTGTTCCGCAAAAATTAATCAAGAATATCTCTAAAAGATACATTGGTTTATTGCCACCACAAAGCCCTTACCCAATCTGAATCTTTTTCTCTCTGCTATACCTTTATCTGTCTGCTTGTCCGTCTATATCTCCCTACTGAACAGCACAATCATTTTGTTAACATTTAAACAAATGTGATTAATATTTATGAAATAACTTTAAATGGGTTGAAAACAGGTTTCCTTAATACTTCAGCATTGATCAATTGTCATTCCTTGCTTTCCCTAGTTCTATATTTTTATTTTATTTATTTATTTTGTCAAACATGTACAGGATAGTAGTTGTTTGTATAAACATAAGTAAAAAATTCCGATAAAAGAGGACAATAGGACAGTAGGACAGGGACGGTAGGCACAGTGGTGCGTTTATGCACACCCCTTACAGATCTCTTAGGAATGGGGAGAGGTCGACTGTAGATAGTCTAAGGTTAAAGTTTTTGGGGTTTGGGGAAGAAACCACAGAGTCAGGTAGTGCATTCCAGGCATTGATCACTCTGTTGCTGAAGTCGTATTTTCTGCAGTCGAGTTTGGAGCGGTTTACATTAAGTTTGAATCTATTATGTGCTCGTGTATTGTTGGGGTTGAAGCTGAAGTAGTCATTGACAGGAAGGACTTTTTGATATATGATTTTATGAACTACATTTAGATCAGATTGGAGGCGACGTAGTTGTAAATTGTCTAATCCCAATATTTCAAGTCTGGTGGAATAAAGTATTCTCCATAGTGGGTGGAGCTAGCCTCCAAGAATGGGTTAAATCTGCCCCCTAGCCTATCAGGACCGAGTCTACCAAAGTATAAATAGTGCCTCCTTGGATTGGCACCCCCTCTTTTATCTCGGTCCTAGCCTAGAGGACTTGTGCTTTTCCTGTCTTGGAGGCTAGTTCCATCCAGTGAAAGAGAATTCCAGCAGTCTACTATATTCGTGAGTCTAAGATACCACCAATTAAGTCTCCCCATATTGACAACTGTCAACGTTGGGTTGAGCGCGGTCTGGGCGGCTGCCCGGCCGCTCCGGCCTACTGGCCGAAGAGCTTTCGTCTCCTCGCTTTAAAGAATCGAGACCAGCCTTATTACTAACGGCTCCAGCCCTGACGGTACTTTGACACCTTGCCGATAGGGCTATCCGAAAAAGGGAAAGTGACATTTACGAGCCGCAGAAGCTACACGCTTGAGCGGCCTCCTAATTCCCTGCCTTCCGTCTGAATCATGAGCCGCAGTGCCTGTCATACTTACTGACTTTCGGCCGACTCCAACAGAGTGCACTCTGTCAGGCCTTGTGTCGCTGCCCCGCTAATCGAATTTGACAGGAAACTGCCTTCGTTGGGGCCTGCAGCATTCGGAGAGCCGACCCCAACAGAAACCTCTCTGTCAGGCTCCTCCTATCGACCTCGGCCGTCCCCAGCAGAAGATTTCTGTCAGGCCAAAATCTCAGCACCATCGGTGAAGCACCTGAAGGTTGGCGGGAAGAGCCGTTGATCGCTCCAACGACGATGTCATCATGGTGGCCATTTTGGGTGACCCGGGTGCTGCCTGTTCATTGGCTGGCGTCATTTGACGCAGGGGAATCCCGTGGAGCCGCCTCCCGAGCCGCGCCGCGACTCCGCAGCTGCGAGACTGGTGCAGAGCGCACAAAACCGCCCTCCTAACTTCGGCCGAAGCGCTCCCTTAAGTGAAGCCGAGCACACAGCCGGCTTCTAATCGCGGCCCTACACGCCGGTGTTTTTTTTTCCTGTCCGGGCACCAGCAGTCAGGCTCGACCCAATGGCCGACACCCACAAATCGGGCAAGGCACGGTCCAAGTCTGCCAAGCCTGGCCCAGCCGACGAAGCGCCAGCTGAGGGATCTCAACATACTAACAGAGACAGATCTCCCCTCGCCTCACCCCCCCCTCAGAAGTCCAAGTCTGTGAAGTCCCTCAATAAAGGGGACAAGCATCGTTCTCACCCTAAGGGGGCAGGGGCTCCCAGGGCTCATCAAGAGGGGACTCATAAATCTCCTGGACCATTGCCCTTGCTGGACGCCCCATTATTAGCCCAGGGCCATAGGCCTAACTCCACTTCCCCTGCCAATATATCCCTAGACAATCCTGATATCTGTCTAAGGGAAGGGGACGTGTGGGGGGGTTTCCAGACCAAGCAGACCACCCAGTCACCAGGGTTCCCGTTCAGGTCTCTCCCATGACCCACTTGAGGACCCAGTAGTCCAACAACGGATGAACGAGGCCATCCGCAGAGGCATTGAGGCCGCTGTGCATGCCATGGCTGGCCCCTCTCAGAGACCCATGGAGCAGAGACCTCAGTCACCAGTCCCATTGCAGCCGGTTCATCTTTCATCGGATGACATGGAGGACGAAGAATTCTCCGTCCACAGCTCTCCAATTCCACTGGGGGATTTGGACAAAGAGGAGGGGGAATTGGAGGAGGGTCCTTTGGGAGATGATCACCATCAGCCTCAACTCTCAGAGGATGAGGATTTAGCACCAGAACCTCCTACCTCCACAGCCCTCTTTCACCCCAGTCTCTTTCGGTCCTTGCTTCACAAGGCCAGAGCTACAGCCAACATTCCTCCCTCCCCAGCAGACCCCCAAGGAGCTGCTGTCTCAGAGGATCCCATATTTGGTGAGACCTCGACCTCCCCCACGGAGGTGATCCCTACGCCGAACCTTTTCGTGGCCTCCATTACTAAACAATGGCAGTCCCCTGCCTCGGGGCCATTCCAAATTCTTTGGACAAAAGGTATTTTAACGTCTCCACGCAGCTGGCACAACATCTGCTGGTGCCTTCAGTGGACCCGCCAATCCTGGCCCTGTACTCCAGCGCTCCTGTTCCCGGGGACTCGGATGACCTACTGCGACCAGTACCATTGTAGTCCGTTCTACAATGCACCCACCAGGCGGCAGCCTGGGCAGTTAGGGCCTCTACCACGGCTTCCTTTTTCTGCTGCACATCATTGAAGTGGCTGCATGGCCTTCAGGACCACATTCTGCAGGCAGATACTAGGGCCCACCAAGATATTAATAAATTGATCGCGGCGGCCCAATTTACCTCCGACACCACCCTACAGGCGGGCCGGTTCGCAGCCAGAGCCATGGGGTCCGCCGTCGTGGCCAGGCGGATGCACTGGCTCCGCAGCTGGTCGGTGGACCTCCGCCATAAGTGGAAACTCGCAGCCACCCCGATAACGGGTCAGTCTCTATTTGGACCTGCGCTTGACCACATTACCACCGAAACGAAAGACAAACGCAAAGTGCTTCCCACTTATACGAAGAAATCGTATAACAAGCCAGCTCCCTACCGCCGTGGCCCGAGGGCCCCGGAAACTTCTTACAATAGATACCAGGGCCAGTATAGTCACAACCAGGGGCAGTATGGGGCGTCTCAGTCGCAGTATGGGGCTGCCCAGGGTACGTACGTTCCCCGCCAATGTTCGGCTTCGGATAGATCATCCCGGGGGGGGTCAATCCAAACGGCCCTTTAGAGGTGCCGGTGGTCGCCCTTACCGCCGGTATAAGTAAACCAAATTCGATCCCTCCCATTGGGGGTCGACTGGCAGCCTTTGCCAGTCGGTGGGAGGAAATCACCAATGACGCATGGGTTTTGCAAACCCTGTCGTCAGGACTGTACCTCGAATTTATCTCCACCCCTCCGAGTTTTTTTCTACACTGCCCCGTGTCTTCCAATATTTCCAAATGGGTCCTCGTAGATCAGGCAATCCAGCACCTGCTGGACATTAGAGCCATACAGCGGGTGCCTGAGGACCAGCAGGGGCAAGGATTTTATTCCATCTTATTTGTAGTCCCAAAATCCTCGGGGGGATGGAGAGCAATTCTTGATCTCAAACTCCTTAACAGATACGTGAGGTACAGGAAATTCAAAATGCACTCCCTGCAATCAATTCTGGCGGGCATCAGGCGCGGCGACTTTCTCGCCTCAATTGATCTCACGGAGGCCTACCTCCATATCCCAATTCACGCATCCCATCGCCAATTCCTCAGATTTTGCTATGCAGGGGTGCATTATGAATACCAGGTGTTACCCTTTGGCCTGTCTTCAGCACCAAGGGTATTTACCAAGATTCTGGCCGCCTTGACCGCCCATCTCCGGGCTATTCCCATGCGTGTTCAGTGTTACCTGGATGACATCCTCATTCAGTCGTCATCCCTGTCGCAGGCACAACGTGACATTCAGGTAACCCTCAACACACTTGAACACCACGGTTTTCTCGTTAATTTTGGAAAGAGCCAGTTGTCGCCCTCCACCAGGGTCACCCACCTGGGGGCCATTATTGACTCTCTGGAGTGCAGGGTCTACCTGTCTCAGGACCGGAGAGACAGCATATTGGAATTAGTCCAGCACGTTCTGGCACAAACAAGGGTACCCTTGAACCAGCTGTCTTCCCTCCTGGGTAAGATGATTTCCGCGATTCATATCGCCCTGTGGGCTCATCTGCACTCCAGAGACCTTCAATGGTTTCTTCTCCCTTTTCAGAGGGCAAACCGAAGCAACTCGCCAGCAAGGGTCCGGGTGCCGGTGATTGTGAAGGAGTCCCTCCGATGGTGGTCCTCTGCCGCCCTCAACCAGGGGCCAGTTTCCTAGAGCCGCAGCGGCTGACGGTCACGACGGACGCGAGCACAACTGGCTGGGGGGCCACTTCGAGTCCCACGTGGCCCAGGGCACTTGGACCAGGACAGAGCAATCCCTTCCTATCAACCTGCTGGAACTGAGAGCAGCCAGGTTGGCCTTGGTCTATTTTCAGGGTCATCTAGCGGGCCGTCACGTCTTGGTCCTAACGGACAATGTGACTACGAAGGCCCACATAAACCGCCAGGGAGGGACCATTTCCAAGAACCTCATGGCGGAGGCGATGTCTCTCGGCCTCTGGGCAGAACAACACCTGAGGTCCATCACAGCGGAGCATATCTCCGGGGTGAGCAACACGACCGCGGATTGGCTCAGCCGGAACACCATCGATCCGGCCGAGTGGTCGCTCCACCCGGACCTCTTCCAACAGATAGTCACTCGCTTCGGCCAGCCGGTCATCAACCTCTTCGCCACCCCGGTGAATGCCAAACTGCCCAGGTTTGTCTCCAGGTTCCGGACTCAGGGAGCGGAGAGCACAGACGCTCTTCATTGCGACTGGCCTCAAGGACTGCTCTACGCATTCCCACCCATCCCTCTGATCCCCAAGGTCATCCGGAGGGTCCTGCTGCTGAGGGCGGAGGTGATTCTCCTGGCCCCACACTGGCCCAGGAGGACCTGGTTCGCGGACCTTATGTCCCTGTCCGTGTCACCTCCTTGGCGGATCCCGCTGACAGAGTGGTCGCTTGCCCAGGGGTCAGTTTGGCATCCAGAGCCGCACTGGCTACAACTGACCGCCTGGCGCTTGAGCGGATCACTCTAAGGCACCGCCTAGTCCCGGACAACATAGCCAGCATCATGTTGTCCTCCAGGAAACCGTCTACAGAACGGATTTACTCTGCCACTTGGCGAACCTTCTGCCTATGGTGCGCGAACGTGGGGCACTCGCCAGTTGAACTTTCCATCATTAATGTAATTCAGTTTTTACGGCAGGGACTGGCCAAGGGGCTCTCTCCTAACACTCTACGAAGACAAGTAGCGGCCCTTTCGACCGTATTGTCGTGTCCGCAAATGGATTCTCTCTCAGCCCACCCACTCTTGAGACAATTCCTCAAAGGGGTCACCAATTTATGCCCACCGGTAGTGCATCGCTTCCCCACGTGGGACCTCTCCAAGGTACTCACAGCCTTGACAGTTAGCCCTTTTGAGCCACTGGACACTGTGCCCCTCTCTAATCTATCTTATAAGGTGGCGTTCCTGGTTGCAATTACCTCGGCTCGCCGCATATCTGAACTTGCGGCCCTGTCGGTAAGGGGTGACCTGTGTGTGTTCCATTCGGACAGGGTAGTTCTCCGTTTGGACCCTACATTTGTGCCCAAGGTTAATACACTTTTTCACAGAACTCAGGAGGTTATCCTCCCCGCCTTCTTTCAGGACCCGCGGACGGACTCTGAACGAGCATGGCATATGCTGGACGTTAAACGAGCACTTCAAATCTATCTGCACCGCACTTTCACCTTCCGCCGCACGGAGGCACTCTTTGTGACATTTCGGGCCTCCTCCTTAGGGCGCAAGGCTTCCTCCGCCACGGTCGGCCGCTGGCTTCGTGCTGCCATCTCTTTGGCTTACAAACATTACTAGCCAGGCCGTCCGGACTAACCGCCCACTCCACCCGCAGTGCAGCCACTACCGCGGCGTGGAATGCAAGGGCGTCAATAACTGAGGTCTGCCGAGCGGCCACCTGGTCCTCCCCTACTCCTTTTGTCCGGCACTATAAACTGGACGCTTACGCCTCTGCGGAGGCTGACTTTGGTAGGCAGGTGTTGGGACATGTGGTGCAAGCGGTTGATTCTCCCAGCCAGGATTGTTGAGCCCTCCCTAGGGACACGGGGCTTTGGTATGTCCCATTCTTGGAGGCTAGCTCCACCCACTATGGAGAAGGGACGTTGGTACTCACCTGTGAGACGTCCTTTCTCGTAGGGTGGAGCTAGCCTCCAAGTCCCCCCCCTTACTTATGGCCTGGCTGGGTAAGGATGGTTTCTTTCATCTGTACATAGTTAATAAATTGTCTGGTCAAGGGTGCACTCCCTTCTGTAAATAGTTAATAAATTGTCTGGTTTTGGAAAAGCACATAGAGTCTGACTTGTCCCTCAATCAAAAGAGGGGGTGCCAATCCAAGGAGGCACTATTTATACTTTGGTAGACTCGGTCCTGATAGGCTAGGGGGCAGATTTAACCCATTCTTGGAGGCTAGCTCCACCCTACAAGAAAGGACGTCTCACAGGTGAGTACCAACATCCCTTCTGTTGCGAGCAGAGGAGTGGAGGACTCTTCTTGTGAAATATTTCTGGACTCTCTCAATTGTATTAATGTCTGTTATGCAGTGTGGGTTCCAGACAGGTGAGCTGTATTCCAGAATTGGTCTAACAAATGTTTTGTATGCTCTGGTTAGCAGTGTAATATATCATCAGTCAGTCAGTCAGTCAGTCAGTCAGTCAGTCAGTCAGTCAGTCAGTCAGTCAGTCAGTCAGTCAGTCAGTCAGCCTGCCTGCCTGCCTGCCTGCCTGCCTAATGGGCTAACTTTCAGAATGCATCCAAAATCCAGGACCCATGATTTTTAGGGCTGAAATTTAGCAAAGTTATGGCTGCTTCAGTGTGCAGTTCTGTGTTCAAATGCTCCCTGCCAATTTGCTACAAGGGAAATCAATGTGAAAACCAGCAGGGAGTTCGAAGTTGCCCCTGCTCCCCATGATTTTTTGCACACCCATGGTCATTTTATTTCTTTGTTTAGGTAAGGAAATATCTCTGAAAGGATGACCCAATGACTCATGGGTTATCTAATATATTTATAAACCTGCCACTCACACACACTTTGACGGATATAAATTTTGCTAGCACTCAGGTTCCCCTAGACCTGTCTTTCTGCCCTTAAGAGTTAAAAGTGAAAGTTTTTCATTAGCATATCTAACAATTAGAAAAAAAATACAAAATAAAGCCAGAGTCAGTAAGAATGACTTATGTAGCCCACATTATTTATCCATCTTTAAGCTAATGCCTGGTAGGGTGTCTAAACTCTAAAATATGCATAGGGCACTCAAATTAGAGACCATGGTGCACAGTGTCCCTTGGAGGTCTATCAAATGATTGTCTTGAGCTATATCAGTCAATGGCCCACAGCCTACTTATAACCATGGTCTCCACTTTCCCATGTTCACTGCCAGCAGCTTGGTGAAAACAGATCAGTGATTCAAAACTGGTTCATTGATATTTACAAGTGATAATACTGGTAGCATTAAAAAACAACAACACCTGACAGTATCAAGCAGAACTTGAATTCTTTTACTTATTATGAATTCACATGTACTGATCACTTTGATCATGGCAAGCCTCCGGAGTGCGAAAAACAGCACAACAGGCAATCCGGAAGTCCATTTTTCTGAACTTCCGATTTGCCCGGGCAACACCTCGCATGCCCTCCAATATGGCTTCGCGTGCCACCTGTGGCACGCATGCCATAAGTTTGCCATCACTGATGTAGGGTATGCATAGAACATAAATAGTAATTTATTACAGACAGAGCTAGAGATGATAGCTGATTTGCGAATAGACCATAGAGAGAAAGCATGATCAAATGCTTTATAGTGATCAATGCATGAGAAATAGATACAATCCAAAACATAATATAAAAATTAACTTAGAACTTATTTCATGTCAAATGCAATTGTGATTTTATGGTCTAAGCCTAAGTAATTTATACCACCTTCCTACATATTTGCATCCATTGCCTTATACAGGTTTTTCAGGTGAACCACAGTGGCATCTGAGTGGGAAAGAGAAGATCAAAACCAGCAAGATGGCAGATGGAACATTGTAATACAAGGCCCTACCATTATATATATATGTGTGTCAACATATAGAGAATGGTAGATGCCTGTTGACATCTCTGTTAGATGCCTGTAGAGTATCAGGTACATAGATAAGAAAGAAAGAAAGAAAAAGAAAGAAAGAAAGAAAGAAAGGAAAGAAAGGAAAGAAAGAAAGAAAGAAAGGAAGGAAGGAAGGAAGGAAGGAAGGAAGGAAGGAAGGAAGGAAGGAAGGAAGGAAGGAAGGGGTAGGTAGGTAGGTTAAAATTACCCCATTTCTGTTATAGGAGAATTAACTATGATAGCAAAATAGCAATAAAGTGTTTTTAATAGTTTGACACACCTTTACTAAACATAGATGCAATTTCTCCAAGTAGGGGATACAAATAAGAAGAGGATTTTTCTATTAGGCTAAGCCTCTCTAGACACACAAGGAAAGGTTAATTGTAACATATTAATAAAGTAGTACTTTGTTAATATGTATAAATTAGGTGGTTGATAAAGTTCTGGAAGATTCCTTTAACCTCCCTTCTTTCTGCCCCTTTTTATTGTTCTTTTTTCTCACACTGTATGATTGCAAAAAATAATGTGCTTTTTCCTATCTCCTTGTGAATATTGATACTGCCTGAACTGTAATATAAACACATTTGTTCATGTGAAGATGGCGTAATTCTTTAAGCGGGGCAGTTGCTTCAATAAAGGAAAGGAGAAAGAAAAGAAGGGAAACGAAAATAAGAAGCAGAACTGAAGTAAACATCACAAGTTTATCCAAACATTTCTATTCTTTACTATGCAGCCTTTTGCTGCATAGAATAACTCATACCACACAACATTTTCTACCTCAGTAAAAGCTATGAGAACATTTTGAATTAAATGCTCTCCCCCTCCCTCGATCAATGGACTTGCTGCTGTGAAGTTAACAAGATTAGACCTTTTTGTCAGCTTAAGTTTCTTGGTAGTAATTTCTATTGAACCATTACTTTCCACCCCTATTGCTCTTTCCCTCCCTTTGGCTCACCGTTATATGTAATGGCCTGATGTTTTCATAGTGCACAGTAAATACTTTGTATGGCGATAAACCACTTAAATGACTAGATTCTATTTTGTTCTTACAAGCATCTAGACACACAATAATCATACGTTGGATATAGCAATATCATACAGGTCCGGCAAGTAAATGAAAGCTGAAGCATTTGAATGAATGGAAACCATCTACTCAAGTCTTGTTATCATAACTATTTCCATATGTGTATCTCAGCTTTAACATATGTAACATGAATTTGTAAGGTAGTATAAATGTTTTTTTAACCAGAAAAAAGGAGTTTTTCCCTGAAGTTTTATGTCATGTATGCACATGAACTATGCCCTCTAGTTTGTTAAATCAAATTTCGATAACGTAAGTTGGTGTTGTTAATCACAACAAATTACAACTATTATTAAGAAAAAAACCCTAATCCTTTGCTTACATTTTTGGGCAGACAAAAATGTAATATTTTCAGAGAATCAAATAGTTTTGATTACTATCCATGGAGGTATGTATCTACTGGAATTTTGTAACGTCTAATGAAATTGTATCACAGTTCTATTTGGTATAAAGTGTCTTGGTATTATTGTTGCCCTCACTTTGGGAATATGGCTGATGATGTACCTGGTAATGCTACTGTATATACGAATGCGTCACTTCATTTTCTTGGTCTCCACAAAAATCTGGCTGCTACAAGCTCACATGTGCTCCTTTTTACAGTCCTAGATATTTTAGCATAACCTGTATAGAAGGCCATTCACATTGGTACAATATGATGTTCTACCCTCAATGGTCATTATAGGTACCTTACTCAAGATTGGCACACAGGTTTCTAGACTGTCTTTATATCATACCTTACATTGTGATGTCATTGATCCACTAATTAGTAAAATTCCCAACTATCAATTACAAACAGCAATTGTAAATTAGATGCTGCAAGATCACTACACTGAAACAACTAAGAAAGTTGCAAAATTCCTAATGGTAGGAATCTCTGTTAGAAGCCAGTGTGTTTGCTCTACAACTTGCTAAGCCTAAGTAATTATCCTCTTCATCACTTTCTTCCACAACTCTTGCTTGCTTTGCTCCAAGCCATTCTATTTATAAAGTCATGATACATTTTGTAATACTTTGCTGTGCTTAGTTGAACATTACTCACTTTTGTCCTGTTCTAAACACTATTGGTGGTGTTTTGCTTATTTCTTTTAATTATAAAACTCCCCTCCTTCCCATGGTCTATGGTAAGAGTGTCAAACTCAAGGCCTGTGGGACAGATCCAGCCCATGGGGTGCTTAGATCTGGCCTGCAGGCCCATCCTGGAAACAGCAAAGGACCAGCCAGTGGTGTCTCTGCCAGCGAAAATGGAGCTTGGGAGGGCCACTCTGTTTTTGGCCGTGATGACATCCTGCAATCCTCTGCCAGTGAAAACGAAGCCCAGACAGGCTGCATGCAGCCTCCTCGAGCTCAATTTTTCACTGGCAGAGGACTGCAGGAGGCCATCGCGGCTGAAAATGGAGCCTGGTGGACCGTTGTGGCCAAAAATGGAGTCTCAATGAGTGATGTTGAGCTGCCCCCCGCCCCCCCCCCAAGTCAAACACAACCCTGATGCGGCCCTCAATGAAACTGAGTTTGACACTCCTAGTCTAAATAATATTTCAAGGCAAAATCTGGTGAAATTGATGTGATTTATCAATGTTTACCTCATTTTATCTTTCTGAGAGAATATGTATAAAGGAAGGAAAAACAGAGATAGCCACTTTTAAAATAATGAAAAGTGCAAACTTGAATACTTTTGATTAATAAAGGAAAGCAATGCTTTCCTTTAACTTAAATAGTTGCTTATGCAGACAGTTAAAACAAATGGTCATGCCCCTCTCCAAATAAGGATGAATGATGTCATAGTGCATAGAATTTGCAAAAGAACATTATTATGTCCTTATTGTGTTAACATTCCATTGAAATTAATCTGTTAATTTCCCATTCAGGTCATTATTTCAAAGTCTTTCAGTTTTAGTCTAATTAGTTAAATCAGATTTATATTCAATTAGCTGACCTCTAGATGATCTAGATTTTGCTTGAAGATAATTTTTCCTTTTACACGAATCTCCGTTCAATATAATTGTTTCATTGTTCTGTTGACATATTGTAATTTTCATACGAAAGCATGCCACATCCTGAGACTGTCTGTCATCCTATCCTATACTCACCCAAATATACACATTGCCCCTTTTTTTAATTGATAGCAAAGATTAGAGAAATATGACACTTTCTCACAGAAATAGAAATAAACAGCAACTTGCTTATTGGAAAAGGAGATGAGAATTTATTTATTTAGTGAGATTTATATACCGCCTCACAGTGCAAGCACTCTCTAAGCGGTTTACACCAGTAAGCAATGTATATTTATATTGCCCCCAACAATCTGGGTCCTCATTTTACCTACCTCGGAAGGATGGAAGGCTGAGTCAACCTTGAGCCGGTGAGATTTGAACCGCTGAATGATGGAGACTTAAAAGAGAAATAGGGAGAATTGACTGGCAAGTCAAAATGGATATTGGACAGTGTTGGCTGTTGAAGGCCTGTTGGTTCCCAGAGAGGCTGGGTCAAGATTCCTGAAGATCAGCTGGTTGGAGATCTAAACACTACTGAAGAAAGAAGAGGGACATTAAAGTATAGGATTTACTGGTACAAATAGCTTCCAGGGCGGCTGCAGAGGGAGATACTGAAGAGACAGATATTGCCAATCCAAGAGAAATTGCACATCAGTGTAATTAATCCCTTACTTAACTTTAAGTAGGAAGTGGGAAAGGAATATAGAAACTGCATAACATATATTTAGGCAACACTGTAGGGAGTCCACATATATTCAATTGAAAGATAATTAACTTTAAAATGCATGGTCAGATGCTCACAAATAAAGCTGTGTTTTATGGCTTTGCTGCTGCTTTGCTACTGATCATTCAAAAGGGAGACAGGATAGTGGTGGTGGTGGGGAAGTTTTTATGCATTTATTTATTTCTCTGTTACAATACAGTTTATAATAATAAAGAAAATTTCAGAAGAATTATAAATTCAAATAATCATGCAGTCATTAAATATTACCTGAAAGATATTACATGCAGTATGTGAAAGCAAAGCTTGATACTTGCCTTATTTTATTTATAAAATGCAATAGCATTGAAATAGAATAGAATTTCCTATCTCCTTTTCTACTTATGATTACCACCTTGTTGCATGTATCTTTACGATTTATATTGTTTTAGTTTCCTAGTATGATTTTGATTGCTTATGTAGTATCCTATGACTATCACTAAGTGTTGTATCTTATGATTCATGATGAACGTATTTATGATGACTATTATCATGATTTATCACTTATATCTTTATGTACACTGAGAGCTTATGCACTGAAGACAAATTCCTTGTGTGTCCAATCACACTTGGCCAATAAAGAATTCTATTCCATAAAATTGTAAGGAGATTGTCATATCTTCTGATATGAATCAAGTTGCAAGAACCCATGAAGCCTGTATGACCATTTATCTGCTCTTCAAGCCAAGATGCTTGGGGTTGTGATCATTGGAGATACTACTGTCAAAGAAATTGCAAACTTGGAGATCCCTTCTTCTCAAGAGTGCTATTGCTAACATTTGAGAACATGGTTTACCTGTCTTGTACTGCCTTAGCAAAATTATGTATATATGGCTCTGTTTGCTATTAGATATAACGACACAAAAATCTATCTCCGGCATTGCCATATGTCCTGGGATTGAAACAGATGGGATTGATTTTTTTTATTATGTCTAAGTCAGAAGGCATTTTTAAGTTTGAAAGTTGTAGTGGAGCCCTTTTATAGTTACTTTCTTTGCCGACTAGAATGTTGAGGGCTCAACTGGGTATGGCTGTCACTTGTAATATAGTGAGAAGTGCAAGGATCTTCATGTTCTATAATGATCTGAGACGCTTCTGTATCCCTCTCCACTGATCTGAAAAATAAGCAATTTCAGAAAAGTCATCATGAGAATGGCTTTGGTATAGTGAAATATTTAAGAGTTTAGAAAAAGGGAACTGGGGAGGGGGAAATTACAACAGTTTCCAGATCGGTATAATTGTCCTACCACAAGATCAGGGCCAAAAGTCTTTTTCTTCTCTGCATTACTCTGAAGCTGAATATGATGTTATTGACTACCCCAGTGTTTATGTACATAGTCCCTTTTGAGATAAACATTATGATCTGGCTGGCTCACATATATAGAAGCCCACCGGCTAAGGTCTGTTGAAACCATGCAAGCAATGATCTGCAATGTGCCAGAGACAGAATATTCAAGTTACTGGAAATGCCATGCTATCCCACAAAACTAGCTCAATGCAATCAGCTGCTGCTAATAAAGCACAACATATTCAAGTAAATGATGTGCATGTGCCATAAAAACTGGTTTGTTCTCCCATAGTGGACTTTCCATATATTGACATGATGCGTTTATTACATCTATATCCTGCCTTTCTTACGACAAATGTGAATCCTCCCATTCAGTCATTTACTAAATGATGTTCAGTTTGAACATAGAGTCATAGGGTTGAAAAGGACCTTGGCGGTCTTCCAGTCCAATCCCTGACCAGTGCAGGAATCCTCACACCACTCTGGACAAATGGCTGTCCCATCTTTACTTTGAAGACCTCCAGTGACGGAGCACCCACTTCTTCAGAAGGAGACCATTCCACAATGTAATAGTTTTTACAATCAGGAAATCACTCTTAGTTCAAGTTTGTATCGCTCACTGTAAAGCTTCTATCCATTGGTGCAGCTGTTCACTTTGAGCAAATTAGTTGTATTACGTGCCCCCATCGTAATGGTTAAAATCCTAACCATTAAACAGCAAAGTTTCATATTCTAAAAAAAGACATTTCTGCTCCACTATTTTTTAAAGTGTTACACTTCAAAAGCTTAAAGCTGCTATTGTTTTCCTCTGCTCCCACTTCTGTCATGCAAGAGGAGACTTCATGATATTTTCCCGTCCCCTTGGCTCTGTTACCATTCCAAGAAACTTCCACTGTTTGAAATCTGTTACTGAGTGTTTTCTACCTAGATAATTAGGTGGTGTGGAATCCTGGAAAACCACACAATATCAAATCTTTGAGTTGGAAAGGGCCATTTGAGCTACCAGGTTCAATCTTCTGCTCAATGAAGAAATAAACCAAATGATCCCTAACAGATTATTATCTAGACCAGTGATGGCGAACCTTTTTTTCCTCGGGTGCCGAAATAGTGCACGCGCGCGCTATCACATGCGTGTGCGTGCCCACACCCATAATACAAAGCCCCTCACTCGCCCCACCCCCCTGCGCATGCGTGCGTGACCCATCCCACTCCCCCGTTTCCTGACTTCCAGTGGGCCCGGTAGGCCCATTTTTCGCCCTCCCCAGGCTCCAGAGGCTTTCTTGGAGCTTGGGGAGGGCAAAAACGCTCCACCCCCGCCACCCTGGAGGCCCTCCAGAGGCCGAAATCGCCCTCCCAGAGCCTCCGTGCGAGCCAAAAATCAGCTGGCGGGCACGCACATGCGCACTGGAGCTGAGCTAGGGTAACGGCTCACGTGCCGGCAGATATGGCTCCGCGTGCCAACTGTGGCACCCGTGCCATAGGTTCGCCATCACTGATCTAGACTCTGTTTGAACACATTCGATGGAAGGGGAATCTACCATCATCATAAGTAATTGATTCCTCAGTTTGTCCATCCTACCACTAGGATGTTTTCTTCACATTCAACTGGAGTTTGCCTTCCTGTAATTTAAGACCATCAATTCATGTCCTATCCACTAGAAAGTCTCATAATTTAACAGGAAAAGTATACAGAAGTAGATAGTACAGAACAGGCATATCCCTGCACTCTTACTCATGGGTAAGATGACTATGTGGGTCCTATAGGAAATCGATTTCAAAACTAGGCTGAAATCCTACAAATACTTAACCTGAGCCTTAACTCCATTGGAAATACTAGGACTGTCTTCCAAAGAGACACACATATAATTGCTTGGCATATGAAATAGCAGTGCCTCAGTCCATAGAGTTCACTAATGGTCTGGACAACATTGTAATTAGACAATCTTTGCAATTTTGATTGTATGCTTTCCCACTGATGAATAACTAACCTTTGAAAGAGTTAGTGTCTATATATACTGTATTTTTCAGAGTATAAGACGCACCGGAGTATAAGACACACTTTAGTTTTGGGGGAGGAAAACAAGAAAAAAAATTCTGCCTCTGCCTCCCAGCAATTTCCCTCCCAGCAAACAGCAAACAGTACAGATGATATACACTGTTTGCTGTGTATTTCTGTGCATGTGTGCCTGACCCATAGAAATAGCAAAGAATTGGAGAAATGTACATTATGGCAGTATATTAATGCCAGAAAGTTTTCTTAAATGTAGTAACTCCTTTCAATTATTTAAATAGATCTACTCCAAACATGACTAAGTCAGGGTTTAACTCAGCTGCCTTATCTTAATACTAAAACAGGACACTATTACATTTCAGACTATACTTGTACAGATACTGTTAAAAGTGATGTGGCAATAACAACAACAACAATAACAATAACAACAATAAAAATAACAACAACAACAATTTTCTGGAAGTATACATTATTCTCTGCTATTTAAAAGAAGATACAAAAGCACTGGGCCTCTTCAGAGCAAGCATTTATTTTAAAAGCTTCTTCATTTTGTTAAGTTGTCTAGAACAACAATAAAGCAGTCTTTAAAAAATAAGTCTAATAATTTGAACATTCTACAGACATTTATAGTTATTAACTTACCTCCTTGCATCCAGTCTGATTAGCACAAGAAAATAAAATTCTGCCTCTGCCCCTCCCTTCCAGCAATTTGCCTCCTTGCAGCTAGCCTAGTTTCAGTTTCATTTTAACACGTGGCCTGCACGCCTCAGTCAGCTGTGGGTTGGGAGGCAGATAATCACTTCCTTGTGCTAATCAGGCTTTGCACTGTTTGCTGCAAGGAAGTAAATTGCTAGGAGGCAGAGGCCAAAGAGTGGGGGTGGCTGGGTGGGCTACATTCAGTGTATAAGACGAACCCAAGTTTTCACCCTCTTTTTTGGGGAAAAAAGGTGCGTCTTATACTCCGAAAAATACAGTACTCACTTTATACCTTCAGTTAGAGAAAAGGAATGTCTTCATTAGCAATGGACATTTGGGACATCTGTGGCAGACTATATGAAGAGTTTTAATTATGTATCCATTGATTGTCAACCTACAGAATCTGTTAAAGAAGGAAAAAATCCAGACTTATCCTATTGGGCAAATGTATTTGGCCAAACTTTGTTTTAAGACTTTGGAGAAGTCAAATGTTTCTTATGTCCTTCCCTTGGAATCCTCTGATGTCTTCCCAGGAGTTTTTGAAAGTGACTGAAGAAAAGCAGTGATTCAACTGAAATATAGGATATTGTAGCTACAGGCACATCTGCTGCTCAAGAAGTAGATTTTTTCCCCTCTTTGGAAAGAAAATTACATGCATTGGAGTAGTTATATTTTATAACAGCTGCATTCTTTATGTTATTGGTTCATGACTTGCTGAAGGGAAAAAGAGAGATGTAAAGTTTTAATATGATGAAATGTCAGATGAAAGATAAGATCCTAAACAACAACAGCAATAACTATTAAACCAGCATCATCTGTTCTGTCTAGAAGGTTCATTCTGAGGACTCCAGTAAAAATCTTTCCTGGGTCTGTTATTTAACTTTTTAAAGTGGAGATTCCAGAGCCTGTGTATAAAGTACAAACTACTTGCTATTCATCTTCATATGAAAGAGGTGTCAGACAATAAATTGCAATAAGCATTTATTCAGATGGATCCTTATTTCTTATTCAGTTCTTACAGCCACTATAAGATCTGCACAAGTAGAACAAAACTTGGAGTTACTGTATGTCTTTAGTTCCATCATTATGGTTCAACATGTTGAGGGGTAGCTTTCTCCAAATGTAGAAGTCTGGAAGATTAGTATTGGCTTAAATCATCTGCTGCTTGGTACTGAGAAATCCAGCCTCTCTGGTCAAAATGCCTCCTACAGAAAAGGAGTCAGATTATTTCGATTCATAAGGCAGAAGATTAACCAACCATCTTTCCTCCAGCAAAAATACAGCAAATTATTAATATTTTGCTAATCATCAGCCTTTCATGGTGCCCTAGATCTGCTGCTAGAAGCAGCTGCTTCAGCCTAACTAAGAGATGGGCTGCTGTCAGGTGTGAAAAAATAGGTCCCATGTGAGGGTTCAAATTAACCAATTTATTGCTAAAAGTCTATGCACAAGAATCTTCTCAGACTAACCTTTAACACCTGGTAGGAACTAAATAAGGATCAACAGCTTCAAGGCTTAACAGCTTAGTTTGCTTGTGGTTATGCAACCATTCTAAACTGATACCTCTTTTAACTCCTTCCCCGGCTCTGCCAGTCTTTTCCTACAGCTGCCTTTAGCATGCAGAACTGACCCAACCAGTTTGAAAGGACTTTCCCATCATTGTAAACCATTACTACATTTGGTGGTTGCTTGCTCTTTTCTCATTAAGGGAAAATTGATAACTATGAGCAAGCCAGCAGAAATCAATTCTGCTCTCACTCATGTAGGAATATAGGCAAAATTAGATACCCCACGCCCTCTCTTCACTTCACTCCATCTTTCCTGTTTAAGGGATCAAGAAGAATGACTTCTTAAAAAAGCGGGTTAGAAACCATACCTCTCGCTCTTATTTTAAGAGAAAGATGGTGGCAGGAGATGAGATTATCTCTTCAAATCTCCACCGCTGATATCATCAAGTCTGCTGAGAAGAGAAAGTATGGCCCTCCATTTTAACAAATGGTAGGTTGTGTAGTGAATTGGGTGATGGTCCTGGTGGAAATAGGTACTGTAAGAACTGTTACATAAGGAAAGAGGGCTAAAACATTCCTTATGTCCTGTGAAGAAAGGTACTATTTGGAAGAGAGTCAGGAAGGCTGTTCCTTGATTTACTGGGCATCAGAGAAAAAGTAAAGCACAATCAGGCTTGCCAGATTCTGTAACCAGTGGTGGGTTCCTACCGGTGTGGTCTACTCCGCCGTTCCGGTAGGGGCCCACCGATTGCGCAACGACTCCAGTGCTTTCTTTGCCGGTCCGTGCACGCTGCCATCTTTTTTGGGAATTTTTCACGGTTTTTGGCTCTCTGCGCATGCGCGGAAGTGAAATTGTCCTTCTGCGCATGCGCAGATAGCCGAAATCGTGCAAGAGAGTATGTGCATAGCATGTGCATGCGCATAGCATGTGCACATGCGCACGTTGCTATGTGCACCGGTAGGAGAAGGTAACTGTAACTATATCTTATTCTGAAGATAAGTAACTATTTTATATATTTTAATATTTATAAATAGTAAGTATATATTAAAGGATATTAAACATTTTGCCTCCCTCCCTATTTTGCTCTTAATAGGGGTGTGAAAGAGAAGTCTGACCGTTGGCTGACAGTAAATATAAGCTGTCACAATATCTTGTACTTTCCTTTATTGTTGATGCCAAATATTGTTATTTGTAATTGGATAATATAAATGTTATAATTGGAAATATTTTGGCTGGAAAATGGTAAAACATAACAATCAAGGCGCATTTTTCAGAAAAACAGTTGAAACAAATATCAGATTCAGCCAAAGATGCCAAGTAAAAATGAGTGTTGAATGATGTACAAGAAGTGATTGTAGTAGATGTAGCATGTAAAGAAAAGATTCTGAGAGTTTTCATATCTCAGCAGTAGGGCCAAGCATTTTTTTCAGTCTGGAAGTTCCCCAAAATCCTGACCAGGAAGATAGTAGCTGAAATGGTGCTAAACAGAGAGGAAGAGGACAAAAGGCAGAAGTGTAATGGTGTGGAAATTTGGGTTGAGATATCAAGGGATCACTGCAGAGGTATAAAATGATTAATTTTTTTAAAAAAGGAAGAATAAATGGGAAAGCAGGAGCTTCCATGGTGTGTTGGATGAATGAGATGTGAGTTATCAAGCCAACATTTTCACTGTGCTTGGATGTGATGCTTTTCAACATTTGCAACTGAGCACAGATAAGGAAGATGGATATTTGAAATAAAACCTCATTAAGGAGAAAATAACTTTTTCTATATATTGTTGGAGATTAAATGCAATTAAACGAGAGAAGAGAGATTGCAATTAAAAGGAAATAATACAGCTGTATAATTGCTTTGAAAAGTTGTTTTGTCAAAAGTTTAATATGTGGATCTGTTGAAGGCATAAACATTTTTGTGCCAGATCACATTTGGAATTTTGTGTCTTTGAGTATAAGAGCTGAAGCTTTACATGTGACAAATCTTGGTTTGCTTAATGAATTTTTGGAATATCCTCATGAATCTTGGAAAGTGACAGCCAGCTTTCAGCAGGGATTATCAATTTGATTTTTGTATCCAGAATGAATTTTAGCTACAAAATTGTAACCTCACTGCACAAATGGACAAATCTCTTAAGAGAATGTCAGATAAGGTTTTATCCAGGTTTGGATCCATTTTTTTTGAACAATAAAATGGATCTGTGATCCTAATTTAATAAAAAAATGTTTTGACTGATGCTGTACTATGCACCTCCCCCCCCCCAAATGCTCAGGAGTATAACTTCTGCTTCATGTTTTTTGAACAATGCTCATGGGAAATGTATGGTATTTTATAATGCATGTGGCTATTTCAAAATACACAGATTGACCAAATATGGAAAATAGTCATCCCATTTCTGTTTCCTTCTGTGGCTCCTACTTCTTCTCTATCCCTCCATCCCCTATCAAATTGGTTGTCTTCTCCTGTGATAGTTTAGTATTCAAAGGAAGATTGTAAAACAAGTAGACCCTATCATCTTAGTTGACATTAAAGGAGCTTGTTTGGCTAGATTAAATTCTGAGACAAAAACTGCCTCCAATATCTTGCCTACCCATTCTTTTAGAATTAAGAACCATCATGTTGGACAATATCACAGCTTAGGATCCCCCCTCCCCAGTTACCTAATGTCCATGAGACAGAGAAAAAATGCTCCAAAGTGCTATTTAAATCATGTCTGGTTTGGACATCCTATAGTTGCAAACCTATGAACTGTAAGGATGTTTTCAGACAAGCCATTCTGCCTTAATTACTGAATTTTAAAGGCAGTCCTTTCCACCTATAAATGTTCTTCTTTTAAAAATTACTCCTCCTTTCCTTCAGGACTTCATCCACCCACCTATCCTCTACACAATGAAAGATTGGAGAGTTGGACAATGTTTTCAACTGGTAATGCTAATCTCATCTTAAAGCGTACAAATGAATAAATAGCTTATTTTTGAATGAATATGGTCCAGCCTTGCACTGCACTGCAATTTAATTGCACACAATGAATTTTTAAAACATTTTCAGTATGCAAGCATGCTGAACTGTGACAGGTTTAGAAGATCTCAGGACTATGTTTGGGTGCAGGGGTCATGTGATATTTGCTTTTGAATTCTTTTTTTAAAGGTTTAAACTCCTCTTCTATCCAAAGGAACAGCTCTGAAACCAAAATGCAACACATCGAAAGGATGAAATGTTTAATAAAAAGAAGTGGCCAAATAAAATAGCACAGTTCAACAACAAAAATGGAAAGCACAGTTCAACAATAAAAATGGAAATCCAGGCAAAACAGTTGTTTTCTACTATCCTATACATTTTGAATGTGTCCATTAGTCTGTTATATATTGAGAATGATTTACTTGGTCGAAATTATGTGCAATATGAAGGAAATGTTATAACCTCAATATCTGTATAACACAATGATTTACTTTTGCTATTTAATTACTTTCTATAATGCCATACCATTCAACAGACATTGTCCTTTCATATGGCACAGCAATTGTAAGAAGACTTCAATTTCTGTGTGCCAATCTGCATCTGACAGCAGACAAAAAATTCAAAGCAACAGCATTTTCCCACGGGAAGGATTATTACAATTAATTTCAAAATCTTGTTTCAAATCCATCTGAACTCTTAATCCATTTATGACTTTCCAAAAATCAACATCCTAATCACCCCTTTGCTGTTTATTCATCCCAAAATATTTTTAAAAAATGTTCTTAAGCTTATCTTTAAAACTTTTGTGTGTGCAAAGTATTAAAGCAGACCCACCTGGTGTTTATTATCAGACTTGTTGATTGGACATTCTTAATACTTGTAAAGCATTTAAAAAGCAATTTCTAAAAGTAATTAAGAAATGAAGTCTGACATAATGTTTTATCCATAAGGCTACATTGTGGCTGTGAGCTTGTTGGAAATCACTTGACTCCCAAGCTGTTCCATTCAGGTAGAGATTAGGATACATACCCTCAAATCAGGAGTCATTGTTGGAATTAGATAGAGGCACTTACTCTTGGGATTTGATAGGCCCCCACCCTCTTAGCCTTCTGGAAGGCCATAAAGAGTTGGTCTTCCTTCAGGTGCTTGGCTGGATGATGTTGTAGTCTGGAGATAGTTGTGTTGGAGTCATCAGAGGAGTATGCCTGTGGGATCAGGTTTTATTGTTTTTATTGTGTTTTGTGGTTTATTGCTATCGTGAGCCATCTAGAATTGTGTTTTTAAGAATGGCAGCCATATAGTAAGTAAGTAAGTAAGTAAGTAAGTAAGTAAGTAAGTAAGTAAGTAAGTAAGTAAGTAAGTTTAAGTTTAAGTTTAAGTTTAAGTTTAAGTTTAAGTTTAAGTTTAATTAAATTTATATACCGCCCCTCTCCAGGGGACTCAGGGCGGTGAACAGCCAAGTAAAAAACATTAAAATACATTTAAGCCAAATAAAAACATTAAAATACATATTAAAATAAAATATTCAATGTGGCCCTAATTTAATACAATTAAAATTTAGTAAAATCTTAAAATTTTAAAAACCCCAAAAACTTTTTCACGCCAGCCCGGCTTGATAAAAATAATATGTCTTGAGGGCACGGCGGAAGGTGGACAGGTCGTGGATGGTTCTTAAGTCTGGAGGGAGCTGATTCCAGAGGGTGGGTGCTCCCACAGAGAAGGCCCTCCCCCTGGGCGTCACCAGCCTACACTGCTTGGCTGATGGCACCCCGAGGAGGCCCTCTCTGTGGGAGCGCACTGGTCGATGGGAGGCAGTTTGTGGCAGCAGGCGGTCTCGGAGATACCTAGGTCCAATGCCATGGAGCGCTTTAAAGGTAGTAACAAGCACCTTGAAGCGCACCCGGTAGACCACCGGAAGCCAGTGCAGCTCGCGCAGGAGGGGTGTTATATGGGAGCGCCAATTAGCCCCCGAAACCACCTGCGCAGCTGCATTCTGGATCAGTTGGAGCCTCCGGGTGCTCTTCATGGGGAGCCCCATGTAGAGAGCATTACAGTAGTCCAGATGCGACGTGACCAGGGCATGGGTGACTGTGCACAGGGAATCCCGATCCAGAAAGGGCCGCAACTGGCGTATCAGGCGGACCTGATAAAAGGCCGCCCTGGTCACAGCTGTCAGATGGTCCTCTAAGGACAGCTGTGGATCCAGGAGGACACCCAGATTGCGAGCCCTTTCGACAGGGGCTAGAGACTCGCCCCCGATAGTCAGAGATGGAATCATCTGACTATATCGAGACGCTGGGAACCACAGCCACTCCATCTTGGAAGGGTTGAGCCTGAGTTGGTTTCTCCCCATCCAGATCCGCACAGCTTCCAGGCACCGGGACATCACTTCAAGGGCATCATTGGGGTGGCCTGGGGTGGAAATGTACAGCTGTGTATCATCGGAGTACTGATGGTACTTCATCCCAAAGCCACGGATGATCTCACACAGCGGCTTCACATAGATGTTGAACAGAAGGGGCGAGAGAATCGACCCCTGGGGCACTCCATATGTAAGAGGCCTCGAGGACGACCTCTGCCCCCCTGCCAATACAAACTGCGACTGGTTGGAGAGAAAGGAGGAGAACCAACGAAAAACGGTGCCCCCTATCCCTAACTCTTCCAGCCGGTGCAGCATGATACCATGGTCGATGGTATCAAAAGCTGCTGAGAGGTCTAATAGGACCAGGACAGAGGAACAACCCCTGTCCCGAGCCCTCCAGAGATCATCAGCCAATGCGACCAATGCCGTTTCTGTGCTGTGCCCGGCCCTGAAACCCGACTGGAACGGATCTAGGTATGATGATTCCTCCAAGTACTGGGGAAACTGTCGTGCGACCACACTCTCAACAACCTTCGCCACGAAGCGAAGGTTGGAGACAGGGCGATAGTTAGCTAAAATTGCTGGGTCCAGGGAGGGCTTCTTGAGGAGAGGCCTCACCACCGCTTCTTTCAAAGCCGTGGGGAAATAACCCTCCCCCAAAGAAGCGTTAATAATTCCCTGGAGCCAGCCTCGTGTAACCTCCCGGGTAGCCAGCACTAACCAGGAGGGACACGGGTCCAATAAACATAGTAAACATAGTAAGTAAGTAAGTACCGTATTTTTTGGAGTATAAGACGCACCTTTTTCCTCCCTAAAAGTGGCTGAAAATTTGGGTGCGTCTTATACTTTGAATGTAGCTTTTTTTCCAGCCCTAACTAGGTGCTAACAGATCTTCCCAGCTCTTACATTGCAGGCTTTTTCATTGTTACTCTCTCCAAATAATGTTTTTCCAGCCCTAAGTCTTTGCAGAATTTTTTTTCATTGCTCTACTTGCTCCAAATAAGTTTTTTTCTAGCCCTAACCAGGTGCTATCTATCTTCCCAGCTCTTACCGGCTTGCAGGCTCTTTCATTGTTATTCTCTCAGAAGAAGGTTTTTTTAAGTCCTAACCAGGGGATAAAATAATGTGCTAAGCTGACCAGACTGCTAGCCAGATGAATACCTGGTAGGCAGATTCTTTTCCCCTATTTTCCTCCCCAAAAACTAAGGTGCGTCTTATACTCCGGTGCATCTTATACTCCGAAAAATATGGTAAGTAAGTAAGTAAGTAAATAAATAAATAAATAAATAAATAATGACTGGATACTCACCCAGAAATTTTGTTTTCAAGAAGTATGAATTGTTATTCCCACACCAATGTTATAGTGTGATTTTGCCATTTGGTAGGTCACCCAACATCTAGATCAGTTTCAAGAGCCTCTATGGACAACATGGTATGGGAGCATTCCTTTAATAGAATTTTGAGTCCAAAGCATAAAAAGCCAATCCTACATGTTGAACTTCCATTTCTGAAGTCTCTTTGGCCTGAAGGCATTTCTTCAGAAGTGTTGTCCTTGTTTCTGAATTTTATAAGTATGATCATACAAATAGCTGAGGTTGCTTGAATGTGTCTTCCCTTTTAAGAGTTATGATTTGATTAAAAAGTTGTCATCAGTCATTAGGTAATTTGTTCATTACTTTGTTCATTACATAAACAACTAAATGATAATAATTAGCAAATGTAGAGTTAATGTCAAATTCATTTTGTCACCGGGCTTTGGTTTAAGGTAGATGGCTTCAGTTAATTTTAATTTTTTACAAATGGCATCATGTAAGGATTTGGCTAATTGATTTTAAGGGCAAAGCAAGCATGAAAAAACCAGTTTAAAAATTCATTGGGCATTTCTCAGATAGAAAATGAGTCTGAGATAAATGGCAAAAAAAAAATCACCAAATAATTCCTCCAAACTTCTGATCATTCACATAGGCATTAGAGAAAAACTACTTTTTAAAAAGAGCTGCCAATATAATAATAGGCAACAAAGAGAACACTCAATTAAAAAATAGGAAAAGAATGTTGAAGTAAGCATGCAAGAAAACTTGGCACATGTGAATTGAGTCATGCTTTTGCAGAGGCCATGCCAGGAATCTTCCACATTAAGTGTAATGTTTTCTTCATTGAAAAGATGATATCTACCTGAATTCAGATTCTTCCACCAGCCATATCACATGATTGCCATTTAACCAGTCAGGGATCATGGTGACAGTAATGAACTCTGAATTATGATGGAAAATGAGGGAGCCACGGCAGCATAGATAAATGGGGGAGGCAGGCTGCTAATTAGATCTTTCTTGATAAATGATGATTTATTTATTTTATTTATTTATTCGAAGTTCTTCTATGCTGCCCTACTCCACTCAGGACTCAGAGCGGCGTACAACACTTTAGGGAACATCAAATAAATTGTTAAAAACAATTTAAAACAATTTAAAAAACATACACATCATACATACATGGGGGAGACGTCAGATGGAAGGTCATCTCAAAATCACCCCACCTGCAGGAAGAGCCATGTCTTAATGGCTCTTCAGAAGGCCAGCAGGGTGGGGATGATTCAGATCTCCGGGGGGAATTGGTTCCAGAGAGCTGGGGCCCCTACAGAGAAGGCCCTCCCCCTAGGCCCCGCCAGTCGGCACTGTTTGGCTGATGGGACCTGGAGGAGATCCACTCTGTGGGACCT
Source organism: Diadophis punctatus similis (assembly GCA_023053685.1). Lineage (NCBI taxonomy): Eukaryota > Metazoa > Chordata > Lepidosauria > Squamata > Dipsadidae > Diadophis > Diadophis punctatus. The sequence continues at coordinate 68,977,463 of JALIGW010000001.1, read as the reverse complement.
AACCGGTCGAAGGGAAGTATGAGGTAGGATGCGGTCCCGGAGATAGCCTGGTCCTAAGCCATGTAGGGCTTTAAAGATGATGATCAACACCTTGAATTGTACCCGGAGACCGATGAGCAACCAATGCAGCTGGCGGAGTATAGGTGTTACATGAGTGTATCTTGAAACGCCCACCACAGCATGCGCAGCCGCGTTTTGCACCAATTGAAGTCTCTGAATACTCTTCAACGGTAGCCCCATGTAGAGTGCATTACAGTAGTCCAATCGCGAGGTGACAAGGGCATGAATGACCGTGAGTAGAGCCTCCTTCTCCAAGTATGGTCGCAATTGGTGCACCAGGTGAACCTGTGCAAAAGCCCCCCTAGTGATAAATGAAGTTCATTCTCCACTAGCTTTTAATGGTATAATTACAGAGTGATGAATATATAGAGGAGGTTTTTCTGTGTGTGTGTGGATAATGTATAAATGGGTGATGTGGATATAGATTGAATCAAAGTTAAATTTATTTATTTATTATTTGTATTTATATGCGACTCAACTCCGCAGGGACTCTGAGCGGCTAAATCATGTCCCTTTCATCTAAGTAAGAGATGGAGACTATGTAGGCAGCTTTAAGAGAGACATTTTGGCTTGGCTCTAAAACTTCCTGTGTTCAGTACAATTTACTAAAAGACTGCTAGCCTTCTTAAAAGGCCACCCACCTACATATAGTAATATTAACTAGACAGGCCTGTAACTACAAGTAAATTGACCTTATGAGCTTGACTGAAGCTTCTGTCATTTGCACATGGAAAACTGGTCACCACACTACTTTACCATTTTACCTGCCAAAACTTTATCTTCCTATTACAGGAAATGATAGTGATCTTATTGCAGTTCTTCATTGAAGTCTGGCTGAAGTGACATGCAACAGGACAAGGTAAAATGATGGTTACAGTTATTTAAGCAATACCTTGGCATCAGGTCATGAAATATTGCAAAAATCCATCACAGAAAAAAAAATCCCTGGACTTCCGTTTTAATAAATAAGTCCTTTGAAAGGACCCCCCAAAAATAATAAAAAAAAAACTACACAGATTTTCAAAACCAATCCCAAACAGAGTGCAAGAAAAGCAGAAAGATAGCATAGGGATGATGCAGTATAGTTATGGATTGTCAGAAAATCGTCTAGAGTTATGTATGGGGCTAAAAGATGCCTGGACCAGAGTAAAGCTGGGTAAATAACAGCATAAGTCATTTTTATGAAGCTGACTCATGAAAGCAATAAAAAGACTGTTAAAATCACAAGACTTGAATGATAGAGCCACTTTTTTTCCCTTTCAAACATAAAAACAATTAAACAATCCTTTATTAACTCTTGTACTGCCATACATAATGTATTGTCCACGGATACGGATGTTTTAAACTACTCTGCTTGCACTACAGTGTCTTGTGCCATTACGTTGTAATCTTATTAATTTCTTCGACTTGCACTTTGCTCTGGGGAGCACTCAGTGTGGCTAATGCCATTTAAATATAAAAATAGAATAGAAAAAGTTCAAGGTGCAAAATAAAATGGATGAGAAAGCAAATAATAAAAGCATGTAACAGTTCAAAGCCCAGTGAAAGAGAAGCAGTTTTACAGTCCATGGGGTTGCGATGGGTCGGACGCAACTTCGCAACTAACAACAGCAAAACACAATTTTGGAGGAAGGTCCTCTCCCACATGCCAGAAATTTGGGTCTCCAGCAACAGGGGTGTCATTTGACGGATTAATAATGGGAGAAGCTGTATCTTCCTTAATCAGACCCTAAGCTATTTTGGGCCTTAAAAGTCAGTGGTAATATTCTTAATTGTGCCTGGTGAATAGCTGACAATCAATGCAGCTCTCTCAGTACAGATCTCTGCATTTTGTACTGGTTATTATTGTTGCTACACTATTTGTATTAACTGCAGTTATTGGATACTTTTCAAGAATAGAACTGGTATCCATTGGTGGTGGTGGGGAAATGAGGAGTGGAATTATTTTGGTGTCACGACACCAGCCCCATCTCTTAGTAGGTTCCCTGCAGGCTCTTGCAGAAGCCTAAGAGGACAGATTTACAGAGAGCATATTGCAGCAGTCAAGAAAAACGTAGCCAAGCCATGGATAGTAGTTGCCAGATCTGTTTGGCTCAGGAAGGAAATTATCTGAAAATATTTGTGGACATTTACTAAAACACTTTGCATATAAAGGAATGTATACACCAGTCTACAAAATTGGTTTTAGCCATCGTTTCTCTGGCCTCATCACTTTTTTCTTAGGTTCCTGATATTTCTCTTGCAATACTTCCATTAGAATTATTCATAGTTGACTAGAATTTTCTAAGAGCAAGATTTTCCCTAGTTATAGCCATTTCCAGCCACTGTGTCATAGCCAAGAAGCAAACAAAACCAATAACTCCTACTGTTACCCCACCACGGCTGTGCTGGCAGAAAAAGTGCCACAACCCATATATGGTCTTCCAGTGTTTTACTGCAACATTTAAGCAAGCTAATCTGAGGCAAGAAAACCCAATTTTCCATTTTTTCCTTCTGCAAATGGAAAAATATACAGGGTCCTATTATTGTTTTAATATATTCCTTAACTTTTACTTATTAAAGGTATGATATTTATTTCTTATTTCTTATTTATTTCTTCAACCCTAGCCCTAATGAAAGCAGTAGTATTATTAGTTGAGGTTGGGGGTTGCACAATTTTATGTTTTCACTTGCGTGTGTACCGTATGTGTGTCACAATATCACAGTTTGATAAATCCCAGTCTAGAATGTTGTCTGCCTCTGAGACTCAATTACTTCTATAATCCATATATCTTCTAAAAATATTAACTCTGTCTCAAAGTATATGTAATTACTTTCCCACAGAATATAACAGCCTTAGGATATTGCAAAGATGTGTATTTTAATAAGCATTATTCTCACTGCATCTCTGCCAATATGATTCAATTTCTTTTCTATTTAAATGCAGAAATATTATTTTGTGTGGAATCCTTGATGCTCTCTGAGCTTGGTTGTTTACTTGCAGATGTTTCATTTCCCAACTAGGTAACATTGATAGTTCTAGTGAGTGTTGGATTTGCTCACTGTTTATATACAATAGCTTGCTCTGCCAGTTTTGGTTGGGATGTGATTTTCTACTTGGTAGTTCCTTGATTAGGGTATTGTTTTCTGCTTGATTGTTTGTCTGGTATGAATCCTTGTTTATCTGGGAGTTGGAGGACATGTGTTCTGGTCTTTTATTTCCTCCTTAGCTTTTTATTAATATTTTTTGAAGTTCACATTTTTTCAAGTTCTTAGTATTTTAGGCCTCTGGGCCATCTCCAGGCAGGAATGTTGTAATTTACACACTGAGTCACATATATTATAATTAGGATTATATATCTGTGGGAAGTAGAGGGAGGGATGAAGAAAGATGGCATGGGAAAATAAGTAACACCAGACCTTCCTTGTCTATTTTTGCAATGATTTACTAATGGCTGTTGTACTGAGAAGAAAAACTAGCAGCTTCAATATAAGGTATGGTATATATAATATATAGTTCTTAAATAAAGTATGGGATACATTCTTATAAGAAATAATGCACAAATATGAAGATCTGCTTATAAATAGAAGATGCCCATACTTTCCAGGATTATCTATGACTTATGTGACACATTTATGGATGACACTTGCAAGAAAATAGGAGGACTTTGACCACATGGCGACAGCCATTATTTGACATTTTTTTGAGTCTGCTCAAGGATGTCTTGGGTTGAAGTCAAAGATGCACCATTTTTTAGAGCAGTTTCTCAATTTCAGCAACTTTAAGTTGTGTAGACTTCAATGTATACTGGCTGCAGAATTTCGAGAGTAGAAGTCCACACATCTAAATTGGTAAGATTCAGAAACACTGTTTTAGAGTTAAGCACTGAATTTTAGAAATTAAGGCATGTCTAGGACTTGATTCAAATGAAGTGTAACTGTAGTTAAAATCAAGTGAATTGAATTAATTTCATGTAAGATCACTGTTCTCTATGGCCCAGTTATACATTTAAAGAATGGTTGCAGGAACTTGGTATGTCTAGTTTAATGAAAAGAAGGACTAGGGGAGACATGATAGCAGTGTTCCGATATCTTTGTGAGGTTGCCACAAAGAAGAGGGAGTCAAACTATTCTCCAAAGCACCTGAGGGTAGAACAAGAAGCAATGGGTGGAAACTAATCAAGGAGAGAAGCAACTTAGAACTAAGGAGAAATTTCCTGACAGTTAGAACAATTAATCAGTGGAACAACTTGCCTCCAGAAGTTGAAAATGCTCCAACACTGGACGTTTTAAAGAAGAAAGTAGATAACCATTTGTCTGAGGTGGTGTAGGGTTTCCTGCCTAAGCAGGGGGTTGGACTAGAAGACCTCCAAGGTCCCTTCCAACTCTGTTATTCTATTAAATGGCAATAAATTGTAGAGGGAATCTACATGGAGGAAAGTATGCAGTGGGGTACCCCAAGACTCTGTTTTAGGCCCACTACTCTTCAACATCTTCATCAATGATTTGGATGTGGGGATAGATGGGGAACTCATCACATTTGCGGACGACACCAAGTTAGCAGGAATAACAACACTCCAGAAGATAGGCTTAAGATACAGAAGGATCTTGACAGACTTGAACATTGGGCGCTATCTAACAAAATGAAATTCAATGGTGAAAAAAGTAAGGTTCTACATTTAGGCAAGAAAAACAAAATGCACAGGTACAGTATATGTGGTATCCTGCTCAATAGTAATAACTGTGAGAGGGATCTTGGAGTCCTAGTGGACAACCATTTAAATATGAGTCAGCAGTGTGTAGCAGCTGCCAAAAAAGCCAACACAATTCTAGGCTGCATAAACAGAGGGATAGAATCAAGATTGTGTGAAGTGTTAATACCACTTTATAATGCCTTGGTAAGGCCACACTTGGAATATTACATCCAGTTTTGGTCGCCATGATGTAAAAAAGATGTTGAGTCTCTAGAAAGAGTGCAGAGAAGAGCAACAAACATGATTAGGGGACTGGAGGCTAAAACATATAAAGAACGGTTGCTGGAACTGGGTATGTCTAGTTTGATGAAAAGAAGGAGATCATGGGGGGACATGATAGCAGTGTTCCACTATTGGAGGGGCTGCCACAAAGAAGAGGGAGTCAAGCAATTCTCCATAGCACCTGAGGGTAGGACAAAAAGCAATGGGTGGAAACTAATCAAGGAGAGAAGCAACTTAGAACTAAAGAGAAATTTCCTGACAGTTAGAACAATTAATTAGTGGAACAACTTGCCTCTAGAAGTTGTAAATGCTCCAACAATGGAAGTTTTAAAGAAGAGATTGGATAACCATTTGTCTGAAATGGTATAGGGCAGTGATGGCGAACCTTTTTTTGCTCGGGTGCCAAAAGGGTGCACGTGTGTGCGATAGCGTGTGTGTGCGTGCCCACACCCATAATGCAATGCCATCCCCCCATGCATGCACACATAACCCCCCTGTGCTGCCCTCTCCGCGCATGCGCGCAGAGCTCACTGAAGCCTCCTGAGCCTTTGGATTCCAGCTGATTTTCAGCCTTCTGGGGGTGAGGGGGGAGGTCATTTTCGCCTTCCCCAGGCTTCAGGAAAGCCTCCTGAAGCCTGGGGAGGGTGAAAAACTTTCCGAACTTCCAGTAGGCCCGTTGGGTCTGTTTTTTGCCATCCACAGGCTCCGGAGGCTTTCCTGAAGCCTGGGGAAGGTGAAAATGACCTCCCCCGCCCTCCAGAAGGCCGAAAATCAGCTGGCCAGTGTGCACATGCACGCTGGAGCTGACATAGGGCAATGCCTCGCGTGCCCTCAGATATGGCTCCGCGTGCCACCTGTGGCACATGTGCCATAGTTCGCCATCACGGGTATAGGGTTTCCTGCCTAAAAAGGGGGTTGGACTAGAAGACCTCCAAGTTTGTTTTCAAGTATTTCCTAGATAACTGGCAACCAACTAACCAACACTAAATTCTTTCCCTCACTACCTTCCATTTTTGGTTATGATTTGGCTTTTGGGTTTGAAGTCAGGATCTGCTCTTTCTTTCTTTCTTTCTTTCTTTCTTTCTTTCTTTCTTTCTTTCTTTCTTTCTTTCTTTCTTTCTTTCTTTCTTCCTTCCTTCCTTCCTTCCTTCCTTCCTTCCTTCCTTCCTTCCTTCCTTCCTTTCCTTTCCTTCCCTCCTTCCCTCCATTCTTTCCTCCTCTCCTCCCTTCCCCTCCCCTAAAAGTCACCATCTTAGGCTTCTCGCTTGATGACTAAACCCCTATTCCAAACTTGTTCTCTCAAGACTTTAGGGGTTGTTTATGTCCTGAGGATCATATAATGTGAAGTTTTGGCTTTTCATTGTGCCTTCCCCTGTCTGTGTTAAATCTAGGCTTAGACTTAGCAATGTCTTCAGGGGGATCAGACTGACAAAAGCTGTGTATGTCATCATGTTGCAAGTGAACCTCTGATCCTTTTTTAATGTGTGTTGCAGTATACTACACATACATCCCTAAGGGGTGGAACTTGCACTGTGCTCCTGCAACACAATAACACAAGTGGAGAGATTCTGTGGATGCTGCTCTTTATGCTATAATGTATTACCATCATTAATCAGACTATATAGTGAAACTTAATGTCCTTAAACTGCACCTGCATGAAGAACACATTTAAAACAAAGAAGGAACAACTTTCTACAGGAGCTTTGTTTTTAATTATAATTATCCTTTGCCGTTTCTATGCAGAAGGAAGATAGGAGAAACCTATATTAAGGAGACATCAATAGCTTATGAAATCAAAAGAGGCCCGATAACCTCAAATACAGCTGTGTAATGCCAATCTGGTGAGGCTAAGATCCACACAGTGCTGAAGTGTGAAAAATTCAGCACAATGGGGAACAGAGCTTCGAGCAACTGATAAACAATGAATGAGAGATATCAGGCAGAGTAAGTAGAAAAAAAGTATCTGGAGAAATACAGATGCTTTGAAATATGGAGAGAGAGAGAGAGAGAGAGAGAGAGAGAGAGAGAGAGAGAGAGAGAGAGAGAGAGAGAGAGAGAGAGAGAGAGAGAGAGAAGAGAAGAGATGGATGGGTATTGGGGAATGAATTCTAAAAGAAATTTATTTGATCAGCATTGTTATATGAGAAAATGCTTGTTTTTCAGAATGTACCAGAATGTCTTAAACTGGAATAAAACTGATCTTTTCTAACTACTGTAATCCACTGTTTCAAGGATGTTCTGGGGCCTCTAGTATCCTCTGATTTCTCTCTTTTTTTTAAAAAAAAAAGTTTTTATTAAATTATTTACATTTAAAAACACACAAAAGAAAAAAAATACATGACGATAACAAATACATTACAAACATATAGAAACATAAAAAGCTCATACAGCTGTAAAACTTTCAATCTCTATAATTATCTTACGGCAATTATATATTGGCAATTTATTTCTATATAATTTTCAATTCATTGTCTTATATATTTATATAACATGTATTGTACAATAAATATTAATAAGCAGTAATAAACATATTAATAGTGATTTTAGTAATAGTAACCATATTATTGATAATAATAATAATAATAATAATAATAATAATAATAATAATAATAATAATAATAATAATAATAATAATAATAATAATAATAATAATAATAATAATAATAATAATAATAATAATAATAATAATAATAAAGAAATAGTATTCTTTTTAGTATTGTAACATCATAATATATATATATCCATATGTATAATAAGGCTAATTTTTCCATAAGTTTCTTGGTCATATTTATACGTGTCTCTAGTATCCTCTGATTTCTCAGTGCAAATGTTGTTAAAGGAAATATCTTAACCTACAGTTGTGCTTCCCAACCTCAGGAACTTTAAAATGGATTGGAGGGGTTGGTCCACATATCTTAAAGTTGCTGAGATTGAAAAACATTGACCTCCAGGATATACAGATGGGGCTCCCTTTTGTTTTATTTGTCTTTGTGTAAACTGGATGAACTGGAACTGATTAATCCCAGACTGGGCAGACAGCTGTACTTTTTTCTAAGCAAATTCAAGTTCCCTACCATTTCAGTTTTCTCAATGAAACATGGAGAAATAAAGCTTGTAGGAAGTTCAGGTTAGCAGGCATGAACCCATTCTTTATGCATTTAAGCATTCACACATTCAATACGAATTCTCGAGAAGTCTTGAAATGGTACACATAATCTTTCTTCACTTAAGCTATCACAGAAGAGATATATAGATGTTAAATTATATCATGTTTTCAATGACTTCCATCGCCTTCCATTTTTGATGAAGGAGATAAACAGAGCTACTGTATGTATATCCTGTATGGTGTTTTTTCAGCTATAAGTGATCTGTAGGAAGCACCATGTAATAGGTTTTGTCTATTTTCCCATATAAAATAAAGAAATATGTCCACCTCCAAAAATGAGGATAAAAATCATGTAAAACCCCATACATCAGGGCCTGACATAAAGTAACATCTGTACTTCTCTCTTACAGGAAGGTGCATTTTATATAGTATTCTGTCTTTTAAAAATGTATTTACCGGTATATTTATATAAAAATTATATCATAAAAGATGAATCAAAAGAAAAGTAATGAAAACAAAAAAGTGCAATAAATGAAAAAGAAAACTACAGTTAGAAAATATATAATTTCGAAACATTTTTAAAATCAGATAATTACAATCTTATTGTCTATCATCCCTCTTAAATAATTTACAAAGCCCTTTATCCCCTCCTGTAGCCTGCATCTTTCTTAATCTTCAAATCTATAAATCATCCATTCATTATTTTCTTCTTTCAGCAAAAGGTCCATATAAGATGTTTTGTATACACTATTAGAATAGCTTCAATATATCCCTTCCTAGAAATATTGAACAGCAGTATCTGGATAGTTCTTAAAGTTACTCACTGTATATGATCATCTAAAGGTCAAAAGTCTAAGAGTTGAATTCCTTTGGGAGGATTTGAATCCCATAAAAACATCCAGCTATGTCTGACAAGTCCCAAATAAGATGAAAATAGTCATGTGGTGCCTCTGAAGAGAATTAATGTACTTCTAATGATCTCAAGACATTATTAAGGTTTGTGTGGTGGGGGAAAGAATCAAATTTGGAATCAATTTTAACATTCATTCACATTATTAAAAATGTTACATAAAATGATGATAATATAACCACAAATAATGCCTTGCAAATATCCAGCTGCTACCTTCATAAACTGAAGTCTATAAAATTACAGATGAAGATGTGATCATAATGTAGAAAAAGGAAATAAACTTTTATTAGTGGTAAAATTGCTATATCCATAAATGTGAAGAAAAATTACTAAGAGCCCCAGCCCTCACAAATGTTCCTAATTCTACAAAAAGATTTGAGAAAAAATATACCTGTATTTTAGTTCGGCCAAAACTGAATGTTGAATGGCTTTAGTAAATAACTGTAATTTCTAAGACGGAAAGTTTGATGATAAATGTAAGTGTTGGATTATTGGGATTGATCTGTTCCTTTTCTTTTATAGACTAAACCACCATCTTAAAAATAAATATTAAAACTCAGTATTGCCCCAAATAACATTGCTCTTGATTTTGGAGGCACCTCACAATTTCTCTAGATTATCAACTAATATATATCATAAAAGTAAAAGGCTTTGGCATTAGCAGGATAACATATATTTTCACAATTGCATCCTATGTTTGGTCAGAAGCTAGACTTAAATCTGTTCCTTCTGTTGGCACAGGTCAAGAACCTCTTTTCCAATCATAACCTTGTATATTACTTTTGTAATCTTATATACCATTTTGCATATATTTTTTAAATTTGGAAATGTGGAATTAATGGTTAATGGTATCAGCAGATGTAGAGGGATCAATATAACATTGGATCAGCTTTAACAGCTAAACGGGACATTGTCCAAATCACATTTTCATTCAAACTGGCCATTCTAATAATAATTAAGATGCTTTAAATTTCATTTTACAAAAGATGTAGGTTGCTCTGATAATCTCACTTCTGCTCCTCTGGCTATGCAAAACTGTCTTGAAAGCATTCAACTGTTTGAAATTATTGAAAAAAGAATTGTACCTGTCTTATATGTGGGGAATATTTTGTAGTTTTCCAAAACACCATTCAAACCCCTGAAAATTCCAAATCTCTGAGGAGTCCTCAGTTTCCAAAGACATACATACTTATTTTATTATTTATTGATTTATATTTCATATATCTTAACTTCCCATCTCCCTACTCTGTCTTTCTCTTTATTCCCACACTCAAGCCAGTTTATGACACTTAAAATATATAGGGTTTAAAATATGACAAAATCAACACAATTCAAGTCAAAACCAACATTAAGATCTCTCATTTCACTTTAGTTGAGGTTAAGAGTACTGTTTGTTTCTTGGAGTTAGAAGGAAGGAACCAGTAACATCAGTATTTTAATGGCATTTTATCCCAAAGCTTGATATTAAGCAGATCCAAGAGAAGTGTATGGGATGACCTAAGTGTTTAACAGAGACTCTCAGCCAGGGGTGGGTTCCAGTTTACTTTGCTGCCGGTTCCTTCAGGGATGCGCCGCGGGGGCGCGTGTGTGCATGCGCAGTACTTAAAAAAACCAAGATGGCTAAAAAAAAATGGCAGCACCTATGGCACTGCCGGGAGAACTGGCTCAGGGGCGTGGCAGGCCTGGGTCGCTGCCAGTTCTAGCGACCCAGGCCGCAAAGTTACTACCGGTTCTATAGAACAGGTCCGAACCGGGAGGAACCCACCTCTGCTCTCAGCACCATCTTCTGAGCATATCCCAACTGCAAGGACTAAAGCCACTGGAAAACAGTACCCCTAAGACCCAACTCCCCTGATGAGATATACAATGATTGATACCATTTAAAGCAGCCAAGATGTCTAAAAGAACTAGTAGGGTTGCATTCTCCCATTGTAAAGGAATTCAGAGAAAACTTTGTATGAAGGAAGCATTAAGGAGGGACTTAAAGTTTGAAGTAAGCATGTGACAGAAACCCAGAATTATAAGATGGGGGACAGAGAGGAATTTGAACAGATTTTCAAGATTCTGTTATACTCTACTATAATAAAGGAGTATTGCTGGTATCTCTGTGGTGTTTGCCTCTTGACCTGACTTACCTCAATAACATCCATCTGATTTCTGGTGTAGGTCATTTACTGAGAAAACCAAAGTAGTCTCAATACTGTATCCTAGTTGAAATGTGTCTAAAATTTAATCGAAATGTGTCCAAAAAAGTCAATTTTTCCCACATGCACCTGGAGCTGTAAGATTGTTATTTTCTCAAACTCTTTACTCAAGAATGGAATTTTTTGGACTGGGCTATATTTAGAAGGATTTTCGGGGTCAAAGGAGGGAACAGCTTAAGTACATTCACTGACCCAAGTGAATGGGATGCCTCCCATTTCCCCTGTAGCACTTATGGTTCCTTCTCCAATCTGGTGCTCTCTACTTGTGCTCTTAACACTCGGAGACACTGTGGTGATGCACCTGAGTTCAATACATCCGAAGGGCGCGAGGCTTGAAGGTCAATGTTTACACATTTAACAATGTGTATTGAGAAATTTTGGTTGTTTGAATGCTGGCTAAATTTAAAGATAAAAGCTGGTATTTTTTAAAAAAGGCACTTTTTTTCCAAAAAAATATTTATTGAAACATAATTAATTAATTAATTAATCGTTTCAGTGTTTAGAAAAAAGATAATTAGTTAAATATACAGTCAGGCTCTTAATCCTAGATGTAACAGACATAAAGTATGTAGAGTTCTTATATTTTTCAAAAACTATAAAACTATAAGTAAAATATATGACAGGAAAAAGGCTTTCCTTGTTTTAATGGCATCAGTAACAAAACACAGAATATGGAATAACAGAAGAGGTTATTGGAAGAGGTCTTCTAGTCCAACCCTCTGTTCAGGCAGGAAACCCTATACCAGGGGTGGGTTCCTCCCGGTTTGGACCAGTTTGCCCGAACCAGTAGTGACCCAGCTGGTGACATCATGATGACGTCATCGAACTGGATCGGTCGGTGCAGGTCAGTGGGCGCTGCCATCTTTTTTTTTTAGTTTTTTTTGAATTTTTTTTCCTTCTGAGCATGCACAGAAGCTGAGTTCCGGCACTGTGCATGTAGTCGCCATCTTTTTTTCAGCTTTGTTTTTTTAATTATTTTTTTTCTGATTTTTCATTATTGCACATGCGCACGCAATGCGTGTGCGCTCCCATGAGGCATGCCCATGTGGCGGGGGAGCGAACCAGCAGCGAGGTAAGTTGGAACCCACCCCTGCCCTATACCATTTCAGACAGGTGGCTGTCCAGACTTTTCTTAAAAACATCCAATGTTGGAGCATGTCCCCCCATGATGTCCTTCTTTTCATTAAATTAGACATACCCAATTCCTGCAATGGTTCTTTATAAGAGGTGGGTTCCTGCCGGAGATGCCCGGTGCACAGCTCTGGTAGGGAGCGGTGGATTGCGCTACCGCTCGGGAGCGCATCTGCCGGTCCATCGCGTGCGTCGCCATTTTTTCCTGTGAATTTTTGGCTGATTTTGCTTCTGCGCATGCGCGGAAGTAAAATCGTGCCAAAATCTCGTGAGGGGACGTGTGCGAGAGAGAGATTTTGGTGAGATTTTGCTTTTGCGCATGCGTGGAAGCAAAATCGTGCCGAAATCTCTCTTGCACGCGCATCTCCTCATGAGATTTTGGCGTGATTTTGCTTCTGCGCATGTGCAAAAGCAAAATTGCGTGAGGGGATGCGAGCGCATAGCGAGCTCCCGCGCCCCCGAAGCGAGTGCACACGTGCCCAAAGTGAGCACACACGTACCCAAAGCGAGCGCACGCGTGCCCAAAGCGTGGAGATGCGCGCACAGCACACCGGCACCAGTAAGGCAGCAACCCTACGCTGTTCTTTATATATTTTAGCTCCAGTCCCCTAATCATCTTTGTTGCTCTTCTCTGTACTCTTTCCAGAGTCTCAACATCTTTTACTGCAATCAAAATGCAGTCGTTCAAGTGTGGCCTTACCAAGGCATTATAAAGTGGCATTAATATTTCAAGTGATCTTGATTCTATCCCTCTATTAATGCAGCATAGAACTGCATTGGCTTTTTGGCAGCTGCAGCACACTGCTGGCTCATTTTTTAGTGATTGTCCACTAGGACTCCAAGATCCCTCTTGAAGTTATTACTATTGAGCTAGATATCATCCATATTATACCTGTGCATTTGGTTTTTTTGCCTAAATGTAGAACCTTATTTTTTTCACCATTGAATTTCATTTTGTTAGATAGGACACAATGTTCAAGTCTGTCAAGTATCTTAAGTCTATCTGAATGTTGGCTAGAATATTTTTATTTATACGGTATTGATTGCTGATTAATGGCTCGTTTCAATGCTCAATTGGTTCCTCTGGCATTCTTTGAGCCAATAACAATTCACAGAAATATGTCATATGCTTCATTATGCATCCACTAATGTTTTTACTCCATATGTTCTCAAAATTAGCCAAAACACTCACTGTTTGTGTCTGTAATATTGTTGTTTAATGTTAACTCTTTATATACTGTAAACAAAGCTACTTTAAAAAGCTGATTATACTAACAGTAGGAATATATTGATTCTGACATATAGTACTTGATGTCTGTGATTAAGTATAGCCATTTAATTTTGCATTCAGGCCAAAATACATTATTCAGGTATTTCAAGAGATGCCAGTTTTATTTGACATATTTTCATCTTCTGGTGAAAAAAGGGAACTTCTTAATTAGTTCTGTTTCTGGAGATGAACTGAGAATGCACTACTCAAAGTCTACATCAAGTTAATGAGAGATATTTCATCCAAATCTTGATGCATGTTGAACTATTCTCTATAGCAACACAGCTCTCCTGCTCATTTCTCTTTACTGTGAAGTCTTCATTATTAATACTCCTTTGATTTACAATATGGTAGTGGTTCATGTTTCTTTTAAATAACGAGCTCTTAGAGTTGATCTTTAGTGCAAGTCAGACGATGGGAGATTTGGAACGCTGAGTGCCATTATTGCAAGACTGCAGTCACTTAACAATTTGACTGGTAACACTTCAGCAAAGAAATCAAATGTGTAACTATAGAATGAAGAATACCTTTTGGTCAGGCTAGAATACTTATGAAAAAGAATAAAAAATAGTACCAATGATTTGCAAAAAATAGCAAATGCAACTTTTAACTGATAAAAAGCATATGTGTCTCAGTGCAGGGGTGAAATGCTACCGGTTCGGGCCGATTCGCCTGAACCGGTAGTCAAAAATACTAAAAAAAGTAAAAAAAAAAATTCTGATGATTGTGTGTTGCACATCTGATCCTCGGAACTCCCCCCCCCCCTGAAGCCTGCTAGGCCAAAAACGGGAGGTGTAGGCCAAAAATGGGGGTGGGGAGGATGAGGGCGGTCTATTTTTGCTCCCAGCAGGCTTCCCTGAAGCATGCTAGGCCAAAAACAGGGGGTATAGGTCAAAAATGGGGGGCTGGGGGATTCATTTTTGCTCCCAGCTGGCTTCCCTGAAGCCTGCTAGGCCAAAAACAGGGGGTAGAAAGAAAGAAAGAAAGAAAGAAAGAAAGAAAGAAAGAAAAAAGAAAGAAAGAAAGAAAGAAAGAAAGAAAGAAAGAAAGAGAGGGAGGGAGGGAGGGAGGGAGGGAGGGAAAAAGGAGAGGAAGGAAGGACTACAAACCTGGCACTAGACGCAGCTTCAGAGGATAATCCAGGGCTGGAAGAGACTTGGAGGTCATCTAGTCCAACCCTGCTCCAGCAAGACATTGTTAAAGTGAGTTTCTGTCTTTTGATCCACCCAGTCACATGACTACATAGCCATGCCCACCCAGTCACATGACTCCACCAAGCCACGCCCACCAAGCCACACCCACAGAACCAGTAGGAATTTTTTTTAGATTTCACCTCTCTCTCTCTCTCTCTCTCTCTCTCTCTCTCTCTCTCTCTCTCTCTCTCTCTCTCTCTCTCTCTCTCTCTCTCTCTCACAGAGAGAGAGATGGAATAGTTTTCTCTATAACTTTTTCTTGGGTAGTATTTTCACATAGAAGTCAGCAGCTGACTTACAAAAGCAGAGACTTGGAACATAAGAACATAAGCAATACTGTGCTGGATTGGATTCCTGGCTCATCAGAACAGAGAGCACTCTGTTCTCATAATAGCCAACCAATTGCACAATGAAACCCATTAATTTTCCAGCAGATGGCTTTTAGAGGCAGCCCCAATGCCATCATGGCTGATAGCCATTAATCCCTATGACTTCCATGAATTAGTCCAAACCTTTGGCGGAAGCAGCCAAGCTGGTAGCCTGTACTACAGATTGTGGTAAATGGAAATTTTGGAGGGAGCTAATAGAAGTGTAATGACCAGGAGACTAAAATGAATCTGGACAGCAGTGGCTGTCCCCTTTCATGTAGAGGAGCTCACATTATAGCTAGTTATAGCAACTTTGGGATATTCTGCCAATAATATTGGAACTTTAAATGAGAAAGAATTGTCAAAAGAGGTTGCAGGAATAAGGGAATCCATTCACACCAAAACCACACAAGAGATTTCAGATCTGGCATCATATTATTATAACAGAATAAAAGACTAGCTGAGTTTGAAGGGACCTTGGAAGTCATCTAGTCCAACCCCCTGCTCATGAAGGAAATCCTATAACATTTCAGACAAATGGCTGTCCAATCTGTTCTTAAAACCTCCAATGTCAGAGTACTCACAACTTCTGGAGGCAAGTTGTTCCACTGATTCATTTTTCTCCCTGTCAGGAAATTCCTCCTTCGTTCTAGGTTGCTTCTGATTAATTTCCACCCATTGCTTCTTGTTCTACCTTCAGGTGCTTTGGAGAATAGGTTGAACCCCTCTTCTTTGTGGCAGCCCCTTAGATATTTGAACCCTGCTATCATGTCTCCTCTAGTCCTTCTTTTCATTAAACTAGACATACATTATAGATGTTTTGTTTTATTATTAAAAAATATTCACAAATATATTACTTAGTAATAGGACAATTACTAAGGGGTTAGAACTAGTGTGTGAAGAAAGGGCTTTAGGAAGCACGAAGCATGAAACTTGAAGCATACA
Source organism: Diadophis punctatus similis (assembly GCA_023053685.1). NCBI lineage: Eukaryota > Metazoa > Chordata > Lepidosauria > Squamata > Dipsadidae > Diadophis > Diadophis punctatus. The sequence continues at coordinate 68,961,321 of JALIGW010000001.1, read as the reverse complement.
GCCTTACCCAGGGAAGGCACTGTAGAAGAAAAACAGGTAGATCCTGGGGCAGAGTCAAACAAGTAATCGGTCTAGAGTTGTTACATTCCCACAAAAGGTCTAAGTCCAACTCTTGAATTCTGTCGACTCTCTGTATCTAGTGCCAATATTTAGTGCTGACTGTTAGTTGACTAGATTCTAAATGATCTAAATGTAGTTCATAAAATCATTTAAATCTAATTTAAATTTAATCTAAATGATCTAAATGTTGTTCATAAAATCATATACCAAAATTCCTTCCTGTTAATGACTACTTCAGCTTCAACTGCAGCAATACACGAGCACGTAATAGATTCAAACTAAATGTAAAGCGCTCCAAACTCGACTGCAGAAAATACGACTTCAGCAACAGAGTGATCAATGCCTGGAATGCACTACCTGACTCTGTGGTTTCCTCCCCAAACCCCCAAAACTTTAACCTTAGACTGTCTACTGTCGACCTCTCCCCGTTTCTAAGAGGTCTGTAAGGGGCGTGCATAAGTGCACCACTGTGCCTACCGTCCCTGTCCTACTGTCCTATTCTCCTCTTTTATCGTTACTTTTCACTTATGTTTATACAAACTACTACTATCCTATACATGTTGGACAAATAAAATAAAATAAATAAAAAATAAAAATTCTTGCAAATAGACATGATCAATGAATTATTTTAACTTGAACTTAATGTGTGGTCTCAATTCTTCACACCGGACAAGTAGCAATCTAAGCTCAGGAAATTCTGTGAATAACTATATGGAAATCTACCTTGATGTTTTGATTTTATTTGACTTAAAACATCTGTAGCATGTTTTAACAATCCTGAGGTCATTTACAACAGATGATCCTGTTATTTAAATGGGAGAAGAAAAGCAAAGGGGGTGAATGAAGCATGCAGGATTCTACTTTCTCGGGATTCAGTTATAATGTCTAATTTATTGTTTTAGTATATTTTGAAGAAATATGTTACTTTTGTATTAATTATGGGGTCTCCCCCCCTCCCCCTCCCTACTCCCCTCTCAGAATCACATGGTTGGGCCATATAACTGATATAAATAAAAAATAAGTAGTATCTATAAAAATGGCAATTTTCTCTTTTGCTCCTTGGTATATTTTCTCTGGATTGTCAGTATTTTCTGTTTAGATATCTTGGTGGACCCTTATAATTAATACAAATGACTAGGATGCACAAGCACTGAATCAAAAATAGGATGTACTAGGACAGTGATGGCGAACCTTTTTTTCCTCGGGTGCCGAAATAGTGTGTGCGCACGCTATCGCACGCACATGCGTGCCCACACCCATAATTCAAAGGCCCCCACTCACCCCACCCCCCTGCGCATGCGTGCGCGACATCTCCCACTTCCCATTTCCCGACTTCCAGTGGGCCCAGTAGGCCCGTTTTTTCGCCCTCCCCAGGCTCCAGAGGCTTTCTTGGAGTTTGGGGAGGGCAAAAACACTCCCCCCGCCACCCCAGAGACCCTCCGGAGGCTGAAATCACCCTCCCAGAGTCTCCGCGTGAGCCAAAAATCAGCTGGCAGGCATGCACATGCACGCTGGAGCTGAGCTAGGGCAACAGCTCGCGTGCCGGCAGATATGGCTCCGCGTGCCACCTGTGGCACCCGTGCCATAGGTTCACCATCACTGTACTAGGCTATTAATAATTGCCACCCACTTATTTTTAAGCCTCTGAAAGCTCTGTTTTATGAGTGCAGTACATTGTTCTTTTTCAGTACAGGTCCTGTTTTGAGTCCTACATGATGCACGTCTCTAATGCATGTCTTCTACCTGTAAAACAAATATACCAAAAAGCAGCTTAGCTGCTGACACAAGATTGATCCATCTTTTGAACCGAAAGGTTCTAAGGCAATGAATCCTAAGAACTGGTTCCATTTACATCCAGAAAAAAGAAGGCTGGGATGCATCTTGTCTACTTTCTTACCTTCAGATGCTTATTTTGCTCTTAGCATCCCTCCCTTCAAAGAATGTCAGAAGTTCTTACTCCTTTTAAAACCTTGGTCTGGTATCTTGAAAGAATATGAGATCAATGAAAAGATAAAGGGTCACAATAACACCACGTAGTTCTTCTGTGTAGCTCCCATTGCTGCTTCCTTTTGAATCAATAGAGTTTGTACAGAAGAACTTCATGGGGAAATTAGCTGGAAGGAATATTTATACAATAAACCAAGATAAACCCAAGGAACCACATTAGGAGTCCAATTCATGTAAAGGCATAATTATAGCAACATGATTCCAGTAATTTCATTTAATCAATAACTTGAATAAATGAATCAAAGCTTTTGTTATATTTTTCTTAGATAGCAGCTGAATGGGCTCTTTGGGGATTATCCTCCTAATTATATACCATATAGATACTGCTTTTCTAAATGCCTGAGGTAGCTTGTGATAAACAAATATAGAAAAGTAACATTAAAACTTAATATTGTAACTATTAAAAAATCATCAGTGAAAGAAACATTTGCCAACAACATGTTGACAAGCTCAGCAATTTCATAACAGAAATCAATAAAGAATTCTTATTAAAATAGTTTATTATTGCCTTGCTGCATTCTTTAAAAAAACACCAATCCTGAAACAAAATCAATATAACGAATAGAAAAAGTTTACACCTAATTCAGAGAAAGTTCATTCTACTTAAGTGCAATTGATTTTAATTGGTCTTAAGCAGGGCCAATTTGCTTTAGATCACAGTTTTAAGTATTAAAATATATTGTGTTTTGGAATGATGAATAAATTTCGAAATTAATTCAAAGAGTGGACTTGAACATGGGTCTCCCAATGTTCCCTAATCCACTACTTCCCCTCTCTCTGATTCTCTGTCTCTCTGTCTCCCTCTTCTACCTACCTACCTACCTACCTACCTACCTACCTACCTACCTACCTTCCATCCATCCATCCATCCATCCATCCATCCATCCATCCATCCATCCATCCATCCATCCATCCATCCATCCATCCATCCATCCATCCATCCATCCAATAGTATTCCAAAGTGGTGCTGTACATAATGAAGACATATTTAAAGTGAAGCAAATGAATTACAAGATATAAAGAACAAAGTCAAGTAAACTTGAATATAAAACCTGCTTAGTTATGGTGTTCAAATCCATGCTTTTCATAACTGACATCTAACAATACTCAAATATCACAAACAATGGATAAGATTCTGTCTTTGCAACAGAGGAAGTATGTTGCATCAGGAAGGATGGGATTAGTCAATTTTCCCTCTAAGAACCCTCCCCTTTATCTCCTTACTTTGCTTTTAGTGAGAGCCAAGGTGGCGCAGTGATTAGAGTGCACTACTGCAGGTTGACTGCTAGCTGCAGTTCGGCGGTTCAAATCTCACTGGCTCAAGGTTGACTCAGCCTTCCATCCTTCCGAGGTGGGTAAAATGGGGACGCAGATTGTTGGGGGTAATATACTGACTCTGTAAAACTGCTTAGAGAGGGCTATAAAAGCACTATGAAGTGGTATATAAGTCTAAGTGCTATTGCTATTGCTAGTGGGACTCAATGACAACCAATGGTTTGGAAATTTTATTATTTTATAGGGCAGGAGAGAGCAGTAGATATTCACTGGAAATCAGGAATATTTTCTTAGGATGAAATAATCCTTTAATGAATACTATTTAAGTGTACTTCAGACTAGGAAGAACAATGAATACCCCAGGCAATTTAACGCCAATGTTTAAAAATGCTCCTTTAGGTTGTAATCATTTTCCAAAGAAAACTATTCATTCAATTGTCTCATTTTAAAAATGAATTATTTAAAGAACATTCAGAGATTCAGTTTGATCAAATCTCTGAATTGAATAGAATTTTCAAGTTACCTCGATGACTCAGATAAATTAATTGAATCAAAAAGAACTCTTAAGTCTGGAAAATTGAATCAGATGTATACAATTTGACAGTTCCAAATCTTTGAATCATTAAACTGGATTGATGTGCTGCTCAACTGGAATCAGGGCTGATCTGTGTACCCCAAGGAAACCTGCAGATGGACATACCCATCAGCAAATCACACCCATCTTAAATATCACAGAAACCATGATGGAGGGAATGTGAGATTTTATACAGACTAGATTGAATTTCTGATAGGAAATTTGGGATAAAAATGTGACAAATAAAATTTACAAACAAAAGCAAAAAAGGTTTACTTATATGTAGAAGGTTTTATTGGAAAAAAAAAGTTGGCTCCTGCCAAAAAGAATACAATTTGCTTCAGACTCTGCACTTATATATTACAGCTACTTTTCAGAAAAAATTGAGAAATGTCACTTTTTGATAAATAGTACCTGTTGGGTATGAAAGGAAATAGATCAAGAAATTGAAGCCTGTGAGCATGGGAAAGGAAACAATGATCACTGGAAGGAATAAATAATTACGTTGCATACCATTTTGGAGGAGCAGAGATAGGAAATATCTATCAAGCATTTGCCACCCATCAATTCTGCTCATCCATTTTTCCTACTGGAAGATTCAAACTTCATGGTTGCTGTGCTGAAATATAACACTCTGACGATCCTGGCTGTGTTTAGAAAACGAGGAAAATGTTTTTACTGTATTTTGTTGAAAGGGCTGCTGGAAGGTTCTGTTTTTAAAACACCATTTACAAGTGTAGACTGCGACAATGCAAATTGTTCCAAAACTGTGTTGCCAAAATTCTGCTGAGAGATGTCTGGCATGATTTTTTATATCCCTCTCCAAATAAGGAGCAAAATGGGTATGACAATACACTAATTTGAGGTTTTACTTTTCCAGGAAACAATACATCTCCCAACCCCCCCTCCCCCCAGATAAAAATCACATTCTGTCTGCCAATATCAATACACCCCTAGATACAGATTTTTTTTTTAGCCTTAGAAACACATGGAGAAAAAGAGAAGAGGCAGAGAAAATGCATCTGGTGACTGAAGAAAAACTCTGCTATCCTAGCATATTATTTCCAGGAGCCAGACTTGGTTCAAGAAAATGGGTATGAATTCCTGCTCAGTTGTGAAGTTCTCAGGAGCCTTGTCTCCACCGTCTACTTTACAGGCTGCTTGTAAGGATAAATCAAGGCATCAGATACATTCCAACTTCTCTGCCCTCTCTGTGACAGGAAGGGATAAAAGGATATTATTATAAATTAATTAAGGTGGGTGGATGGGTGAGGAACCTTATATTTGAAGGCTAAATTGAAGGAATATTTGACAGCTGATGAGGCACAAGAGCAATGCTTTGGTTTTTTTAAAATTTAAAATGAATATATTAAGGATCCTTATATATCTGAATAAGACTTTTTTTCCTGTTAGGAATTGGATTTAGGGCAATTTCATCTAAAGAAAAATTCCAACTTGGTGCCTATCAAATTCATTATACTCCCAAAGTTCCTTATGCTGGCTTGGTCCAACACATTTGAAAGGCATCCAGTTGGGGGAAGTGAGGTTTAAGAGCTTTGGTGAGATAAGTATGTAATATTATTGTGTAGATATCCTCATACTCTTAATGCAGAATATCCATTAGTGTAGAAATATCAATATCTACTTCTGGCCATAAGGCTCAGGAAAAAAAAATCTCCTTTGCAGAATTGAAAAAAATATATGCTGAGAAAACCTTCCTCCTCTCCTCCCCCTATATGAAAAAAATATTTTTGAAATGTTGGCATAGGCAGGTTGGTAGACTGGCATACAAAAGAAATGTGTATTTGGCACAGTTTAAATTCAGTTCCAATAGTATTTTTGGGCGTCAAATATTGATACCTCAAAGGTTCAATGACAAACCAGAATTAAAAACATAAAAAGACAAGATAAAAGCTACTGACTATCACAAATAGAGTATTTGCCAACAATGTTATTTCACAACTGACCCTGAAAACCTGTGAGACGACACAGCCAATTTTGCAAGCCAGACAAAGATGACAATGGGAGCCTGAAGAAGTTAGGTGGAGAATAGCAATAGCAATAGCACTTAGACTTATATACAGCTTCACAGTGTTTTACAGCCCTCTCTAAGCTGTTTACAGAGTTCAGCATATTGCCCCCAATAATCTGGCTCCTCATTTTACTGACCTCGGAAGGATGGAAGGCTGAGTCAACCTTGAGCCGGTCAGGATCGAAGTGCTGAACTGCCGACAGTCGGCTGTCAGCAGAATTAGCATGAAATGTTGAATTCTAACCACTGCGCCACCACGGCTCTTTTGCAAGAATGCTGGCAATAACCAGAGATTTACTTCTTCTTATTGATAATGTAGTAGAATCAGTGTGATAGTATGGTAAAATTGCAAATATGTTTAGAAATTTGAAGGGGTGTGCAGATGGATGTTGAACAAATGTTTGAAAACATTCAGCTTTAAGGGGAGACTGGACTGCCATCTGTCTCAAATGATGTAGGAACTCCTGCTTGAGCAGGGGGTTGGACTAGATGACCTACAAGGTCCCTTCCAACTCAAATAATAAATCTAAATCTGGAAATTTTCATAGAAGCAGTTGAAGGAGGTTTGGTTAAATTTCTTCAGATTAGGAAGAGGATCTGAGTGGTACTCACATGAATTTATCCAGTTGCCTTCCTACTAAAACACTTAATGCCTGTACCCCATTCACCCAGTATGTGCCTTGGACATTGGGCTGGCACGTGTGTAAATGGACTGTATATACATATGGATGTAGACACCAAGTTTTGCAGAATGTTCAAAACATGCCAGCATGTGTGTGGTTCCTTCTCATGAAGCATTGAAAGAGAAAGGTCTTTGGAAGGCTGGCATAGCTGACTCAAAAGTTATCTTTCATGCATGTGCACAGATGACACTTTAACTGGGACCACTAAAGAAGCAAAAGTTCTAGAGACACAGTCACATGTTTTTTGAATGTCACATCTGCTCTAATGCTTTGAAGTGAGGTGCTTGCTTTGCATCCATATCCTTTATAAACTCATTGTTTTGAAAGTGTTGCATGCTTAACTGTGTATCTAGAGCTCTTCTATACAGTGGCAATTGGCCAAGGATTCCCATATGTCCAGGAGCGCAGAAGTGTCTTGAAACTGTGATAGATATGACCAGTGGTGGGTTCCTACTGGTGCGGTCCACTCTATCGCACCGGTAGCGGCGGGCTGGTGACATCATCAAGAGGTTACCGACCCGGTGTGGTCAGTTGCCGATCCCTAGGAGCCGCCATCTTTTTTTGCGAATTTTTCAGTGATTTTTTGCCGAAATCTCACGAGGGGACGTGCGCGTGCATGAGATTTCAGTGATATTTTGCTTCCATGCATGTGCGGAAGTGAAAAATCGCCAAAATTGCGCATGCATGCGTCCCCTCGTGAAATTACAGTGCAATTTTGCTTCCATGCATGCGCAAAAGCAAAATCACACAAAATCACGCACATGCGGTGATGTGCACACTGCTCACCAGTAGCAAGGTAAGTGAGCAACCTGCCCCTGGATATGACATTTGGGTTGTGATTCTCCAGCAAGTAAGAGAAAAACATGTGCAGAAAGGCAACATTTAGATGTTTGGATCCAAAGAGCCATTTAGCCGCCTGCTCATGTGAAAATGATGGGATTTATTTGCAAGAGCAAAGTACATTTTCCACTCACAAAGACAAATGCCCCTACCCCTTGCTTTTCAATGTTGTTTACCATAGTTGCTATCTATTCAATTTGGATGAGGCACAGCTGCTGCCTTCAGGAACAGAGGAGAGAAGCCACTTCTCACAGGGACATTATTTCCTCTAAAGAGCAAATGCTCTTAGACAAAATAAACCACACTTTCTCTCAATATCCTAAACCTCCTCCTGGCATTGGTGGACAGCTCAGGCTGTGATGACTTTACCAGTAGGAAATGTTTTACACATTGGTTGATGCCTTATAGGTCTGCAACACAATGTTTTAGCAAACATGGACAAAACATAGATAAAATCTTTCTCCAGTCATCCACTTGCATGCATATTTGATATCTCAGCAATGGACAATACCTCCTTGTCATATGAAGTGAATTAAGTGAATCCAGTTTACTGGAGGGACCGTCTCACCCCACTGGGATTTGGCCTGTACCACCTGTGCCAGCAGAGGAGGCATGTTGCGGGTCCTGTCAGCCCGATTATTCTGGCTGGAGGGATCCAGGAGGGGGGCCTTCTCTGTTGCTGTTGCTCCTGCCCTCTGAAACACCTTACCCCCTGATGTGATGGCCCCAACCATCCAATCTTTGTAAGGGCCTGAAGACATGGCTTTGCCAGTCAGCTTGCTGCCCCAGTGGGGGAACAGCGCAATGGAGGTGGTTGATTGAGTAATAACAGATTCCATCTCTCCCCCCACTCTGCCACCACCCTCTCCATGTGCCTTAGTTTTAATGTCTGATTTTAACTTTTTATGTTTTAACATAGATGTAACTGTAAGACACCCAGAGTTACCCTATGGTAAGATGGGTGGCCAATAAATTTTATAAATAAATACATAAATTAAAGTGGAGAGCCATTCTAGTACTGGGTTGGCCTAGATGGTCCAATAACTCTCTCACTGAGTAGTTTCACTTGTACTAACCAATAGTTTACTCAATACATTTTATTGATCAACAGCAGTCCAAATTGTTGGGTTTGGATGTGATACACTAAGTTAGAGGTGCAAAAAGTGCAACTTGAAAGTCTTAGCCCAATAGCATCATTTCATGTCCCAGAATCTCTCGCCTCTCCCCAAATGGAATACAGCTAAAACCTAGGGACCCTTTTCTATCTCACAGCATTTGGGATAATTTAATTTGTGCAGTTGTTTAAGGGATCTTTGTCACGGCTTAAAGCTCCTGAATCCTAACCAAAAATGGTGCCCTGGCCCCAGCTTTTCTGAAGTATAGTACGCAAAATGCCACACAACGCCTGATATACAGTAGTCTTTAAACTACTGGAAGTTGCACTAAACCAAAAAGGGAAAAAAACTATGGTTTATGTCATATATTCCTCTTACGTTCACAGTCCCCAGAAATGCAAATTACCCTTGTACAATTCATTTAGTTTTCCCCAAGGAAGCTCCATTTCATGCTATAGGCCAGGGGTCCCCAAACTTGGCAACTTTAAGACTTGTGCACTTCAACTCCCAGAATCCTCCTGCTGGCTGGGAAGTTCTGGGAGTTGAAGTCCACAAGTCTTAAAGTTGCCAAGTTTAAAGACCTCTGCTATAGGCATTTAGGGTTTTGAAAAGTGAGATGAAATGATTCCCTGGTCTGAGTCTAAGGATGGTATCATCAGTCTGAGAAATCAACATGAGGTGGCCCTGTGTATTCATTGTGAAATTTTATTTATTTGTTGCTCTGGAAAGAAAGGGTTAATTTAATTTCAACTATTATAAATGTAACATACCAATTTTAAATAATGGACCTTCTTTTAGTATAGGTCCTAGAACTATCGATTAGGAGGTACCAGGAATTTGGTAGCTGGTTCAACTCAAAGCAAGATTTACATTGATTCTTTAAGAAGATTTCTGAAAAGGTTAACAGATACTGTTACAGAAATTATAGCAACTGGATTACTTTTACTTTAAGGCCTAAGTCATCCTGCAGTTCATTAGAGTGGAGACATTTTCAGTCTCTTGTTAACCGCTTCACTATGAACCAGCCAGGTAGCTATCATCATCATCATCATCATCATCATCATCATCATCATCATCATCATCATCATCATCATCATCATCATCATCATTATTATTATTATTATTATTATTATTATTATTATTATTATTATTATTAAATTATTAAATTATTTTTTATTGAACACAAAACAAGACAAAACAAAATGTATAACAAACAGGTGGGGCATTTGTAGCCCCCTTTCCATCAAAAGCTGTTGTCGGATGATTACATTTTATACAGCATTTCATTTAATATTCATATCGCTCTCACATTACCTATCCTATTGTACAATATACCTTCTAGAATCTTTACAAGCTTACTTGACAATACACCTTTATACTTTTCTTTTACTCTATCTTGCTGTTAACTAAGGCATTAACATCCCCAATAGTAATTAAATTCTGTACTCCTAGTTCTGTAAATTTATCGTGTAATTTTTTATAAGATTCAAATTGTTTATCATTTAAGGCATAAATTGTTGTGAGTATAGCAAGTAGTCTTAAATTCTCTTTTTTGATATGTACTTCTTGGAGAGCAGTTACATTGATGTCAAGTTTTTCCTTTTTTTTTTTGAAAATGTTTGAGTTCTTTACTTCCGGTTATTAAGTCCATTTATATTGCTAAATGTTGTTTTTTTATTTCTTCTGACATTATTATTTATAATTTAGTATGCTTCGTCTCTCTTAGCACTCTGCCTTGCGTTTTCTCTTGCTGTCTTTGTTTCTTAATGACCTCCTTTTGTTTCTTCCTTTCTTTTACTAGATCTTCTTGGCTTCTACAGTATCTTCTAAATCTTCTCTGCTTTCCCTACTTTCTCTGCTGGGTTGTTCTTCTTCTATTGCGCCGCTTTATTCACCAAAATTTCATGCTTGTTCTACTGAGTTGATTCTGATCTTCTTCTCCTGCCATGTTATCAAGAGCCCCTCTGGCATCAGCCATCTATACATTATATTATCCTTTATTAATCTTTTAGTTAGGAAATGATATTGTTTCCTATTATCTCTATTCTACGGGGGACTTTTTAAAATATGATTATTTCCTTGTCCTTATATGAAATTGCCTCATTCCTAGACCATCTATAGATGTCGTCTCGGATGACTCTCTTGCAAATTTTACATGCACCTCTCCGGGCAAGTGGTGTCTTCTGGCATAGATTGTGTGCACACGATAAATTTCATCGATTCTCACCTAATTTCCTGTGCATCAGTTTGTAAAATTTCAACTAATATCTCGGCCATCTTTTCACTCAAGTTTTCCCCCTTGTCTTCTGCGATGTTTTGAAATATCAAATTATATGAGGCGTGTTCTATCTCTAAATGAGCTATAGCTTCTTCTAAATTTCTAGAGGACACAGTGTTTTTCTCTTCTATACCATCAATCCTTTGTTCTACTCTTTCTATTTTATCTTCTATTGTCTTAATCTTTTGTACATTTTCTTTTAAAGTTTGTTGAATGTTTACAGTCTTGTCATCTATTTCCTTCACCTTGTCTTTTACTTCGACCATTTCTACTTTTAGTTCCTCCTGATATTTTTTTGCTTCTTCTCTATTGTTTTCTAAAATTATATTGGTTCTTGCCATTGATTCCTTCATCTGAAATAATGTCTCTTGGATAGATTGCAAGCTACTATTTGATTCAGATTTTTCTTTTGGTAACATAGATTCAATGGTTTTTTTGATGCATTGGAGACTCATGAACTGTTACAGTGGTGTTTGATGATTGCTTTTTACTCATTTTGGTAGTGGTAGTTATACTAGTCATATTAAAAGATTCTCGTATATTTTTCCACAGTGACATATACAATTGTTTTGACTCTTATAACTTTGATACGTGTATCTTATAGCAGAAAAAGTCACTAGTTATTCTAAAATATGGTTATGTTAATATAAACTTCAATCAATTCCAAATAATTATAAGTTTATGAAAATATAATTATTATTCTTATCCTTTAAACAGTTATAAGTAGCTATTATTTTTAAAGAGGTCTGTAAGAGTTGCAAGTGATTGATGTTTTGTGAAACATTTCCTGATTGTTTGTCAAAGGTTCTGGACAGACCATTACAGGAGGTCTGGGAATAATACTAATATGTACCCTGTTTTCTCCAAAATAAGACATCCCCTGAAAATAAGCCCAATCGGGCTTTTGAGTGCATGGCAATAAGGCCAAGTGCTTATTTCAGGGTTCAAAAAATATAAGACAGGGTCTTATTTTGGGGGAAACACGATATATATTTTGGATTCTTCCGAGCACCCCATTCAGCATTTGTGGATGTTCTCTGCTACTGCCTTTCTCTGAAGCTTTCACTTAGAAGACTGGATAGTAAAAAAAGTTTGGAAAAATAAGAAGGACGGATATACTCATTCTCTCTCTGCTTCTTTTATGTTTAATTAATGTTTTAATGTTGAACTTTTATATTTTTAAATGCTTATTTTTATATATGATGAATGCTTGCAGGAATTGGGTATGTCTAGTTTAATGGACTAGGGGTGACATGATAGTGTTCCAATATCTAAGGGGCTGTCACAAAGAAGAGGGAGGTCAACCTATTTTCCAAAGCACCTGAAGGCAGGACAAGAAGCAATGGATGGAAACTAATCAAGGAGAGGACCAGCCTAGAAATAAGGAGAAATTTCCTGACAGCGAGAACAATTAATCAGTGAACAGATTACCTTCAGAAGTTGTGAGTGCTCCATCACTGGAGGATTTTAAGAAGAGATTGGATAATCACTTGCCTGAAATGGTAAGGGTCTGCTTGAGCAGGGGGTTGGACTAGAAGACCTCCAAGGTCCCTCCCAACTTTATTATTCTCATATATGAGGGATCCTTGGTGCTCTCTGAGCATGGTTATTTTCTTGAAGACATTTTGTTACCCAAACTAGGTTATATCATCAGTGCTAGCAGAGTGCTCAGAGAGCACCAAGGACCCCTCATTTCAACCACAAGCTACAAATATTTTCCTTTATTGGTATTCGGTTATATGTATTACTCTTTATTCAATTATTGTCTGCTGCCCGGAGTCACTTCTCATGAGATGGGCAGCTATACAAATTTAATTAATAAATAAATATTTGCAGAGGAAAATCAGAGGATAAGAAAAAGCTCAGAACTTTACCTGAGCATCAACCAGTCTGGTCCCTTGATGTATTTATTTATTTTATTTTGTGAGATTTATATACCGCCTCACAGTGCAAGCACTCTCTAAGCGGTTTACACCAGTAAGCAATGTATATTTATATTGCCCCCAACAATCTGGGTCCTCATTTTACCTACCTCGGAAGGATGGAAGACTGAGTCAACCTTGAGCCGGTGAGATTTGAACTGCTGACCTGCGGATCACAGTCAGCTAAAGTGACCTCCAGTACTGCCTCTAACCGCTGTGCCACCTCAGCTCTTAATTGTATATGAATACATATAAACATTACACTGGATTTCTGAAACCAATACTATGAAGGGTTTTTAAAATTTAAGATCAAAACAATACTGCAGGGATCCTATAGTGTCTTTTATATCATCTCAGCTTCTAGAAAATCAGCAAAGGTTAGTGTAAATAAAGGCTTTAAAGAAGACCAAAATTGAAAGGTTAAAAAGTAATAGAAATGCAACCCTCCCCTTACCACCCTTTAACTTCTTACAAAGAACTTAGTACGTTGCTTGACATTTGGAACAAACATAGAATTCTTCAAGTGACCACAAGCGAAATCTACAGAAAGGATCAAAATTCAATGGGCTTATCATACCCATAGGAGCCATGTCTCCTTCAGAGGATTATGGACTTCCACAGGGAAAGGGAGTTTATCTGATGAGCTGAACTATCAATAGGCTTTCTTGCAGAAATTCAGCTATGAGTTTTTTTTATCAGCCTTTATTTGGACTCGGAAACCAATTAGGGCTACTAGACCTGGAGGCTAAAATCACGGCAAATGCTAAATGACAATTTAGGAAATCTGGGCTTTCCTCATCTTCTTGTTGCTGTCAAGTGGTAGTCCAGCTTTTTGCAGTCCGGTTCTATAGCACTAATTAATCCATACAATGGCCTTATTGGCTTGGCCTACTATTTATAAACAACCTGAGGAAAACTTTGGTTTTTTCCTTCATTCTGGGGAGCCCTAAATAGGGCATCCTAAGAGGACCCAGCCTCCTTGGCTTTAGCAAGGTTCTTCATGACTAGTCTACAAAGACTATTATCTAATTTTGTACCTTTATGGGATAAATTAGAATAGATATTTAGACTGTGCATTGCTTCATACTGGAAAACAAAAAGGTACCTTGAATCTCATACTGCCCCCGTTTGCATCCAAGTGGCTCTTTTCCTGGGGTTGGATAACATCTTTGGAAGACAATTATGACTTGCTGAGAAAAAAATTGCAGCTGCTTTAAGGAGCTGCAGTCAAGGACTTTATGATCACACCTACTTGCTCTCAGGCATTGCCTTCAAATTAGAAGTACTGCATCTTCCATGTTATCACTTGTGTGACATCACTCCTTTAGGAAATACATTAAGAAAATTTGCTAATACGACTCCTAAAAAATAGGCAAATGTATGTTCATCATACACGATGGTTTTTATCATATGCATTCAAGTTTTGTAAGTTGAGGAAGGTCAACAGCAAGTTTGATCTTATATATTCTGTAGTCAAAGAAACCATTGTGACACATCATATTAAACTGCCATATAATTTATTTAATTTTGATTAAACAGCTTATGACTTAGCATTCAATGAATTCAGCCATTGTGACTTCTGTAAAAGTGGTTAGAATGAACTGTGGTTTAGTACTTTACATGTAGTTTGAGGAGCCAAGACAGCAATTGGTGAGCAACTCTAAATGTAAACTCCTTAATTATTTTAGCTCTTCCTCTTTTATCTTGGGAAGATTGCTAATGACAACCGCTTGTAGGCACTGAACAAATAATGGCACTGGATGGGAAATGCCAGTAACAACAAGTGAAGAAAGAAATTCCTGAAAATTAAAACTAAACTTTCAAGTAAAACCAAAATATGGAAGCCTCTGGAGTTTGAGGCCAAATGTCTAATTCCAAGTTATTGAAGGATACTGGCTGTGATAAGATCATGGGAATCAAATGCAACCAATGTTGATGAAAACACACGAATCGTGTTGGATTTACCGCTGACCTTTCATGGTTGCTTCCCAATAATGGATATAAGTGTGTAAGTGTTTGTCTTGTGATGTCATAACTTGTCACCTATGCAGAGACCTATGGGCAGGGTAGCTAAACTTAATGCTCTAACAAGCCTTGGAAAAATATTGGTATAGGACAGTGGTGGTGAACCTTTTTAGGCTCGCGTGCCAAAAAGGGGGGGGCGCGCTCGCACGCGCTCGCATGCCCACACCCATTCCCTCCCCCCACGCATGCGCACAACACCTCCCCCATGCTGCCCCCTGCGCATGCGCACACCCCCCCACCCCCGCGCAAAGGCTTACCGGAGCCTGGGGCGATGAAACCAGCAAACCGGAAGTGCGAAAAAACGCACTTCCGGTTTGCCGGTGTGCTGTTTTTTGCACTCCGGAGGGTTCAGGGAAGCTCCCTGAAGCTCCGGAATGCAAAAAACTACAAAACGGACAAACCGGAAGTGCACTTTTTCGCACTTCCGGTTTGTCCGTTTTGTAGTTTTTTGCATTCCGGAGCTTCAGGGAGCTTCCCTGAACCCTCCGGAGTGCAAAAAACAGCTCACCGGCAAACCGGAAGTGTGTTTTTCCGCACTTCCAGTTTGCCAGTGGGAACCCTCGCGTGCCGGCTGCTATGGCTCCGCGTGCCACCTGTGGCACGCGTGCCATAGGTTCGCCACCACGGGTATAGGATATGATTTTTGTCAACATGGAAATCTGGGTGAATAAGTATAACAGATAGACTATACTGACAATTATGAATAATATAATACTTAAGCAGAGCCGAGGTGGCGCAGTGGTTAGAGTGCAGCACTGCAGGCTACTTCAGCTGACTGCTAGCTGCAGTTTAGCTGTTCAAATCTCACCCGCTCAAGGTTGACTCAGCCTTCCATCCTTCTGAGGTGGGTAAAATGAGGACCCAGATTGTTGGGGGCAATATGCTGACTCTGTAAACAGCTTAGAGAGAGCTGTAAAGCACTATGAAGTGGTATATAAGTCTAAGTGCTATTGCTATTGCTATTGCTATTGCTATATTGTGAGGTTTGAAACCTCTGACATTATCTTTTGTGATAAGTATTGTTAGTATCACAGTCATGGTACCTTATTATCACTGTTGGTCCTGACTGGGAAAATGCTGTTGCCAATGGCAACCTCTTCAGATTTTTTAATACTGAGACTCCAAAGCTTTCAGCTTCAAAAACCAAAGAACATAACAAACTGACAAATGTCATTTGACCCCCAAAAGCAATATTATTAGCCTCAAGTTGTCAGATATAGGAAGTCAATATGTCAAAAGGGTAATATTCATTTGATTTGAATTTCTCAAGTATTAGCAGCCAGCTGATCCGACTCTTATCTTGAGACTGCGATTCTTATTTTGATCCTATAAATATATAGCAATTGTATATACGCATATACAGTATGTTTGTATGGATGAAATTCCTTTAAAAGAGAATTTATGGCATTTGCTACAAAAAAAATTAGACTGGGACCTGGAACCAGGTTCTGCTTTGCTGTTGGCCTAGACCCCATTTTGCAAGTCCAATGAAACAATATTATTTAGGTGGCCTTTTGAATGTGAGTGCAGTATTGGACTGTCATTTGGAGGTTTATCTGTGTCCTCAGGGTCACCTGAGTCATGTAAATAGGTGTGGAGCCTTCTTGGAACTTCTGAAAGAACTGTGTTACAGACTGGAGATAGATGATGTAATATCCCCCCCTCTGTTGAGAGAGGGCTGTTCAATTTTGACATAGATAGCCTCTTTGACCCTTCTTTCAAACCAACGATCCTCTCTGTCCAAAATGTGGAATTTGCTGCCTTCAAAACAGTGGCCTTTCTCTTTTAAAATGCAGATGGACTACTGCATCGTGTCCTGATGGGTTTGTTCTCCTATGTTGTGCCATGTGTTTATGAAGTGGTTGTTTTGTTTCCCCAGTGTACAGATCTGCACATGGCTCACTGCATTGTATTGCATATACCTCATTGCTGAGTTCATGCAGTACATTGTATATGCAGTACAATGCAGCGAGATGTGCAGATTTGTACATTGGGGAAACAAAACAAAAACAAAAAGGTAATTACAAAGAAACAGCAACTTTTTAGAAAGTTTCTTTGTGAAGTTTCATGTTTATGTGTCTGTGTATCAAATGAAAAATCAAATGATTTTATATTTTTAAATTAGAAATATCCAACATCATATGAAATCACAGTGATGGATCTTTTGAGATTTGATTAACTTGGTGAAATTCCCCCCCCCTCTCTCTCCCTCCCTCCCTCCCTCCCTCCCTCCCCCCTTCCCTCCCCCCTCCCTCCCTCCTTCCTTCCTTCCTTCTTTCCTTCTTTCCCCTTCGCCCCCCCCCCCCCAATCAGATACCATCTACTGGCATTGTACAGACTCACTGTACAATGCTGAGCAGCTCTGGAGAAAGGGGGATAAACAAAATTACCATGTAATTGAAACCTCAGCCTTGATATAGACTTGTGGTTTTGATTACGCATTTGCAATGGCCATTTTGACTTTTTGGGTATCTGTCTCCATAGGGACTCTAGTGAACAGTCCTTAGGAAGCATTCTCCACAATTATTTGTTTTGTTTTTTGTTTATTTTTATTTGTCAAGCATATATGATTATAAGCAAAGTATAAACAGTGAAACATGATTGAATATATATGTAATAGTACAAGCATGAATAAGAGTAAAAGAGGTATGAATATATGGGTACATTAGGACAGGAACGGTAGGCACGATTGTGCGCTTATGCATGCCCCTTACCGACCTCTTAGGAAGCTACCACTAAAACACTTGTCTATCTGTTTCAGTTCTCTGTCATGCTAAGTTCAATAATAGAAATTCTGACTGCCAGAATTCCATCTTGGACAGATGTTACTCAGTGAAGTTCATCTACGCTTCTAGCATTGTGCCAGATCCTTCCAGAACCTATTTCAGATCACGGAGTTTCTGCATTCTTTATGGGTTGAACGAAGATAATAGTAATCCCCAAAGAAAAACCATTCAGGTTAACCAAGGTGAATTAATGTACGGTAACTCATTAAACATCAATTTAAGGAACAAAGTAATTTGCTTTCCCTTATTCTAAAACACATTTCCTTTCTAAATATAGCCGAATTATGGTTATTAAGCGACAATCTTATTGAAATAGTAATAGCATTTCCTCAGAATGTATAATCAAGTAGAAAAAAGGGAAATTTGCCTTAATTTCAGTGATTTGAAAAAAGTATTGATAGTAGAATGATTTTATTGCTGTCCTCTCCTTTACACAATGCCCTCCATTGTGTACTCCAATTAAATCCCAAGCTTACTGGAATGAAATGTGCTTTTATTTATAGAAGGAAGAAAAACACTAAGTCCAACACTAATCCTTAGTGGTTGTATGAAATATCTCTGTAATATTTTTATGGTGAGCAGAAAATAAGTTTTTAAACTTAAATTACTAAGGGTGATTCATAAGATATGATAGGAAGGGAATTCTTAAAGTGATTTTTGAAATTATTTAAATATTCTAATACTTTAGGAAATGTTATCATCTGTGAGAACCAGAAGCTGAAATAAAACACAATTGCATTTGTAGTTTAAATGGCATGCATGCATTTTGAATTGGTTTAAGTAACAAGAATTTGTTCTCAAAGTATGGGATTTCATGGGGCACTATTATGCCATATCAGAGAGGCAAATTAAAATTTATTTTTAATTTGTGATGAACGCAGATTGAATTCCAGACGCAGACAAAATATGAAAGATATCCACATTTTAGAAAATAACCTCTTCCCCCCAATAATAATATTTACTGGAAATTAGAACAACCAATGAACCTATTTTATAAGCTTCTATTATATAGGTGCATCATTATGTGATGGAAAATAATGCAAGTATCTAAACTGCATTATTTGCACAATAATGTCATGAGCCGGCCATGTTACAGTACTTGCTTCCTATGGAGGTCCCCTGAAAAGTCATTTGTATTAATTCAGAAACATTTAGAGGTGTAAGTTTTTAACGAGGGTGACTTGATTATTAAAAATACTTGTCTTCAGCTTAGTAGCTTTTCTGTCCAGTCAATAGAAAAAAGAGCAAAAGGCACTTCCATGATATCTTATTCCTGGGATGTACAATACTTTATGACATGGTTTCTCTTCTCATCTTATCTGATGTACTATAGATATCTATATCTTCTGGGACTTTGCAGTTTTTTTTAAATAGATAGCATTAAACCCTATGGTGCTTTGCTTAGTTTTAAATTACTTATTATGAGCGCAGTGGCGCAGTGGTTAGAATGCAGCATTGCAGGCTACTTCTGCTGCCTGCTGGCTGCCTGCCATTCAGCAGTTCAATTCTCACCGGCTCAAGCCTTCCATCATTCCAAGGTCGGTAAAATGAGGACCCAGATTGTTGGGAGCAATATACTGACACTGCAAACTGCTAAGAATGGGCTGTAAAGCACTGTGAAATGGTATATGCCACCAGACTTGAAATTCTGGGCTTAGACAACCTAGAACTACGCCGCCTTCGGTATGACCTAAGCGTAGTTTATAAAATTATCTGCTACAATGTCCTTTTTGTCAGTGACTACTTCAGCTTCAACCACAACAATACACAACCACACAATAGATACAAAAAGTGAACCGCTCCAAACTCGATTGCAGAAAATACGACTTCAGCAACAGAGTGGTCAGTGCCTGGAATGCACTACCTGACTCTGTGGTTTCATCCCCAAATCCTCAACATTTTAACCTTAGACTGTCTACTGTTGACCTCACCCCATTCCTAAGAGGTCTGTAAGGGGCATGCATAAGCGCACCAGCGTGCCTACAGTCCCTGTCCTAATGTTCCCTTTTATTCATATTCATTTCATGTATTCAGATCATGTTTATATGTTTACTTATATATATTATCTATTATATATATTATCTAATACATGCTTGACAAAATAAATAAATAAATAAATAAATACAATAAATATAAGTCAAAGTGCTATTGCTATTAAGGAAACAATGAGTTACTGTCACACATTTATTTCTCTCACATTTTCTGTTCTGATTCAGATTTACCAGTGAAATTTCAGTTTTTTAAGATGTGCCTAAGCACAAGTTTCTATTGCCTTCGTCACTCTTTATAATTCCTTACCTCTCTTTTTGCTTGCTCTGTTGCAGTTGTTAGAAATAAAAATTCAAGAAATAGAATTTAGGTTATAGAGATCAATTCAAAAGTGTGTGTTTCTTTCTTATGCTTTGTCAATATTCTTAAACTAATTTCTTCACTCTATCAAGTAAAGCCCCTGTCCAAGATGCTGATATTTCCATGCAGATTATTTGCATATACGGAAGTGCATGTTCATGTCTATGACAGTGATGGCGAACCTATGGCACGCGTGCCACAGGTGGCACGCAGAGCCATATCTGCCGGCACGTGAGACGTTGCCCTAGGTCAACTCCAGCATGCATGTGCGTGCTGGCCAGCTGATTTTTGGCTCACGTGGAGGCTCTGTGAGGGCATTTTAGGTTTCCAGAGGGCCTCCGAGGGGGTGTTTTTGCCCTCCTCAGGCTCCAGGGAAGCCTCTGGAGCCTGGGGAGGGCGAAAAATGGGCCTACCAGGCCCACCGGAAGTCAGGAAATGGGCCATTTCTGGCCTCCAGAGGGCATCTGAGGGGGCGGGAGAGGCTGTTTTCACCCTCCCCAGGCATTGAATTATGGGTGTGGGCACTCACACGTGCGTGACAGCGCGCACGCACGAGTTTTTGGCACCCGAGGGAAAAAAGGTTCGCCATCACTGGTCTATGAGATTCATGTAGATGGTAACAACAATCAGATACATGAACAAAACATTGATGGGCTGGAGCTGTCTGGATTGGCATCCATAACTATGATACAAGGAACATATATTGTGTGCGGTCCTACCTATTCTGCAACTTTTGCTGCTGAATTGTTCAAGAAAAATAGCATTAGCCTCCATAAAATATTAAATATTGAACATGACTTGCTGGAACTAAAAGAAAAAAAGGAAAGGAAAGAAACACCAACAGCTTAACTGTTCACTTATGTTATAATCTGAATTGGTATCCTCATTTATGGTAAAATGAAATTGGAGCATGAAATTTATTGTAGAGTAAATAAACCACTCTGCCATGCTGCGGTGTATCACTCAACAAACGCTGAAGGTACCAAGCATCTTAATGCAAAGACAAAAAGGTATTAGTGGCAAGTGTTCATTCTCTGATGCTGAATTGAAAATGACAGCATTAATAGTATATTTTTCATGGCTCAAATCATCACCATCATAGCATAAAATATGTTTTGATAAACCCCAGTGTACTTTAAATATAGATGAAAGCAACTGAAGACATGTTGTGTCTCGTATCAATGGTGCATGTAAAAGATCTTGCTGCATGGTAGAAGCTTAGTAGGAGTTTAAGTGAGTATCTGGCATGTGTGACTAAAAGGGCTGAAACTGGGGAATAGGACTAGCAGAAATCTGCTGAATCATTTATTTTGGGCTTCTTTGAATGAAAGTTGGTTAACCTTTTGCTCAGAATAGTTTCTGCTGACTCCTGAATTCCAGCTAGTAGAATTGCTAAGCTCCCGGAGCTTAGATGTCCGCTAAATTCCAGCAAAATCCTATTGAATGATAATGTGTAGAGGAAGAAAAAGGACAAAGGGAGAAAACATTTGCAAAGAGGGAATACAGAAAAATATATATACTGCAATAAGGAAGCAGGGAATATTTTTTTCCCTCTACCTTATTTTCTATTTCCTCAAGTGTGGGAAAGCTTTCTGAGGTTGAAATTTACATTTAACTGACATGGGTTGTTTGTTGATCCTTGTTCTAGACTTAGTTTAATGTTCTGGTTGTAAGTAAGCTCTCCTTATGAGGAAGAGGAAACAGAAATGATAGCCCTCTTCTACTTTCCTTGCCATTCTCATCAACTTTTACATGTAGGAGTCAAAGGAATGCTTCTTTCCTTCAAGGATGCCCAAGCTAGGATTTTACAAACTTGTTTTTTCAGGACTCTAAAAGCACAGGGAAAGTTCCTAGGGACTTTACAGCAGAGGTCTTCAAACCTGGCAACTTTAAGACTTGTGGACTTCAACACCCAGAATTCTCCAGCCAGTATAGCTAGCTGGAGAATTCTGGGAGTTGAAGTCCACAAGTCTTAAAGTTGCCAAGTTTGGGGACCCCTGCTTTTACAAGTTGACACTTTTTCTAGGTAAAGGGAAGGATGTACAGTATTACATTCATCCTTCCACTGGTATAGCTTTTTCTTCCTTCCTTCCTTCCTTCCTTCCTATCCATCAAGCCATCTGTCCATTTAGTTCAGAAAAAAATCTACACTTGCACTTTCTTTCCCAGATATGTGAAAACTACTTTGAAATACAAATCAAGCTTTGGAGCTTCAGAGAGTTCATTAATAATTAAGTCTGCCCTCCTGTAGCTACAAATGTTCTCCCAAGCTTCCATTGTTGTTTATTTTTCCTATACTTGTTCAGAGGTAAGTAAGCCAATAATATACATGGCCATGGTATTACTGTAAACTTCCATAATCAACGTTCATGATGCACATATTTCCTATCCCAGCCAGA
Source organism: Diadophis punctatus similis (assembly GCA_023053685.1). Classification (NCBI taxonomy): domain Eukaryota; kingdom Metazoa; phylum Chordata; class Lepidosauria; order Squamata; family Dipsadidae; genus Diadophis; species Diadophis punctatus. The sequence goes on along the minus strand of JALIGW010000001.1, from coordinate 68,938,976 downwards.
TTATAGGCCTGGTAATAGAGAAGGCATACAAACTCTATGCAAAGCCCTCATCTTCATGATATAATATTTGTTAACCACACTATTATACCAAAGAATAACTTCAGACAGATTTGGAAAAAAATAATGATTCAAAGTGCTTTGAATGATGTAAGTATTCCAAAATACATAGAGATGGAGATCATGAGAACTGAGAATTCATTTCCCCAAAGTAATCATTATTTCATCAGCTGTCATTTTTCCTTCTTTTCTTCTCCACATTCTCTCATTATTATGAGTATGAAATTCCACTTACGCAAGAATTCAATCTGTAAGGGAATAATGCACTATTCCATTAAGTAAGACAGAAAAAAGACATCTTAGCATGGATGTTTTTTAAAATTATAGTTAGTATTAGCATTATCTGTTAGAGTAATATCCCCATAGAAACAGAGTTAGTCTGTTGAGCTATGACAATGTGATCGGCCATAAGTAAACCAGGGAATTTCCATGGTTGTCAAGAAATTAGAATGTGGATTTTATTAGTCCTAATCCTTCACTGGTTGACAATGGCTGAAAAATATTTACATTCATAAGACACAGTTACTAAGAAATGCACAAATTCTCAGATTAAGGAACTGTTGGATGATCAAAATAGAGAATGTTTACTTAAAACTTCTACTTCACCCCTTGTTTTAGTAAAAAGCCTACACTCTGATCTGCTCCATCCATGAATGGAAGGAGCTCTTTCTGCATCCAATGTATTAGTCACAGTATTTTCCATAATTTCCATAGGCCTGTATCTTTCCTTTTCCTTTTCCTTTTCCTTTTCCTTTTCCTTTCCCTTTCCCTTTTCCTTTCCCTTTCCCTTTTCCTTTCCCTTTTCTTTTTCCTTTTCCTTCCCTTCCCTTACCCACTTTCCCTTTCCTCTTCTCTCTTCCCTCTCCCCCTTTCCCTCAGACATAAAATGCATTCCTAATTGGGATAAAAATCAATTAAATCAATTTTCATAATCTTCCCCTTCTGATTTGGAAAATCTTTTAAAAATGTAACCTAAAGAAAACCAGTTTTGGTTAATGCTGACCTCCCTTGGTTTGTATTTTTAGGACATTGCATGCTAGATTGTAGACAGCTTTATTTAATTTCTTGCCTACCCCATCTGAGAGCTCACTGGAGCTTTGAAAAACACACTCTACGGGCCTCTCTCTCTCTATTCTATCTATCATCTATCTATCTATCTATCTATCTATCTATCTATCTATCTATCTATCTATCTATCTATCTATCTATCTATCTATCTATCTATCTATCTATCTATCTATCTATCTATCTATCTATCTATCTATCTATCTCTACCCATCATCTGTTATCTATCATCTCTCTCTCTCTCTCTCTCTCTCTCTCTCTCTCTCTCTCTCTCTCTCTCTCTCTCTCTCTCTCCTATCTATCATTAGTTTCTTTCATTTTTTGGATCAGTCCAATGATAGTTACATTTAAGAAAACTATTCATGAAAATGTGTCTCATTATTGCTAATTTATTTAATGGTGAGCATAACAATCAAATCACAATGAAATCCTCTGATATTAATCTTGCGATAGCACAATATGTACAGTATTTGCATGAGAATTCTGGTGAAGCTTCTCATTAATTAACACACTGTAAAAATGTCAGCACTTTAATTTGTTTTGTGTTAAATGCAATAGATTTCCACTTCCTGAAAGTATTTATCAAAATAAAGATGGCTACAACCTTAATTTCAATGATAAATAATACTTTACAGCTGCCCATTTATAAGGCCACGCATTAACATTTAAATTATCCCTTTTATTTATCAGAATGATCACTTGTGATGACAGAATCACAATACCCGTGCTTCTCCCCCCAAAGAAAATAAGTTTCACTACTCATTACATCTTCCCCCCTCCAATTCCAGAACTCGATTCTGCATTTTCTTTTCTTTGAAAGCAAAAGGAAATTGTGACACTCCAATTGTGGTTCATCCCAAAGGTACTTTTTCCAAAAGACAACTGGACTCTCTTGGTTTTTTTCCTTTGAAAATGTTTTGCTTCTCATCCAGGAAGTTTCTTCAGTTCTTGGATCAGAAGTGAAATGTTTTTAAAGAAAAAGCCAAAAAAAGTTCTGATGCCTTTTGGAAATGAGCATCTTTGGGACAATCATGACCTGAATGATTGAGAATTTCTACAGACATCCAATTGTGGTCGGTCTTCATCTTTCATCATCTTCACCCAGCAAACCTAATAGTAAAGGATGCTGGGAACTGTTAGTCTCTGAATGGTGACCTGAGAACATGATTTCTATATCTTTCTAAAAGAATGAAGGAAACTTGTGTTCTCAAAGGATGAATTCTCAGTAGGCCCCAACAAATATGGATATGGTTCAGTGTTAGCTGAATTAGAACAATGTCTGAACAGTGGTCTCATGCTGGCTGGGAAATTTGTGGAGTTTCCATACAAGTCCTTAAAGTTGCTGAGATAACATTGAATTAGAGGAATCTTCAACAAAGCTTACAATGGCTTCTAATGGGCATCTAGATCATTCTCCAAGAAGCCATAAGGCCACCGCTTGTTTGACTATTTTTCTTGATGGGGAAAAGCATGATTAGCCGAAGCACAGCTACAGTATCTTCACAGTGCTCCAACAGGAATGTTTGCAAATGCAAGAAGTAATCCTAACAGAAAGGAAGCAGCAGGTGAAGCTAGGCAAAATCACATCAGATACCTGTACAATTAGCACAGGGGCCCCCCAAGGCTGTGTACTCTCACCACTTCTCTTCTCTCTATATACCAATGACTGCATCTCAAACGATTCATCTGTTAAACTACTGAAGTTTGCAGATGATACAACAGTGATTGGCCTCATTCGAGACAACGATGAAACCGCATACAGACAGGAGGTTGAACAACTAGTCTCATGGTGCGACCGGAACAATCTGGAACTGAACACATTCAAAACCGTAGAAATGGTGGTAGACTTCAGGAGAAACCCTCCCATCCTACCACCTCTTACAATACTAGACAACACAGTATCAACAGCAGAGACCTTCAAATTTCTAGGTTCCATCATATCTCAAGACCTAAAATGGTCATCTAACATCAAAAACATCATCAAAAAAGCACAACAAAGAATGTTCTTTCTGCGCCAACTCAGGAAGCTCAAACTTCCCAAGGAGCTGCTGATACAGTTCTACAGAGGAATCATTGAGTCTGTCATCTGCACCTCTATAACTGTCTGGTTTGGTTCTGCAACCCAACAAGACAGACACAGACTTCAGAGGATAATCAGAACTGCAGAAAAAACAATTACTGCCAACCTGCCTTCCATTGAGGACCTGTATACTGCACGAGTCAAAAAGAGGGCCGTGAAAATATTTACTGACCCCTCGCATCCTGGACATAAATTGTTTCAACTCCTACCCTCAAAACGTCGCTATAGAGCACTGCACACCAAGACAACTAGACACAAGAACAGTTTTTTCCCGAACGCCATCACTCTGCTAAACAAATAATTCCCTCACCACTGTAAAACTATTCACTAGGCTGCATTACTATTACTATTAGTTTTTCTCATCGTTCCTATCACCCATCTCCTCCCACTTATGACTGTATGACTGTAACTTGTTGCTTGTATCCTTACGATTATTTCATATTGATTGTTTCCTGATTGCTTACTTGAACCCTATGACAACCATTCTTGACAAATGTATCTTTTCTTTTATGTACACTGAGAGCATATGCACCAAAGACAAATTCCTTGTGTGTCCAATCACACTTGGCCAATAAAGAATTCTATTCTATTCTAATCTTAGTAATTCCACACTTTCCTCAGTGACAAAACACAGATGTGCCTGAAATGCTTCAGCTAGAATATGCCAAATGTACAGTAACAGTAACTAGTGTTTCTCTTTTTCATTTTTGGGTCTTTGGGAGATCCTTGTTAGATCCCCCCGCAGGCTACATATGCCAAAACTTTTCAATTCTTGACAGATAGGTTTCTTATATTTTGATTGGAAGATTTTGAATTCTGTCCTGATTCATCTAGGCCAGGGGTGGGCAAACTATGGTTCTTTGAGGACCTGTGGACCTCAACTCCCAGAATTCCTGAGCCAGCCATGCATGCATGGCTAGCTCAGGAATTCTGGGAGTTGAAGTCCACAGGTCCTCAAAGAACCATAGCTTGCCCACCCCTGAATTCTAGGCCCACTTTGCAGCCCTTCATTGATTTATTACTTCCACCGCTTTGAGGAACAGAATCTACCTTCAGCATCTTTAGCACAGAGATTGTTTCAGACTTTGACAGATTGAAATTGAATTTATCCTCAGTTTGGCTCAAACTTCACCTCACAAAAAGTTCTTTTTTCTTCTTCTTCCAAAGTTTCCTAAAATCAAAATTTAACTCAGAAGGCTATAAGAAAGGGGAAGCCAGTAAAAGAGTCAGGTTTCTTTTTAATGCTTAAAATTTCCGTTAGTAAGCTGCTTTTTTAACCGCTTTGGGAGAACCTTTTTCCCCATGTGTAGTTAAAACAACAACAATGCTTGAAGATAAAAACTATCAGAGGAAAGAGGATAGCTATGCCTAGTCTTCCTTGAACGACTTATTCTGTCTTTCTCTCTCTGATAAATTCAGGGCTCTAAAGGGACTCCTTAATTTTATGCATCATTTACCTGCAATGGAAGGAGATTTAAATCAGGGAAGGCACAAATAATCCTGTTTTCAACCTCATGCATAATTCAGCTTAAGAAAAAACAACAACCCACATTTGTACTATGTACTTGCTTGAACGTATATGGAAGTATGGATGTAGCTATGCTTATTCTTTCATTACAGATAGTTCTCATTTAGCAACCTTTTCATACAGCGACCGTTCACAGTTACAAGAGTAAAGTAAATTTGTGAGCAATCCTCGTATTTATGATCTTTGCAGGTTTATAAAGCAAAGAAAAGCTGAAGTAAAATCATAAGCATAGCTGAAGTTTCATTTATTGACTGTTTAGCTTAACAACTGAATTGTCAGTCCAAACTGTGGGTCTGAACAAGGACCATCTGTATTATTTGCTGGTGTATGTATTGTGATTTTATATTTGGTGTGTTATTTTTTGTTGGTTTTTCTTTTTTGTGAACCACTCAGTCACCTTGTTTGAGATGGGCGGCCACATAAGTGATTTAAATAAATTAAGTCAACAACAACCATTTGAGCCATGATGGTACAGTGGTTAGAATGCAGTACTGCAGACTACTTCTGTGACTACCGGCTGCCAGCAGTTCAGCAGTTCAATTCTCACCAGCTCAAAGTTGAGTCAGCATTCCATCCTTCCGAGGTCGGTAAAATGAGGACCCAGATTGTTGGGGGCAATATCCTGACTCTGTAAATCGCTTAGAGAGGGCTGTAAAGCACTGTGAAGAGGTATATAAGTCTAAATGCTATTGCTATTGCTATTTGTATAGCACCCTATTGTGAGATAGGAGAAACCTTATAAGTATTATCAACTGTAAAGAACATTCTCTGTTTAGCTGGATGTACTTTTCAGACTTTTCCAGAATTTTGTACTAAGTGCATAAAGATCTCTGATAGTTTTTTGCATGTACCACCCTGCTCCTCTTATCCATTCAGAAATTTTAGTGTGGGTCAGTGGTGGGTTCCTACTGGTACGGTCCACTCTACCGTATTGGTAGCGGCCGGCTGATGACATAATTTGCGCGCGACACCGGTCCGTCGTCTTCAACGGTCCGTCGCGTGTCGCCACCTTTTTTTTTCAGAATTTTTTGGCTTCTTTTGCTTCCTGCGCATGCGCGGAAGCAAAATTGTGCGAGGGGTGCATGCACATAGCGTGCGCACATGCACATGAAACATGGAGATGCACGCGCAGTGCACCGGTAGCAACTTCGAGAGGAACTTGCCCCTGGTCTGGGTAGCTGGATCAGTGAGTAATGTACAATTTTGCTGCTCCAATGTTAGGATCTGTTATTACTAAAGGAAGTAGCAAAGATAAATTAAACTGTGTTAAGTATTACCTTAATAGCCTTGTGCTGTGTATGTAAGAAGGAAACAAGTACAATCTTCAGACACTAAACAACAATTCAGACAATATTGCTGTGCATTTACTTTCCCAAACTGTGCACCAAGATAGGTTGGTTGGTGAGGGATTGATGTGTTTTCTCATTACATGGTCATATTGATATAGCAAATCATATTCTGTTTACTCGCTTTTTTGCTTTCACCTATATGAGTAGTGAGTAGAGAAGACTCTCTAATCACCTGTATGAGTAGAGAGTAGAGAAGACTGAGTATAAACTATCCTTTTCGTAGCTTTTTTATGAGTTACTTGCTTTAATGAAGTCCATGGTTGATCTAAGGAACACTGATCTTACAGGATCTACAAAGAAGGAAGCAGGAAAATGTGACAATGAACTCTAGAAATCAATTTATGGTTGACAATTCCAGGAATCTAGGGCTCAACACAATAATGAAATTGAATGCAAATTATCAAGCTGGTTATTTTTGCATTTGATCAGGAAAAGTACAATACTGAAATAATTTCACAGCCAATGGATACCCTGCAACACTTTTTTCTGTTTCTTTTTTGAATGGTTTTATTATTGAATTTGTATTTAATGTGAATAAAAAAGGGACAGGCTCTGGAAAGGCCATTTTGTTGTTGTTTTGGGACTTTGAAAAACACTTTGGTTCTTGGACATTTGTAACAGTAACTAAGATCAATATGCTTCTTATTGCTGCATTTCTATATCTACCTTTCCCCTCAGTGACGGGCCAGATTTATTTTGACAGCTTCTTGTTCACAACTAACAGAAACACTTTTCAGAGAGCTTTCTGCAAGATACAAAGAAAATTACTTCCGTTGTATTTATAAATCCTAGATGAATATGCTAAATAGATGGATTGTGCCATGGTTTCTCCCTTCGTTTCAACTTTGCCAAGAGTGCTCCAGACTTCAATAGATATTATCGGTTGATGGAAAAAAATATTACAATCTACTAATTGAGTTTGTGGTATTTTATTGTGGTTAGTTTCATTTTACACTATCTGATCATTCCTTTTCCAAATGTATTCTCTTAGCTTAATGCTTTTAGAGCTTTGGACAATGGAGAATATCATAACTATTCCTGCACAACAATTAAGAATTAGGTGGCAGTTAAATTCAGCATTGTAAGTATAAAGAATACCTATGAAAAGAATCAGTAACTGTTCATTTATTCTGAGAGAAAAGTTATAGCATAAGGAGAAGGATGCCTAGTAACCCACATTGTCTCCTGATTCACTTCTGAGGGATTATCCTCTTTCTTGTTTGAGAATCATTCCAGGATTAATAATAGAGTGGAAATTTTAAAGAAGATTCTCTGCATTCTGAGATCTAAAACCCAAGACTGCAGGTAGATAGACTTCCCCAAAACCCTTGACATAGGGGGAACATTAATGGAATAGTAGATTCTTAAAGTTTAAAGAATCCAAAAGTTCATCAAGTTAACTTCTAGATCAGTGCAGGATCTGCTAAATTAAAACACAATTCAATAATGATTATGTTACTGAACATAACATTAAATTTAATGTTGGTAACATAATCATTATTGAATTATGTCTTTAATTTAGCAGATCCTACATTGATAGAAATACAAATGGAATAGTATCAAATTTCACTTTTGCCTGCATTCATTACTTTTAGACATATGGTTCCAGGATGTGATTCAGAGACATTATTTATTTATTTATTTATTTATTTATTTATTTATTTATTTATTTATTTATTTATTTATTTATTTATTTATTTATTTATTTATTTATTTATTTATTTATTTATTTATTTATTTATTTATTTATTCATTCATTCATTCATTCATTCATTTCTCTCTCTCTCTCTCTCTCTCTCTCTCTCTCTCTCTCTCTCTCTCTCTCTCTCTCTCTCTCTCTCTCTCTCTCTCTCTATCTATCTATCTATCTATCTATCTATTATTCACACTTGTATGCCGCCCACTCCACAGGGACTCTGGGCGGCTCACAACAATAAGATCTGTTTATCATGTGTTATATGTGTTATCATGTCATATGTCATATGTTTTTATCATGTTCAGCTTAGAAAAAAATTGAATTCCTCTACTTAAAGATTTAGGTAACATCTGTCTCACAGCAACTCCTCTGCCATCCCCCTAATTTTCAGCCACAATGAGGATTGGAGTGACACTGATAATAAGTGTTCCTGCATGTTTCTTGGATTGGCCATTAGTGACAAGAACAACAGCTATGTAGCCCAAATATGAGTCACTTGAGTGGCCTGCACAAGCAGGAAAAGGGTAGAAGTAAAAGTGAGAAAGGAAGGAGAAAGTGAGAAATGGAAAGGAAGGAAGGAGATGGAAAGAGAGGTGATTTATTTATGTATTTGTAAAATTTTGTTTTATTTTCTTATTTTCTTCTTTTCAGAATTAAAAATGATCCAGTTGGGAAAACAATAGAAAAATTCAAAAATTTACAAAAAAAAAAATTGAAAACACATGGAAAATAGAATGAAGTAATGGAGACCCTGCAAGATGGAAATATAGCTGATGCGGGTGAAGGAAGCAATGTGAAGCAAAACAGGAAAGTATAAACTTCATAGCAAAAGCTAAGATTTTGAAATCATAAAGGTCTCACTGAGGAAAGTTCTTCAGTCAATTGGCTTTTATAAAATAGAGAATAGAGAAGAAGGACAATGAATGAAGGCATGACCTAATCATTAAGTATAATTTGAACAGGCGCATCTCTGTAAAGTGATTGGGGAAGTGTCCCATCTTCAATCACATATTCTTTCTCAGTCAAAGCTTGACCTGCAATACTAGAGCAAATTATGCCTGGAGAGAGTGCATAATTTTGCAATTCAGAACAGCACCCAAATCTGGGCAAAGTCTTTACAATTTCTCTTGCATGATGATTAAGTGCTTAATTTCCAGTATGCTGGCTTTTGAAACACAAGAGAAAGTCAGAATAAGCTTAACACGATTATCTTAAACTGAATGGTGTTTGCTTAAAGAATGTCCCTGGACTTTTTTAATATACAATTGCAATATTTTATACTGTACACGCAAATATAAATTAATATTTTGTCTTTCATATTTACATAACATGGTGGTAATATGGTGACGAAAAGGTGATAAAATGCTGCACAATCAGACCAGAAATGTATTAACAAGGGAGATCAGAGCAGCAAAAAGAAGCTACTCTGAAAAACTAAAGAATCAGTTCTCAACAAATGAACCAGCAAACATGTGGAAAACTCTTAAAAATATCATTGGTTACGGCAAACCTCCTTCCCAAGCTGAAGGAAATCAACAATTGGCAGATGACCTGAACGTGTTTTACTACAGGTTTGAAAGGAAACTACAGCCAGCTATCTCCACAACCCCCATCTCAGACACACCAACAGCCAAACCTCCTACAACTGACCCCATACCATTGGGATCACAGAAAAGGAAGTGCAAGACCTGTTTCACAGATAAAAGCCAGGAAAAGCTCCAGGCCCAGACAAGATAACTCCTTCTTGCTTAAAAGTTTGTGCTGACCAATTGAACCCCATCTTCACCTGAATCTTCAATAAATTGCTAGAGATGTGCTGTGTTCCTTCTTGCTTCAAACGCTCTACTATTATCCAGTGCCGAAGAAGCCCACCATCAAGGAACTGAATGACTACAGACCAGTTTCTCTAACATCTGTAGTTATGAAAACCTTTGAAAGGCTAGTGCTGTCCCACTTGAAAACCATCACAGATCGACTGTTAGACCCCCTGCAATTTGCATACCGAACAAACAGATCAGAAGTGGGTTCCTCCTGGTTCGGACCGGTTCACCCGAACTGGTAGCAACCCGCTGGTGATGTCACGATGATGTCATGGAACCAGTTCGGTCGGTGCCAGTCTGTGGGAGCCACCATCTTTTTTTTGAATATTTTTGAATATTTTTTTAGTTTTTCTTCTGAGCATATGCAGAAGCCAAATTTCCAGCACTGTGCATGCGGTCACCATCTTGTTTTTGGCTTTAATTTTTTTCCCCTGATTTTCCAGCACTGCACATGCACGCGCACGCAAAGCGCGGCCATGCGGTGCGGGTGGAAGTGAACCAGTAGTGAGGTAAGTTAGAACCCACCCCTGAAACAGATCAACAGATGATGCTGTTAATATGGCTCTGCATTACATCCTACAACATCTTGAATCTCCAAAGACCTACACAAGGGTCCTTTTTGTAGACTTTAGTTCAGCATTCAATGCCATCATTCCAGATATTCTTCTAACTAAACTAAACCAGCTAGCGGTACCTGAACAAACTTGTAAGTGGATCATAAGCTTCCTAACAAACAGGAAGCAGCAAGTGAAGCTAAGCAGAATCACATCAGATACCTGTACAATTAGCACAGGGGCACTGCAAGGCTGAGTGCTCTCTCCACTTCTCTCTATATACCAATGACTGCATCTCTAACGATCCATCTGTTAAACTACTGAAGTTCACAGATGACACAACAGTGATCAGTCTCATTTGAGACAATAATGAATCTGCATACAGATGGGATGTTGAACAACTAACCTTGTGGTGCGACCGGAACAATCTGGAACTGAACACACTCAAAACCGTATAAATGGTGGTAGACTTTAGGAGAAACCCTCCCATACTTCCACCTCTTACAATACTAGACAACACAGTATCAACAGTAGAGACCTTCAAATTTCTAGGTTCAACCACATCGCAAGATCTAAAATGGACACCTAGCATCAAAAACGTCATCAAAAAAGCACAACAAGGCATGTTCTTTCTGCTCCAATTCAGAAAGCTCCAACTGCCCAAGGAGCTGCTGATACAGTTCTACAGAGGAATCATTGAGTCTGTCATCTGCACCTCTATAACTGTCTGGTATTGTTCTGCAACCCAACAAGACAGACACAGACTTCAGAGAATAATCAGAACTGCAGAAAAAACAATTACTGCCAACCTGCATTCCATTGAGGACCTGTATACTGCGCGAGTCAAAAATATTTACAGACCCCTCACATCCTGGACATAAACTGTTTCAACTCCTACCCTCAAAACAATGCTATAGAGCACTGCACATCAGAACAACTAGACACAAGAACAGTTAGCGACCCGCTGGCGACGTCACTATCGGTGCCGTTCCGTGCACTGGCTGAGGAATTCTGGGAGTTGAAGTCCACAAGTCATAAAGTTGCCAAGGTTCGAGACTCCTGTTCTAGATAGCACACACTTAAGAAGTGTCTGTGCTAAAAGCTAAGCAGAACAAGTGATACTTCAAGCATCACTTCAGGCAAAACAAACAAAATTTGAGCTTATTGTGTTGTCATGCTTGACAACATGTGATCGGTGAAGGAAGAATGTAGGGAAGGGAAGAATCACAAGGAAAGGGTAACTTCCTGAAGTAGAGAGAGTGGAATGTGGAAAAGCATTCATGGTCTGTCCTCTGGAGAAAAGCATTTGCCTTTATCTTGTAACAGAGGCTGGTATCCTGCTCCGAGTACACTAATGAATCGACTACTCTGTCCTCAAAATAAAAGGATGAACAATGAAAAAGGGTATTCAGAATATATTGCCAGCCTATGGCTTTATTTCTATTAGCAAGTATCCTTAGAATGATATAACTGTTAGTTTTGACTTTTTCCAGAAATAGAGGAGACAAAAATAGATAAAATTCCAATAGGTAACCTATGTCATATTTTCAGATTGGGAAATGTTCTTAAATGAACGCCTTCAATCGATTAACTTTCAATGGAGATTACTAGAAAGGTTCTTGGGAAGCTTTCCCACTGACCTTTGGGCAAAGCAGAAGTGATGTGGGAAAGAATTTGTGCCTTGGGAACAGATGATGTAATTTATTCTATTTGAGAATGGAATTGTGTCTCTTTTGAGCAGCCTGAACCACAAGTCAACCAGAAATTCCTGAATTTTTGCTTGCTCAAAGTGAATCTAAGCAGTTTTGTTTAACCACCTTGTTGAATCATGGTGAAAATAATGATATATTATTAAATCCTACTGTTCTGGATGATGGCTTCAATTTCAATGCATTTATCAGGGAAAAGCCAGGCTACAGTATATGTCCTAGACCAATGAAGGCAAACCTTTTTCCCCTCAGGTGCCGAAAGCGCGTGTGCACATGCTATCGTGTGCGCATGTGTGCCCACACCCATAATTCAATGCCCCTCATGTGCCACGTCCCCATGCTCATACACGCATGACCCGCACTGCACTGCACGCATGCTCCTCCATTTCCCTGACTTCTGGTGGGCCTGGTAGGCTTGTTTTTCGCCCTCCCCAGGCTCCAGAGGCTTTCTTGGAGCCTGGGGAGGGCAAAAATGCCCTCTCCCACCCCCCGGAGGCCAAAAACGCCCTCCCAGAGCTTCCACGCAAGCCAAAATCAGCTGACAGGTGCACACATGCACACTGGAGCTGAGCTAGGGCAACAGCTCGCGTGCCGGCAGATATGGCTTCACGTGCCACCTGTGGCATGTGTGCCATAGGTTCGCCATCACGGTCCTAGACATTGGGAAAGGCCAGGGCAACAGCATAGAATCAAGACACAGCTCAAAAGAAGAGCACTGAAAGAAAAAAAAGAGCAATGGAAGTCCTCGTAATATGGTCTCAACAAAGTGCAGCTTAACATTTTGCAATGGATATTCTTTTTTAAAAATAATTTTTATTAAACAAATTTTTAAAACAAAAACAAAAACAGAAATTTATACAATTTCCTTCTTTTCAACATTTTCGCGTCGATAAACATTTCTACTTATACAATTTTTTCCTCTTCTATTTTCCTTTTCCTTTTATACATATAATTCATAAATCAATTTATATTCCACATATTAGTAGTGTACTCCATTTTTGCTTTTGCAATGGATAGTCTATGAACAATGAGTGCCAGCTTCATTTTTAAATGATAGTCTAGAACACACAGATAGCAGAATTACTATCGGTACATAGTATAAAACTAAAATGTTCTTCTTGTTGGCTACTTTGACATTTTTCCTTTGTTTTCATGGCAATAAGTGGAAACATACCTGGCTATTGCTTACTTCTGGAATGTTTTTCCAAGTTTTGAGTCAGGGTTATAGACCTGATACTTCTTGGTATTTCCCCATTCCTAATAGTAACTAGATCTGACCATCCTTCCTTTTTTGAGATCAACAAAGGGATTCCACTTATTGTGATTCTATATCCTGAAGTAAATCAATTCAAGCTTTGTTATTTCAGTTCATGTAGGCCGTATACCAGATCAAAGCACAACTGCCAGGATCAGAAGAAAATAAAATGGTGACACAGAGAATACAAAGTGGAAACTTAAAAGAAACTTGTTGGGAATGTTTCATTACTAAACTTTACAATCCTGGATGCTTGCTTTTCAACTAGCTTAGTCCATGGTTACTTCTTGTAACAAATAAAAGTCTTAAAGTTTGTAAAGTGGCAAACAGCCTTTGCCTCTCTGCAAATGTTCTTGCACTGGTTGGAGTTAGGTACTTCTCTCTGGTTGCTTTTCTTGTAGTTACTACCAAGTTCCAGACTAAGGTCTAAGCCCGTGATGGTGAACCTATGGCATGCGTGCCACAGGTGGCTCGCGGAGCCATATCAGAGGGCACGTGAGGCGTTGCCCTATGTCAGTTCCAGCACGCATGCGCACGCTGGCCAGCTGATTTTCGGCCTTGGGGAAGGCTGTTTTCGCCATCCCCGGGCTTCAGGAGTTTGCACTTTAGGAAGCCTCCTGAAGCCTCCAGAGGGCGAAAAATGGCCCAACGGGCAAACCGGAAGTCCGTTTCCGAACTTCCGTTTGGCCCATTTGGCTGTTTTTTGCCATCCCCTGGCTTCAGGAGTCCGGAGGCTTCAGTGAGGCCTGTGCGCATGCGCGGGGGGCAGTGCAGTGGGGGGGGGTTGTGTGCATGCACGGGGGGAGGGCATGGGTGTGGGTAATCAAGCCAAAAAAGGTTCGCAATCCCCGCCTTATACAGTGGAAATGTGGTTTCTTTTCTCTTTACTGTAGGACTGCATAGGTGTAGAATTCATCATGTCATCAGTGAAACTGTTTCTCTTTCATTTCACTCAGGATGCTATTAACAGAGCCAAATAGCATAACACTCATTCTCCTTGCCTTCACTTCCTCTGATATTGGTAAATGTTTAAACAAATGTTTAAAAATGCTAAGATACTTCAAAAATGTGATTAACTTCATAGATTTAGAGGCCAGTTGGCAAGGGCATTTTTAAATACTCTCTCAGTCATTTCTATAATGCGGCAAGTAGTTAAATGTCAGATTCTTGAAATAAACTACCTACTTTTTCATTGGTTATGTTGTATGTTGTTCCCATTACATGTTACAGTTTCGTGAAATGGAATTCTTTTTGTGATCTTCCAATGTTTCTTGGTTTTAATTAATGTGGCTGGAGGACTATTGGCATGCAAGACTGGGACCATCAGGTCAATAGGATATGAAACACAACTTTCCCAATTAAATGCAGGAGGTTAGACCTTTATTCTGCACCCCTTTGGAGAAACAAACACTCGTTAGAAAGTTGAACAAAGAGAGTGACATAAATCCTTTCAAAAATATAATATTATACATTATTTTGCTTTGCTGGATCTCAAAATGTTGCTTCCAATGTGAAGGAGGCCTTCATTTTTATTGCTTATTCTCAGGAAGCTTGAAATATTTTGGAGGGAGATGATGGTTTTCAATTTACTTGATTATTGGGGTTGCTGATTTTCCCTTCTACTTTTTCCCATGTTTCTGTCCAGAGTAAGTAATCAGAAAACAACAACAACAACTAAAACAACAGGAGAGGTTTCCTTAGGATGTCATCTCTTGGGATTTAATTGAAGCCAGAATCACTACTAATAGAAGACAAAAGGTCCACACCCACCCTTTGGCTACCTCATATAGAATAAAGGTAGGAGCCAAAAGCTGACAACTTCACATAAATTCTTTTTAAAAGCAAATTGTATTTTGTCTTAATGAATAAGAACTAGGTAGGGATAAATGCAGAAGAATTTTACTGTATCACATTAAAGAAAAGGTAAAACCATCATCTGCATTTTGTAACAGGTCATAGTTTAGACTTGGCCTTATAAGGCTTTCAGGAAAGTCTCATAGAGATGGTTCAGGCCTCATTAACATTCTTGAGATCATATATTTCTAATCTGTCCTCTGCCTTTTTAGGAAAAAAATTAGTTTGGGAGAAGGTGAAACCACAGTTCTTGTGCTACAGTACAGGGCTGAGTCATTAGATCAGGGGTGAAATTCAGCAGGTTCTGACAGGTTCTGGAGAACCGGTAGCGGAAATTTTGAGTAGTTTGGAAAACCGGTAAATACCACCTCTGGCTGGCACCAGAGTGGGGTGGGAATGGAGATTTTACAATATCCTTCCCCTAGGAGTGGGAAGGGAATGGGGATTTTGCAGTATCCTTCCCCTGGAGTAGGGTGGGAATGGAGATTTTTCAGTATCCTTCCCCTACCATGCCCACAAAGCCACGCCCACAAAGCCACACCATGGTCACCAAGCCACGCCCACAGAACCGGTAGTAAAAAAATTTGAATTCCACCATTGCATTAGATTATTTTCACTGCAAAACAGCCAGTTGTCTCTCAGAGCTCCTACCATTCCTGTTAACCAGATACTAATAGGCAAGAAATAGCTCCCCAATATTGTCCTGAAATATGGAGAACTTGTGCACTTTTTGTTAATACTTATCTCACTTACATCCAGAGCAATCACGTAAGGAAGATTAGGGAAAGCAATTATAGAAACTTCGCAGAATTCAGGTCCCATATCTTATTGATGCAAGAAGGCACTTCTAGTTTTTACTTGTTCCACACTGTTTACTAAAAGCAATGAGGAATAGCTCAAATAAATTTAAAAAATGGGAGCACAGTCCAGTAAATAACTGCATGTAATCTCACAACTTTTATACATTGCAAGAAATATTTTTATTGTAGTTGTTCTCTTGCCGCTAGGTTTATGAATCCATAAACTGTTCTTGCAAATAAATGCCAGGCTGGAGCCCAGGAGAACGCAGATGCAACTCTAAACACTTACAAACACTTTATTGCCTCATAAACTCTGAACCAAATGAAGTTGTTATAATATTACATTTTACATATGAAATATGCATCTACCGGTTTCCTTGAGAATTGTGCTCCTTAGTTACTAAGTTGGTTGTCTTCTCCAGACTCCCTCCACCAATTTCGACTTGAATACAGATCTATTTGGAAACTTTCTACTATACAAAACCAGATAATCTTCCCCTTTTCCTCTTTAAATTTGGTGATTTACCTACAATGCAGAAAGTTTTCAGTCAGAATTTGCTGTGGTAACAACCAACTCAATGGAACACTGGAAAGTTTGCTCTAGGAAACTAGTAATTTTATGACAGATAATAAAGTGTGTGTGGTTTTAAAGAAAATATTACAAAAGTATAAGAAAGACTCCAAGCATGTTATTTTATTCAGGCCAAGGGAATAATGTCTTGAAACTGAACAAAATAAAAATGTCTTCGTTTCTCTTACAAAGCTCTCCTGAATTATGCTGTTGCTCCTAAAGAGGGAAGCAACCATATAAAATGGTACAATATAGTGTAGAGGATAGGTGTGCCTGGAGTGAAGAGGACAGTGTCCTACCAGCCTCTTAATCTTTCAGGTTTATGACTGGTCACAGTGCTCTATTGATTACTTTGGAGTGTATGTGACCTGATGACCTTTAAAGCCAGAAAATATTTCTCACCACCTGCCAGATCCAAGGTGATTCTTCTTCCAACCTGCAAAGTTTTGGTTTGCCACAGTACAAAGAGCCCAGATGTCTTTGGTATGGTAGGCAGAAGTGCTGACTAATGCATGTTCAAATATGAAGTCAGAAACACATTGGCCACCATCTCTGATGATATAGCTCTGGAGAACAAAGGACTAAATGGGAAGTCTGAGAGTACAATATGGCTTCTAATGCTTCCTGTTGATAGGACCAAAATTCTCCCAATTTAAAATTTCCAATACATTTACTAGTAAAAATAATGTACTAGTGGAGGCTAATTTCTAATTTACTATAATCATATCGTTTAATTTAAGCTTCTTTTTATAATAGTAGTGTGCCAATCTAGTCTATGGTCACTTTTCTCAATATTGACTTAAAACATCTCCATACTATCACACAGTCATCACTGAAGTAATATAAAGTCTCTCATTACTGTTATTTTGCATAATAATAGTTGGATGACTCTAGAACACGGGTGTCAAACTCGTGGTGTCATGTTGCTGTCATGTGACTTTTGTGACGTTTTTCCACTTCATGGAGCTGGGGTGGGCGTGGCCTGCATGTGATGCATCCAGCCTGCGGGCCGCCAGTTTGACACCCCTGCTCTAGAAGATGCCAAAAATTCTCTGCATATCAGCCATATGGCAAGAGCAAGATAGGAAAACTTGTGAGTTACACTTTGATCCCTCTACCCTCTACTTTCTAAACCTGGGCTGCAAATATCTAGCTTAAATGGCAAAATTTTCTGTATTCCCCGCTGCAGTTTAGTGGTTGTCTGAATTGTTATATCCAGGGGCGGGTTCCTAATTTTTTTACTACCACTCTGTGGGTGTGGCTTATTTTGTGGGTGTGGCTTGCCAGCCATGTGACCGGGTGGGCATGGCTTCTCAGACTGCTGAAGGGAGGGGAACTGAGATAGGTCCTGCTGCCCGTTCTTTCAGCGTCTCACGCGCTCCCTCAGCCATCCTCCCCTGCTTGGACTCACTGTGGGGTAGGAAGGCAGTGCATGCGCAGTGCCGGAAGCTCGGCTTCTGGGCATGCGCAGAAGAATTTTTTTTAAAAAAAATGGCAGTGCCCAGGCACCGGCAACCGACCGCACCAGTACTGTGACGTCACCAGCGGGCCGCTACCGGTGCTATAGAGTGGACCGCACTGGTAGGAACCCACCATTGGTTATATCCCAAATCTGCTAGCCTTGATGTTATATACCCCAATTGGTAAATGATCTGAGAGTTTGTAAACAAAGCCTTTTCAGAAACCTCATGAAGATGTTTTGGGACTTTCTGCATACCGGAGTCCAATATGCAGGCTAGATTTCTTAAATTTGGGTTGGCTAGAAGTACATGTATGAAGGACCATCATTTGATTTAAAGGTAACTGCTCTCAATGCTGCTTTGAATGCTCTTAACATATTCTTACAGACAGCTTTTAAAAAGGGAGAGGAAAATTATTTGATTATAGCCTCTTTATTTTTAAAGTTTCACTCCCAGCGCTTGTGTAATGTGCTCTGTTGAAGTATTGGTCACCCCAGAAGCATTGCGCAATGCAAGAGTTTTACACTCAATTATAATTCCTGTGGTATGGCTGATCTGGGCCGATGAGTATTTTCAGCATCGAAAAGCATGGTTAACTGGCTGCATTTGCACTCTTTTGTTTTAATATTACAGCCTAAATATGTAAATGCTCCTTGGAGATACACATATAAGAGGCAGATAAAATAATAGCTCATGGTTTAAGGGTTCTGTTCTTTTGGCAAATAAGTTCCAATTAGCATATTAAATGAACATCATTGGATGCTCCTGAAACATCGGTAATTATTTTGCAAATAGTTTGAAATAATCTCTTTGCATCTCTTTTTAGGAGATATATTATTTATCCATTTGACTTCAATCTATTCAATGAATAGTTCTTTAGAAACTTCTCATTACAATAATTATAAAAGCATATTAGTATTTCTAAATATGGATAATGAACACATTCCCACTCACAGAATAGCTGCCCCCTACTACATTATTTCTTTAAAATTAACTCTTAGTTATCTTAATTATCTTACCTGTTGTTCATTTTGACAAGTAGAAGCTGAATGAGGGGAGTGCAGAGGGAAGATTAAAAGAAGTCACGATTGCTCTTTTCACTTCTTTGATTCTCATTGGACATCCCTAGTGGTGGGATTCAATTTTTTTTACTACCAGTTCTGTGGGCGTGGCTTGGTGGGCATGGTGTGGCTTGGTGGGCATGGCAGGGGAAGGATACTGTAAAATCTCCATTCCCATCCCACTCCAGGGGAAAGTTACTGCAAAATCACCATTTCCTCCCGATCAGCTGTGACTCGGGAGGCAGAGAATAGATGGGGGTGGGGCCAGTCAGAGGTGGTATTTACTGGTTCTCTGAACTACTCAAAATTTCTGCTACCAGTTCTGCAGAACTGGTCAGAACCTGCTGATACCCACCTCTGGGTGATTTTAGGTGATGAGAGAAGATTCTTGTCTAATATTTTGTTTGAGTCGAGAGATATAAATTCCTAATGAGACCCAGAGTTTCCCAATCTTGACAACTTTAAAATATATGGACTTCAACTCCCAGAATTCCCCAGCCAGCTGTGCTGCTGGGGAATTCTAGGAATTGAAGTCCACACAGCTTAATTTAGCCATGGTTGGGAAACCCTGGATTATAGGATTGACTGTGCTTTGAAAATGATTAGGAAGAAATGCTTTTTGTAATTTTCTTGTGTAAATTCTCAAAGCCACCCCCCTTTTTTCAGTTTCCAGGACCTTGTAAAAATTGTGTTAATCTCTTTAGGTGAATTCCATTAAGTAGCGTGATCATTTTTTTAGGCCTGTGAAGAAATAAAAAAAAATAAGACAGCCCACTTTAGTGAGGAATAGAGCGACCAGGAGTTGTTTTCGTGCAAGTCCAACATGCTTCTTTCTAAACATTTTTAAAGCATGCATAGCTGCCACAAGTTAGTGAATGTGGTTTCGACATGATGGAGTATTCAAACCCATCATGACAGTCTACCTTTCATCACCAGTTGGCACTGAGTTGAGTTAAATCCAAATCACACATTTCCTATTAACATTCTCCTCTTGTTTAAGAATGATAGTATGAGTGGCCTTCTGTTGGGTGACATATATCAGGTAATTCAAACAAGTGCAGTTGAAATATCTTATATCCTTGCTGTATTGATTCAAGCAAAACACATCCTTTCCTTATCAATATGTTCTCCCATCCCATTACAATAATTAATTTTGGTAAGCATTTCTCTGCATATGAGAAAAGTTAAGGGGAAAGTTAAATGTCTGCAGACTCATACCCAAAGTACCGTTTACACTTGATTTCTTTTTAGAACATTTTTGGTTTTTGGCAAACATCTTTAAAGGGCTTTGTAAGCACATTCTACTTAATAAGCTTTCAGAGGTCTGTGCCTGGGAACCAAGCTTATCAAAGCCTTATTCTCTAGATACTCAGACTGACTGCTTAATCAGTTGTCTTAAATCTTTTCCTGGAGTAGCTTCAAGCCAATTGCTTTTTAGCTTCTGGGCACATTTCAGCTACTGGGCACAGTGTGAAAATGTCATGGGTGCTTTGCCAAAATGGCTGCTATAGATGGTGTTCAGTCATTGATGATAATGATCACCTATTTACAAGAGTGCAAAGGCATTTCAATTCTTGCTAGCAATTCCACCAGCCCTGAAGGATTCTGACTATCGCTCCTTTGTTCTCATTTTTTAAAGGTAGGTGGGAACATTTCCAAACAATATCACTGGATTGCAGCTGCTTTCTACTTTTATGTTATTTTTTTTATCTCCCCACACCACCCAAAAAAAATCTATGGAGCTTCTGCAGAGCCCAAAAGCATTCTTATAAATAAATACAATGGTAGACATTGCCTCTTTCCTTCAAATGTTTCTAGGAAACACCCTCCCCCCCAACATTCACCTTTTATCTGCTCCAACTTTCTCTTTTCTACTTTCTCTCAATAAAGCTACTTTTGTAAAAGGGATGTAACAATATAAAATTCTGCAAAATCACTCCACTAGTACACCTGAGTATACAGTTATTTTTGCACATATGATCGCTCAGTTGAAAAGGAAACATCACAGCCTTAAGTAACTGGGAATTTAACTTTGAAGTTTGTAACAGGAGAAATATAGTGTGACTAAATCATGGTTATTACATTTTTATTTATTTACACTAATTTATATGCCACCTACATGCCAGATAATAAAGGAACAAGTCAACCTGTTATGACATAGCATCCATTTGACACTATGTCGCAAATAATTCAGCACCGTCATTCAACAATGAAAACCACAGATATTTCTGTGAGATTTCTAATACAGATTTTATCTCTGAGCAAGAACACAGGAAAGCAGGGGAATAAAAAAGTCCTGATCTTAGTTTTATTGTTTCACTGTTTTTATTGTTTTTAAAATTGGTTTATTTATTGGTTTTATTGTTATTGTGAGCTTCCCAGAGTTACTTAAGATGGGCAGCCATATAATTTTTTTAAATAAATAAATACAATATACCTGGACTTTTTTGACACTCTACACACCCAATGCATGCCCCTGTGTTAAAGGCAATGTATACATTCTTTGTGAGATAATTTATCAGTCTTTTCAAATGGTGGCAGGATTTTCCAAATATTAAATTTCTGCCAGCCATCTGCTATATTCAGTCCCAATATGATAGTGTATCACAGGTGGAATTAGTGACAAAGATATATGCAAGACTGATAACTTCATAATGTAAATCCCATAGAAATATGGGACATTTCCATATCCCATATGACTTTTGTATAGACATTCAAAGGACTGCGTCGGCAAAGGTTGTTTTCTTAACACTCAGATAAATTATGTTAGGATGAAGATGCAAGAATGATTAGTTTTCATGGTTAAGCATCAAGCTAGAAACCAGGAGACCATGAGTTCTAGTCACACTTTAGACAGCAGGGTGGCCTTGGGCTAGTCATTCTCTCACAGCCCTCGGAAACAAGCAATGGCGAACCACTTCCAAAATCTTGCCTAAAAACATCAGGGATTAGTCCACGCAGTCACCAAGACTCAACAATGACACACACACACACACACACACACACACACACACACACACACACGGCCATATTGCTCTTCTTCTTCTTTAACTGAGAACTCTTTTTGCCTAAGCACAAATGACATACTAACTAAACAGGGCAATCCTCAGGTTCTTGATGTAGAATCATTGTTTTGCTCTGAGCTATGTTTTTATGACAAGGTCAACATGTATTGCAAATAAATGCCTCCTCCTTTCTCTCTGCAGTTGAATTTCTACCTACTAAATTTCATCTCTCTCCCTCTGCCTCGGCCTCTGCCTCTTTGTGTGATGTAAAGGAGACTGGACTTTATCAAGAAACATTGGACTTAATATATTAACTTCAGAAATCTTTTGAAGTTGATCTTTTATTTTTTGAAGTCAGTAAATCCAACAGATTGTAAGCATATATTATACCTTGATCCACTGCAGATTTTTGGAGAAATACTCACAAATGATGGGATATTAATAGACTCCTTTCTTAAAGGCTTTATCTATAGCACTTTCCTTGGCAGATGGACCTGCCCCACTGATCCTATCTGCAATATCATTCTTCACCTTGGACAGAGATCTTTTCACAGAGTGCTCCAGTGGCAATCTCTCACAGTTTGGCCACCTGAATCACCTTGTTTTGTTCTGTTGTCCTAGCCCAGTGATGGCGAACCTTTTTTTCCTCGGGTGCCGAAAGAGTGCGCGCACGAGCTATCACACGCTCGTGCGTGCCCACACCCATAATTCAAAGCCCCCCACTTGCCCCACCCTCTTGTGCATGCGTGCGTGACCCCCCCACTCCCCTATTTCCCGACTTCCAGTGGGCCCGTTTTTTGCCCTCCCCAGGCTCCAGAGGCTTTCTTGAAACTTGGGGAGGGCAAAAACGCTCCCCCCGCCACCCCGGAGGCCCTCCGGAGGCCAAAATCGTCCTCCCAGAGCCTCCACGCGAGCCAAAAATCAGCTGCCGTGCACGCATATGCGTGCTGGAGCTGAGCTAGGGCAATGGCTCGCGTGCCGGCAGATATGGCTCCACGTGCCACCTGTGGCACCCCTGCCATGGGTTCGCCATCACTGTCCTAGCCAGTTTTGCTACAATATTCTGACCTTCATTTCCACTAAGTGACAATTCAGCTGGACAGATTACCTCCTGTCTAAGCAGAATTCTGTTTGCTTAATGTTCTGTGGGAGTGCAGCTACTGAAATCACAGTCTGTTTCAGAGAATCTTTGCCCTTTGATGTCTGTTTATTTTCTCTGGGTCAAATGGATGCTGTAGATTAATTCACCACATACTAAGCTGTCTTATAGGAGAGAGACCACTGTCACAGGGTATTAGCCATTGAATTAATATGCTGTCTACTTAAACAAAAATAGAGAAAGAATTTGACAATAGTGGTGGGAATTTTGGGAGGAGGCACAGTGGAGGAATGTGGCACGTTTTATTCTTTATTCTTAAATTCACCAAATCCTGTGTAGTTAATGTCTGAATGAATTCTTATATTAGGATAAGGATTATCCTAGTAATACAGGTTAGACTTAAGAATTGTACTTTTTATGTACATTCAGAAGACATTCAGTGTCGCCTATCTAATATTGGGAAGCTTTTTGTCAGTATACACATTTTGCCCAGTAGAATATTTGATGCAAACATAAACTTGCTTCCTGGTATCTCTACTTTCTCAGTCCCTCTAATTTTGAGAGCATTCCCCAGTTAAAAGAGTTTCCTCCATGGCAGGTAGTCAAACAGCCACCCCTTATTCTTCAATATGGATATGCCCCATTATCTGAAATCTGGATGAATTTGAACCAGAGATTAAATAAAATAAAAGCTTTTAAATAAATGGGTCCAACTTTCCCCTTTTTATCATGGCAACTAGACCCAAATGATTTTGAAACACATGGAGATTTCTTGTTCTACTTTAATTCTAGAGTAACAAAATGAATGAGTTTTATTTTAACATTTATAACAAATGGATGCTTAGAAGGCTAGACCCATATGCATAGGCTAGCAACAGTAATTCATCAGTACATGGACAGGCAAAGAAATAGAGGAACAGCAAATATGAGCAAAGGTGAAACTTCACAACTGAAAAAAAAACAGTGCTGAAAATAAACGAGACACACTGATTTTTTTGAGTATATTTTCCCTGCCAACCTTATCCTGCTGGTTCCAGCCCATCTTGGCAGAGCAGGAAATCTGCTCCTATAATGGAGCATTGGTGCTTTCTGAGCTTGGTTGTTTTTTTGCAGAAGTTTCATTACCAAAGTAGATAACATCATCAATGCTACAATGGAGAGGAGTTTGCTATCTTTTTTATATACTAGTGGCTTGCCCTGTCAGTGTTGCTAGAGAGTGGTCTTGCTGGATCTAGGACATTTAGGTGCCGACCGTTGGCCGTGTCCTCTTCACTCCCAGCCAACCACCACTACTGAACCACAGCTAGCATTCCTCCTCTGATGACTCACTGCCAGCAATTGTCCACAGCCAATGGCCCCCTGGCCCTCTACCCCAAGCCCTTTGTCCAGTGGTGAAATCCAATTTTTTTTCTATCGGTTCTGTGGGCGTGGCTTGGTGGGTGTGGCGTGGCTTGGTGGGCATGGCAGGGGAAGGATACTGCAAAATCCCCATTCCTCCTCACTCCTGGGGGAAGGATATTGCAAAATCTCCATTCCCACCCCACTCTGGGGCCAGCCAGAGATGGTATTTGCCAGTTCTCCGAACTACTCAAAATTTCCACTACCGGTTCTCCGAACTACTCAAAATTTCCACTACCGGTTCTCCAGAACCTGTCAGAACCTGCTGGATTTCACCCCTGCAACTTTGTCCCTGCCCATTCCCTGAGGCAGGGTTTGACCCAGGCATTTGGCTGCCCCAGACAAATAGCCACCAGCCAATTGGGTGGTGGGCAGAAGCAATGCCCAGAAGCAATGCCCAACACTCTCACCTGTCTGCCTCCCCAGTGGTCCCGGTGGCTGCTACTCCCATTGCCACTCCCCTTCCCCTCTTCTCCTCCCCTCTGATCCTGGTGACAGATTTGCGCAGCCCCGAGAAGTGGAAAGCTTTTGTGCTGCAATGTTGCTGTTTCCGACACCTTCTTTTTATAACTCAAGCCCCATCCCTCTCTGCATGACCTGTCAGAACAACAGTTCTGGAACCATCCAATTGGCTGGGAGCGAAGAAGGTGTGGCCAAAGTTCAGCGCCTAAACATCCCATTCTGGAAAGAGGAGACCAGGTTTTAGAGGCAGAGAATACTGAGAATTACATTTGAAAACTTGTAAGAAATGTTCAATGTGGCTATGGTACAATCAAATTGGATATGAAAAGAGAAATTGTTTAAGTCAGATCTATCTGGCTAAAGAAACTATTTAGGAGACCAAATAGGAAAAATATGAACTTTTCAAAGAACTGTAGAAATGAATTGCATAGTAGAGATGCTTGTGAAGCTTATCTGTAAGGATTCTGCTGCTATATTATTCAATTTAACCATAATGTATTATTTAACACATTTATTAAATAATAACTTACATATTTGATCTCTATAACTGCAAAGCTATTCCTCGTTGTCATGTAGCTAGATTCAGTTGAATATTATACACCTAGAAAGACACTCTATGAAATGGTGACACTAGTAGAGAATCCATGGCATATAATTATTCATCCCTTCATTACTGAAAGCCACAATTAATATTATTTGTTAACCTATGCACTCCCAGCATTAAGTGGCTGTAGGAGCCGAGGTGGCGCAGTGGTTAAAAGCAGCACTGCAACCTACTTCAGCTGACTGCTAGTTCAGCAGTTCGGCTGTTCAAATCTCACCTGCTCAAGGTTGACTCAGCCTTCCATCCTTCTGAGGTCGGTAAAATGAGGACCCAGATTGTTGGGGGCAATATGCTGAACTCTGTAAACCGCTTAGAGAGGGCTGTAAAGCACTATGAAGCGGTATATAAGTCTAAGTGCTACTGCTATTGCTACTGGAAGGAAAGCTCAAGTTGACAATATATGTACAGTATTCTGTGCTGCTTGGATGATAGTATGTCAGTTGGAATGCATTTTCTACAGCTCTCCTTATCAAAAATTATTTGACTTTTATATGTGAAAAGAAGAAAGAAAATAATCAGCTGCAGTAATACGATTACAAGCCATAAGTACAATAGCAAACAAAAGTGAATATAGGGCTATAGACTTCTGATCAGTTACAATTGTCAGAGATTCAAATGGAGGATAGAACTTCAATTATATAGGGATTTTTCCATACCGAGCTACACAAAATATTCAAAGCAAATTGCCAAATATGATTGATTTCAGAAGCTAGAATCCAAATAATAAACTCCCCTCTGATGGTCTGAGTTCTGCAGACAAAGTCCTCATGGGCATATACCAAACAACTGGATGAATAAATCAGATGAATTTTGCACCTGACTAACAGCTCCATCTGGGAGAAGGCTTCGGCTAAGCTTATTTTCTCACAGCAAGCTTTCAACTTTCAATATAACTGACAGGCTTCTGTAGAGAGGGGTAGGATTGTAATTCTGCAGTATAATAAGTAAGGATTGGCATTCAGGCAAAACAAGACTTCAGCTGGGGTTAATGGCATCTGATTATGAGTGAAGGTATAAAAGTTTGCAATTAAAAAAATAACTGGGGCTAGGCCTATAAATACATCTTATTCAGTTGGTCCAGAATGCAGTGGTGTGGACAGTTATGGGCATGTCTCAATATGCCCATGTGACATCTCTTCTCTGTGAGCTGCAGAGATTGCCAGTTTCCTCCTGGGTGCAATTCAAGGTGCTAGTTATGAGCTATAAAACCCTAAATGTCATAGGGCCAGCATAGAGTCAGTCCATCAAACCTATGTACAAAAGATAAAACAGATAACAGATTAACAGAATTGGAAGGGAACTTGCAGGTCATCTAGTCCAACCCCCTGCCCAAGCAGGAGACCCTACATCTGCCTCTACCTAGGATCGAACTCACAACTTCCTGATTGTGAGGCGAGATCTCCACCTCTAGGTCACAGCAGCCCACTAGCATACCAGACTAGGTATAACAGACTAGTAAACCAAACTTCTGCACATGCACAGAGCATTTTTGATGATGTCCGGTGGGTGGGCGGAGCCTCCTACCGCCACTGCTACCGGTTAGCCCAAACCGATGCGAACTGGTAGCAACCCACCACTGGTTCCCCCTGTGATGTGGATGGCTTTCACTTTGTTGGGTTCCAAAGAGTGGTAGAGCACTGGCTGTTCTTCCAGACATCGGGCTAGGTTGTTAATGCTTTCTCTGTTGGAAATCATTGATGGGATGTTTTGGAGTTATTTTTGTCTCTGATATAATGTTTTTATATTGTTCTGGTGCACTATAAGCTGCTCAGTGTAATTTAGGGTCAGGTGGCATCAAAGTAAATAAATCAATAAATCTGATTAACTAAATGAATATGATGACACTTCCCTTGTCTTTTAAAATTTCACTGAGCTGAACAATTTGGTGAACAAATTCTGGTGAGCTCTGGGAAGCATAGTCATTCTTTTAGGGACTACACAAAACCTTGGGAGATCAGGTTGTGCAAATCAGCTGAAAAGCAGGATTGAACATGGGCTTTTTGCATGCCACTGCCAATATCCCCAAATAAGTCTCCTGTCTTAAGTTCTGTAGGCTACATTACTCTTTTTTCCTGCTCTGCATCTCAGATGTACTGCATTTCTCTGCTTAGAGATAGTTCAGATATAATTCACTCAATGAGGTATGAAATGGGTTAAAAAAAGGCCTTGTAGACAAGCACTGTTATCTTCCAACAACCCCTAATTTTGATGGATCTCTTTAAGCATTAACTTATAGAAGAATAGTGTCTTCTATTCTAAAATGACTGACCATAGCTGAGAACACTTGGTTGGATCTGATTAGTAATTCCAATTCCCATTTGTAATTCCAAATATTAATTCTCCCCTCCTCAAAACCTGCTCTGGAAGTTTGGAGACTCACCAAAATAACTTTTGGGATAGTGATAATGAAAGAGGAAAATAGGGGAAATGTTGCTTCACAAGCGCCACTGAAAATATGAAGCACATAGCACACTAGCTGAACAGAACCTATGAAAAAACAAAAATAACTTCAAAACCCGAGACAATAGAAGCATCACACTATATTCAGGGGTCTTTAGGAGGACTAGAATATATCCCCAGGTTCTATGTGGAATGGTAAGATTCTTTGTTAAAGAGAAATGTTCAAAAAACTTGAAATCTAGATTTTGCTGACTAACTTTGTTAAATTTGGAATTTAATACTTATACATTAATTCATTACTTTGGTGAATGAATACAATTATTGTAATATTGACTAAATGGTAAATTCCACCAGTTTTTGATTATCAGCTGACAGCTATTTTGGTGCTGAATGATGCTGCCAAATATTACTTGTTGCTACATGTTGAGAGTCACACGATTTGTTGCTACATGTTGTGTGTCACACGATTTTATCAGATGATTTTAAATATTGATTACTGTCGTTTCAGATATTAAAAATAAAATAACTGATTTTGATATTGATTGCTGTTACATACCAATTGTTTGCTATGTTGAACATTGTTGCAAAATCATTGGATGACAAATTGTACTTAATTATAAATACATAAAATATTTGATGAATTCTGAAATGGGCAAAGAAATTAAGGGGAATATTTACCATCCAAACTTACAAATCTGAGAAGGAATCTTTGGAACCAATTTATTGTAGCTTTAACTGCAAAACTTATCCAAAGTACAACATTACTTTTCAAAATGTAATTAACAAATAAATTCATATCTAAATTGTACATGCATCTCTTTGTACTTGAGCAACATATATAACTAATTCTGATTTCAGCAGAAGTTTTCACATTAATTTTCTATATTTAAAGTAGATATTTTTGAAATTTAGAATTCTGGATTAGTGGTTTTAAGACACAAAGACTTGTGATTTTCCAACCTAAAAGAATTAGGTATTAGTGAACCATGACTGTTATCCATTTATTTCTTGCTTCAAGAAATTGAAGTCTTTAATTGAAGTCTTTAATTGACTTATGCCCAAACCTATCAAGCAATGGTTAACAGACAATTTTTCTTTATAGAAATTGCATGCAGAATGGAAGTAACACAAGACAGAAAATTCCTTCCTCAGAATAATGTACTAAATTTCCAGAGACATTTTGACGAAATGTACATATACATATACAACACATACATATAACTACAGTTACTACACTGATTCTTTCCAGAGTAAGCAAGAAGGAATAAGCCAAAAATGAATAAGAAATAGTAAAACAAAGAAATGAAAGGCATCAGAGAAAAGAAAGAAAGAAAAAGAGATATATAACTAAATATAGCTTATATCAACACCATCCACAATACCTATCTTTGATGGAAGTCTGAATATTTTCTGAATGCACTGCATTTGTTTTGCAATTACATCCCATTCTTTTTTCCCTATTCAACCAAAGCATCTCAATATACTTCTTTTGTATTGGTCACTCACTTTTGTGTTCAGTCCACATTCATTCAGTACCCATTCCTCCATCTCTTTGTGTTATTTCTTAAGTAACCAATCCCCTCTGAATCCAATTTAGTTTTTATTTCTCCTGACATGGCTATGTCTCATTCCTGTATAACAAAATGGGCAGAACCTTATTCAGCTATTATTGCTTCTTTTAGCAAACATTAATTCCTCAAAATAGACTACAAACTGTCCTGTAACTTCCTACTACCATATGCTTTATTTTAATATTCATCCCATCGTTTCCTTATCATTAATATACTTTCCACTATATGCACAAATTGATCTTGCTCTAATTTTCACCATTTTATTTAACTTGCAATTGTCCTTTCCCTGTCAAACACAATTATCTTGTTCTTCAGTACATTAACATTCAAGTCCACATTCTTTGTGGCATCAAATAAGCTAACATTTAATGCAAATCATTTGAGTTCTCAGTTAAGAACAGAGTACTGCATACAAAATTACATTCATGTCCCCAAACCAACAGCCTTCTTTACCACAAGTGAATCTTATACATTTATCTATAGACACACCAAATAATCTAAAAGATACCATATATCCTTGTCTACACCCTGCTCAGTTTTGAACCACTTGCTAAACATTACATTTATTCTATGTTTTATTTGCGCTATAAAATTCTTGCTTTAAAGTACCAACCTTCTATTCCATAATTGCACAAAACCTGCATAATTATTTTTTGATAGAAAAAAGGTGGACCATGAATTTATACAAAGGCTGAATTAAATAGTTTTAGGAAAATGAATTAAGGAAGCTGGCAGGTGAGGATCAGAAGTGGCTCAGAATCCACATGTGTAAAGGTTAGTTATAGTACGAGACTGAATCAATTAAGGTTGAAGTTTGGGAAACTGAGCAGTAAAAACCAAAGTGGACTTGAGTCAGTTCTGAGACTTTTCTGACTGTGCTGAATGATGAGTGGTTTTTAGAGTTCTGGGTGTTGCAGTGCCCCTGTGGTCACATGATCATGATCAAGATGCTTGGCAACTGAGCCAGATTTCTGACCATTGCAAACATCGTGCAGTCATGTGATCACCATTTGTGACCTTTCCTGACAGCAGGAAGTCACAATCATGTGAGCTCCTTGCTTAATGACAAATCATTGGGCACTGTTGGGACTGCTTTCATTAAGCGGCACAACCACATGACATTGTGCTTTACAACTGCATCACATAGCAACAGAAATTCCAGTCCTGATTGTTGTTGTTATGTGAGGACTTCCTGTATTCAGGTGCCTTATGGAACCAAGGCTACCTTATTAGTCTTACAGGGGCACAGCAATTATGTGATTTATGACACTGAGACATTTTGTGTCACCCTGATGTCTTCTTTGGCATTTCCACTAGTTGGAAAATTCTTCTTGGCATGATATCCAAAGAAGTTTCTTTATGGCACAGGAATAATGGGTGGAAGATTATCAAGGAGAGATTCAATCTAGAAATAAGGAGAATTTTTCTGACAGTGAGAACAATCAACCAATCCAACAGCTTGCCTTCAGAAGTTGTGGGAGCTTCATCACTGGAAGCTTTCAAGAAGAGATTGGAGTGCCATTTGTCAGAAATGGTGTAGGGTCTCCTGCTTGGGTGGGTGGGGGTTTGGACTAGATGACCTACAAGGTCCCTTCCAACTCTGTTAATCTGTAATCTGAAATGATGGAGGAGATTATCAGAATGCCACACAGCACTCAATGTGGCAGCTTCATTTAACTGGGAAGAGGAAGATTGCGTTGCCTTGTGAAGTAAGTTTTTAAGGAATGCTTCATGTAAAGGATTGTCAAAACCAAGCTTCAAAACTTTGCAACTACACACACACACACACTTTAATGAAGAAAAATTATGTAGATGGTTTGATGAACTCTCCTTTCTACAAGCATGCTCCCTTTCTGAAAGTGACCATTTTCTCCCTAATGCAGCATGAACTGGGATATAGATATTTGGAGACAGACGTTTTATTGATAGGTTTTCAGATGGTTGCATTTAATAGAAAGAAATATTTTCTCTACTTTCCAGAAATTGGAGGAGAAAGTGATTTGAATGGGTGGCATCAGTATTGTGATGTAACGTTCAGATAATTTCTTTACTTTCCTATATCCATTACTGAGCTAGATAGAATAGAAAACCATTATGGAAGGAAAGCCAGCCCCAAAGTGACCAATTAGTTGGCCATATAACATTCAAAATACTTATTTCAAGGAAACTCGATTATTGGGATGTCATAATATTTAGAGATAAAGCCCTCATGGCCAAATCCCATAGTCCTTTATATTTGTCCTTGTTTAAAACAAAAGCAGCATTGATCTAGAATAGGAAGTTTCCTTGGAAAGAGTCAGGTAGGGCAAAAGTATGTCTTCTAATATTCAGTTTTAGCTAGAAGGTCTTTTGATAAATATTGAAGGTTGGGGCTCTTGTAGACATAGTCATTTTGATACACGGTTGCATTGTTCATCCAGCTTTTGAAACACCCAAAGGAGAACTATCACTAAAGAGAGAGACATCCCTTTTCTTTCCTCCAAAGCTGATGAATATACAAAGGTATTAAATGCATAATTAAATGTTTAGAATTCTTTTATTCCTTCAAAACATTTCAAGGATATAATGTTGTATACCCTGGAGGTAGATAATGTTTAATCCAAAAGCTCCTGAAGGTGGACATCACTTCTTCAAACTCTTTGTCTGGGGAAAGTATATTTGAAAATGATTGACAGATATATGCAACTGAAGGATCAAAGGGTTGTTCAAGCTATTGCATCAGCTTCAATTCAATACTCTTAGTACATGATCTTCCTTTAAGGCAGCACTGACTATTTCACAAATCCCAGTGTAGACGTCTGACTATATTGATTTCAAAAGCCACAATAAATGGTGGGTTTCATTTTAAGGAACTATACTCCTCTTCAGAGTCAACAAGTTGAAAGGTATCCAATAATAAAAAAAGAATATCTAACTTCATCATGTTATATATATATTGAAATTCCTATAGACAAATTGCAATACATGGTCCTGGTGGATCTGAGGGATTTAATGTGCAAAATATTTTACAAATAAACTCACAGAACGTATGTACTAATTCTGCACTACTCCTGAGATATAAACTACAATAGAACTTTTAACACAAGGAGAAAATCTGCTGAAAAGCATTGTATAGGAGAAGAAAAAATAACACATCGTTGCTCCCTTCATTTCCATAAAACATTCATGGTTTTTTTTGCCATGATTGTTATGTCCCTATTTATTTATTAAATTTATATGCTACTCATCTCACTGCTGAGTAACTGCGAGTAGCTTACAACATCATAAAAACAAGAAGATAAAAAGATTAAAGTATTGAAAACACTAAAATATTAAACATAAAAAAAAGTAAATGAAGAACCAATACACAAACTGGGTGGAGGTGGGATCTTCTTCTTCGTTTATTAACCACCTCCAATTTTGGATGTCCCCAATATTGGGGCCCTAAGCCAATTGGCACAGCCAGGTTTTGAGACCCTTTTGGAAGGTCAAGACAATGGTGGCATATTTCACCTCAAGTAACATAATGTTCCAGAGGGCAGGTGGTTATCTTTATCCTCCCCCCTCAAGAAAGCTCATCTCAGTCTGGGGAAGTTTAACCAGATGGAAATTACATAATTTACTTTATTATTTTTATTTATCCATGAGTACAGAAGAAGAAAAGAGCAAGTACTTGGACACCGGAATAGAAAGGAATAGATATACTTTATTTGGCCAAGTGTGATTAGACACATAAGGAATTTGTCTCCAGTGCATATGCAAAACAACAGTGTCACGTAGTGAATATTGTCAGTTGTATGTCTATGCAGGGTGATGCACCCCTATCCTAATATTATAGTACATTCCATTACAAGCAGAACATGTGATGTGATCTTCTGCGCATGTGTGCATTCCTGATTCTCCATTCTCCTCTTGTGGTTTGGCTCTGACCGGAACAGTCACATTTAATTAGCAAGAATGTAACTATTCAGAATTTATTGTTTTTGTACCGAAATAAATATTTTCTATTAGACTTTAACTTCGGCTTTATTTCTAAATATCTGAGTTCCGAGAGAAAGATCAACATCGCCTCTATGGAGATTTATTCTCCTTAACGAACAGAAACAACAACAACTACTACTTCTCCTTCTCCTTCTCCTTCTCCTTCTCCTTCTCCATCATCATCATCATCATCATCATCATCATCATCATCATCATCATCATCATCATCATCATCATCATCACCATCACCATCACCATAAGAGGGGAAGGAGTAAAGAAAATAATAAGGATAAGTGATAATACTACAGCCATACTACATGAATATCTTATCTTCAAATATTTTCTTTCTCAGAATTCCAGGCTGGATAGATATGAACCCACAAAGCAAGTCAATTTCCCTCATCTTAAGTGATCTTCCTTTTACAAATAGACTCCTCAGTGGTCTTCAGTCTACCCTGCAGCCTCCAAATCATCAGTTACCTAAATCCAAATCCCTACTAACATATCAGATTATTTCAGTTTTCTTTCCCCATTTTCCACATGTGTGAAAATTGTATCCATTTTACTTTGCGAGATTCTCTCAAGCCTCAGCAAACAAGTCTGTCTGCCTGGGAGATCACATGACAGGATGACATACTATGCTTAGCTGCTTTATTCTTTCACCCTGCCTTCCTTGTAGTCCAAAAGAGCATGGACCATGCCTACATTGGGAAGGATGTTATATGTTGGGGGAAAGGTAACATCAGATTTTTAAACTTAACTAGATTCAGTGATGCTGCTGGACACATATTTGATGGGAGATGCCCAGCCTGGCTGATCTTGAACAGAGATGAAGGGTTTGTTGCAGTGGTGAAATCTACTTACCTTTCCTACCGGTTCGTCGCGTGCACTTTTTTACCCTCTGTGCATGCGCAGAAGGCTTTGCGCATGCACAGTGGGTTAAAAAAAGAAAATAGCGACATACGGGTAGGTGGGCGGAGCCTTGCACTGCCACCACTACCGGTTCTCTGAACCACCAGTGGCCAATGCTACCGGTACGCCCGAACCGGGCCGAACTGGTAGCATTTCACCCCTGGTTTGTAGGCTAGGTGGCTTCAGTGTGGGATTGCCCACAACATATGCTAAAGCTATCCAGCCTAAATGCAGAGAGAAGATGACCTTAATTGGAAATATGTAAAAACTATTACCTAGGCAAAGGGAGCTGTTTCGAGAGTAAGGAAAATGTCCTTGATGGAGATATGCAGGAACCATTACCTAGGCAAAAAAAAGGCTAAAACATTTTAAAGTCCAGAATAAGATAACATTTGGAAACTAATTTGCTGCACTGTAAGAAGGAGGAGGAAATACTGCCAATCTAGTCAGTATAGAAGGTCTTCAGCACATACTGATGGTGTTCCAGGTTGGCTACCTCTGTCCTGTTCAAAACATTCAGGTTATTTCAGATAATTCTGCAGCATTTGCTAAAGCCATCTGTCCTGGCAGCACTTTTGTCAGCATTGGGGGGAAAAAAGGCTCTTATTAGCTTTCTCCAAGGTGTGAACACTACAGGAGAAAATTGGGAGGCACTGTGAACTGAACTTTGTTTTGCTTTTGGAAGCCAAGAGTCACATTGCACTACAAAATAGCATTCAGAGGGGAGCTGTATTGAAGTTCTGTCAGCCCTACTTTGTATCCCCAAAAGATGGCACAATAGTATGTTGCTTAATTTGTTTACATCTGCAGACAAGGAATTACCTCTGGGTAAGGGTTATAGATCAGGATAGGAATGATCAATCCTCTTCACGT
This sequence comes from Diadophis punctatus similis, assembly GCA_023053685.1. NCBI lineage: Eukaryota > Metazoa > Chordata > Lepidosauria > Squamata > Dipsadidae > Diadophis > Diadophis punctatus. The sequence continues at coordinate 68,903,833 of JALIGW010000001.1, read as the reverse complement.
TCAATTTGTTGAACATTTCAATTTGTTTACATCTGAAGACAAGGAATTACCTCTTGGTAAGGGTTATAGATCAGGATATGAATTAGCAGTACTCTTGATGTTTTGCTTGTCCTCATAACTTCTATATCATGGTGTGCTTGCAATGTTTTATATGGACAAACAAAGAAACAAATGGACAAGTATGCAATTGCTGCCTCTTTTACATGCATTTTTCTAGCTGGAATGCTTACCAGAAATTGTGGTGCATCTTACCACATTGGTATATTCTATTTCCACCCTCCCCCATTTTATTAAGGTCTTGTCTGAGGGTACCTTAGAACATTTCAGTGATTTGGATTAATAGAAGATGCATTTTATTAATGGAACTTTGTTGAATTTCTTTTTCAGAAAGCCAAGTGGGGAATACTTTGGAAAGGCAAGGCAAATGCACAAAAGGCTCCTTACATAAATCTAACTGGCTTTGACACAAATGTACAATGCTTCTGTATTGGGCTTTGAATTCAGGGAGATCAGTTGAATGAGGGCATAATGAACAGGGTCCATAAAAACCTGGAAGACGAAGTTCTAATAGGGGGAATCAAAATGAGGACCAATACTGAAGTGCTATCCAGCAAAGAAAAGCTGAGCAGTCCCATTTTGGTTCCATTAGAATAAACATACAGAAGAAACTTCTGGCATGATAGCATTAGAGATTATCCTTTATCAGAGCACTGTTATCCAGATCTCGGCAGGTGAATTTCTGAAGCAAGGTCTCCTGTGTGGTTCTTTGTGGGAAAAGCATAGCCTTGGAGTTTCCAGCAGTGCAAAATTACATATTACAAACCTTTCCAAACATATGATATTCTCAGCATGAAAACTTTAAGAGGGCACAAAAGCTTAAACTGCATTAGCAAAACTTTGTTGTAATTGGTCACTGACAGGAAAGAATGAACTTGCTGTTTGGTTTTCTAGGAAGCAAAGCACATCAGCACCAGTACCAGTAGAATTACCGTATTTTTCGGCGTATAAAACGCACAGGAATATAAGACGCACCTTAGTTTTTGGGGAGGAAAATAGGGGAAAACAATCTGCCTACTAGGTATTCATCTGGCTAACGTCCTTAATCTGGTCAGCTTCAGCACATTATTTTATCCCCTGGTTAGGACTTAAAAAAACCTTCTTTGGAGAGAGTAACAATGAAAGAGCCTGCAAGCGAGTAAGAGCTGGGAAGATCGTTAGCATCTGGTTAGGGCTAGAAAAAAACTTATTCGGAGCAAGTAGAACAATGAAAAAAACCCTGCAAAGACTTAGGGCTGGAAAAACATTCTTCAGAAAGAGTAACAATGAAAGAGCCTGCAAGCCAGTAAGAGCTGGGAAGATCATTAGCACCTGGTTAGGGCTAGAAAAAAACTTATTCGGAGCAAGTGGAGCAATAAAAAAAACCCTGAAAAGACTTAGAGCTGGAAAAACATTCTTCGGAGAGAGTAACAATGAAAAAGCCTGCAAGGTAAGAGCTGGGAAGATTGTTAGCACCTAGTTAGGGCTGGAAAAAAAGCTCCGAAAAAGCTACATTCAGAGTATAAGACGCACCCAAATTTTCAGCCACTTTTAGGGAGGAAAAAGGTGCGTCATACTCCAAAAAATACGGTACTCAGAATAGTATTTCTTGGTATAATGGGAATTAATATTGCAGAACATTACAGTGACTTAGAAGAGATTTTCCCCTTCAAAATTCTCTCTCTTTAAAAAAACACCAATGACTTAAAGAATATGAAAATAAAGTGAAACTGAATAAGGTAGATTCCTTTAATTTCTTTTAAAATTGAGCATAGGAAAATGGAGCAAGCTTCCCCAAGAAAAGAATCAGGGTCTAGATTAGAATAAGTTAAAGATCAATTTCAAGTGATGCTGACTTGAAGACTCATCAGTCAATCACTCTTAATATGTAGGCGCTTTTCCCTACTAGAGTAAGCCATTATTTTACTGGAGGCATTTTTCTTTGCTCAGAAAATCACAAGATGCTTCCAGTCAGATATACGGTAAGTTAGAGAGTTGGTTTAGATCTTAGATCTGCCATTGAATTAAGAATCCCGAATATATTTTCCCTTGTAGCTTCAGCTCAGAATGAGTTAGAAGCCAGAATGTGGTAGATTCCCTGCCTATAACTCACATCAAGGGTTGCTCCTGGCAAGAACTAAAGAACTTGATCATGTGATGGCTCTGCTTCAGAGGTGGGTGAGTAATACACCAATGGATACTAATTTCTGTTGGTTATAGTCATACATAACTAATATAGTTATCGGAGATATCTTTGAGTGTGTTGGAATATATCTTACCTCTAGCTCTCATGAATGGGTCAAAATGCCAGTTTAAGTAGTCTGATCTAGTCAACCTCTAGATCCATTTTAATCTTAAATCCATGGTAACTCCCATTCATAGCATTTATTCATTTGGGATGGGATAATTATTGGGTGAATGAATACAGTGCTAACAAATGATACTGTATGGTAATGGAGTGCAGGATTTAAACTTGGCAGACCAGAGCGGTCAATGCCGAAGCACATGGCAAAATGGCCACCCACGTGTAGCCGTAGCTGATGCTCTAACGGTCTTCGGCTCTCTGCGAGGAAGTGAGAGCCCAGAAACTCACTGTGAAGCCGATGCGATGCTGTTGATCTTCTGTGTGGAGTTTAGCTTTCAGGATGGGAGTCTGGTTTGCCACATCCATGCTGCTGAAGGACCAGTCAAAACTGGGTCCTAGCAGGTGGAACCTGGCAATTAAAAAAGACAATAGACAGACTCGGTCCTCAACATGAATGGACAAGGACAACCCATCCTGAATGCTGGCTCCACCCAGGATGGAGAATGGGATACTGATTGAATAATACTCTTTATAATCTCCATTTGGACAGCTAGGGGGCCAGTCTAGTGTATGGTTAAGGCACCAGGCTAGAAACCAGGAGACAGTGAATTCTAGTCTCCCCTTTATGCATAACGCCAATTCGGTAATCTTGGACTAGTCACTCTCTCTCAGCCCTAGGAAGGAAGCAATAGCAAACTACTTCTGAAAATCCTTTTCAAAGAGAACTGCAGGGATTTGTTCATCAGTTTCTGAGAATTGGACACAATTGAACGAAAGGTAAAAATAAAAAGTCCGCTACAGGGAACAATGGCTAACTCTTTCCTTTCTCAGCATTTTAGAAGCAGTAAAAACTATGACGAACCTGCTTTCATTTGCTTGGTCACTAAACGAATGATTGCAAATTGAAGATTACCTGTGCTAAAATTCTTGGTCTGTTTTATACTTTGTAACTTTCAATTGGGCAAAGCAGTGCATTGTAGGGTGGCAATTTTTGAATAAACATACTTCAAATAGGATAACTTAAAGAATGCATAGAAAATCTGGGATCAATGAGTCCCGTGAGATTGAAATTTGGCAAAGTTGCGACCACGTCAGCACCACCATACCTTCCAACTATACTTCTCAGAAACTTATAGATTCTGTAGCACAAGGAAAGAATGGAGGAGTGGATCTCTGCTCTTTTTCCTGCCTCCTTCTGTCCCCCTCCCAGTTGGCTGGTGGCAAGGCCCAATGAGTGAGTTATGATTGACTGCTTTGGAACCAAAGTTGACATTTGAAATCTCTTAATGGAGGTGGGGGGCAAGGAAAGCCATTTGGATGCCTGCTGGCGAGCAAGGCTGACTTGAGGGCGCTGGGAGTCAACAGATGAGCCCTCTTCCTCCCTGGAGGGAAGGGATCCTCAGAGATATATTGAGATGAGGAGTGGGGGTATAGTCTTTCTTTCAGGCCTCAGCTCCCTTTGTTCCCCCTTACTTCAGCAAAGTGGCAGGCAGTTCTGCAGGTCAGCCAAGGAGCAGCAGGGATGATTTCTGATGGTTCCTGTCAGCTTCCCAACATAATGTCAATGGGGAAGCCAGAAGGAAGTTGGAAGTTGCTTTCCCTCCCACTATTATTTTAACAGATTAACAGAGTTGGAAGGGACCTTGCAGGTCATCTAGTCCAACCCCCTTCCCAAGCAGGAGACCCTAACATCTGCCTCTACCTAGGATCGAACTCGCAATCTCCTGATCATGAGGCAAGATCTCCACCTCTAGCCCACATGTGATCATTTTATCATGTATAAAGCCCTAAATGCTGGTAGGACTGGGTTATTTGAAGGAGTGCCTTCTTCTAGGAGTTTCTGCTCTCTCATGTGCTCCAACATGGGCACACTCCAGGTCCTTCTTTGAAACAAGGTCACCTTGTGGGACCTCTGAGGTGTCTCCCAGTGGCAGCCCCTGCTTTTTAGAACAATTTCTTTCTCCCTTCTCCTGAAACTTGGTTAGCTTCACCCTGGCAGACTTTGGGAAAGGCAGTTAAGACTGAGCATTTTCCCTGGGTGCTTTGATTAGAATAATAGTTTCCAGTTGGTAGGTTATATATTTTTCATCCTGATTGTCATTTCATTGCTTTGCTTTGCTTCAGAGTTAATGTGTTGTTTTTCTTTCATATTTTTGTTTAATCATTCTGTATATCATCCAGAGACATGCTGTTTCAGTTGAGTGGTCATATAAATATCCTAAACAAATAAAATTAATAAATGTACACTTCACAATCATCCTCTAAGTGCAGGATGGGAAACAATATTACAGTATATAGGATCCCTGTAGCTTTTGATTTAAGAAATCCATTCGGCTCCATTTCAGTGATCCAGACTTACAGGTGGCATGTGCCGTTACTGGCTGAGGCAATTAGGTTTTTTTTTCATTCTTTCTGGCCCAAAGATGTGTTGGAAAGAAATTATGTAAAAGGTTTCAATACTCTTGTCTGCCTGACCATCTGTCTTCCAATGGAATAGCTCTCTGAAAATTGAACAGCACAGGACCAAATTTGGTGTGGAGGGAGAAGCCAGAAAATGGAAAAAATTGAGTTTGAAAATACAGGTATTCCTCGACTTACTTCATTTAGTGACTGTTCAAAGTTGCAAGGTGACTTATGATCATTTTTCACACTTATGACCGTTGCAGCACCCCCATAATCACATGATTCAGAATTCAGACGCTTGGCAATTGATTCATATTTATGAAAGTTGCAGCGTGCTGGGGACATACGATCATCTTTTGCAACCTCCTGACAAGCAAAGTGAATAGAAAAGCCAGATTCACTTAATAACTGTATATAATAACCTACTTAATAACTGTTATTACTAACTTCAACTGCAGTGATTCACTTTACAACTGTGGCAAGAAAGGTAATAAAATGGAGCAAATCTCACTTACTCAATGTCTCGCTTAGCAACAGAAATTTTGGGCTCAGTGATGGTTGTTAATCGAGGACTACCTGTAAATCAGGAATTACCGTATGCATTTTAAAAAATCCAGAAGCCCCCCCCCCACAATGCATCCTTAAGTAGTCAGGCAGGGCTTAAAATCCTGCTGATTCCTTGGACCGCATCCCCGTCAGTCTTCCTTCCCATTATGTGTCCCAAAATGGAGCTGCTATTAAAAGCAAAAACAAAACAAAACAAAATAAAAATCCTGAAAATATGCCCTGTAGGCATTCCCGACCATATTGAGAAGTTGCATTCTAGGGATCTAATAGGCATGGGACCGAGAATAACAAGAGCAATAGCAACAACAAACAAGTCAGTGTTGTAAGGCAGCAGAAGTGGGTTACCATTGTTCTGTGTTATATTCTTTCAGAATATAGTGTGGGGTTGACCTGTGTTGTGGAGTTACATACACAGCACGGGATAGTTGATTGAGAGCCAGTCAGACTTCATTATAGGATGGGCAGCTATATAAATTGAATGAATGAATAGGGTTAGAGTTGAAGAACAAGTCTCTCTCTCTCTCTCTCTCTCTCTCTCTCTCTCTCTCTCTCTCTCTCTCTCTCTCTCTCTCTCTCTCTCTCTCTCTCTGTCTCTCTCTCTCTCTGTCTCTCTCTCTCTCTGTCTCTCTCTCTCTCTCTCTCTCTGTCTCTGTCTCTCTCTCTCTCTCTCTCTCTCTCTCTCCCTCCCTGCCTCCCTCCCCCCTCTCCCTCCCTCCCTCCCTCTCTCCACCCCCAATGTATGAACTGATCACTTGCACAGGACTTGTTGAAATCAATAGACAGATTTCACAGCTAGGACAGATTTCACAGCTAGGACTGTGATGCTACAATGTAAGCAGTCCATCCATATAATAGAACTCAGAATGTCCTGTGGCTTCCTTGAAAAACATCTATTTCCTGGATAACAATTACCCTGCTTTTTAAAATATAAACTCAACAGAAGTCTTTAGCCTCTATCTACATGAAGCCACCTTAAGAATGAATCATGGTATAGCAATGAGTCATTACTCCTGATGCTGCCTCCGGCAAGCAGATGGCCCTTCCTCTAGCCCTGACTCTTAATTTATCCCATTACCCATTATCCCATTACCACAGTTGAATATCTAAACTTCCTTAACTGCTTCTACTAATGGAAATATTCTTGCTTTCCTAATAAAATGGCATCTCTACCTGTGAAAAAGAGTGCTACTACCAGGTGCTGAAGGGATGCAATTGTGGTCCAAGAGGCTTTTTTTTTGGAATTATGAAACTTGGTGTTACTTTAGATGTGATGGAGCAAAATTTCTGAATGTCCTGGCTAAGGCTTGGCTTGCTATGAATAGAGAAACAGATGCTCAATGGCTCAATGGCTATATACTGTATATGGTGTATGGGTGTTCAGGGAGGGGTAGCACCTCTGGTGTAGGGGCATGTCATGTCCTTTTACGGCAGCTCATTTTAGGGCAGCTTTTAGGGCAGCTCGTTCACCTTTGGTCCCCACCTGTCGCTCAGCTCTCACCTGTGGCTCTTAGCAGCTGTAGCATGCGCAGCGGCCACACCCCGGGCAACAGCTTTGACAGACTGGCCAAACCAGGTTGAGAGTAGCCATTGGGTCATCGACCTTCGGTGAGATAGGGATTTGTCTATCCCGAGCATGTGAAGACAGATTCCGGCAGACTGAGCAGATGAAATCTACTAGAATAGGACAACGGTCATGAAGGTGGTCTCTGCAAGCGATGTGGTACAGTAAGAGCACGGCAAGACATGAAAGATGCCCTGGTCAACCACTGCGCCCAGCCCATCTCCAACTGTCTCGACTCTTGTTCTGCTATTTGAAGCAAGATGGAATCTGGGAAGAGAGAGTGAGGCTGACTATGTGCACCTCTCCCTCACTTTAATCCAATTTACGCGCAAGTCTTGACATCCCCCCCAAGACCTGTGAAAAGTCCTGTGGCGATGGGCGAGCGATAAAGCAGCAGATGTGGATACACTGGGAGCTATAGCTGCGAACCTGCACACAGGCGACTCAGATCTATGATAGATGTTAAGGTCCTCTTCGAATACGATGGATGAACATCATCATATTTCACAACAAAACAAATCACGCTCCTCATGGACTGATAACAGATCAGGACCACTGTCTTTAGGTCTATTTTTCTAGCTTCTGACTTGGTTTTCATGAGGGAGCACATTGCTGTTGAATCACCGCTGTTCTATGATGGAGATGATCTGCCATGGTCTTTTAATCGTGATGGTTATATAGAAGATTCAGGTTCAGAAACTTTATGTCTGGGTAGACACAGTATCAGGAAAGAATGACTACTTTAGTCCTACTACTTTACTTCTTAGAAGCACTTGGTTGGCAACTATAGAAAGATAATGCTGGATTAAATGGGCCTTTGATAATCCACTACTGATGTTCTTATGTTTTGTTTTGTTTTGCTTTTTTGCTTCCTGTCAATCATCTCCGATTCTTAGAGACCGCCTGGACAAATCCCTGCTGTTTTCTTGGCAAGGTTTTTCAGAAGTGGTTCAAAGTGACAGGTCCAAAGTCACTTAGCTGGCTTTGAGCTTAAGAGGGGACTAAAATTCAGTTTCCCAGTTTCTATCCTAATGGAATGAAACAACTGGCCACAGCCAACTCGCCATGGCCAACTCCCTGAGGAACACCTCACCATGGCCAAATTTATTTTTTATTTATTTATTTATTTATTTATTTATTTATTTATTTATTTATTTATTTATTTATTTATTTATTTATTTATTTATTTATTTTGTCAAACATGTACAAGATAGTAGGTGTTTGTATAAACATAACATAAGCAAAGTAGTACAGATAAATGAGGACAATAGGACAGTAAGACAGGGACAGTAGGCACTTGACACCACCACCACCACCACCACCACCACCACCACAACTTGCTGTTGAATTCAACAATTCAGTTTATTTAGGTAAAATAATTTTAAAAATATTTTAATTTTTGTTGTTCACTTTTCATTTTGTTCCTTCTTTGGAATTCTTTTTCCATGATTCTATTCCACTATTTCTTCGATATTAATGTAACTCTTGTCCCGCGGTGAGTTGTCCCGAGGTGAGTTGGCCACAGCAAATTACTGTAGCTGCAATGAGTTGGCTGTGGGGAATGGGCCATGGCGAGTTGGCCCTGTGAGTTATCATAGACCCCTATCCTAATGCCTTAACCACTGCACCAAAATCTCTCTCTTTTTTCTTATGCTTTTACTTCCCTTCAATGTTCAGTTTTTTACTTTATCCTTATTCCAGTCAGGGGTGGGTTCCTCCCGGTTCGGACTGGTTCAACTGAACTAGTAGTGACCCACTGGTGATGTCATGATGATGTCACTGAACCGGATCGGTCGGTGCCGGTCCGTGGGCGCCACCATCTTTTTCTTGAATTTTTTTCAATTTTTTTTCATTAAATTTTTTTTCCTTCTGAGCATGCGCAGAAGCTGAGTTCTGGCACTGTGCATGTGGTTGCCATCTTTTTTTTTGGCTTAAAAAATTTGGAATTTTTGTTACTATGCACGCACACGCATACACGCCCACAAGGCACGCCCACGCAGCGCAGGAGGGAGCGAACCGGCAGCGAGGTAAGTTGGAACCCACCCCTGATTCCAGTGTTAATACATTCTTGTCCCACCTTTTAACATTTTAAAATTTCATCTATTATTTCTAGTTGCTTGGATCATTTAGGAAGTTTAAGGACAGCACCTTTTCTGTACCCCACAATGTGACTCATGGCCCTGAGCAACAATGGGATGAGAGCAGAAGCTAAAACTAAATGTCAGTAAAGCACACGGAGAAGCATTTTAGTGTGTTTTTTAAAAATAGAAAACAGCTAGGCTCTCAAAGTCACAAACAACAGAGTTTTTTTAATCTAGGTTGTCTTCAGGCTCTGTTTCTAGTTCATTATCCAAACTCATGCACCTCTCTTATAAGAACATTGTCAGTATCCTCTGTAGAGCCAAATTAGCCAGTCTGCTAAATAAGCCACAGGATACATCCCAAATCCAATTATCTGGGAGGACTTCACAGTTATGAATCTGTTATATTACATTAATGTATTTTGCAGTCAATTTTAATTGTCCTTAATAGCCCAAAGCAGAACATCAGAACATCAACATTAGAAGGGCATAAATAAAATAAGGAAATCACATAGAAGGATCATGGTCATTACTTCTTGACTATGTGAACAGTACAATGATAACTTTATCACACAACTGGTCAATTATGGCCATGAGATTTGGCATCTCCTCTAAACTTTTGCCAGAGACTACATTAATTTGGAGTTACTTTTAAGTCTGAAACCTCACATTTTGGATTGTTTCCCTCTTTGATATACCTTGTGAGGATTCCTAATAAAATAACACCAAATATCTCATGTTTGGTGACGTCCCCACCCCTATGGTATGTTGATATGTCTTATGTTGCAGATCTATTGATCAATCCCTTCATTCTAAGTCAATTTCATGTTGGTTTCTTTCACCTGACAGAAAATGAATATGGGTACACCTTTGAATGAATTGCAATTATTAATGGAAATATAGCATTTATCTCAAATATAGGGAACCAGGGCCTTTTCAGTTTGGTGCAATTTCTAGCAGTCTGAATCTATAGATCCTTTCCCGCCTAATTTAATTTTGATGGTGGCTTTGTAGGAGTAAACAGATTGCTTGATTTCAAATAAAGGGCAATATGTTGATATTGATTAGTACTGTGAATAATTCTATCGCTAAACCACTTTCCCAAAACAAAATGTAAACCGTATCTATTTACCAATGGGTTAACATATACGGTATTAATAGCTGCTACCCATGTTTCCCCCCAAATAAGACCTGATCTTATATTAATTTTTGCTCCAAATGATGCATTAGGGCTTATTTTCTGGTTAGGTGTGATTTTCAGGGAAATACAGTACTAAATCCATCCATCTGATTGACGATCTTAACTGGCTTATATTTGAGATAGGGCTTATATTACAAACATCCTGAAAAATCATGCTAGGGCTTTTTTTCCCCGGTTGGGTCTTATTTTCGGGGAAACATTGTAATATTATTAGCAATAGCAATAGCACTTAGACTTATATACCGCTTCATAGTGCTTTACAGCCCTCTCTAAGCGGTTTACAGAGTTCAGCATATTGCCCCCAACAATCTGGGTCCTCCTTTTACCGACCTCAGAAGGATGGAAGGCTGAGTCAACCTTGAGCCGGTGAGATTTGAACAGCTGAACTAGCAGTCAGCTAAAGTAGCCTGCAGTGCTGCACTTTAACCACTGCGCCACCTCAGCTCTTATTGCCTAGACACTGACATAAAATGTATGATTTGTTGTATAAAATGGCATTATACTAACATAAAATTATGGCAAAAGGACTTGAGTGAATGTAACCATGTTGTTTTAGGAACTCTATTGAATGGCTGCACAACACTCATGGTTTGTGTCCAATGCCCCTCTAAAAAATAAAAATAAACTTTGGCAAGAGTCTTAAGGAAATAACCAAATCTTGGATACTGTAGCCAACATTTATATGTCAGGAATGATGAAAGCAAGAGGGGGAAGATAGGAAAAGCCACAGTAGTGTACAACTCACTAGGTAAACATTATTATCAATGCCGTAGAGAAAGAATAATACTATTCTTCTTTACAGGATGTTTGTAAAGATTACTTCAACAAATGGATAACCGCACATTTCAAGTGATTCAAGCACTCCACCAACACTATTGTTTGTAAAGTGCTTTTAAGCTCTTGAAATGCTAAGCATTGCTATCTTCACAGCGGCAAATTTAGGAGTGAGCCTGCTGATAAGGTATATAAGACTGGGATGCTTATGTGTGTATAAGTGCAGCAAAGATATTTCTTCTAAATTGGTGAGAGGTGTACCAGTGCTAAAGAGGATAAATGCCAACTACTCATAAATCAGATGCAGGGTAATTAGCCATGTTTAAGATTCAACTGAAAAATGAATCTTTTTTTAATATGGGCCCTATTAAATATGTTAGATACACCTTACTCAGGTTTGTACTTGGAAGGAAGTCATTTCATGGCTTCTGATGTGATCAATATTAGTTAATTGTGCTCTTATTATTTCTTGTCACTGTACTTTTCTTACTTGAGGAATATGAACAAACCTGTTCTTTAGCTCCACTGTTTTGCCTTTGGCTACTGGTTTGTCACCCCACTGTTAAATCTTAGTATTGTCCAGACCCTTAAGTACCTGTTAATTTCTTAGGGTGACCTCCCATGACATTGAAATTACTGAAGGAAGGGTAGCACAAGCTCACTATCCTGGTGTATTTTCATCATCTTTGTATAGTTCTCCATAAGTTTCAATGATTCCAGCAGCAGAAGAAGTGGGTGATCCTCATTTCTTTCTTGCTGTCAACCCTGAATCTGACCTGACTGAAGCCATCTTGGAACTTCAGTGTTGCCACAATGGAGCTGAGGGATAGGGAGGGGGGATTAGAGATAGCTTGGGTTTTGTATCCAAAATAATATACTTTCTCTTGGGAACCAAGGACATTCTCACACCTGGCCCGAAGAAGGAGGAGTGAGGTCACCAGGCAACCAGACAGAGTCTTGATTGGACCATGTGACTGATTGTTTGGGGTTGGGGGAAAACTTTTACTTTTAATTAGGTGAAAACCACGGGAACCTTCAGAGTCGGTTTTCACCAGATCTGTGCCAATATGATATATCCAATAAAGCTATTCTTTCAGGAATCCATCTGCCTCAGTGTTTTGCTTGCTATAGGTCTATTACTTGGAACCGTGACACTTGCTTTGAAATAACAGACACTCCCTGCTTCCCAATCTGTGGTTCATTTCTTCAAAACAAAGACAATAATTGTGAGAGCCTTCCATGCCCTTCTTTGCCCAGCATATTATACTGGCAGTATATCTGATAACTGGCAGGGTGTACATATTGATGACATGGATCTTGTCCTTCCCATTTATTCCCATATCTTCAAGTGGCTGTATTATCCTTTTCAAATGGCACTTGAATATTACTGTCTTCCTTATCTCCTCATTATGGTTCCGATATGACTGTGGGATACTAAGGTACTTGTAGCTGGTCTGTATGTCTGCTATGTTGCCCATTGGTAGTACTAACATTCAGTCTTAATTACCTTCCCTCTTTTGATCACCATATGGCCACTTCTCCTGTCTGAATGATACCCCAATATCTTCACTGTAGATCTGTATCAAGTGGATTAGCAGGTCACTGTATCGTTTCCTCTTAGAATACAGCTTGATGTCATGCATGCAGAGGAGGTGGCTAACAATAGCTCCATCCTTGAACCTGTATCCTTATCCAGTTCTTGTGATTATCTGATTGAGGGGGTTCAAGCCTATGCAGAACTACAGTAGAGACAGTGCATCACCTTGGCATTTGCTGCACTTGATGGCCTCTTGTGTGAGTTGTCTTTATGTGTGTGTGTGTGTGTGTGTGTGTGTGTGTGTATTTGTGTGTGTAGATATACATTTTTATTATTGTTTTCATATAATGAGTTGTGGGTTTTTAGTGGCATTGGGATTGTAGGCCAAATTCAATTAGTTATTTTTTTTTTAAATTGCAGATGTTTTCTCATAATTGTTTTCTCATCAAAAGTGTTTTATTTACATGTTATCTTGATGAAGGCCAACAGTCAGAATGATTTAGTGGCATACAAATGTAATTAATTAATTAGATGATGAGGATGAGGATTTGCAAGTGAATTAAGGTTTAACAGGTTTCCAAGAAACTTCCAAATGAGGCTTTTATTTCACTATCATCCTGGCTTAACTTAATTTTTTAAAGTTCTTCTCCCCCCTGCTCCAATCTTGTCATAGCAGTTGTTCCATTACCTTATCTCCCCTGGAAAGGAAAAATGGAGCATCTCAAGAACATTTGGATCACTAACATTTTGAAATCCTCATTTAGGTGAGACCTTGAACCACATTTAAATCTTTGTGCTGAATATATAAAGATGAAGAAGGTTGCTGTGTAAACTGGGATTTAGTGGGTGAGTTCATGCATTTTCCCATTTTTATATCTTCTTTCCTTCTATCTATTTCTGTGCTAGCTAATCTGACTGCATTCTCATTTGCAGCTTTGTAAATCAAAGATAGAAATAAGCTAATTGGGGCAAAATAGGTAGGGAAAAAAATTCCCTGTATTCATTACATTTTTCTCCCCACATAATATCTGTGGATAACTAAAGTGATCCTCTTCTAAGAAGAGGGAAAAATAAATTTTAAATTTTCTGTAGATCCTACCTATGTAAAAGGTAGAATAATTGGAAAAAAAAACCCACCCCACCCTGTTAATTGAAGACAAATTGGAAGATCCTTTCTATCTGATACAGACAATCTGATCCTCTTCTGATATTCTGCAGTTTGAGGGCACAGTTCCTTGCCCTTGTCCATGTTTGTGGAAGTGGTGAAATCCATTTTTTTTACTACCGGTTCTGTGGGCGTGGCATGGCTTGGTGGGCATGGCTTGGTGGGCGTGGCAGGGGAAGGATACTGCAAAATTTCCATTCCCACCCCTCTCTGGGGCCAGCCAGAAGTGGTATTTGCCGGTTCTCCGAACTACTCAAAATTTCCGCCACCGGTTCTCCAGAACCTGTCAGAACCTGCTGGATTTCACCCCTGATTGTGGAGCTGGAGCTGATAAAAGTTCAAAACTTTGCAGGAGACTCTGCAGGAGACCAGATTGCATACTTATTGCAGTGCTGAAAACCTTTTTTTAAAAAATGTTGAAAGTGGCATGCTCAATGGATTTATGATCACTTTTTCATCTATTTCTCCAGAACAATTTCTACCGTACTATAACTTGCCTTCTTTCTTTTGAGGTTTTTTTTAAAAAAATCACTTCAGAAATTTGAGTTTATGAGCCATGCAATTACAGCAATTGGTTTAGGCAAGTGGTGCTTTAGTAAGCTCAGGTGCTTTTTCTGGATGGATGAAGGTACTTGGCTGCTTGCTTTGGCCCTTATCATGCATTACAAGCACCTCTGATAAACCACGGATGCTCAGCCTGCTGTGACTTATGGTTGTATTCAACAGACAAATCAGGCAACAAAGATAGGCTGTTTGTTAGCATTGTTTTCCAGACTGCTGGTTGAAGAATTTTAGCAGCCGTCCACTCAGCTCCCCGGTGAGCAGTTTGGAGCAAAATAAAACTCTGCTTTATGATGTTTACAAGAATCTTTTTTTTACCCACTGCTGATGAGTCATGGAAAAAGAACATACTGTATTCTTATGGCTTTTGGACAGGTGTGCAGGATGCTTATTTATTTATTTATTTATTTATTTATTTATTTATTTATTTATTTATTTATTTATTTATTTATTTATTTATTTATTTATTTATTTATTTATTTATTTATTTATTTATTTATTTATTATGGTGTTCTTATATGCCGCCCAACTCCCGAAGGACTCAGGGCGGCGTACAACAGAAAAAAAAACAGGACACCAATTTATAAATAACACATTAAAACGAGATATATAAAAATTAAAAAACACAATATTTAAAATCATCCAATACCCATTCAATAACCATACATACTTGGGGTGAGCTTGAGTGGTTTAGGCTCTACCCCCAGCCTGCAGGAAAAGCCATGTCTTGACAGCTTTTCAGAAGGCCAGCAGAGTGGGGATAGTTCGGGTCTCTGGGGGAAGTTGGTTCCAGAGCGCGGGGCCTGCCACAGAGAAGGCTCTCCCCCTAGGGCCCACCAGGCGGCTTATTGCATTTGTTGTGCAGCTTAAAATGAATCGTGGGTGCTTTTCTCCCTTCTTCTAATGCCATCCAGATCTATAATTTGGGAAGAGGTGTAAACTCTTTCCCCCCACAACCATAGCATCAGATAGCCCCAAACTCTTGGCAGCTGAACAACATCAACACCCCTTCGTCTTTTTTTTTAAATGACCCTCCTATTTTGACTTCTCTCATTATCTTATGAACTTTACATAATGGATGACACTAGCCAAACCTCATTAACTTTCTGCCTGTCCTTTGTGTATCAGATGTTCAGTTGTTTCTCTTTATCCTACCCTTTGGATGACTGACTGCTGCACTTTTCATGCTCTCAGTAACGATAGGCTGAACTTTCATAATTACTGGACATCTCCAGGGCCTTATTCCAGCCTGAACATTAACTCACAATGTTAATCAGAATACTATTTTTTTATTACCCTGACAAGTCTGAAATTGTTACTGTGCTACTGAACTTTATTTTGTACAGCTAATTTGTAAGCCATCCATTTTATAGGATAGCCCATAGTCTCTCAAGTTGATTAGTGCATTGAAGAAAAGCCTGCTTTCTACTGCTGCGAATGAATGAAAACTGGATAAATAAGATTACAAAAAGATGTATATGATTTTAAGTGCCAACATCAGGCATGTTCACATTTATAGGGTCACAGCAGGTGGCAGCACCTAGCAGACCTTAGTTTAGCTTGGAAAAACTTAGGCTCAGTGGACCTTCTTAGCACTGGCATGGGATATCACCAATAAGCTAGACTGAAAGTTGTAAATTACTCATGGAAGCAGTAGTTGCAAACCACTCTTATGAAACTACCAAGAAACAGGAATTGGCTTGAGGAAGCACTGACAATTATATGCCAAAGCTGGCCATCCTAATCATGTTGAAGGTTTCAGTGAATCTCTAAGTGAATAAAAACTGACACTTTCTCTACTTGATACATTCGTTCTGCAAATTATTGCATATTCTTTCTATAATTGTTTACAGGTTCAAAAAAGAAAAAAAAAGAATCTTCTAGTTAGTACTTTGTAACATCTCCTTTGACAGAATAAATAGCTTTCAAATACTGTACTTCCTATAGCCAGATAGCATCAACTATCTTTTGAAATGTTTTCCCCGCTCTTCCTTACATAACTCTCCTAGCTCAGAATATTCTTTGGTCTTCTTGTATGCACTGCATGTTTGAGATAATAGTTACAAATAATACTCAGGTCTAGGAATCATGAAGCTCTTCAGGCATTGGACAATCACTTAAACACCAGCAGTGTGCAGCAGCAGCAGCAGCCACAAAAGCCAATGCAATCCTTGGTTGCATAAACAGAGGCACAGAATCAAAATCATGTGAAGTATTAGTACCGCTTTATAATGCCTTAGTAAGGCCACATCTGGACTACTGCATTCAATTTTGGTCACCACATTAAAAAAAGATGTTGAGACTTTGGGAAAAGTGCAAAGAAGAGCAACTACGATGATTTGCCTGGAGACAAAAACATATGAAGAATGGTTGCAGGATTTGGGTTTGGCTAGTCCAGTGAAAAGGAGGACTAGGGGGGAATGTGATAGTAGTATTCCAGTATTTGAGAGGCTGCCACAAAGAGGAGGGGGGTCAACTCATTTTTCAAAGCACCAGAGGGCAGGACAAGAAACAATGGATGGAAACCAATCATGGAGAGAAGCAACCTGGAATTAAGGAGAAACTTCCTAGCAGTGAGAACAATTAACCAGTGGAATAACTTGCCATCAGAAGTTGTGGATGCTTCATCACTGGAGGTTTTTAAGAAGAGACTGGACTGCCATTTGTCAGAAATGGTGTAGGGTCTCCTGCTTAAGCAGAGGGTTGGTCTAGAAGACTTCCAAGGTCCCTTCCAGCTCTATTCTGATTAAGCATGTTGTCTTACTGAAATACCAAACATGTTTTCAGTTTTAATTTTTTTGGTCAGTAGGGGACATTAGTTTCTAGACTGTTTCTTATAAAAATCCATTCATTGAATCATTACATAGGCATATTTTGGCATAGTTTCTTAGAATGGCTCACAAGTACTGTTTTGCCACTTTGCACATGCTAAAGCACTGAATAGTCAAAAAAGATGTAAGGTGTTCAAGCTTATTATTTATTATCTTAAGGTTCCTATACAAAAGACCTGTAAGACCACAGTGTTGGCTACATCAGGGATTTTGAGGAGCAATTTCCAGAGTGGAATTCACATTAATCTCACTATCTTTCCTCCATTGTACATTGTACATATACTGATATCTCATACCTAGATATCGGTGCTTTTTAACCTCTGTTTTAAATGGTTCTCACTAGAGAATGGCAATACAATTCTCAGTGAAGAGAACATTGCTCCTGTCCCTAAATTAGGCCACGAGGATTATTGCATATTCACTATTAAGGATAAGAATGCATCTCCAAAGCATGCAGCCAATGTCTTCCTTGGAGATCCCTATGTGTAACATAAAATTGCTAGTGGGCATTTTGAGATACTACTGTGTGGCTCCTTTGGGCTGTCAGAGTGTAGCTGAGGTTGACCTACCACCTGCGGTAAAAGTGGATGTCTGCTGCTCCTGCAAAGGGAAAGATGGCCTCTGCATTGGAGGATATCTAACTATCTACCGTGGACCTCACCCCATTCCTAAGAGGTCTGTAAGGAAGGGAGCATGCATAAGCGCACCAGCGTGCCTAGCATCCCTGTCCTACTGTCCCCATTTATTCATACTCATTTCCTGTGTCCATGTCCATGTTTATACTTATACCTGTTATCTTGTATATGTTTGACAAACTAAATAAAATAAATAAATATGATGTCTGCTCCCTCACAATGTGGAGAATTCTCCATTTACTGCTGCTGAGCCAGTCCTGACTCTAAGTAATATAAACCAAAGTGGTTTATGTCTAAGCAAAAGGAGGAGTAGAATTGCTAAACAAACACTTGCTCAAAAGTAAGCACTTTTCAGCACTGTGTGAAGCTTGATATGGTCTTGTGAAGAAGTTCAAGATTATTCACTAACATTCCAGGTTGCTTGTGGAATAATGGCCCTTAATTATCTGAATTGTCATCATTCATTAGAGTTGAAATTAGTACATTTTTTCCTCTCTCCCTCTTTCTGAAAAATAATGGAGTGCCAGTGGGGACAGTGGAGCTAAAACAAACACAACATGGTTAGTACTTGGAGTTCAGAGTAGTAAGGCATCAACATTGGTGGCAGTAGCATTGTCTTACCAGTTCAAAGGCCCTTAGTCTACTTTTGGTCCACTAGTGGCCTGAAGAACTTGTTTCACCAATTTCAGAACTTGTCCATGTTATTATGTGCCAGAACAAATCACACTGAATTTTGATAGTGGGTATGAGATAGCCTTGATTTGATGCAATAAAATCAATTAAAATGAATATAATTCCAAGCTGGTAGATGTTTTAAGACCGGTACTATCTTTTATTCCCAAAAAACATTTTACTCAAATTGCCAGGCATGTGAGACAATGTATTTGGAAAGGTAAAACACCTAGAATCTCTCTTCTAAATTATGTTTGTCTGTGACAGATGGCAGTTTTAACCTTCCAGAGTTTCAGAAATATCATTGGGCTTAGATTGTTATTACCAACATTTTATTGGAATGAACATTTTTTTGAAAAAAATGTCAGTATGGGCTAAACTGGAAATTTATTGTACTTACTGTTAAGGTATGCATAAAGTAACTCTTGAATAACAAGGATATGCACATGGAAACGTTTATGAGAGTAGTTATGAATAATTATTCAGCCACACACAGATACACTAACTTGAGTTAAAGTTTACTTTTAAGAAATAGCACAACCCAATAAACAGTCCAGGTCATACATGTAATAGTCAGAATAACAGTCCAAAGAATATCCAATTACAAAGCCTTCTTACCAGTTGTCTTTGTCATGCACAGTAAACAAAGATATCAAGATATAAATACAGCTTAGATACAACAGAGAACAGAATGTCAAAGAAAAACATGTCAGAGAGAATAAGCTATGATCTCTAGCTCCCTCTTATGGTAACCTGCAACACAATCAACCAATCAGAAATAGTATACAGTTAAAGCTACATACATCAACACAGTTAAACCTACAAACATACATCGTTGGTTTATATATTGCTAACCCAACTGATTGGACAGAGTCCTGCCATTTAAATCTTGGCAGTAGTTACAGTAGGTACAAATTTTATTAAGATTAATTTAGTGTTTCCAACTTTGCTAGCCATGTACTTGCGCCCTGTTCGGTGATACCTGTAGATTTAGTTTTGATACAGACTCATTAACATCTAACTCTCTGGCATAATTTTACTCTTAAAATCAGTAAAATAAAACTTTTTTACTGGAAAGAATGGGCAAAAAAGTATAATTAAACTAGATAAATTACTATTTAATGATGCTTTAAATCTTTTCAATAAGTTAAAACAGAAATTTTAATCATTATCATCAATGAGAAATGGAAGAATATCCAGGTAAAAGATGCTTTGACATCTCAGTATGGGCCTGATCAGTGGTGGGTTGTTGCCGGTTCGGACCGGTTCTCACGTACTGGTGGCGGAAATTTCCACCCGCTCGCTGAACTGGCAGCAATGGCCGGCTGTTCACACACCCGAACCGGTTCTCTGGTTGCCTCGGCTGGCAAAGAACCCTCTGTGATTGCGCAGAGGGTCATTTGTGTGATGTGAGGGGCACGCGCGTGCACGAGCAAAGTGAGTGCGTATGCACAAAACACGCACTTCCATTGCGATGCGAACTGGTAGGGGAAGGTAAGTGAAACCCACCCCTGGGCCTGATGTTTTAACAGCTCCCAAAATACCTGATATGTTATTAATAGCAAAGAATTCAATCTCAGAATCTAAACATATTTTTTTCTGTCAAAGCTAAAGGAACAATTTAAAATGTATATAGCAAATAGACAAGGAGCTTTGAATCAAGGTTTGGAAATTCCAGTTCTTTTCAAATAATGGATTCCGTTTAAAAGGGCTTATGTTTTCCCTTCTTTTTTAAAAAAGTATGCTATTATGTGGTATAAAATATCCCCTCATAAAAGCCTTCTCCAATCATTCTGGAGTTAGAAGCTGTAAACCAGGGGTATCAAACTGGCACCCTGTGGGCTGGATGCGTCAAGCGCAGGCCACACCCAACCCAGCTCTGTGAAGGGGAAAAACATTGCGAAACGTCACGTGACAGCAACACCCATGGTGTAAACAATCTTATCTGATTCATTGTCCACTTATAAATATCTGTGCCCTCTCCAACTTTTTCTTTTGTCTTAAAAATAGAAGTTGGAGCTGCTCTTTTGGATTTCTTTATTTCCTGGAATTTCTGGCGTTTTCTTGGTCCCTTTTTTTCCCTTTTTAAAAATGTTTATATGAAAGTATCACAATTAAAACTGTACTAACATGAAGAAAAAACAAGAATATTGAGGATACATTGGGGAGCAGAGGTATATAGCAACAACATAGCAATGACATAAAACATAAGAATCTTACGAGCTCAAATAAGACTTTGAGCTAATCTGACACAGCTCTTCTTATATTCTTCTTATCCTATTGCTATTCCCATTCATTTACCATATTTTTCGCACTATAAGATGCACCAGACCATAAGACGCACATTAGCTTTAGAGGAGGAAAACAAGAAAAAAATCTGCCTCTGCCTCCCAGCATTCATCGGGCTAGCATCCTTGCATTGTCCTGGTCAGCTTCAGCACATTATCGCAACCCCAACATGTGGCTCGTCAGGGCTCCGCTCCGTTGTGCCCACCACCGGTCAACTGAACTGAGCTGCTACCGCGCCACCGTGGAATGCTGGAGACTTTGCTGCCGAGCAGCTGATTGGTGGTTGGATCAGCCCCCTGGAATACCGCCGATCAGCTGTTCTAGGCACCGGGGATCGCCACCACTGCCTATTGCCGCCTATTGCCGCCATCGTCTATCACCATCTATTGCCACTGCTGCCATTCGCTGCTGCCACTGATCTCCGCCATCGTTTACCACTGATCATCACCACTGCCTAGAACAGCTGATCGGGGGTATTCCGGGAGGCTGATCCAAACGCCAATCAACCGCTCGGCAGTGAAGGCTCCAGCGTTCTCCGGTGGCGGCGAATGGCAGCAGCAGTGACAGACGGCAGCATCGAATGCTGCCGCCGTGCCAACCCCCCTTCTGTCCACCACAATATTCTCTCTATAAGATGCACAGACATTTCCAGCCACTTTTTGGGGGGAAGGAAGTGCGTCTTATAGTGCAAAAAATATTTATTCCCTGCTCTGTTGTCCCCTTGATAGAACTTTGGCTTTGTTACATAAATTTCAAATGTCTACAAAACCTTTTGACATGCAGGGTTGGAAGGGAGCATATTAAATAGATGAACCTCTGCATACTAAAATTAATTCCAGTATCTACTTTTGTACAACTTCTTTCTCAAAGCCCCTTTAAAGAAATTGAACAAGCAGAGCCTTTTAATTCTCTGCTATTGAAGAAAGTTGAAAAATACTTCCTGGGAAAACAATCAATGGAGGAGAAATAGGTTAGTAGATAAGTCAAGGTTGCCAAGAAGACAAGATTAAATTCCCTCTGCATTTCTGAAAATATAATGCAGTAGCTGTTCCAGTTTGCGGAATTTTGGCAGGTTTTGAAAAGTTCAAAACACTACTTATGCATATGCACCAAAGACAAATTCCTTGTGTGTCCAATCACACTTGGCCAATAAAGAATTCTATTCTATTCTATTCTATTCTATTCTATTCTATTCTATTCTATTCTATTCTATTCTATTCTATTCTATTCTATTCTATTCTACTCCACAGTATAACATCAGAAAACTGTCACCACAGGTTAGACTGAATGTCCTTAAAGATAGCACAAGGTAAGATATGAGAGTTTTCACAGAAAGATTGTGTAGATTAATTCAATCAATCAATCAATCAATCAATCAATCAATCAATCAATCAATCAATCAAAGAGCCGAGGTGGCACAGTGGTTAGAGGCAGTACTGCAAGCCACTTTAGCTGACTGTGATCCACAGGTCAGCGGTTCAAATCTCACCGGCTCAAGGTTGACTCAGCCTTCCATCCTTCCGAGATAGGTAAAATGAGGACCCAGATTGTTGGGGGCAATATAAATATACATTGCTTACTGGTGTAAACCGCTTAGAGAGTGCTTGCACTGTGAGGCAGAATATAAATCTCACAAATAAAATAAATAAAAAATCAATCAATCAATCAATTCATATGGCTGCCCATCTCAGTCAATGATTCTGGACAGCTTACAATTCAAATGGTATAAAAATTTTAAAATATTAAAAACATTTTAAAACAGTAAAAACAGTAAAACCAACAACACCGAAAAATACAATTAAATATACATAGGAGCAAGATAATTGACCAGATAGCAATAACAGAATAACAGAGTTGTAAGGGATATTGTAGGTCATCTAGTCCAACCCACTGTTCAAGCAGGAGACCCCATACCATTTCTGACAAGTGGCTGTCCAGTCTCTTCTTGAAAGCTTCCAGTGATGAAGCTTCTACAACTTCTGAAAGCAAGCTGTTCCTTTGGTTGATTGTTTTCACTGTCAGAAAATTTCTCCTTATTTCGAGGTTGAATCTCTCCTTGATCAGTTTCCATCCATTATTCCTTGTCTGGCCTTTGGGTGCTTTGGAAAATAGATTGTTCCCCTCTTCTCTGTGGCAGCCCTCAAATATTGGAACATTGCTATCATGTCATCCTTGGTCTTTCTCTACACTAGACTAGCCTTGCCTAGTTCTTGCAACTGTTCTTCATACTGTATGTTATGAAGAACGGCTCATCATATTCTTCAATATTGTTCATCATATTCATATTCATCATATTTTTCAATATAGCCAGGAAACGAGGCCCTTGACACATTCAGTTCCCCAAGCTCAGGAACATAGTCAGGTTTTTAGAGCCTTATGAAAGTCTAACAGGATTGGGGCCATTTTGTTCTCTGAAGGAAGGATGTTCCATAAAGCAGGGGCCATTTTGGAAAAAGCTCACCTTCACCGTCGGCTCAGGTGATAGCCGACATTCTTTGGCTGATGGGATCTGCATTTTGCCTGACCTAGTTGGATGGGTAGAAATGTTTGAAGAAAGGTGATCCCTAAGATATCCTGTCCCAGGTCATGTAGATCTCCTTCGGGACCGTCTACTACCACATGTCTCCCTGAGACCGGTTAGATCGCACAGAGTGGGCTTGCTCCAGGTCCTGTCGGCTAGACAATGTCGACTGGCGGGACCTCGGTCGAGGGCCTTCTCTGTGGTGGCCCCCACATTATGGAATCAACTCCCGCCTGAGATCCGGACGGCCCCTACCCTATTGATCTTCAGAAAAGCCCTTAAGACTTGGCTGTTTCGGCAAGCCTGGGCCCAATGAATGTATTGTTGGGTGGGCCCATGAGTGATTGTGGATGGATGATTGGTTGTTTCTTATTGATAATGTTTTAATTTTACTGTTTTAACCTTTTATCTGATTTTATTGTTTCTTTTGTATTGCTGTTAGCCGCTCTGAGTCCTTATCGGATTGAGCGGCCTATAAATGCAATAAAATAAATAAATAAATAAATAAATAAATAAATAAATAAATAAATAAATAAATGAAAAATAAAGGTAACCACCAGTACCTTGAAATGTATCCAGAAATATACCAATAACCAGTGCAGTCCACACAGGAGTGATGTTATGTGTGCCCTGTACTGTATATTGCATGTGACCACATTCTGTGGATGTGGTGTTCTAACATTGAAGACTTTGCACATGACTATTGACCAAGCTCACTTGAAATTCTGACAGTTGTAGTCCAAAGACTTCTCTGGGTTTTTTTTTTGGGGGGGGGGCAGATTACCAAGGCCTGTTTTGGATCCATTAAACTTTATTTTTCATTGAAAAGAAGAAGAAGAAGAACATATTGAAAATGTTGCAAAACTTGCAAAGAACAATCGCATACCTTGTAAAGGGCTGAAGCTTGTCACATCTTTAATCGGAGTAGCAGTCAAGTTGCTCTGCTTAAGATGCCATGTGCTTGACCTGAAGCCAATATCCAAAAGTATGAAGTGAATGGTTTTGCAGCTTACTGTGTTATCTGTCTATTAACCTGATGGAATGTACGTTGCAATCTGCATCATTTTGTCATGATAGTTTGCTTCAGCCCATCCCATTTGCTTAGTCTCAAGAACAAAAAAGACAGTGGCATATTATTTGTATACCTTCTTCAGAAGAAATAAAGAAAAGGGGAGGAGGAGGAGGGTCATTGGAGAGGAAACATAAATAAATGATTTATCATATCATTTTAGAACTTTGGACACATTGTGTTTGATGCATTATGTAACATGGATCACACAATCTGATGCCTCCCTTAAGGGTAGTTGGCATGATAATTTGGAAAGGGAGTTTGCTTTCTTGCAAAAAGTCCAGTGTTATAGCTGAATAAATACAAGTGGTTGCCTATGCTTGAACTCTGTAAAATAAAAATGAGATTGAATAAGGCACTGAAGTATTAAATCATTGTTCCAGAGATACCTCACAGTTAAACAGGGATAATTCAGCCTAAAGTCAAATATTTATCTAGGAAAACAATATGGGTATGTGCACTAAGCACATGATTAGGGTCAGACCAGAATACAATAATTCAAGAATGGCTCAAATTGCCTTAAGTGATCCGAGTCTCCTTATTCATCTCCAAGCTTGCATTTAAATCCCAAATCAGAAGCCTGCTTAGGTCATAGAGGACAGGGATTATTCTAAAGGTTGCATTTCCTTATCACCATTTCTTGGCACGCTATCACCCTCAGCTTCTTTCTAAATGCAAGAAAGAGAATAGGAAAGAGGCAAAGAAAAAAAAAAGCACAAATATGGGCAGGAAAGAAGAGAAAATAAGAGAGTTTGAGATGAACATAAATATAAAAATAACTTCAAAAGTATGTATTGAGAGTTCTTGCCCTAACCAAATTATATTATCACCCTAATCCCAACCGTTACATAATATATAGGCATATCCTGTGATTTTCTCTCTCTCCAGGAAGCAAAACAAGAGGGATTGGTGACTGGTCTTTCCTCCAGCTAGAAAAGTAGCAATTAGAATTTATTCTCTGTAACAAAATTGTTATTGTTCCTGCAAAATACATTTAAGGTTTCTATTGACTGTTCTGATTCAATGAGGGGATTAATGGAACACTGCATAGCTGTTATCTGCAATAAGGAACTTGCGTACATAAAGTCATCATATTGACTTATATGATCGTTCTTTAATTTGTCTGAACTTAGTTTGGTTGTATTAAACTTGAGGCACTTGTCATACCTGGAGAATTTCTCTGAGATGTTGTTGTCATAAACTTGCATGGAACTGAGTCTGCCAACTGTTTAAATATGATTCCCCCCCAAGGATGAGTTCTTGAACAATGGAAACAAAAAACATTATATTAATAAACAGAAACCACATCTAAATACTGGAAATGGGATGATGTGTGAACAATTTTAAGAGACAGCAACTCATGTAATTGGAGAAATGTAGAAGAAAAGTAGATACAGAATTTGCAGAGGGAACTGGAAAAATGGGGTGCACCGTTTCACTATTTCTGGAAACGTGATCCTTCGGGTCACAGAAATGATAAAATTGTCTGGAATTTTGGCTTAAGGGAATTTTGCTTAGGCTGCAAGGAAAGTTATTTCTCTGTGACTGAGGTGGTCTGAACCAGGGGCGGGTTCCTAATTTTTTACTACCACTCTGTGGGCGTGGCTTATTTTGTGGGTGTGGCTTGCCAGCCAAGTGACCAGGTGGGTGTGGCTTGCCGGTCATATATTAGTTATTTCAGAGAGATGTTAATACTATTTTTGCTATTTTATACCTTACATGAAAAGCTTTGCATACAAAGTGTGTGTTACACCATGGCAACACAGCAACCTTTATATGCAGAAAATGCTATAGTTAAAAGACAAGCAAGTCTCATACAGCATTTTTGGTTTCAGTCATGGATTCCTTAGACGAAAATATTGAGGACTGTTAAAAGAACGGTATCTTTTAACAGTCCTCAATGTTTTCGACTAAAGTATAACAGTATAAAACTGTATAAAATTAACAGTATAAAAGGTTAAGCTTTCGGAAACGCCCACTTTGGGAAGCTTTAGGCAAAAGCAAAGGAAAAGTGTCAAATGCGAGCTTCTTATTATTTTCAAGTGAAGGGACGGGGAAAGACTTAATTGTCAGGTTTCTGGGCATGCACAGAAGAAATTTTTTTAAAAAAATTATTTTAAAAAAAAAATGGCGGCGCCCAGGCACCGGCAACCGACCGCACCGGAACTGTGACATCACCAACGGGCTGCTACCGATGCTATAGAGTGGACCACACCGGTAGGAACCCACCACTGGTCTGAACTATTCCTCTTAAAAGAGGAATAGAAATAACCATGTTAAAATGTGAAAATGATAACTGGGCACAATCACTTCTGAATAAATGTTTGTCTTGAATCGTATAGAATAGTTCAGAGGTGGATTCCTGCCGGAGCTGCCTGGTGAGCAGCTCCGGTAGGGAGCGGCCGATTGCGCAATTTGCGCGCGACCGCTCCAGAGCCTCTCTGCCGGTCCACCATGTACGTTGCCATTTTCTGTTAATTTTTGGACGATTTTGCTTCTGTGCATGCATGGAAGCAAAATCGCGCCAAAATCTCACGAGGGGATGCATGTGTGCGAAAGATTTTGGCGAGATTTTACTTCCGCGCATGCGTGAAAGCAAAATCATGCCCAAATCTCTCACGCGCATGTGTCCCCTCACAAGATTTCGGCACGATTTTGCTTCTGCGCATGTGCAGAAGCAAAATTGCGCAAGGGGGCACTCACACTTGGTGAGCGTGTGCCCCCCGAAACTTAAATATGCGTGCGCAGCGCACCGGCACCGATAAGACAGCAACCCGCCACTGGAATAGTTGTATACCTGAATAAAAATTATAAATATTCAGTCAGAGTCATTCCATACCTTTGACTGCTTAAATAATTAGTTTTATAATATAAGGCTCTGAAAGCTGAAAGAAAGCGGCATTGAAGAAGAGTATCCTTTATTTTCTATTTATTCTTATCTGTTATTTCTCGCCTGAGATCCTCCATTTAATGTCTAATGCCTACGTTATCTAACAAGGGCTAATTTCATTCTACTCAAGACTAAGTTCCATTATGCTTCCTGGACATAATTCCAATAAGCTCAACCAAAGCTGCGGTCTTATTCTCTCACCCTTGAATAGCAATTTCTTTGTTCCAGAAAGATTTTTGCTCTGCCTTAGTAAGAAGTAATACAGTAATTGCAGTTTTCTTCAAAGCAGATGAATATATGTGTTGCAATGAGGTTGGCATTTATGCTTCCAATGTTCTGCTGTGTCTATTTCCTCCAGCATTACTAATCCTTCAAACTCAAGCACCATCACATTTCATCAGAGAGATGGTGCTGTGAAGTTTGAACAAAATTTTATTATTGAAGATAGTGGCAGAAAGTATATGAGTTGATTTATTTGTGACAATAATGTCCACTCTGTGTGTCGCTTTAAGCAAACATCCTCTGTCAATTGCTATGGATTGCAGATTCTTTCCTCATATCTTCCTTCTCCCAAGGAAGAGAATATTATTCCATTGCACTATATAAAATTAAATGATGATCCTGCAGTCACAGCAACCTATCAGAGGAATAGTGTGGCCTCCTATTTAAGTGCTGTGGCCCGCCAGTGGCCCATGCAGCTGGTAGCAGATCCCGCCCGAGAAGAGGCTGATGTGGTGATGCGCCAGTGGCCTGTGCAGCTGGCACCTGAGTTGGACAGTGAAGAGGCTGGCGAGGTCTCAGTGCCAGAGGCAGAGATTCAGCCAGGGCCTTCAGAACTTCCAGCATCTCCCATCAGTGATAAGGAAGAAGAGGAGGAGACTCTTCTTAATGCACGAGAAGCAGAGCTGCCAAAAGGCAGGAATGGTTCCTCAGGAGGAGGTCTCCTTGGGAGTAAGGGTTGGGGCTAATTCACCACTCCCCTAGCATATTTAAGGGATGACGACGACAGCAAAACCTTTTCAGGAAACAACGTTCGTTTCTTCATGTGCCTTCATGTTTTGAAAACATCTGCTCAGCTCTTGTTATCAATTTTGGCATTCTTCCTGCAGACTGCTTCTAGGCATTTTGTCAACCCTTGTAAGCTTTTTGATATATCCAGGACTATTTGCTTAGACTTAATTTATGATTTCATGGACTTATACTAGCTATTAATGCAGTTTAATTAACAGAAAAGACAGCTTTAACCTGTGTTTGTGTGTGTCAACTACTAAGCAAGCTTATTAGTAGTCGTTAATTGAGTAAACAAATCTTTGGACCAACTTAGTGTGTGCTGCGTTCTTGGCGGTCCGTAGCTGGGGCAGAACACCAACAGACAAAAGTGAGATAATGAAATAATTTAAACCAACTGTGGAGGGAAGGAAGTTTGGCTCCTTCATTATTTTGCAGTGACTCCAGATCCTTTTTATTTCCTCCATAAAGTGTTTTTTCTTTTATTTGTGCAATTTACCAACCACCTTGGTCCTCTAGATGATTCACAGATATTAAAATAGCAATAAAATAAAATTTTATTTTAAAAACTCCAAAAATAATTGCAATGTCAAATAAGAACTACCAGTAATATATACATATACACACATACCTATAGGTGCTTCTCTGTTTAATATCTTCAGTTTCCCTCATGACTCCTAACTCTGTAACAAAATACATGTATTGTTTGTGACAACCCTTCAGTGCCATAATCCAATACTGAATTTGCTATTGCTATTTTTTTCTCCTTCATGTTTGGAAGGTAGCCTTGATATACAGGCCTATTGCTTTTTTCTGTCCCATTTTTGTTCTCATTCCCTTTCTCCCATCCTCATCACTCTGTCTTGCATTCTCTCCCTTTTTTGTCTTTTCCATCTAGTGGGTTTCTGACAAAAGGAAAGTTGCTTCTTTTTTCAGAAATCTAAATGGTCACTTTTGGAAGATTGTTGAAATTGGCACATAAAATTAAACCCACAATTCTATGAGGATTAGGATCACAAATAGCTTATTTCCTCCTTTAGATTATTTATAATTTATTGAGGCTCAGTTTTCTGATAGCAAATGAGGGGCTTCAAGGAGAACTGATTACTTAATACAAATAAGCAATTTGTGATCTCTCAGCAATAGAAGAATGATATCACCTTTTGTTAAAAATATTTGAAAATGGGTTTCTGGAAATCTAAGGTTCTTTTCCTGTCCATAGTTACCTGGAAGCAAGCTCTATTTTATTCAAAGGGACTTACTACCACCATGTTATTTAATCATGAGAGTTCATTAGTTTTGCAGACATTAATAGAAGTAACACATTTGAGAAATAATAATGGAGTTTTGATCTTATGGCAAGTATATTCTTAGAAAAGTTATTTCTGCTTGCTGAGAGAAAAGGAGAAAATGTCATTTCACTATTTATAGAGGGCATGAAAAACATTTTTCTGGAGAAAACATATATTTTGTTCAATTGGATTTATTTATGTTACTCCTAACGCGCTCTACATGGGGCTATCCTTGAAGAGTATCCGGAGACTTCAGTTGGTGCAAAATGCGGCTGCGCGTGCTGTGGTGGGTGTGCCAAGGTACACTCACGTGACACCTATACTCCGCCAGCTGCATTGGTTGCCCATCGGTCTCCAGGTCCAATTCAAGGTGTTGATCATCATCTTTAAAGCCCTTCATGGCTTAGGACCAGGCTATCTCCGGGACCGCATTCTGCCTCACACTTCCCTTCGACTGGTTAGGGCCCACAGAGTTGGCCTCCTCCAGGTCCCGTCGGCCAAGCAATGCCAGCTGGCGGGCCCTAGGGGGAGGGCCTTCTCTGTGGCGGGCCCCACGCTCTGGAACCAACTTCCCTCGAAGATTCGAACCATTCCCACTCTGCTGGCCTTCCAAAAAGCCGTTAAGACATGGCTTTTCCTGCAGGCTGGGGGTAGAGCCTAATCCATCCGAGCTCACCCCTGGGTATGTATGGTTGCTGGATAGTTTTAATATTGTATTTTTAATTTTTATATTTGATTTTAAGCTATGTTTATTATTGGTTATTCTTGCATTTTTTTCTGCTGTACGCCGCCATGACTCCCTTGGGAGTTGGGCGGCATATAAGAAAACCAAAATAAATAAATAAATAAATAAATGAAT
This sequence comes from Diadophis punctatus similis, assembly GCA_023053685.1. Classification (NCBI taxonomy): domain Eukaryota; kingdom Metazoa; phylum Chordata; class Lepidosauria; order Squamata; family Dipsadidae; genus Diadophis; species Diadophis punctatus. The sequence goes on along the minus strand of JALIGW010000001.1, from coordinate 68,873,576 downwards.
GAATTGTAACCATAGCCCCATCTTTTAAATGTTTTTCAAATTTTAGGATAAGATCAGAAAGAATCAGCATTCATGATTCTGAGGCTGCAACCATGAACCCATTCAACTGGCAACGAACAAGAGGTTAGTTCACCTTACAAACATGCATCATACTGAAATGTAAATAATTCAGAATGCAAAGAGTGCCAGCTATTCAGGAAAAGAGCAATTACAGATGGCAGAAGTGAGATTTCACACTTCTCAAATATGTTTCAATAGTCAAGAGGGAAGAGTGCTGAAATATTATTTGTGAATCTTGAATTTACTCAAAGGGACACCTATTCATACCAATTTACTCTGCAAAGTGTTGTTTATGCCCCAAGGTAATTTCTGTTTACTTGTTACAAGTTAACATGAATTAAAACTGTTAACTAGACAGCTTTGGAAAATGAACACTAATGTTTAATCATTTGGCTGCAGGTTCATTGAATATATTGGGCAGAGCTGTTCAAATTAAACCAGCTGGTATTTTCAGTGGGAGATGCTTCATTTTGTATATCATTGTAGGCTTTCATGGCTGGCATCAATGAGACAGTGAGGAACTTTTTGGCTGACTGACCATGGTAATTTATTAACTTTGTTTTTTGTTTTGTGTTTCCTCTTCTTCTGTCATGATACACATGGTAGAACAACTGTGGGTAAGAGTAGCATTGAAAAAGCCTCCCATACAGATTCCCATTAGATGCAAATGGCTCCTGGAAAGTTGCTCTGTCCAAAGTTAAGGGGCGTGCATAAGCGCACCAGCGTGCCTACCGTCCCTGTCCTACTGTCCTATTGTCCTCTTTTATCGTTACTTTTTACTTATGTTTATACAAATTACTACTATACATGTTTGATAAATAAATAAATAAATAAATAAATAAATAAATAAATAAATAAATAAATAAATAAAGTTCTTAGACCATACTCAAGACCTAAATTATGGCTAATCTAGTGAAGAGAGGGACCAGGGGAGACATGATAGCAGTGTTCCAATATTTGAGGGGCTGCCACAGAGAGGAAGGGGTCAACTATTTTCCAAAGCACCTGAAGGCCAGACAAGGAATAATGGATGGAAACTGATCAAGGAGAGATTTAACCTAGAAATAAGGAGAAATTTTTTGACAGTGAGAACAATCAACCAATGGAACAGCTTGCCTTTGGAAGTTGCGGGAGCTTCATCACTGGAAGCTTTCAAGAAGAGATTGGACTGTCATTTGTCAGAAATGGTGTAGGGTCCCCTGCTTGGGCGGGGAATTGGACTAGATGACCTACAAGGTCCCTTCCAACTCTGTTAATCTGGATCCTGGTGCTCTTTTCTAACACTGAAGTTCTATGAGTTATTCTATGAAACAGGGAGTCGTGGTGGCACAGTGGTTAGAATGCAATACTGCAGGCTACTTCTGCTGACTGCTGGCTGCCAGAAGTTTGGCACTGTGAGTCTCACCGGCTCAAGGTCGACTCAGCCTTCCATTCTTCCGAGGTTAGTAAAACGAGGACCCAGATTGTTGGGGGCAATATGCTGACTCTGTAAACTGCTTAGAGAGGGCTGTAAAGCACTGTAAAGTGGTATATAGGCTGTGGCCTAGACCAGCTGCTGTGGCCTAGAGGTGGAGCTCTTGCCTCACAATCAGGAGGTTGTGAGTTGGATCCTAGGTAGAGGCAGATGTAGGGTCTCCTGCTTGGGCAGGAGGTTGGACTAGATGACCTACAAGGTCCCTTCCAACTCTGTTAATCTGTTAATCTGAGCCTGGTGAGATTTGAATATGTCTAGGTGCTATTGCTATCCATAAATATATTGTAAACAGAGATTGAAAATCCTCCAAACATTTTTTTTAAATTCATTGGAATGAGATCTACAAAGAACATCACTGTTTGAAGTGTCCTGCCTTGATTTTCAGTAAAGTCAATATTATCTTTGTCATTGGCAGAAGCCCAATATGTCTGCAGGTTTTCATCCACGATGATACCTTAATGAAACTGCTGATTTATTTCAAGGTTCTTTTCTGTTTTTCCAAATAACTATCAAGTCAGTTCATGTTGCTGAATTGATCAATTGTGCTGATTCTGTCAAGAAAGTATATGCAACAGAGCCTTTCATTTTTATATCTGCAGTATCAATTTGTTATTAACTTTCAATTGCAGTCTATGATCCATATATGTGGCTGTTTTTATTGTATCTATTCCTGATAATAGAACTGGTTTGGTTAGGCAAGGAAGAATTTGGATTTGAAATATTCTACATCTAAATTTTTGATCTCTTTGAGAAGAATTTTATTCCTCTAGAGTTTCATGATCAGGATATTTCCAATGGCAGCATCACCCTGCAAATTGTGCAATACTTCACACAAGCAACATATTCCAATTCTCCATAGTGGGTGGAGCCAACATCCAAGTATGGGATGACACCATCCAGCCAGTCAATGAGGACTGAGTCTGTTATGATTTTTATCTCTGCCCTCGCCTCTACACCCCTCTTCGACTCAGTCCTCGGTCAGGAAGACTTCATTATAAGTACATCATGTGAATTAATTTAAAGAGAAAGTTCTGCAACAAAAGCTTGTATGAACAAGGAAGCTTGCTTAATCTCCCAAGGAAGATGAAAATTCCTGGGTCTCAAAGGAACAATTCTTCGTTATGTTGTACTTGGTCCCTCTGCCTTGAACTCCGTTTTTTTCTTCTCCTCTTAGGGCTTCATAGTGGAATGCAGTGATAACTATTTGAGATTTGGGGGAAATTACTGCTGGTTCTGATATGCCCAATTGGTAAAACAAATACAATAATAATATAAAGGATGAAATTGAAAATGAAATGAATGGACTTTCATTTGTTCAGGGAGATTTTATCTTATTTCCTCTCCCTTACCAACAATACTATTTCTAACCCTGCTTCAGAAAGAGCACAAAGAAAAGGCTATAATGTTTAAGAAGTCATTTCAGAAGGATGTTTGTGCTTCTGGTAGGTGAATACTGTTGGATTTCACCCGATTTATTATATCTCTGTAAATAAGTTTGGCTTTATTAAGCAATGCTTATTGTTGCTTTTAATATACACTGGAGAGCTTTTCCTAAGAAACATCTTTTTTTATATTAGAATCTAAACGGATTGTATTATAAACTGATTGCATTATAAACTGATTAAGGTAACAACATTGCCAAAAAGGCACTAAGAGTTGTCAACCTAATCTTGCGTAGCTTCTTCTCTGGCAATATTACTCTACTAGCCAGACCAATCCTCAAATACAGCTCACCTGTCTGGAACCCGCACTGCATATCGGACATTAATACAATTGAGAGAATCCAGAAATACTTCACAAGAAGAGTCTTCCACTCCTCTGCTCGCAACAGAATACCTTATTCCACCAGACTTGAAATTTTGGGTTTAGACAACTTAGAACTACGTCGCCTTCGATCACATCTAAATGTAGTTCATAAAATCATCTGCCACAATGTCCTACCTGTCAATGAATACTTCGGCTTCAACCGCAACAATACACGAGCACACAATAGATTCAAACTCAATGTAAACCGCTCCAAACTCGACTGCAGAAAATACGACTTCAGCAACAGAGTTATCAATGCCTGGAATTCACTACCCGACTCTGTGGTTTCTTCCCCAAACCCCAAAAACTTTAACCTTAGACTGTCTACAGTTGACCTCACCCCATTCCTAAGAGGTCTGTAAGGGGCGTGCATAAGCGCACCATCGTGCCTACCTTCCCTGTCCTTCTGTCCTATTGTCTAAATTTATCTATACATACTTTGCTTTTCTTTATGTTTTTATCATACCTGTTATCTTGTACACGTGTTGACAAAATAAATAAAATAAATAAATAAACTTTTTGTCCTGTAGAATTTTTTTCTTTGTATGTCCGTGACAATCACCTGCTGTAATAGACTTTGCTTGCAATTGTTTATAGAATTTCTCAAAAATAAAGAGTCTTTTAAGCATTTTGGAAAAGAGATCTCATGCATCTCTTTGCTGGTTAGGAAAATTACACCTAGAAATCTATAGCTATAAAACAGAGCTTTATATGCCTCCCAGATTTTAGAGGCCAGAGGACTCCTATCTCTCCAAACACAGTCTGCTGTGTGGCTGTTTAGAACCTGGGAACCCCTCCAATACTGCAACTGGTAATCCCAATGTAGAATAGCTGCAGAAAATAACTGTTCAACACACATACTGCTGATTTATGTGTGTGTGTGTGTGTGTGTGTTCCATAATCTGACCTTGAGGCTGTGAATTTGCAGTGTGAATTTTAAAGATAAGGAGACTATACAATACAAATCTGTTCCATGGGGATGAGTTGTGTTGTTGTGAATTTCAAGAGAGTGTTTAATATGCAGGATACCTGGCAATGCTACGCAAAGCTATTCCAGAGAGGGTTGTTCTGAGTAGCTTTAGTTGGGGTTTAGATGGCTTTTGGTGTTGTTTAAGCTTGATGCTTGAAATAATAAATTAGAAAGTGGCTTTGCATTTTGTGGAGAGCTGGCACATGTCAGAACTGTGAAGGCTGCATAATGAATGTTTAGCAACTTCTTATTCAGGGCCCAACTAATAGAGAACAGAGCACAAAGAGGGCAGCAACTAAGTAGCTTAATCTGTTAATCCAAGCCTGTGCAATTTCTGACTCAGTAAACTAAATATGGGCCAGCAGAGAAATACAGTAGTGCAGTCCTGACACATTCAGCCAACATCTGGGCTTTGTTGCATGCTTGGAATTTTAGCAACGAAATAAACCACACAAAGGATTATGAAGCACTTGGCAGGCTACATAAGTAGTGAATGGAACACTCATATCTCAGATTTCTCTCCAGAGATTCAGGTTTCGAAGAAAGCTATCTTTTGCCTTCTCCTCAGTTCACCAGCTTCAAATATGGGTGATCAGTAGATGGCTGTAAAGAGATATAGGAAACTCAATTATTTGCTGTTTCTAATACAGTAATCTGCAAAAGTGGAATAGGAACAGAAGACTTGAGTTCAAATCTCCATTCAAGCATGAAACTAATAACTCTTTATCTATCAACCTTAATGTCTGCATTGGGGTTTTTTTCCAGGTGAATGAGAAGGTATCACAAGATGAGGTAGAGGAATCTGGTATAATGGTGTGTGGGAATGACCTTGGGAGACAGGAAGAAGACAATCATTGTGAAAAAACAATTCAGTTCCTAGAAGGGAAGAGTTTGGAAAGTGTTTCAGAAGGGACCCTCCCTAGTTTTCAGGGAGTAAAATAAAGGAGGAGAGGAATACTTTCACATTTACATGCTTTTCTTAATGTAACCTTATCATAAAGATAGAACTAGTACTTTGGGTTGTGCTTCTTGTCTGGACTGCCTTGAAGAGCTAACAACAATCCTCCAGGTCTCAAAATATTGAGTATTTAAAGTACAGTGGTATCTTGGTACTTGTCATTAATTGGTTCTGGGGAGGCATGATGAGTACCAAAAATGAGCACCAAACAGTTTTCCCCCATAACGTATGTTAATAAATTTAATGTGTTCCCAGACCAAAGTCAATGCACATATTAAGGCAATATATAAAAAGATATGGTTATACATCATTACTTTACATGAGAAATAAACCTAAAAATTAATAAATACCTAGATTGAATAAAATTAAAATTTCACTTTAGTTACACTGATGAGAAAAAAGCGCAAAAACACACTAAATGATCACAGAGGCTAAGATAAGACTGAAAGGGGATGTGCCCAGGCAAGAGCTACTGAGTGACTAATTTGTTTCATCTGGAAAGGGTAGCGAGTCATGAGTCAACTGACACTGACAAGTTCTAGCTTGCGCGTTGAATACCAAACAAACAACAAGTACCAGGAAAAATATTCTTGTCAAAATGTGTTGATTACCAAATTTGATGAGCTTCAAAGCAGTTGAGTACCAAGGTACAACTATATTGAGTATTCAGCCTCCCTAGTTTGTTTGTTTGTTTGTTTGTTTGTTTGTTTGTTTATATACAATAAGTGCTTAGTGAACAGTGTGCTGTCTGGGTAATTTGTTTACTTAACAATATTAAACTCATAGTTTCTACCTCAGCCTCCCCAGTTAATTGAAGGTAGAAGGAACGTAGGGATGGTAAGATTTGCTATGTGTGAAGCAGGTCTGCCTCCCCTGCCTTTGCTATTGCTATGCCGCCGAGGACTCTATTAGATAGAATCAGGGGCTGAGATAGACACTAGAGGCGATATTCATCTCCCTTGTCTTCCACCCCCATGTTTGAAAGTATTGAATAGGAGCTGCTGTCATGGATACACTGATCTTCATTTAGACCACAGCTCCTTTTCTAGCTTGACAACTCTTGAATCTGGTTGAGTATTTCTTGACTATTTGATTGCCCTCTCCTTGCATTTCTGTGGGGCAGAATAAGAAATATGCACATTGCCTTAAGGAATAAACATGCCATGTTAAGAATATGAGGGTGCAGGGTGAATAGGCAGAAATAAACATTGGTTGGTTGGTTATTTTAAACCCTGGGGCTAAGAAATTGTGCAGTTTCTTCAGGAAGAAGTATAATTTCTAATTCTAATTCAGCAGAACTCCCCTGGAAGAACGGATAGAGTAGGTATAAATGAATCCTAACTCATTTGCATCTGAAGAAAATTACACATTCCACTACTATATTCTCTTTGGCAACAGTCAGAACAGTCAGTTGGAATAGAAAAGAAATTCATTACTTCCAAATGTTTACATGATGTCATTCAGTTTATCCCTACTGAGATTATACATGGACTGGAATACATGCATACATCAAACCTACAATTATTAGTGCTTTGTAATGTGTTTTACAACTCAAAAGATATGTATAAAAATGCAAATGGTAAGGAAAATCTGCACAGAATTGCATAATATTGTTGAGGCATCATTTGCAAATGTTCGTACAATAGAAAGAAAACGTGCTATACATATTCTCATGGAAACAGAGCTGGAAAAATGCATATACATTTTATATGTAGACTTTTTTTTGCTGAATCTGCAAACTGATGAAGCAGATGGTGGAAATGAACTTCTAGTTTCATTCGTTTTTCCATAGTAGGGAAATTGAGGGGGCAGATTATGATTTGAAGCAGTTTTACACGATTATGGCTACAGTGAAACAATGATGCTTTTGACAAGGGCAAATGATGCCTCTGGAGTCCATGCCCAGAAGCAAAATTCATCAAATATGTTGTTTGTGCAATGCTTTTGATAAGGCCTCACAATGACTGTCTCATCTAATGGGGATGTAAAAACATGTTGACAGGGCTCTTGCGAAGCATTGTGTAATGGTATTTGTGATATAAAGTAAAGTCTTCTCATAATAGACTGTTGAACCAATAGACAAATGCGCTGGAGAATTGACAGTATTACAACATTTGCATTATTCATAATCAGTGGTTTTTATTTCAGGCTATGAATAGCCCAAAGCAGCTATAATCCAAAGCTGCATATTAAAAAAAGTGATTATTTTTGTTTTAAACACTTCCTGTCAAATCTAGTGGGTGGTACTTTCAGATAGCTGCTTCATACTTCAGAAATGATACTTTTGAGGTATATCAATGATATTGTATTTTGTGTTCCATCTAGGTACTTTCAGTAGTGCCTGCAGGTTCCAATCTCTCTCCCAATATTTTCTATGTGTTCTCCTAAGCCTTTGCAAGTGCTGGGATATGATTCTATACATAGGGAGTGCATGGACAGGAGGAGATTTCAGGAGCCACACCATATTCAGCTTCAGTCTATCTTTTAGAAGTTGCTTTGTGAAACAGTCACATCAACACTGCAAAAGTTAACAGGCTCCGCCATATTGTTGACATATCCCCCCCCCCCCCCCGATCCCAATTATCTGAGCTCCAAAAACTGAATGGGGAGAAAAATAACTGAACTGAAGGAATGTTAATACTGGTACATGATGCTGATTTCCTAACACAATCTTAGTCATCAATGCTAATCTAGTTTCTATTATATTAGCAATTTGATTCAATGTCTCTGAAGTGGAATCCCAGCTATTGTAATTCACATTTCATCATTATAGGTGAATTCAAGAATCTTAGTAGGACAAATAATGTTGGAGTTTGTATGCTGCTTCTCAGATCAGGCTTACTCAATGGAGTATCTAATCAAATCTTCTGAAAAATATATAAACCAACTCCAATGTTTAAAAGTATTCATTAAGATAACATAAAACAAACAGCTCAAGCAAGCATCTACCAAAACTTCAGTAAGCAACCTTATAATAAATAATTAAATAAAATGGAATTGTGTGGTGGTTTCTGAGATTTTTAAGAGATAAATCTGTAAATTCACCCTAGAGCATTTGCAGATCATCCATGTACTGCAGCAAGGTCATATTTAAACAGAAAGGAATAACAGCACTGGATTTGGATGAATTAAGATTTTGACCAGGGAACTTCTGTATTGTTTGTAAGATTATATCTTCTGAAAATGTGAAGCTTACAATTTAAAAGCCAGTTGATTCTTGAAAAAGAAAACAAATCTTCCTTTTTATTTATAAAGCCTGTTCACCATAGCTGGATTGCTGCTGGTTGAGCATGTTAAAAAAAAACCTGACATGATTTACCTCAATGTTTGAACCAGATGGATATGACTGCAGCCAGGAATATAGCAATGAGGACAATCTGCTACCATCACTTCTTCAAGAGTCCAAAAGCATGTATTAGGAAAAGAGGTATCCCAAAATAAATCTCTCTTTAGGAAAATGTCATGGGAAGCATTTCAGATAATGTTGGGTATTGTTAAGTAACAGTTTAAAGAAAGTAGTGTAGAAAAATCCATATATTGGGAAAGAATGTAATAATAATTTATTAAACTTGCAGGTCACCTGACCCTTGACAATAGAAAGCATATAATGAGAAACCTGGATTTTCCACACTTTATTTCACTTTGACAATCCAAAATCTGTGGTTGGGTGTGTCAGGGTTCCAAATAGCATCCAAAACTAAATCTTTGATTGGAGACTTTGGCCTGCCAGGGTGATGCTTTAACCTGCAGCAAACGTTATGGAAGAGTGTGCAACTTTTCAGGTTCTCCAGCACTCTTTCTTACTCAACATGTAACAAAAACAGGAGAGAAGGCACAAGTAAGGCTCTTTAAAAACTAGGTTACATGTTACAGCTATGAGACCTGCAATTCAACACAAGTCTCATAAAACAGCTGTGAAGAATGCAATTGTCTTAGAAGTTCTTGATATAAGGTTATACATATCAGTCAGAGACAAAGAAGGTTAATTTGGAAAATCAAAGGGTATTAACCCCCAATCTGTCTCTTGCCATGGACCCCTGGTCTAGCAGGAAGAAGGCATAAAGGGGAAAAATGTCTACTAAACTAAGTAGCAATGCCTAACCAATTCTTGAAAAGCTAAGCAGGGTCGGACCTGATTACTATTGGAATGGGAGATGCCAACAAATATCAGGTCTATAGCCTAGATTTTGAAGTTAGATATTTGTGTTGTTTTTTCTAGTGCATTAATTTTTTATTTGCATTGTGTTTTTACTGCTGAACATTCCCTTGAGTCTCTTAATATTGTTTCAGGAACAATACTTAAGACAATCACCAAAAGCTGAGAGTGACTTGAAGGAAACTTTTCCTTATGTCTGATATTAATGTTGCAAGAAAGTAAATTTAACTGGAGTATTATTTATTTAGCATATGGTATATCATATATGGATTAGCAATATATGTTAATATTTTGCCTAGATTAGCAAAACACAAAATATAAATGTTAAAAACATCTATGTTCAAGTACCAATGTCTACGTCATCTAACCACTGAAGCACAGCATCGTTTATATTAAAAAAAACCTCAGATACTGGATTGGTATACGCTCTCAGTTTACAGCCAGTCACAATGTGATCTACCCCTTTGATGTAGGACTCTGCAATCACACCAAGGGGAGAATACTATGCCCCATTTATACAAAGAATCCTGGCAGACGCTGTGTAAGATGCAAAACCTATTCAGGATTGTCCATTGCTGACATGGTAGTTCAAAGCCTGGCACCTTTTTGTGGGCTCATTTTATATGTCTTCCTTTGTCTGGGCATTCAGCAATCCATTCGGCTTTCCATTGGGAATTGAGGTTAAAGTTGTTGGGCAGATGTTGTGCAAGTGCCAGTGGGGGTTTCCTGGATTTGAGTGTTCTGGCTGATAAACGAGGAAGGTTGGCATCCACCGGTAGGAGTATTTTGTTGCAGTACTAGATACTAAATCAAACGAAGTCTAATATTATTGTGTACAGTGCTTTGAAGGAAATAGGTCTCAAAATAAATTGATTCATTAGATTTTATAAAATCAATTTCCTCTAAAGAGAGTATCTACTTTAATTAGCTATTTTCTAGATATATAAACAGCTGTCTTGATTCATAGGAAAAAAGGATAAAAGAGTTTGAATTTTGAAGAAATGAGATAAGTGAAACCTGTGGGGTCTTCCTATCATTCTCTGGTGAAGAGAAGGACCAGGGGAGACATGATAGCAATGTTCCAATATTTGAGGGGATGCCACAGAGAGGAGGGGGTCAGGCTGTTCTCTATGGCACCAGAAAGCCAAACAAGGAATAACGGATGGAAGCTGACCAAGGAGAGATTCAACCTGGAAGTGAGGAGAAACTTTCTGATGGTGAGAGCGATCAACCAGTGGAACAGCTTGCCAGCGGAGGTTGTGAGAGCCCCAACACTTGCGACCTTCAAGGGGACACTGGACTGCCATCTGTCTCAAATGGTGTAGGAACTCCTGCTTGAGCAGGGGGTTGGACTAAATGACCTACAAGGTCCCTTCCAACTCTAATAATAAATCTAAATCTAAATTCAATTTAGGCATTTCTCTGATTTTTATACCAGTTAAAAGGCATGCTGATACAAGTTGCAATGAGATATGGCCAAACCCTATTCTGCCTCTAATATGAAGCAGAAGTGGTGGTCTTTTTATAGATTTAATGAGAGATAAGTTAAATAAATTTATTCATGGATTTCTATGGCTTTGCCCACTCATTGAGCATCATTTGCTGGTGACCAAAGCATCCAGTTGCTGCTCCCAATGCATTGTGAATCTGGGGCTTATTCAGATTTTGCGTAAATATTTTGGACATGAATTTAATACTACTATGCAGCAATGCTAACCTTGTGTTTAAAAGCAACTGATGGAGAAATTGTAAGTGGAAGTAGAAAGTGAAGTAGAAAGTGAAGTAGAAAGATGCCTCTCTGACTTTGGAAACAATTAAAGGTCGACATTTCCTTGCACCTTGCCTCATGAACTTGCAGACATACACACTATACTTTTAGCTGGTAAAATAAAGTGAGAGAAGGAAGGATAACACATTTTTCTCACACAAAAAAAGGTGAGAGGTTTGAAGGGAGAAGTTGAGAAAGCATGATGTTTGTCAAACCCAAAATGGATTCCAGGCACTATTGACTGCTGAAACCTTGTCCATGAAGCAAAAAGAAAAGAGTGTTGAGGAAATTGGAAGCAACCTGAAAGAATTTTTTACCCAGTTAAATTTATACTCTTAACTAAGTATGGATGGTTTACCTAAAGTAGACAACAGGAGGCAAGCAGGTCTCAATTCTTGACCATAAGCTACATTAGCTACATTTTCAATGAGGCATCCTGGATCAGGAGGAGAGAGAGGAAAAACACTTTTAAAACAGGAACAGGTTGAATTTAGACTGCCTTCATGGTGGGCAGATGAAATCAGGAAGATATATCCTTTTAAAACGGTCATCGAGGAATATTAACCCTGTGGTTATTGGACCATGAAAATGAGCCCTGGGTTATCTATATTTGATTGTGTATATGTATTATTTACTAGCTGTACCCAGCCACGCATTGCTGTGGCTCAGTCTGGTTAAATGGAGAAGAAAGAAAAGAGAAAGCGCACGTTTCTAATATGTTTAATTTCACAATGCTTGTGGATATACAATATTTCTTGTTGTTCCATTGTCTGTGCAGATATAGAGATTGTCTGGTTTGCCGACTCTAGAACACACAACATATAATTGTCCATGTGAGAAGCAATCCGTGTCTAGATCTAAACCGCACAATTCTAAAGATTGGCCCTGAGCTTTGTTGATGGTGATTGCAAACGCCAATGGAATTGGGAATTGCAATCTCTTAAATTGAAATGGCATATCCGTTGGAATCATAGGAATGCGAGGATTGAGGACATCGTCACCTTTGAAAGATCCTGTGAAGATTGCTGCTTCTGTGACGTTGCCCATTAATTTTTTTACTGCAAGCCGCGTGCCGTTGCAAAGCTTTGGCTGGTTGATATTTCGCAGCATGATAATTGGCACGCCGATTTTCAATTGCAGTACGTGCGGTGGCATCCCTGGCAGATCGAATGAATTCAAAAATCCTGTTGGATAATTAACCGTTTCATCTGCTTCCACAACAGTGTTGATGGACTTGTATGTGACTGCCTCGCTTTGAATGTTAGAGTGAATAATATTGTTAAGTTCGTAGATGTCTGTGTTCTTGGCCGCAAGAATAGCTCGTTCACTCAGCCAATCGTGATTCTTATAATTGGTTTGAATATTGGGAAATACTTTTTCAACCAATTCTTCTTTTGACGTCACTAAATTGCAGAAGTTATGAGGCAATGAAATTCGTCCTGCAAAATATTTAGTATAGCGTGTGTTGCTTTTACATCCAACAGATGGCACTGTTTTTCAAAAAAGCATGTTTTTACCTGTCACAGGTGTGACATCTATATAATATAGGTATAAAAAAACACACGCGTATTCGAATGCAACGTTGTGTCAAAATTTCAAAGCAATTGGTGAAGAACTTTCGGAGATTTAAGATTTTGAACAAACGAACATTAACATTTTTATTTATATAGATTTATTATTATTTATCATACCTATATGGCTGCCCGTCTCACCAGAAGTGATTCTATATGCTGTATAATTAAATAAAAATAAATGTATAAAACATTAAAAATATAAAATGGTCATTTTTAAAATTTATATCCAGTATCAAACACAGGAGAGAATAAATACTAACCACAATAATGGACTCACCTTACAATGTCACTATTCTCTCTCTCTCTCTCTCTCTCTCTCTCTCTCCCTCCCTCCCTCCCTCCCTCCCTCCCTCCCTCCCTCCCTCCCCTTTACATTAATATATTAATAATAGAATATTAATGTTGATTAATGGCTGCAATATATCTGTGAGTTAGCCCCAATGGGATTTATTTCTGAATCAGTCTGCCAATAATTGCATATTTGCCTGAAATAGAATAGAATATGACAGAGACCACAATGAGCAAACACCACATCCAGATAGCTGGGAAGATAAAGCTACCCTATCTTTTCATTTTCATTTCAACCTGTTGTTGATTGTGCAGAAATGATAAGAAAGATGTTGAGAGAGATTTGACTGTCTTGATAACAAGCAAAAAGCATGTCTGAGAACAAAATGATTTATATCCTATGAATACACAATTCAGCTGTTAGGGCTTGTAATTTTCCACTTTCCCAGTTGTCTAGAGCAAAAAGTAATTGTCCTAGGCAAACACATGAGTGGTTCTAACACTATACAACCCCCTTATCTGCTAGTCTAAAAGGAATACAGCTGGTGTGCAATCTGTTTTGATAGAACGAAATATAGCTTTGAAGCCATACTGCTTATCTTCCTTCCACTGATTTCTCCTGGACCTTTGGTTGTTGAGTGGGTGATCTCTAAATATTAATTTAATTTAATTTATTTATTTTGTCAATCTCGTATTAGATAATACAGGGAGTAGGGCAGCATAGAAGAACCTAATAATAAATAAATAAATTAATAAAAGTATATACATAATTTGAATACATGAAATGAATAAAAATAAAAGGGAACATTAGGACAGGGATGGTAGGCACGCTGGTGCACTTATGCACGCACCTTATAGACTTCTTAGGAATGGGGTGAGGTCAATAGTAGACAGTCTAAGGTTAAAATTGTGTGGGTTTGAGGATGAAACCACAGAGTCAGGTAGTGTATTCCAGGCATTGACCACTCTGTTGCTGAAGTCGTATTTTCTGCAATCGAGTTTGGAGCGGTTCACTTTAAGTTTGTATCTATTGTGTGCTCATGTATTGTTGTGGTTGAAGTTGAAGCAAGTTTAAATCTAATTGGTGGCAGAATGGAAGACTATCAGCAAATATCAGAGATTTAGACTAGATTGGAAATTTGAAAATCACCAAAGAAGGCAATGAAAACCACTTTATTTCCAAGAAAACTATAAATAAATTAATAAAACTATTTGACAGATAAGTCACCAGCATCATCTTAACTGTAGGGTGAGGACATCCAGATGCAAAAAGAACAATTTAGATCTGCTGACAAAGGGTGGTATCTTTGGATGAAGGAGTCCCATTTCTGCATTAGAATTTTGGCACCCTCAAGAAACTGTTGGTTCTCTTGGAAAATGTATTAAAATGTACTTTTTGGTTAATTTTTTTTTAGCAAGCTTACTTTAACCTTGACTCTGAAGGAAAAGCAGCATTGTTAATACGGGTCTGCCTCTTCCATTTCCCTAAGAGATGAAAGGAATTAACTGAAAAACTGCTGTGAGGTAGAGATTGACCAGGTGAGTGAGTGAGGAGATAAGGTATCCTATTTCAACCTTCAGATATACTGCTTGGAATACTTGATGATTTATGAGCTATCAACACTCCCCAACTCATATCTTAGTGGACCCCAAATCATCATCAACTCCTCCTCCTCCTCCTCCTCCTCCTCCTCCTCCTCCTCCTCCTCCTCCTCCTCCTCCTCCTCCTCCTCCTCCTCCTCCTCCTCCTCCTCCTCCTGGAATAGTAATAATAAGAATGGATCCTACTTTACAGGGGATTTTTTTTTGTAAAGAAAGCATCTTTTTGTAAAGAAAAGGCAACATAGATACTAATCATGAAAAAAAAACCATATATAATAAAAAACAGGATACAGGGAATATCACAAGTGAACAAAAGATTGCAGAGGCTCCCAAGTTTAAAAGTTTTTTCCTCCTAAATTCAGAAAGTCTAGTATCCAATACCACAGCAATTTGAGGAAAAAGTCCAACATAGTAAGTCAAAAAGAGCAATGAATTAGTAACCCCCCCCCAAATGTTTAGAGTGACTGCCCAAGGCCACCCAGCTGGTTTTCATGGCTAAGTTGGGCCTTGAACTCATGGTCTCTTGTTTTCTAGCCTGGTGTCTTAACCACTGGACCAAACTGAAGCAGATTTTGTTTTATTTAAAAAAATAGCACCACAGGCTATCTCTATCTATCTATCTATCTATCTATCTATCTATCTATCTATCTATCTATCTATCTATCTATCTATCTATCTATCTATCTATCTATCTATCTATCTATCACCTATCTATCTGTCACCTCTCTCTCTCTCTCTTTCTCTCATCTGTCACCTATCTATCACCTATCTATCTATCACCTCTCTCTCTCTCTCTCTCTCTCTCTCTCTCTCTCTCTCTCTCTCTCTCTCTCTATCTATCTATCATCTATCTATCTATCACCTATCTATCTGTCACCTCTCTCTCTCTCTCTCTCATCTATCACCTATCTATCTGTCACCTCTCTCTCCCCCCCTCCCTCTCCCTCCCTCTCCCTCCCTCCCTCCCTCCCTCCATCCCTCCATCCATCCATCCATCCATCCATCCATCCATCCATCCATCCATCCATCCATCCATCCATCCATCCATCCATCCATCCATCCATCCATCTATCTATCTATCTATCTATCTATCTATCTATCTATCTATCTATCTATCTATCTATCTATCTATCTATCTATCTATCTATCTATCTCTACCCATCATCTGTTATCTATCTATCTATCTATCTATCTATCTATCTATCTATCTATCTATCTATCTATCTATCTATCTATCTATCTATCTATCTATCTATCTATCTATCTATCTATCTATCTATCTATCTATCTATCTATCTCTACCCATCATCTGTTATCTATCTATCTATCTATCTATCTATCTATCTATCTATCTATCTATCTATCTATCTATCTATCTATCTATCTATCTATCTATCTATCTATCTATCTATCTATCTCTACCCATCATCTGTTATCTATCGTCTGTTATCTATCTATCTATCTATCTATCTATCTATCTATCTATCTATCTATCTATCTATCTATCTATCTATCTCTACCCATCATCTGTTATCTATCGTCTATCTATCTATCTATCTATCTATCTATCTATCTATCTATCTATCTATCTATCTATCTATCTATCTATCTATCTATCTATCTATCTATCTATCTATCTATCTATCTATCTATCTATCTATCTCTACCCATCATCTATCTATCTATCTATCTATCTATCTATCTATCTATCTATCTATCTATCTATCTATCTATCTATCTATCTATCTATCTATCTATCTATCTATCTATCTATCTATCTATCTATCTATCTATCTATCTATCTATCTATCTATCTATCTATCTATCTCTACCCATCATCTATCTATCTATCTATCTCTACCCATCATCTATCTATCTATCTATCTATCTATCTATCTATCTATCTATCTATCTATCTATCTATCTATCTATCTATCTATCTATCTATCTATCTATCTATCTATCTATCTATCTATCTATCTATCTATCTATCTATCTATCTATCTATCTTCTATGCCATCTTGCCTAGAGGCAACTGTGGACAGCTTACAAACATTAAATGCCAATATACATCAAAAGAATAATAACTTACAATTAAAAGATGGGAAGGAAGGGAGAAAAATGCACATGGGGAGGGAGTTATTCTCTTAATCTGATAGCCACCTCCAGAGTGATTATTAGGCCCCAAGACAAGTGGCAGAGTCAGATCTTCAGGCATTCAGAAGGTCAGAAGGGTGGATGCAATCTCACTTTGCGGGGGGGGGGCACAATGTTCCAAAGAGCAGGAGCCATAGCAGTCTTCTCCTGGACATCTCCAGCTGAAATTCATTGACTGATGGGGTCCACAAGATGGGAAGGATGGTTCCTCTGATTGTCACATCCAATTCATTTGGGATAAGGATGTCAAAATCAAAGCAGGGACATAGTGAAGGCCATTGTTTAGTGGTGGAATGAAACAAGGGAACCCCTTATCCAAGGTCCTAAAGTACCAGAGAGCTTATGGGGCGATTGAGGAACATTTATCTCACAGCAAGCTTACTTAATAAGGTTGCTCCTGTGAAACAAAACAATCAGGATGATGCATGTTTTTGCTCCTAGAAAAAAAGATGGAATAGAATTACAGTGAGTAGGATTTGCAGGCCAATAGAACATAAAAGTTTAGGGCAGGACTGCAGAAAAATTGGCCTTCAGAAGGTATGTGGTGACAAAATGGGAGGCCGTATCTCTCAGAGGCTTAAGTTATTGCATACCTTAAAATTTTCCCCAACACTTGTCCAAAGGCACTAACTTTGCCTCTTGAAAGTCTTCTCGTCCCTCCCAAATGAAAAAAAAAAAGGTTCCCAGATCTTTATTCTCACTCACTGTTGTGGTGTCCTTTCCCCACTTGTTTAAGGAAGAAAAAAGCTTTTGATATACAAATATCTTGTAATATTTCTTTTTTCATCAGGAGAGGGAGCTATAATGATGGGAAAAAAATACCTCTCTACAGCTGCAGCTGCCGGGGGAACTTTTGTGATTGCCAAAAATCCAACAAAAATGTAGACATAAAGGAATAATAAAATAAACGCTTAACAATAAAAAATGGTCTCGCCCACTTTTAGAGTGTGATCCTCTGCATGCCTTGCCAAGCCCATAACTGCTCTTCAGCTGACAGAACTTGTAAACTATTGGGTTAGGGTTTAGATAAATATTGGATGGTTCATTTTGAGAGAGATAAATACACATGGCTTAGGATAAAGGAATATCAGGATTTATTTTAAAGTTCTCCTCTAATGCTTTAGGTCACAGGCTTGTCAAACTGGCGGCCTGTGGGATGGATGCATCACACACAGGCCACGCCCACCCCGGCTCCGCAAAGGCAAAAAAGTCACGATACGTCACAATACGTCACGCGACGCGATCGAGTTTGACACCCATGCTTTAGGATAAAGGAATATCAGGATTTATTTTAAAGTTCTCCTCTAATGCTTAAGTCAGGGCAAGTGGGTGGAGTTAAAATAATCATGCTGATAGTTGTGTCCATTTGATTGAACCCTGATCCTTTTTTAGATTTGTTGCATGCACAACTGATTAAAGAGGAAGGGATATAGAACACCAGGAATCTCCACATTTTTATCCACCCCTTATCAGGAAGGTGATAGGTTGTTTTTCTGGCAGTATGGTGGGAGGGTAAGAATCTTAAGGATTCTGCTAGTCACTACCTTGAAACTACTCTGAAATGTGTAGGGGAAGCAATAATGACTGTATGACTGTAACTTGTTGCTTGTATCCTTATGATTTATATTCATATTGATTGTTTCCCGATTGCTTATTTGTACCCTATGACAATCATTAAGTGTTGTACCTCATGATTCTTGACAAATGTCTTTTCTTTTATGTACACTGAGAGCATATGCACCAAAGACAAACTCCTTGTGTGTCCAATCACACTTGGCCAATAAAGAATTCAATTCAATTCAATTCAATTCAATTCAATTCAATTCAATTCAATTCAATTCAATTCAATTCAATTCAATTCTATTCTACAATAACCAGCCACACTGCTGACGTGTAGTAAATGAAATCACTGACTTACAAGTCAGTTTCCAGCTGACTACACCCTGATCTGCTTGGGAATCATCCCAATGATTGGTGTTTGCCATATTGATCTATTTTTGCTGAGTCTTCCTTTCCTCCCTTTTAGAAGACACACTGCCATCATTTGATACTTCATCGTATTTTCCTGGATTACTCAAAAAATAAAAATAAAAAATTCAGTCAGGTGATCAGCCAATTCCTTTTCTTCCATATGATGCAATCCATATGATGGATTGGGAAATAAAAACCCATTCAAGGTAAATGAGCATTTGAACGGGGTCCTTGGTGCTCTCTGAGCTTGCTTGTTTTCTTGCAGACGTTTCATTACCCAAACTAGGTAACATCATCATTAAGGTGTGCAGTTTGTGGTCAGTTTATATTCTAGTGGCTTGCCCTGTCAGGGTTGGTGGGGACCATTTTAGAGATTCTTTGATTGGGCTGTTTACTGTTGCTGTTGGCTTCTTTGGCAGTTTCTTGATTGGGGCATTGTTTACTTGATTGTTGGTCTGATGTTTATTTTATTTATTTATTTATTTATTTGTCAAACATGTATAGGATATACATTTGTATAAACATAAGTAAAATGTTAATCTTGGAGTTAATCTATGCTGATCTGGGTGCTGATTGCTGGTGGAGAGATGCTTGAGTCTTTTTGTTCCCTTTTTGGGTGGTTGATTGTCTCTTTGTGCATAGTCCCTAGATGTTGTTAATGTCTATATGTCTATTGATGGCTAATTTGTCAGAGTGCCAGGCTTCTAGAAATTCCCTGGCATTTTTGGACTTGGCTTGGTCTAGTATGGTCACTTTTTCCCAATTAAAACTGTAGTTAAGTCAGTCTATATATTGTGAAATTAAAGAGTTTTCATCATGTCTTCTGATTGCTAGTTGTGTTCCTGGATGTGTTCTGACAGTTTTCTGCCTGGTTGTTCTACATAGTGATTGTTGTAGTCATTACATTGTATGTTGTTTTTTCTTCTGGGGTTGCTGTGTGCTTAGGATGTTTTCAATGGCTTTAGTTGGCTTGTGTGCTACACTGATTCCATGTGGTTGTAATAGTTTGTTGGGGGTTTCTGAGAGATTCTTGACATATGGCAATGTAATTCTTTTTAGGGTTTGTGTTGGTTGTGTTGTATTGGGTTAAGATTCAGGGGTCTGCAACCTTAAACACTCAAAGAGCCATTTGAACCCGTTTCCCACAGAAAAGAAAACACCGGGAGCCACAAAACCTGTGTGGGCGTGTCCAACTCGACATCACTCACTTCCACCCAGTCACATGACTCCCCAGCCATGCCTACCCAGGTTTTGTGGCTCCCGGTATTTTCTTTTCTTTGGGAAACAGGTATCTCTCTCTCTCTCTCTCTGTCTCTGTCTCTCTGTCTCTGTCCCTCTCTCTCATCTCTTTATCTCTCTCATCTCTCTCTGTCTCTCTTACTCCCTCTCTGTCTCTCTTTCTCTCTCATCTCTCTCTCTCTCCCATCTCTCTCTCCCATCTCTCTCTCTCTCTCTCTCTCTCTCTCTCTCTCTCTCTCTCTCTCTCTCTCTCTCTCTCTCTCTCTCTCTCTCTCTCTCTCTCTCTCTCTCTCTCTCTTGTGTGTGTTCCCTCTTGAACCATTTCCCAAAACAGGCGAGGGTTTGGTTTTTTTCATTATGTTGTTATTTCTTCTTCTTTGGGTGCTTTAAATCAAGAGTCATTTCAGGTTCCCAGATAAATGAAGCTCTTTCATCCCCCTGCTATGGCTTCCTGTCGGCTGAACCCACCACTGGCTGGCCCCGCCCCTCGCCCTCCCCTCCCAGTCACTCTTCACCTGAGAAGGTAAGGGCCACGGTGGCAGATGGAGACTCGCTCCATATTCCAGAGTGGGAGAGAAGCACCCCTGTACTTGCCTCTTCTTCCGGCTTTTGTTGGTGCTGCACGCACCTTGGTTGCTTGGGGAGATGCACAACTTTCTATCTGCCCCTAGACACTGGTCTGGCCCAGCTGCAGCCAATGCTCCGTGTCATAATGGGCTCCAGGAGGAGGAGGAGAGACCGTCTCCCCCATTGTGAAGCATGCTAAATTTAAGTCTGCTGCTCAAGGTGCTGCAAAAGCAGCAAGTAGGCCATGGAGGCGGCGAGAACAGTGGCACCAGCCACAGCTGGGCCGGGCCAGTGTCTCGGGGCGGAGAGCAAGTTGTGCATCTCCCCGAGTGACTGAGGTGTGCACAGCACCAACAAGAGCTGGAAGAAGAGTCAAGTACAGGTCCGCTTCGCTCCCGCTCTGGAATATGGAGTGAGTCTCCATCCGCCACCGTCACCCTTATCTTCTCAGACGAGGAGTGACTGGGAGGGTGAGGGGCGAGGCCAGCCAGTGGTGGGATCACCTGACAGGGAGCCACAGCAGAGGGTGCAAAGAGCTGCATGCAGCTTCGGAGCCTCGGGTTGCTGACACCCTGGTTAAGTGGTTAGGGCTTTTTGATAAAGTTCTGGGGATATCCATTTTGTGGGAATATGTTGTATAAATGCTCTATGAGCATTTTCTGACTATATTTCTATTAAATCCAAATTTCAATCCTTCTCTTAATTAACTGTTCGTTAATTTCCAGGTTGAATGCATACTTATTGGAGAAGTAAGACCCAATAAATTATTAGCCCTGGCTATTTTTTGTTACCTCACAGTATTTTATACACTTAGTATACAGATTCTTTTAGTTTTAGTTTTATTTTGATATTTTTTTCTTAATATCCTTCACCAATCTTAGTTCATTCTGAGCTAGCTTTCTTAATGGGTCTAAGCTAGTGGGTCTCAGCTAGTGTTTCTCAATTTTACAATTATAATCAATATTCTTAATACAATTATATATATATTTTGACAGAAAAACATATACAGCCTTTCCTGGTGAAGAGCTGATAGGGAATAGAGCCTGTGGCCTAATGGCTAGGCTGCTGCCTTACAAGGCAGGCAGCCCAGGTTCAAATCCCAGTAAGGGTATGGCTATCTGACAAGAGCTAAGTAGCTCAAAATAGATCTATAATAGTCTCCCTTTATTTTCATTTATCAGCAAAAAATGCTACACACACACACACACACACACACACACACACACACACACACACACACACACACACACACACAATATAATATATATTACCTCTTCCCAGCATTGTCCAAATATAACAATTTGTTCTTTGTCCAGGCTAGAGAATAAACCTATTGTCAGTTCTTAAGCTGTCCTACTTCTTTTAATGAATGTATAAGAGTCACTAGATCCCTCCAGATTTCATCAACTGTTATGTTAAAATCCCTTGTCAAAAGAATTGCTGCTCTTCTAGACTTTGAAATCCTAAACTCTTCTCCAATAATCCCCAAACCATGAATATCTTAATACAGTAGCTTTTCTTTTCATTATAACTCTCTTTGTAAATGAATTATACTGCAGTTTTCATGTTTCGTAATACTGTACTTCTTTTCTTTTATTGGCATTTCCATGACTATAATAGTAAAAGATGCATACTTAGAAATCCCTTCCAGTTAATAGAGCTCTAAGATAACAGAAGTGCCTGATCAAGGAGAATTAAATCTCTTTTCTGAAGCAAAGTTTCATGGTGAGTCAAAGCAGAGGCATCTCAGAGACTACTATACTTAGAACTAAATGTTAAATCAGGGATGCAGAACAGTTAGGAAAAGAAAATCAATTGGTTTTCAGATCCTTGACATCTAATTTCAGTTCCCAACCATTTGTCAAAGTCAGTCTATTAGATCCATGTATCATTTGAAAATCTAATATTAGCAAGTGAATCTAAGTTACTTTTCATCTTTGGAATTTTGTTGTTTTTGTCATGGTGTGATTTATTGTCTGTTGTATGTATATGCAGGGAGCTGCATCCCTATCTAATATAATGGTATATTCCTGAGCACGTGATTGATATGTTCTTATACGCATGTGTGCATTTCTGAAACTCCATTCTTCCCTTCTTCTTCTGGCTTCCGACTGAGGAAGTCGCATTTTATAGCAGAGATGTAAACAAATGAGATGTTATTGTTTTTGTACCGAAATAAATATTGTAATTAGACTTTTAAACTCCGGCTTTATTTCTAATGTCTGAATTCCGGGAGAACGATCTATTTCGCCTCTGTGAGATTTATTCTCACTCCGTCAGTTTTGATAGGGAGTTAAGCCAAAGGATGCATACATTGGTATATGACATGGTCTTGGCAAAGCCAACATATGGATCCTTCCTTAGCTCCATGTTTTATAATGATTTTTCAGAGTGGGAGATTGTTCCTATGAAGACTCGAGTGTGTATGTTATTTGCTGCAGCAGGAATAGTGTTGAAAACAATAGCCTTAGTGTAATGAAGTTTGGCAACAGAAAATGCAACTAACATAACAAGGCACAAAACCTTTCAAGGTTGAAACATTTTAACCTCAAAATGACCTCTACTGATTTTAAACAAGACCATTTAAATACTGGAAGTGATTTTTAATATTTCTAATAAAAAAAGCAAAGAGACTCCAACCCAACTTTGGAACCTTTTGTTAAGATTAACATTTTTCGGAACAAACATTGTTCAAAATGCACCATTAATGTCATTGTATAACATTCCCTAAAAATAGGCAATTATGGAATTTTGACATTGTGGTAATAACTAGAAGTACTTGTTAGGTTTGAATTGCTTCTATTAAAAATATTCAGTATTAAAGAACTGAATTCGATATTTAACTAGCTTCATAATGGAGAATTTTCAGATGTTTATTGGGAAGCTAAAGCTGACAATTTCTGTCAGTGGAATGGGATTTGTACACATAATATATCTAAAATGAAGCAGAGAATTAAAGAGAATGTTTAGTCATTAAAATCATCTAGTATTATTGCACATGGATTCTGCATGCCCATCTATTCAGCATAGGATCTTCTTCACAAAGATTGTTCTTGGGAATTTAATATCTGTCGGGAATAATTTGGATATAAAACAAAGGACACAGACTGGTGAAGGAAGTGGATATCATCTTGCAAAACTGCAAGGCATCAGTAGATACAATTTCTAGAATAATGCTTTCCATAAAAGTTGTGTGTGTTTGTGTGTGTGTATGTATGTATGTATGTATGTGTGTGTGTGTGTGTGTGTGTGTGTGTGTGTGTGTGTATGTATGTATGTATGTATGTATGTATGTATGTATGTATGTATGTATGCCTTAAGTTATAAATCAACTGAGCTAAAATCTGAATTTAGGGTGCAAATATATCCATTTTTAAAATCTACTTCTTCCATTTTCTCCTAAATTATCTAATATTGCCTTTGAAGAATAAAATTCTCTGAAAGACATTGAGTCTTTTTCTCCCAGGTAGACTATGAGATTCTTCCATTTCTCTCATTATTTCTTGGATTCCCTCTTTCCTCCCTGCTATCTTTTAATTCAGCTTAAACATGCCTCCATTGTGTCAATGAATTCTGGTAAAAATAAAACTATTAAGTGATTTAGAAACATGCTCTGCATATAAGGTCTATAACAGTGATGGCAAACCTATGGCACGTGTGCCATAGGTGGCACGCAGAGCCATATCTGCCGGCACGCGAGCTGTTGCCCTAGCTCAGCTCCAGTGCGCATGTGCGCACCGGCCAGCTGATTTTCGGCTTGCACTGAGGCTCTTGGAGGGCATTTTAGGTTTCCGGAGGGCCTCTGGGGGGCCAGGGGGGCGTTTTCGCCTTCCCCAGGCTCCAGGGAAACCTCTGGAGCTTGGGGAGGATGAAAACGGGCCTACCGGGCCCACCGGAAGTTGGGAAATGGGCCGTTTCCGGCCTCCAGAGGGCCTCTGTGGGGGCGGGGGAGGCCGTTTTCGCCCTCCCCAAGCATTGAATTATGGGTATGGGCACTCGCACGTGCGTGACAGCGCACGCGCACGCGCTTTCGGCACCCAAGGGAAAAAAGGCCATCACTGGTCAATAATGTGTCCAAAACACAGATAATGAGTGTGGGAATGTTGCCTGTTTATATACAGTGGCTTGTCCTGCCAGTGTTGGTAGGGGTGTGGCTTTCTCCTTGGTACAGTAGTTCTTTGATTAGGGTATTGTTTTCTGCTTGTTTATTTGCCTGGTGTTAATCCTTGCTTACCTAGTATTCTGATCTTTTTATTTGTTATAGAAACTCCACACTTACTCTCACTGATAATGTTTCCTAGTTGGGTAATGAAACATCTTCAAGCAAGCAAACAAGCAAGCTGAGAGAGAACCCAGGACATTTCAACCTGAGCTACATATATTGTTGATTGCCCTTTGAAAAGATGGATATCAGGTCTATCAGTTGTGGGACAGAGATGCTTGGATAGACAGAGAAGAAATAGATGTTCTTCTCGCCCTACTGTATGATAAGGTAACATGGAATCCAGCCTTAAATGAGTAATAGAAACCCTGATATGCTTTTCTCTGTTTCTTGAAGGAAATGGGGAATTTAAATATAGTAAATATTAAACCTTCATTTCCTATTTTAAAGGTAGGGTTAATCCCATGGTCTCAATGGTGCTAGGCCAAGATAAATGGCCTAAATATATCTAGACTTACCAGAATCAGGTTTTACTAGCATGTCAGTGGGAAAAATGTTGATTCTTACAAAGTTGATATACTATGGTTGCTTCTCTGTGTCCAATATTTACTACTAGCACAGCAGGAAATTTATAGAAAAACAGCTATCTGAAGCTGTACTCAACTCACTTTAACTTACTTGGCGCGATAGGCAATTTTATCAGTCTAACACGTGTTCCTAAAATCTGGAGAAGGAAAAATGTTTGTCTCAGATTTTCAGTACTGTAGTTAAGGTATCCCTGTTGTGCAACAACCTGAAGGATCCTAAATTAAATCTCCCATTCAAAAAACACAATAGGAGAGCTGGATCTGCCTGCTTAGGGTGCATTTGCAGGTAAACTGACTAAGCAGAATATAAGTGTCTCTTAAGTAATACTGGGAATCATATAAGTAACAAAGAAAGATATCGGAACAGGAGAATCTTTATGTGCCTATTTTTTTTGCAACATGTGAGATAACCTAGAAATACAGAAAGTAGGATTGATTTTATTGATTAGATAGATTTGTTGCTATAAAAATTGCTAGTTTATATTATTATGTAAAAATAAAAAGTTGAGGTTTGATGTTACTGTTTTATTCTACTGCACCAGAGGGAGTCAGAAGTCAATGCCTTTTTTCCCTTTCCCCCCCTTTTTTCTACATTTCTCCCTTCCTCTTTCCCTCCCCTATTTTCCCTATTTGCTTTTGTATTTTTGTATTTTAAAACTGAAAGTATCAATAAAAAAAGATATAGAAAAAGGAATTGAGCAAGTACTTAAAAAAATAAAAGGTTGTGATGTGTATTTTTCAGAATATGTACCTGGTAGTGAAAACAAAGAATCTTAAAGACTAATTAATGTATAATTGCATCAACTTCTATAGATCATGGCTCATTTCATTTGATGCGATGCTCCAATCACCTTCAGTACAGTTAACACTCTTGGGGTGGGATTAATGGCATTTATGACATAAGTCAAACGGGGCCCTATTACATCATCCATATGGGAGTTCCAATGCTACAAGGAGCAATTCAGTGGTGGGTTCCTACCAGTGCGGTCCACTCTATAGCACTGGTAGCGGCCCGCTGGTGACGTCACAGTACCAGTGCGGTCGGTTGCCGGTGCCTGGGCGCCGCCATTTAAAAAAAAAATGTTTACATTTTTTTAAAAAAAATCTTCTGTGCATGCCCAGAAGCCGAGCTTCCGGCACTGCACATGTGCTGCCTTCCTACCTCACAGTGAGTCCAAGCAGGGGAGGATGGGTGAGGGAGTGCGTGAGACGCTGAAAGAACGGGCGGCAGGAGCTATCTCCATTCCCCTCTCTTCAGCAGTCCGAGAAGCCACGAACGTGCGGTGATGATCCCAGGCATTTTCGTACATGTGAGGCTTCTCGAGCTGCTGAGGGGAGGGGAATGGGCGGCAGGACCTATCTCAGTTCCCCTCCCTTCAGCAGTCTGAGAAGCCACGCCCACCCAATCACATGGCCGGCAAGCCACGCCCACCCAATCACATGGCCGGCAAGCCACGCCCACCCGGTCACATGGCTGGCAAGCCACACCCACAAAATAAGCCACACCCACAGAGTGGTAGTAAAAAAATTAGGAACCCGCCCCTGGAGCAATTGTAAACAAAGTCAGACTATTGGTGCATCTGTCATAGGACTATTAATTGCAAAGAATGCGCTTGTAACTGAACTGTGATATTTTCTTGATGTATGCGCATAGAATAGATACTTTGGAAAGAAATCTCTATGGACTAGGCTCAATCCTAAGCATGTGTCTTGTTGGAAATGAGGGGATTTATGTTTATAGCTATAATAAACTCACTTTCTGTCTTTCTCTTGCTCATCCAACATTTCAAAAAAATATGCCCACAAAGCATTTTGTTGTTGATGATGATCTTGTAATGTCCATTGGTTTTACAATTTATAGACTTGGAACCAAAACAGCAATAGAGCAAGCTTTCAGTTTTCTATAAACGTTCCATTGTAAAGCACTGTCATTAATTATCTAAGATTATCCGAGATTAAGCAGCTCATCAATTAAATCTGTAAGTAAATTTACCCTGACAGATATTCGGAACAACAACGAGAAGCAAGCAAATATACAAGTTTTCCTAGGAAATGGACATAAAACAATAAAATAAAAATTGATGGGCAGAATAGTAGCACTGCAGACTGAATTGGAAAATGCAATAATAAAGGAAGAGACAAAATTAAATGAATTATTCTACCATACAAAGTTTAATTAAGTATAAAGTGGGGACTGATTAATACAATACTAGTATAATATAGTTGCTGCAATTATATAGTTTGATACTGTGCTGCAACTGGACCATTGTTAATGTCATTGAGTCCCCACACCTCATATGAATTTCCATTTTATACAGAACTAGCCCAAGACATTTTGTCACCTATGGCCAAAAAATCAGACTTTCCCAACCTACAGCATATTGAAGCTGACCAGGCTGGTAAAAAAATATTATTTAAACAACAGTGATGGAGCGGCATACAGATAGCCCTCAACTTAAAACAGTTTGTTTAGTGACCATTCAAATTTACAATGGCACTGGAAAAAGTGACATGATCATTTTTCATACTTACAACGGTTGCAGCATCCACATGGTCACGTAATCAAAATTCAGATGTTTGGCAACTGGTTAATATTTATGATGGTTGCAGTGTCTTGGGGACATGTGATCACCTTTTGCAACCTTCTGACAAGCAAAGTCAATGGGAAAGCCAGAGTCACTTAACAACCGAGGTGGTGCAGTGGTTAAATGCAGCACTGCAGGCTACTGCTAGTTCAGCAGTTCAGCAGTTCAACTGTTCAAATCTCACTGGCTCAAGGTTGACTCAGCCTTCCATCCTTCTGAGGTCGGAAAAATGAGGACCCAGATTGTTGGGAGCAATATGCTGAACTCTGTAAACCGCTTAGAGAGGGCTGTAAAGCACTATGAAGCGGTATATAAGTCTAAGTGCTAAGTGCTATTGCTAACAACCGAGTTACTAACATAGTAACTGCAATGATTCACTTAACAACTGTGGCAAGAAAAGTTGTAAAATGGGGCAAAATTCACTTAACAAATATCTCATCTGGGCTCAATTGTGGTTGTAATAGAACTATATGTAATTTTCTTAGCTAAGCAGTAAAAGGCAAGCCATGTCATACAGCTTCTGTCTTCAATATATATGTGTGTGTGTGTGTGTGTGTGTGTGTGTGTGTGTGTGTGTGTGTAACTTTTTTGCTGATAAATGAAAATGAAGGGAGACTACTATAGATCTATTTCAAGCTATTTAGCTCTCATCAGATAGCCATACCCTTACTGGGATTTGAACCTGGGCAGTCTGCCTGTAAGGCAGCAGCTTAACCTTTAGGCCTCAGGCTCTCTTCCCTTATCAGCTCTTCACCAGGAAAGGGTTATATATGTTTTTTTCTGTAGAATCATCCTATGTATATAGCTTTCCCACTTGAGGCAAGCTTCTTGTTTCGCCTGATGGTAGGTCCAACATTTATAGTGCTTAATACATCTCTTCATTTTCTTCATAATTGGAAACTACCCATACCAGGAGAAAACAGCCCAAATAGTTGTAGGAATGCAACCTTGAAAAACAAAGGATGATTTTGAAAATAGATTCCTAAAAAAATTGATTCAATTTTCCCCCTGACCCCCAAAATAATTTTCCTTTTAATCTCTTCAAAAAGGAATTGGATTCAGTTAGAGTCTGCTCAACCAGAAATTTTAAAACAATTACAATTCTAGTTAGGAGTCGTAGAAAATCTTTGTAGCTCAGTTGGTAGATGCTGGTGGTGATTTGTTCTCTGAGCTTGTTAGTTTCCGAATGTTTCACCACAGGCTAAGTAACATCATCAGTGGAACTTCAGTTGAAGTATCTTGTTTCAGTTCTCTTCTGCTTTTATAGGTCTTTGTATGGATAGTTGGTCCCATGACTGACTGGTCACACCATGTGAAGGTCATCTGGTGGTGAGGTCACCTGACTGGAGGTCAAGTTAATCGGCTGGTGGTCGACACTGTCATTGGTTGATTGCTTGGTTGATCTGACTTCTTACAGACTCATAAGCTGCTTGCAGATAAAATAAAATTCTTGTGTCATATAGTAACATTAAAGAAAGATTTCCAGCTTGGGCACAATTGATTTTTTCAAACCATTTTCTTGTTTTAAAAAAGCGAGCAGTAGATTTGACAGCAACAAATCTGCAAAGGTGTCTTGCTCATGTCTGATAGTTTCACTGTGATATATACTTTTATTTCTTTGCCCATCATTTGAAAAGATAGCCCCAAACCACTGTTCCTATACCTGTAAAACAAAGCCAAGTTAAGTCAAACAAAACAAGAGAAGCCTCACTTGCAGGGGGAAGCAACATGCAATTTATGGGAATTGTCATTCATTGCCTATGAATTATTGTTATATCCAGAGGTGGGCTTCAGTCAGTTCAGACTGGTTCAGGTGAACCGGTTGTTAAAATACTGCCAAGTTCAACCAACTGGCTAATCCCACCACTGGCTGGCCCCGCCCCTGCCTGTTTTTCGGGTGGTTTTTGAAAGGGAAAGAGGAATTCGTAGCTTGTGTGGGCACACACTTCAGATGTCTCAATACCTCACATCCATTGTGCTTTTTCCTGCCCCACTGCCCAAATCTTTTAAACATTTGCTGGCAAACACAAAGTGAGCCTTCACCCCAAAGCATATTCTCCCTTCTGAATTTGGATTATTACACAACCATATGAAATAGTATAAAATCGCACTACTAAACACAGTAACACCTGGACTATAGCAAAACTTTGTGAAAAAAAATTGATATAAGTTTCCATACCCCATATATAGATTATGTTGAACAAATGTAATGTCTTTGGGTTGATTTAAAGCCAAGATATGAAAATAAGGAAAACAAGAAAACTTCATCAAAAACTTGAACTGCCATAATGTTGTCTTCCTAAATCCCCTGCTTCTTTCTTTGCTCCAATTACAATTTCTGTACTAATAAACTTTACGTCCAGTTTTTGAACCAATTCTGAGAAAATAAGCTTGAAAGACGGTCAAAAATCCTTCCACCCACTTGGACCTTTCCCTCATATCAGTACATCTCTTTGCAAAACAGGTTGTGCTTTAAAACACACATTTTAAAGCACATTTAGTTGGATAACAAGCAGACTCTTTGGAAAGAAATCAAGGAAAGGAGGGAGGAAAAACAAGAGACCCCCTCCCTAAAAAGTAATGGGGTGGGGTAGGGAAGGAATTTTAAGTATCAGTGTAAAAGTCCCTTTTTTCCAGTGATAACAGTTCTAGGATAAATCAGATCAATAATAATGTCTGTCCAGATATCTCTTCTGCTCAGCTTTTCCTCAATATCTGACTATTCCAGAATATAAATAAAGACAGAAGAGGACAGTTTTATGATTGGGAGAACTTTGTGTCTATTTTTAGGGGCCCATACTATAAATAAAGAGAATGGAGGAGAATTCTTGTGATTGAGAGAACTTTGTGTCTATTTTTAGGGCCAGAATGATCACAGCTCAATGACAGAGCATAGATATTGCATATTCAGGCAATGCAGAGCTGAGGAAAACCTCTGTTGAGATTATTGCGAACTTCTCATAAATATAGTCCATGAAGGTGGGGAAATTAGTGATCCTTAGATGCCTTTCTATATTTTTATGCATAAAGCATGTTTCTATTAGAGTCTTCCTTCATAGATATACTGCTCAGGATAATCTGTAATATGTTTTTTTTTAAAGGAGACCAAAGCACAGATCCCTAAAAAGGATCTTAATTTGCCCGTTTTTGACAAGGTTTTTCAAACTTGCAATCCTAAAATGTGTGGACTTCCAGAATTGCCCGGACAGCATTCTGGAAGTTGAAGTCTACACATCTTAAAAGTTGCCAAATTTGAAAAACCTGATCTATTAAAACATCTAGCTCAGGGGTATCCAACCTTGGCAACTTTAAGACTTGTGGACTTCAAAACGGGCTGAAAAATGGCTGGCCAGCCAGTGGTGGGATTAGCCTGAACCGGTCTGAACTAACTGAATCCCACCTCTGCCTTTGAGGTGAGTGGTCAGGAGGTGGGACTGGGTGTGATGAGTGACGTTGAGTTGGCCATGCCCACCCAGTCACATGCCCATCCAGCCACGCCTACGCAGCCAGTCATTAGGACAGAAAACCGGTTGTTAAATTATTTGAATCCCACCACTGGCTATATCTCTATTACATAGCTGTTTAACTGTTTGCTAAAAGGTAGCCCTTATTTGATGGAACATAATCAATTCAATTCAATAAAATTTAAGTAAAGTTGTTTGTGCATTAGTATCTAAAAATAAAAAAATAAAGCAACAATTTAAAATGGAAAACAAATACTTAACTTAGCCAATAATTAAACACTTTTAATAAAACTAACTCAAAGGCCAAGTCATTCTCATACTCAGATATGCCCAAATAAGCCCACTGAAGAGAGAAACGGCATTTCCCCCTGATACTGGAGGAAAAGCTATTGGTTAGATATGGGAGGAAAAGAATGAGTGCCAGTAGAGAAAAGTCCAATTTTCAGATAATAGCTGATAGGTGGGAAGACAAATAGCAACGCCACCTCTGATATTTAGTAAGAGTCCAGGTTTGTAATGGGAAAGGAATTCTGCTGGATTAAAACATCACTCAGAGATTTGTTTTCTAATAGCTAAGAATGTTTGATTAATTCAGCTTAATTACAAAAACAAATGCTGTTTCGTTGTAACTACCATAATCTGAAAGCAACCTTTCTGTCACCATTAACATGATTTTATATGACTGAAATCACCCTAAAGCTGGAGTAAAAAAAAATGAAATGAAGTGTTGGAAGATTTATTTCTAAATAAACATGTTTAGGAAGGTGCTGCAAATGGATAAATCAAAGAAATAGAGTTGTTCCATTGCAAATCTTACCTTTATGTAAATTAAGCATTTCAAAAACCATGAAAACCTATTTTATAGTTTATAAATTTACCAGTGTACTTGATTGTTGTTATGATTGTGAAGATGAATCTAACCTTTTGTTCAAAGAATGCCCAAGTCTTTTTTCCCCAAATTTATCAAGAAAAATGAATAATTTTTACATTTCAACCCAGTTCATAGACAGATTATTGTTGCAAAACATCATTTCAGAAACATGGATCTGACTTGTCACAAAGCAGCATTCACTCTGATAAAATACGCTTTAATGATTCAATTTAAAAAGTTGAATTGCATCTCTTCTTCTGCATCAACAGGATTATTTTTGGAACCATTAAGCATAAGATTTAATTATTGAAAGCAATGAGTATGCTAACGCAACCTGCTGATACTGTGATGGATTTTTTTCTCTCCAAGCACAGTATTAGAAAAAGCCAATTACAGTGAGCCTTGTGCCCATTTCAGTTGTCATTTACATCTTGAGTACACACACACACACACACACTCACACCCAAAGCACACTGTTTTATTTGTCATGCCATTAAAAACTAATCGTTCTTGCTAAAATGTGGGCTTTATAATGCAGGTGGAATGGATCATTTTATGGACCTGGCTTAATAAATTTTATTTTCCCAAACCGTTTTCTGGAGTGTGCCTAATATGTATATTGTGTATTCAAAAATCCACATTTTGCAATACTTGACAATTATTTTCATAGATTTGAATCTTCATTATGAGGAGCATGTGTAAATAGAGCAACATTTATTCTATTAAATTTAGACTAAAATAAATCTAAAGTTTATTTTTATAGTTAGCATAATCCTGTATCTCACATGTTTCTTTTTTCCCCCTTGAAAGAATTGCTGTCAGGTAGAAGACATTGGCCATAGAGTTGGAAGTCCCACCTAGTTTTTTGAGGAACTGGATCTGAAGCTATCACTTTTAGCATTCCAGTTTTAATTTCTATTTTAGAGCCTTGGACAATACAATCATAGCTACACACATCCCAGAGAAAATCTCTAGAATATGTAAGGTAATTCTCCAAACCATACATCTAGATACATAGATCTAGTGTGCTCTAGCTCGACCTGCCCTTTAAAAAAGTGCTTTTTCAAAAGGCAACTGGACTTTCTTTGTTTTTCCTTGAAGTCATTTTCCTTCTTATTCGAGAAGCTTCTTTGGTTCTTCAGTCAGAACTGAAGAAGCCTCTTGGATCAGAAGCGAAACGATTTCAAGGAAAAACAAAGAAAACCCAGTTGCCTTTTGAAAAAGCATCTTTGGGACAAGCATGGGTGACTGAGAATCGCCATAGATATGCCCTTAAAAACCATCCAGAAATTTACAGCTGGCCCAGAATGCAGCAGTTTTGGGTGCTCCATGATTCACACATGTTTTACATTTGCCGTGTGAACTGTGTTGGCTTCCACTTTCTTTCTTGGTGCAATTCAAGGTGCTGATAATTACTTTTAAAGAAATGAATGACACAAGAATGGTTATTTGCAAGATCTTCTCTCTCTCAGGATATCTGTCCACTCCACCAGGTTAGATAGGGTGGGCATACTCCAGGTCCTTTCTCTTAAATGTTATCTGGTAGAACAAGTAGGCAGTAGCAGCTCCTGCCCTTTGGAACACCTTGTCCGCTGAGATCTGGCAGGATCGGCTCTGCCTAGTCTTCTGCAAAACCTTGAAGACCTGGTCTTTCCTATAAGTGTTGGGTAAAATGAGATTGCAGCCCAGTAAAGTTGTTTGTTGTGTAGGGTGGGCTGTTTTTTTGGGATGCCAGGAACTATATAAGTTGCCCAGCATGCTGGTGCATAAGATGGGTAGCTATATAAATCAATAGGATGCATGGCTGAATAGATGGATGGATTGATGAGGGAAAGAGGGAGGGAAGGAGGGAGAGACGGATGGGTAGGGTAGATAGACCGAACTTCAGTGCATCCAGAAATTAAGTAAACTGGGGTGGGGTTTTTTTTGGGTAAACCTCTAACAAAAAACAAATAAAAACCCAACTCTAAATTGTCATTGATTCATGAATTACTCACAAAAAGGCAGTACTTTTCTACTATTGGGAAGTTGCAGTAAAATACTCGAAAAGGCAAGATTGCAGTTGATGATATATAAGTAGCTAACAAGATAGGGTTGAGAATCTCATATTGATATTACATCAGCTGAACGTCCAATTTGTTGTTGCAAAATTTTTCTCTTGAAATTACAGCTTGCTTAAAAATAGCCGTGTAATTTCATCCCCTACCAATTAAAGATTTGAGTATTTTACTGCAAGTTCCCAATAGTAGGAAAGTACTGTAATGAGTACTTTATGGGTTGTGTAATTTGAAATTATGTAAATGATATAGCTACTAAACCACTGTAAGTGGAACTTAAGAACCAATTTAAGTTTAATTAACACACAATAATGGGGTTATTAAATAGCTACATGCATAGCTGATGAGCAGAGGAAACAAAACCAGTTTTGTTTTCTAGAAGAAATATTCTCAATACTCTCTGAAAGACAGCAGGTTGCTGGGTTATGCATGAATGTTAGCCTGAAACCTTAAACACCTGCAAAGTGGAAATCATGGGAACCTCTTGATAGAGATCGGTGTTCCAGCCTTAGACATAATCTAGTGGCTGCAGAAGCGTGTTCCTGCATTGATCTTGGCAATCTGAAGGGCGGTTATGTGTATTGGTGTATGTGTGTGTTTCTTCTACTCCCATTCATTTGAAAGCAAGAAGTGGGCTCTGAGAAATGTTCAGGCAGCCAGAGTAAGTTCATTTATGTCTGAAACATGCTGGCATCTCAATGACAGAAAAAGGCCATTTTATTTTTATGGACACCTTCCCACTTTATTACCATATAATTTCTATTTTTAAGGTCAATTTTTAATGAAAACGAGAAAGAGATAAAGGCCATTCTCTGGTACTGTCTCTATTTATAACAGAGGTGGGGAACTATTGACCTTTTATGACCCGTGGAGTTCATCTTCCTGGATTCCTGAGCCAGCTATGTTGGCTCAGGAATTCTGGGAGTTTAAGTCCACAAGTCATAAAGGGGCCTTACTTCCTCACCTCTGATTTATAAGGAAGCCTCAATGGTGCGCTGGCAATCTTAAGGAATGAAAATGAAGGGGGCTTGAAATCTAGTTCTTCACTGGAAATATTCTTTCCTGTTGAGAAAGGGGCAATAGGTCCCCTGACCCAAAAAGGGGAAAGGGAAGCAGAAGATCACCTTCACGAATCCCCAAACCATGACCATGAGAAACTTGATGGGATTATTTTTACTAAGACGCAAAAAGGTTGGCACCTCCCTGACTGGTTTGTGATTCATTGCTATCTTGGGTTAGGGCTGGCTTTACAATAGTTGTTTGGCTAGTTTTTGTTATTTTCCTCTTTTTTGGTGCCTTACTTACGACAGAGGTCCAGTTTGCTCTATACATCTTGTTTTGTTTAGTTTTTAGATAGTCACTGGTGGGAAGCCATAAGGATTAGAGCATACCAGAGCATAAAGGACTTATTTTGCATTTTAAATGCAAAATGGCGGCATACCTGCAATCAAACATTCAATACCAGACCTGTCCTTATCAAAACCCCAGGGGGATCCCTTCATTGCAGCCCTCTTTCATTGTCTCCAAGCAAAACTCCAGGAATACAATTCAAGATTCCCCATTTCAATTCCTTTGATTCTGAGCTTCAGCCCATCAGATGTATAATCTGTTTATACATCTTACAGGTCTGCCTCTGAATCAGTTTCATGTGTACATGCAAACAAGGAAACAAGCATTGTAATTCTGCAGTTTGTCAGAAAATGATAGGTGCCTAACTGAACAATATATCTATATTATATATATTACCATCGTTGTTTCTAACTTTGCATAAATGTTTGAAGAACCATCATTGTGTTTTCCTCTAAACAAACTGACATTCATTTGCAAGTTCAGGAGTAAAAATATATCTATATCTATAAATATACACACAGAGGACACAAACATCTAGTCTGTGAAATAAGTAAATATGGAAGATAAACCAGTTGTCAACAATGCCGTCTATATATATGCACAGCAAGGTACAGGTGACTGTGAGTAAGGCCTCCTGGTCCAGATATTGGTGCAATTGATACTTAAGACGGATTTATGCAAATGCCACTCTGGCCGTGGCTGCAACCTGCTCTTTCAACTAGAGCTGTGAATCCAAGAGAACTCCCAAATTGCATACTAGATTGTGAGAGGGAGTCATACTAGGTTGTGTGTGTGAGAGAGACCACATTCAGAGTCAGAGGTGTCAACAGGGGCGGGTTCCTAATTTTTTTTACTACCACTCTGTGGGCGTGGCTTATTTTGTGGGCATGGCTTGCCAGCCATGTGACCGGGTAGGTGTGGCTTGCTGGCCATGTGACTGGGTGGGCGTGGCTTGCCGGTCATATATTAGTTATTTCAGAGAGATGTTACTACTATTTTTGCTATTTTATACGTTACATGAAAAGCTTTGCATACAAAGTGTGTGTTACACCATGGCAACACAGCAACCTTTATATGCAGAAAATGCTATAGTTAAAAGACAAGCAAGTCTCATACAGCATTTTTGGTTTCAGTCATGGGATTCCTTAGACGAAAATATTGAGGACTGTTAAAAGAACAGTATCTTTTAACAGTCCTCAATGTTTTCATCTAAAGTATAAAACTGTATAAAATTAACAGTATAAAAAGTTAAGCTTTCAGAAAACGCCCACTTTGGGAAGCTTTAGGCAAAAGCGAAGGAAAAGTGTCAAATGCGAGCTTCTTCTTATTTTCAAGCGAAGGGACGGGGAAAGACTTAATTGTCAGGTTTCTGGGCATGCGCAGAAGAAATTTTTTTTTAAAAAATAATTTTTTTAAAAAAAATGGCGTTGCCCAGGCACTGGCAACCGACCGCACCAGTACTGTGACGTCACCACCGGGCCGCTACCGATGCTATAGAGTGGACCGCACTGGTAGGAACCCACCACTGGGTGTCAACCTTCCTCATTGGAAAAGCCCACAACCACTCTATCTTGCTAGGGTTGAGTTGCAGACATTTTCTCTCCATCCAGGCCCTTACAGTCTCTAGGCACTGAAATAGCATCTAAACAGCATCTCTACCAGCATGGGGTAAGAGGTGTATGATTGGTATCTTGATCATATTGACACAGAGCCTCTTTCTGGCTGATTACCTCTCCAGCAGCTTCATACACAAGTTAAATAGGAAGGCAGAAAGACTTGAAACCTGAGGCAACCAACATAGTAGGGGCCTAGGGCTTGTCAATGATGACTTGAAGGCATAAAGGAAGGAAGGAAGGGAGGGAGGGAGGGAGAGTCAAATGTGCATATATGTTGTGGAATATTCTGTGGGAGGAAAGGAGGTTCATCCTTCTCTTTTTGTCCTTCCATTTCCTTCCCATTCTTTAATGTAGACAGGGGGATGTCAACAAACTAAGATGGCTGCCTTGACCATGCAATCTACCCTGTGATTGAAAAATAAATGGAAAGTTAACTAAGTTTCCTGTGACATTTAATCACTAATAAGAGCGATTAAAATAAATAAAATAAATAAATAAATCTAGATTTATAGTTTATTTTCCTCTAAGGATGATCATATTTCAAATGTAACACATTTTCCTGAGATCAGATATCAGTAAAGTATTCTACTATTACAGTAAACTAACTTTTCTGCTGGTATTCAGCAAAAGGAACAACAACTCATCCAGCTGTCTGCTGTGCCAGGCTTGAGGCGCTAGTCTTCAAATAGACACATTGATGTCACACATATCACTTGCATGTCTTACAGTACAAGCCTGCTGTGATCCCAAGTGAGGTTACAGCTGCAGTATTGTAGACCTATGTGATATGAAACTCCAACGGTTACCTAATCCAGTGTTTCCCAACCTTGGCAAGTTGAAGATGTCTGGACTTCAACTCCCAGAATTCCCCAGCCAGCATTTGCTGGCTGGGGAATTCTGGGAGTTGAAGTCCAGACATCTTCAACTTGCCAAGGTTGGGAAACACTGACCTAATCCACACTTGCAAAGGCCAGAATATTATTAACTGCAACCCGAACACTTTGATGTCAATTTTAATGTTCTTTTATTTTATTTTTTACATTAAGCATCACCTTTGCCATTTCTTTTTCGTTATGGATTATCACAAGATGTTGAAGCCTAAAGCACTGAAAATGCTAATTTTTTTTTTTACAGAAATCCAATATTTTTTTTAAAGGATGGGAATTTTAGAAAATCTGCAGGTGCTATTAGAACTTGGTTAGAGAATGGAGTACCCAAAGGTGCTTCCTGTTTGATTGAAAAAGCTTTTAAAGGTTTATTTCTGAATATAAAATTATTATAATGAGCCGAGGTGGCGCAGCAGTTAGAGGCAGTACTGCAGGCCACTTTAGCTGACTGTAATCCGCAGGTCGCGGTTCAAATCTCACCGGCTCAAGGTTGACTCAGTCTTCCATCCTTCCGAGGTAGGTAAAATGAGGACCCAGATTGTTGGGGGCAATATAAATATACATTGCTTACTGGTGTAAGCCACTTAGAGAGTGCTTGCACTGTGAGGCGGTATATAAATCTCACAAATAAATAAATGAATGAATGAATGAATGAATGAATGAATGAATGAATGAATGAATAAATAAATAAATAAATAAATATTTATTTAGTTGGAGTCAGACAGCATCCAAAATGTGCAAAAGAAAGAAGAAAGAAAGAAGAAAGAAAGAAAGAAAGAAAGAAAGAAAGAAAGAAAGAAAGAAAGAAAGAAAGAAAGAAAGAAAGAAATGAAATCACTATTTTACCAATCTACTGGTCAAATCTTTATCACAATATGTTGGATTTATTTCTGAACAGGTGGGGAAAATCCAGCCTACTCTCATTAATAACCCAACCAGGAGAATTAGAAATAGGCAATAGAGGACACTCACTTTCTTAAATATTTCTTTCCACTGAAGTTTTCTTTAAGAATATTATTAACTTTCAAACAGTCCATTTCTAAGGTAATCCTGAGTGAAAAGCTTTTTTTTAAACAAAGTTTTCATTGGCTCTATAAAGGTTTTTTTCTTTAACAAATTAAAACATATTTGTGTTCCTGCATCCAGAAGTATTTTTGTAGAAGAAATCAATCTTGTCTTTCTGATACTTCCGCTTTTTAAATATTCTCTTTTCCCACTTCATAAAACAGTCCATTAACTTTGTAACGTAACTATGAACATTGACTTTATTACATGGTAAAATAAAATTTTAGATTAAATTCCAATCTTTATTCTATTTTTTCCCATTGCTTGCTAATATATTGCTATATTTTGACTCCATTGGTGCAGTAAGTCAGGGAACAGATCATTTTAATTAAAGAAGCTTTTATTCTGAGTTGCTCACAAATCATTTTCAGCCTGTTGATGTGAAATCCATGAATCACTGGAACGGTGATGTTTCATTCAGAAAGCGGATTTGGAATACAAGTATTTGTTTTACTCATAAAAATAGAAAATGTCATTATCAGTCCAGGTTTGGTTGCTTTGCTGTGTTATTGGTTCAGTGCAAATGTCAGATTTTTCTCTATGTGATAGGAGGTCCCAAAGAGTTTAAGCACCAAGTATTTATGTGATAAGCTTGTTAAACATTGTTGCTTGCCAATGGTAGGAAGCAAGGTCTGGTGATGAGTGATCATACAATAAATGCTAATGTACTATCATTGCCAGGGGCGGGTTGCTCCTCCATTGCTACAGGTGCGCTATGCGTGCATCGCTATGTTGTGAGTGTGCATGCGCTCACTATGCACGTGCGCCCCCTCGCACAATTTTGCTTCCTCACATGCGCAGAAGCAAAATCTCACCGAAATCTCGTGAGGGGATGTGCACGTGATTTTGGTGATTTTTTTTGCTTCCGCGCATGCGCAGGAAGCAAAAAAAGATGAAAAATTGCCAAAAAAGATGGCGGACCAGCGAAGACAGCACCGGAGCCAGCGCGCACAAATTGCGCAATCGACTCCCTACCGGAGCTGCGCACTGGACCGCACCGGTAGGAACCCACCCCTGATCATTGCTGAAATGTTGGAGAATCCATCAAGGCTAAGGCTATGATTGGCATTGCTTTTCATTAGCCACTGCAAACTTATCAGGTGGCAAATGGTCAAGGATGTGAATTATTAATTGAATTACCTTGTTAAAAATAAAAACAA
Organism: Diadophis punctatus similis; assembly: GCA_023053685.1. Classification (NCBI taxonomy): domain Eukaryota; kingdom Metazoa; phylum Chordata; class Lepidosauria; order Squamata; family Dipsadidae; genus Diadophis; species Diadophis punctatus. Next base: position 68,833,182 of record JALIGW010000001.1, on the reverse strand, counting down.
GACAGAATCTGGGGACAATGTTATGGAATTCCTTTCAAGCTGTAGAACCTTCCTGCTTCTCTTTTACTCAATATGCTTCCATGTTCAGGTTGCTCTTGAAGATGAAGGAATCTTCTGGAATGATATGTGATTAGGTGCACTAGGATAGAGAAATTGGAAAACTCTGTGAAACTCTTTGTAGAGATATTTGGTATTTTTGAAGACTCCAATCCAACCTATTTTGCAGATGATAATCTAATAATCCTAGATTATGTATTCTGGGAAAAATATGAGTGAATTAACTGGAGAAGAGGACTTTTGGACTGTCCATAATATGTGAATAGGACAATTGGTTCCAGTTTGTTTTACTCTGGATTTATGTTGTTGATAGGTTTATTCTATCCAATGGTATATATTCTCTCTCTCTCTCTCTCTCTCTCTCTCTCTCTCTCTCTCTCTCTCTCTCTCTCTCTCTCTCTCTCTCTCTCTCTCTCTCTCTCTCTCTCTCTCTCTCTCTCTCTCTCTCTCTCATAAGCGAGTATAGAAAGTTCCAAGAGGTTTAAAAAAAGAGCAGTAAGAATAATGCAAAATCTAGCATTTGTATATTAATAACTGTGTTAATCAACATTAATGATTTTCCAAAAATATTAATCAGTGAAATGGAATATTCTAGAGGAGGACAGCATGTTCTCGGATTACTGGGATCCTTAAGAAGTCCCAGAATAAGATTAACCAAAGCAACCTAGAAATAGCATAGTTATTTTCTGTTATTTTCAAACTAGTTTTTAAACAACTAAAAAAAAAACTTCACTGCATTAAGTTATAATTGGTTTACTTGTTTTCTTGGAATACGAGATATTTGAAAGTCAAAACAAGAGAAAATATTATGTCTGACTCTGCATCACCTTATGTCTTGAGAAGTTAAATAAACTTGTGAGAAGTTTGAAGGTGTTCTAAGTTATTTGTGATATGTTCTAACTTCTAGGAGATTACAAGTATTCTCCAGGAAATGGTGCCAGAACTGAAAGGCCTCTTTGATGGCTAAAGATTCATTAAAAAGATTATAAAGATTATAATTCATTCAGTGATATAATTCATGCCACTCTGCTCCTGCACTTCATTAATGAGAGCAAACCCGATTCCCTACTTGCACGGATGATATTACCTCGTTTGGTAGTGAAACTTCTGTGAGAAAACAATGAAGCTCAGACAGTACCAAGGACCCTACAGACTGAACTAAGTCTAAGGCAACTTTTATGTAATGCTTGTCATGAACCCCTGAGATCCCTCACCCTTACCAAGTTCAGCAACTGTAGTTCCTTCTGGGAGCAATGGAGACACATCTGAGGGATATTAAATACCCAACAATCAAACTCTTTACATATCACTTTTTAAAAAACATGGACATGTGTAAGGGTCCATAAGTGCCTTGTATATGAGCACGAGAACAAATTTGACAGGGAAGGAGATCGTCTGGACTGTGAAAGCTGCTTCCAAGGCAGTGGTGAAATCCAATTTTTTTTTACTACTGGTTCTGTGGGCGTGGCTTGGTGGGCATGATGTGGCTTGGTGGGCGTGGCAGGGGAAGGATACTTCAAAATCGCCATTCCCACCCCACTCCAGGGGGAAGGATATTGCAAAATCGCCATTCCCACCCCACTCTGGGGCCAGTCAGAGGTGGTATTTGCTGGTTCTCTGAACTATTCAAAATTTATGCTACTGGTTCTCCGAACTACTCAAAATTTCCGCTACCAGTTCTCCAGAACCTGTCAGAACCTGCTGGATTTCACCTCTGTATCCAAGGTAAAATCAAGGCCTTGGCTTCTACAGAAAAGTGGCGTGAAGGAGAATGGGCCAAGAAGTGAAGATTTGTTGAACTTTGGAATAGCACTTTTTTGATAACTGCAGTAAGTTGTTTGGTCAGATTGATACAATAAGAAATTGGCAAAGCCCTAGAAGTGTAGATTCCTGAGAATGTGAGAGGTGAAGGGATTCCTGAGACAAAATAAGTTGTACCTTATTTATTTATTTATTAAACATTTTTATGGCCACCCAACTGACACATAGATGACTCCAAATGGCTTACAAAATCTACTACATAAGAACCCTTTAAACTCCACCTCACCCACTCCCATGGCAGTAGATTTAATTGGTTTCATCAAACATAGAGAATAAATGGTGTTACTTATACACTTCATACAAAGACTGTGTTTTAATTGCAGTAAAGAACAGTGCCTTGAAATACTTGTCAAAGACACAGCAAACCGTGAGCTCTTTATCAAGGGAAATAAATACAAAATGCATAATAAAGAGAGAGAAAACATCCAGAACTATTATGCAGCAAATGTGTCCACCATCTTCTTCCCAATTCAAAGGTCACAGTAATCATACGTTCCTTTCTAAGCAACTGGTTCATTGAATGGGACTCCATCAGAGATTTGCCTGGGAAAGTTTCCAGCTGCATGTCCCCTGATTTTGGTCTGAAGGTTGTATTAAGACTTATGCACTGTTACAAAATAGGAGACACAAGGCACATTGCTTGGCTCAATCTTGAGGTGGAATAGCTGCCGAGAGAGAACGAATTTTTCTGCAGGGGTTTCCTGATACTGGCTGGCAACTTGGCATCTCAGAGATAGTTCATTATGTGTTAATGTGCCCCTTTTGCCTGGAAGATACATTAGTTACGGCTAAATAGCACTGGAGTCATGTTGGACAATCCTGCAGAGCTTAGAGCTATTGAAGAAGAAGATCCTGCGGACGGCGGTCCACGAGGACGAGGTGAGGACGAGGCCGAAGCGGAACCAAGACGGAGCCCGGACGATGCCAGGACGACGCAGAAGCAAGCAGAACCGAGACAGAACCCTGACGCCGCCGAGGATAACAAGGAAGCAAGCAGACCTGTACCAGATTAATAAAGACTTACAGAGACTTATCATGTAATGACTGTAAAAATTGCTTTAATCATGACAGTTGGAAAAGATTCTCTGTTTAAAGTTTTATACCCACAGGTAACTTTGAAGAAAAAAAATGACGTTGTCATTTTTTTTCAATTCCAAGGGGAAGGAGTTGTGGTGCCCACATACAGGTACTGAATGTAAAATAGTAAGTTATTGTATAAAGTTACAAGATTGTTAAAAGGAACTGTTTAAGCAAGTAAGTATAGAGCCAGACAGCTTTAAAATACAAGGTAAGCAGAAAGGGGGAGGTGTTTATCCCAGTGCTCCAGAAGGGAGGGGGATAGATGACATCATAAGAGACAGCCAATAGGAGCATAGACAGCAGGGCCAGGAACTATAAAAGGCCTGGCTGAGAGAAATGTTGAGCTCTCTGTAATGTTATGAAGTAATTGTCAAAGGAGGAAAGCTCTGTTATGTTGTGACGTAACTTCCAATAGAAGAAAGAGCTAGTGAGAAGAGCTAGAAGAAGAGCTCTCTCTGATATGTGGTAACTTCCAGTAGGGAAGGATTTAGTAAGAAGAGCTCTCTCTGTTATGTTATGAGGTAATTTCCAAAAGAAGGAAGATTTAGTGAGGAGTGCTGTGAAGAGCTGAGGGAAGCTTTTTTGTGTGGTAGCTTCCAGTAGCAAAGGATTTAGTAAGAAGAGCTAGAAGAAAGCTCTCTGTCTGTATTAGTGAGAAGAGCTGAGGAGCTCTGTGTGTGACTTCCAAAACAGGGAAGATTTATAGAGAAGTTAGGCCTTAGGCAGTTCTGTGGGAAGCAGGTGCCAGGGTCAGGGAACAAGAGTGATTGATATATATTGAATAATCTGTGGATAGAGATAAACGGTGAAACGTGCTCTTATCTATAGACCTAGAAACAAAGAAGAATTAGATTTGCTTAGGGTTAGTCAGGAAAGCAAAGAGAGTCTCAGAGAGTGAAGAAAAGTAAAAGAAAGAATTGAAGAGCTGATGTCTGTAACAAATTCACTTGACAATTACTGAGAAGTTGTATTTAAATAAACTGTTTAATAGTTGGTTAAAGAAACGTGTCAACGTCTGTCTATTCCTCACATAAAGCAAATAAAACCTGTGACAGGGAGGGAGGGAGCTGTACCCCCCCCCCCGCACGGGTATTCCAATGGAGGGCTTGTATATATTTTTCCCCTCTCCCTTTTTGCATGTTAATGTTGCTTCCAGTTTGATTAGGCCACTGAATTAGATCAGTGCTGGTCTCAAGCTAGGCAGGATAGCATGAAGAGCAAGAACAGATGGAGCAATAAGGAAGGCAATTGTTATTGTCTGAGGTTGTCAAGAGAGGTTTTTTCCTCCCTCTAAACAATTCTGTCACCCTTATAGGCCTGGATCAAAACACTCTTTTAATATGTGAAATAAAAGAGAGAGAGAGAGAGAGAGAGAGAGAGAGAGAGAGAGAGAGAGAGAGAGAGAGAGAGAGAGAGAGAGAGAGAGAGAGAGAGAGAGAGAGAGAGAGAGAATATTATATGTTTTATTGTATTTCTGGCCTGGGGATTAGAGATCTGCTCCTGGATAGTATTTCTGAGTTTTGATTCTGTAGCTTACTCAGTTTCATGCAGCGCATTTACACTGACTATGTTCTGCTTAATAACTTCTGGTTGGGGTGGGAACCACAGCTCCCAAGCTTTGGTTACTTTAGGACTGCAATTCCCAGAGCTGCTTTAAATAAATCAAGAGAGAAAAAAAATAAGGGAAAGAGAATTGAGAGGGGTGCTGGTGAACCTTTGATTTTTATCTGATACATATTTTAAATAGTACTCATTTTTACTTTGGGAGAATATCCACCTTTTTGTGCATTTAGGAAAGACCCCAAACAAGTTCACAGATGTGTGTGTGTGGATGTGTGTACATGTTGCAGGGTGAGGACAGAGCTTATAAATATTGTAGGACAGAGCTTATAAATGATGGTCGTCCATCGTATTCGAAGACATCTATCAATTGGGGGGGGATGTCAAGACTTGCATGTGAATTGGATAAATATTGTAGCGATGAAATTCATTCATTTCATATAAGTGGAATTCTTTTCAAAATTTGTTGTGTAGTGCTACTTAGATCGGTAAGAAATTGTTAGACTTAATTTTGGTTAATTACACAGTTATTTGGATTGTAAGAAAGAATTTTAATGTATCCCTTCCAGATGATTTGGGGCCTTTGAGATGGATCTGGTATATATTGCTCTTGGTTCCCTTCTATTGGCTTCCGTAATATTCCTTGCCCTTATCACTTACCAAAAACTGTGGTGCAGCTGGAACAATCTGGAGCTGAACATGCTTAAAACTGTAGAGATGAGAGTGGATTTTAGGAGGAGCTCTCCTATTGTACCACCTCTTAGTATATTCCACAGCACAGTACCACCTCTTAGTATATTCCACAGCACAGTATCAGAAATCCTCAAAATTTCTGGGTTCTATAATCTCCCAGGATTTGAAATTAACACCTAATGTTAGAACCATCATTAAAAAGGCACAATAAAGCATGTTCTTCCTACATCAGCTCAGAATGTTTAGATTGCCCCAGGAGCTGTTGATACAGTTCTACAGAAGAATAATTGAGTCTGTCACTTGTACTTCTATAACTGTCTGATTTGGTACAAAACCAAGCAGGACCAAACCTACAGACTTTAATGAATAGTTAGAACTGCGGGAAAAACAATTGCAACCATCCTGTCTTCCATAGAAGACCCGTATACTGTATTGCACAGAGCAGAAGAAGGGCTGAGAAAATATCTACAGACCACTCACATCCTGGACACAAACTCTTTCGACTCCTCCCTTCAGGATCCCACTACAGGGCATTGCATGCCAAAACAACTAGATACAGAGAGTTTTTCCCCTCGTGCCATCACTCTGCTGAACATCTAATTCCCACAGTAGTGTCTTATGTCCAGGTCTATGACTCATGTAGTATGGCTGTAGTATTATTATTATCCTTCTCTTCTCTACAACCTCCTCTTTTTGGTATCATTATTATGATTATTATCACTCTGTTGTTTTGTGTATATACTAAGAGCTTCTGCACTGGAGACAAATTCTTTGTGTGTCTAAACACACTTGCCCAAATAAAGTATTCTATTCTATTCTATTGATTTTCTCTAAAAGCTTGGAAGGTAGAGATAAAAGCACTATATTGAAAAAAGGCTGCCCAATTCAATCACCAGCTAGAAGACCAGTATTGACAACCTGTGAATTTTTTTTTGTTTAAAAAAGAGAGATAATTTTACTCGCATCCCATTTTTGCTGTTTGGAAAGTCTAGCTTAAGTTGATTTTGAACTTAAAGCTGACATTCTAATGTGGGTTAAGATTGTAAAAAAAAATACGGTATCTCTTTTTTGTAAACAAACACAAATCTTTTCTTCTTCCTGTTTACAAAATGACTACCTGAGAAAATAACATGTAATTTTCTGAGATGACAGAGTGGCCCAATTGTTCTAGAATGCGTTGGAATTCAGATAATTTTGTTTTATGTTTTTTCGGCTGCTTGTGTATTGCAGCTGCTCCTATTAGCTAGAGAAAAAAAGAACAATTTACATTAATATCAAGTTTTGAAGTAATGCTCTGCCGACTTCTTTTCAAGTGAATTTTATTCTGCAGCTGACATTTGTAGTTATGTGGGTTGATAAAGATTTTGACAATTTGTTCTATACGATTTTGAATAATATACTTTCTATCACATTTATTCTAAAGAGGAAGTTTGAGTGTATCAGAGTATTATTTCTTAAGAAAAGAGTCAAGATAATTCAAGGTGAGACAAAAGTATATGACTAAGTCTAAAGGAAGCTACCAGAATTGTTAGATTATCTCCAGACTGTATTAATATGAACATAAGAACACTGCTGTTAGCCCTAATCAAAGTCCTTCTTTGCAGTGACTGCACCCTCAAGAGTGAGAGCAGCTCTGGGGGTTTTGTAGTTTGAAGTTGGGGATGATGTGTGCAGTTGGTTGTGAAGTGGAGTGTGAGGTAGTAGAGGTTCTATGGCCAGGGAGGGCAAGGGCAGGTTACAGTATGTCCACCTGACTTTGGAGTTTGGAATTCATGGCCACCATGGCAATCATGGACCTGCCCTAGATCTCAGGGAGTCCAAATGCAGTTAATCACACACTTTTATCTTGGAGCAGTTGTAATATGTCCTGAAGGCTGAGGATGTTACAGTTAGTCTTTTGTCCTGTGTGATCACATTCTGTTAGTTTTGAGGCTAGTTAAGCCTTCCCCATTCACAGAGTGTCAAGGTTCCAAGAAATACCTCCCATTCAATAAGAACTCAGAGGCAGGCAAATTCTTCAAAGAACATTTTATTGGGACATACGAAACTGGCACATTCTTGGTGGAAAACCGGCTCTAAGTTCCCGCTGGTTTTACACACAATTAAAAGTAAAACTTTGTCACTTCCCCCCAGAGTCTTCAGTCACATCGTCCAATCAGCATGTAGTCCAGTTGCTAGGTGACCTCAGTCTCCACCTTTTGAACACCTGCACCAACGTCCTTGATTTCCAGGGGAAAGAATTTTATTTTGGATACAACACCCCAGCTATCTCTATATCACTAGTGCAGTGCTTCCCAACCTTCCTAATGCCGCGACCCACGCCCTGCCCCTGCACCCCCACTGCGACCCATCCCGCCACTGCCTTTTGGTTCTTTTACCCTCTATGCATGCGCAAAGCGTTCTGCGCATGCGCAGAGGGTAAAAGAACCCAAATGGTGGCGTCCGGGCGAAGTCTCCAGATCTGGGCGAGGTCTCCGCTCGCTTCGTGTGTTGCCTCTGGGAGCTTTTAGAGCCCTGTCGTGAAAGGCATGCGCGACTTCGGCGGGGCCGGGACAGGCTGCTGCCTGGAGAGAGCCATCCCCTTCGCAGAGTCTCTCCCATCTACCTGTAGCATTCGGGGCGAAGGCAATGGCTCTCTCCAGGCAGCCGCTTGTCCCAGCCCCGCCAAAGTCGTGCATGCCTTTCACGACGGGGCTCAAAAAGCTCCCAGAGGCAACACACGAAGCGAGCGGAGACCTCGCCCGGATCTGGAGACTTCACCCAGATGCCACCATTTGTGTTCTTTTATCCTCTGCACATGCGCAGAACACTTTGCGCATGCACAGAGGATAAAAGAACACAAATGGCGGTGGCAGGGTGGGTCGCGGTGGGGGCGTGGGTTGTTGGGCACAATATGGCCAGGCTTGTGGCAGTGGGGGGGAGCTGAGGATGCCAGGGCGATCCTGGGAAATGGTCATTCGACCCCCAAAGGGGTCACGACCACCAGGTTGGGAACCGCTGCACTAGTGGGTTCTAAAACATGCGCATGCGCAGAAGCATCCTGGGTGGGTTGGCGGAGCCTCCCGCTGCCGGTGCTACTGGTTCGCAGAACCATGCCGAACTTGGAGCAACCCACCGCTCCTCTACACCCCTCTCCCTGGCCCCTTCGCTCCAGGCTGTGTCAGTCCTGAAGCAGTGAGAAGAGAAATCTCCCTAGAGAAAAACTACCAAAAGAAAATAGCCACAGTTCAGCTAACTTCAGGGTTTACATAGAGATGAAGATTGGATGTATTAGATAGATCTGCTCCCTGTGACTAATAGGCCTAAGTTGGTTTTGAAATTTTTTCCAAAAGACGTGTTGCCAGTTTGACAGAGCCTTGGTTTCCACCTGGAATGAATATCTATATAGATTGTTTCTATGCAGTCTCTCCTTGCTTGTCACTCTTTGGGTGCTCACTGTTTTCTGAGTAACTCTGGGAGATGATGATGTCCGTCCATCGTATTCGAAGAGGACCTTGACATCAATCATCACAGGAATTGGGGGGGGGGATATCAAGACTTGCGCATGAATTGGATTAAAGTGAGGGAGAGGTGCGCATAGTCAGCCTTACTCTCTCTTCCCAGATTCCATCTTGCTCCAAATAGCAGGACAAGAGTCGAGACAGTTGGAGATGGGCTGGGCGCAGTGGTTGACCCGGGTGTCTTTCGTGTCTTGCCGTGCTCTTAGCGTACCACATCGCTTGCAGAGACCACCTTCATGACCGTTGTCCTATTCTAGTAGATTACATCCGCTCAGTCCGCCGGAATCTGTCTTCACATGCTCGGGATAGACAAGTCCCTATCTCACCGAAGGTCAATGACCCAACGGCTACTCTCAGGGAGATGAAATGTCACAAGCACCACCTAAACATTATTGGAGAAAGATGAAAAGATGAATGGACATAAGTAAGAGTTCATATTATGTAAGAGTTCATATTACAAGAGCCGAGGTGGCGCAGTGGTTAAATGCAGCACTGCAGGCTACTGCTAGTTCAGCAGTTCAGCTGTTCAAATCTCACCCGCTCAAGGTTGACTCAGCCTTCCATCCTTCTGAGGTTGGTAAAATGAGGACCCAGATTGTTGGGGGCAATATGCTGAACTCTGTAAACCGCTTAGAGAGGGCTGTAAAGCACTATGAAGCGGTATATAAGTCTAAGTGCTATTGCTATTATATTGGGCTGATTAAAAAAAACTATTTTTAACTATTTTCCTGAAGATCATCAATCCACAGCTCTTTCAAAAGTGACCTGTACCCTACTGGGCATGAATTACATTAAAAACAATCTATGTAAGGAATATTATAGCACGTGACTGATAAAATTGCTTAGAGTTGCACTTTGACTGTATTTGGAAACATTCTGGCACTACTTAAGTCTTCAAGACAAATAAGTGTCAATAGCTTTATTCTCTATGAATTCATCTAATCCCCTTTTAAGCCATGCAAATTAGTGGCCATCATCATGTCTTATAGTAATACAATTCCAGATATGAGTTGTATGCTATAGATAAGGAACTGCTTTCTCTATTCTAAATTTCCTTCAAGTGAGCTGGATAGCTCTTGATCCTAGTCTTTGGAGAGATGAAGTAAAACATTTTCATGTTCATCTTCTCCGTGCCATGCATAATTTTATTCCTTGGTATGGATTCTTCTGCAAAACTTCTTTTCATTGCAATTGGACATGAGGCATACCAATAGATGGCAGACACATGTGGCAATTTGTAATCCTGCATTTTTAGTTTTCTGCTATATTTTTTATGTCTGATGCTTGTTAAAAACAATAACTGGAATGGAAGATCTGATGTTTAAATTGTTGATTCTCACAGGCTCAGCAGCAGGGATTCACCGAAAGGGAATCTATTTGAAAGAGAACTATAATTTCTTTTCTAATGGAAATAATTATTTTCCCTATATTGCCGAGGATGACCCTTAAGCAACTACTTCTCTTTAAACTTATTTTGAATTAAGTGATTGAAACTCTCTTGTCCGTAATAAAATTTAATTAGCAAAATGTCTTTTTAATATATTTTATCTAAATATGTTTGATGCCCTTCTTCAAAAGAGTCCATGCTTGTGAGCGTGAATGAAACAATTTGCAAAACAACAGTGTAATGAAGCAGCAAAATGTCGTAACAGAACTGGGAAACCAGTTCTGAAAACTGACTAAAACATAAAAACAGGGCAAAATCTTATATATGCATTGCTATTAGGATGATAGCTATTAGGATGAATGAAATTGCAGTCTTATAGTTCTTTCATATTATGGAATGAAAAAAAATACATAAGCAGATTTCAGAAAAGGCCGAAGGACAAAAGATCAGGTAAGCACCATAAGATGGACAATGGAAAGTATAAGAACTTACCTTTGCTTCATCAATTACGTTAAGTTGCTTGATTCTGTAGATCATGCCAGAATGTGAAACATATTATAATATATTCAAAGTACCTAATGTTTTTTTTCTGAGAAACCTTTACAATAAAGTTAAAGGCAGAACTGAATTCAGAAAAACAGAAAACGAGGAAATGAGTGAAACAAGCATGTGTATGGTCCCTATCCCTGGTTAATTTATACAACAAATAAAAGTTAAAAATGGCAGGATTGGAAAGCATGACAACATATACCAAATCACAGAAACAGATGCACTAATTAATTAAAAAAAGAATTAACACAGTTCATTATACAAGTAAAAATTAAAAAAAATAGATTAATCTTAGCTATTGAGAAATGAAATGTGACATCAAGTAGCATACTTTGTAAATCCTTGAAGGTGATATAGTGGTAGTAAACAGTATTGTTTTCTTGTGTGGAAGAGAAGATGAGGACAAATGCTTAAGGCAAGGGCTTTTTCAACAATCATGTTCAGCTGTGAATGTGGAAGAGAAAAAAGAACAAAGAAAGAAGAAAGATGCTTTTAAATTGTGGTTCTGCAGATGGTTAATAAGAGTAAGAGGAATCACAAGAAGAACCAATCAATCAGTTATAGATCAAATAAGGTCTGAATCAGGGGCGGGTTCCTATTTTTTTTACTACCACTCTGTGGGCATGGTTTATTTTGTGGGTGTGGCTTGCCAGCCGTGTGACCGGGTGGGCGTGGCTTGCCAGTCATATATTAGTTATTTCAGAAAGATGTTACTACTATTTTTGCTATTTTATACCTTACATGAAAAGCTTTGCATACAAAGTGCGTGTTACACCATGGCAACACAGCAACCTTTATATGCAGAAAATGCTATAGTTAAAAGACAAGCAAGTCTCATACAGCATTTTTTGTTTCAGTCATGGATTCCTTAGACGAAAATATTGAGGACTGTTAAAAGAACAGTATCTTTTAACAGTCCTCAATGTTTTCGTCTAAAGAATAACAGTATAAAACTGTATAAAATTAACAGTATAAAAGGTTAAGCTTTTAGAAAACACCCACTTTGGGAAGCTTTAGGCAAAAGTGAAGGAAAAGTGTCAAATGCGAGTTTCTTATTATTTTCAAGCGAAGGGATGGGGAAAGACTTAATTGTCAGGTTTCTGGGCATGTGTAGAAGAAATTTTTTTTTAAAATTTAAAATTGTTTTTTTAAAAAATGGCGGCACCCAGGCACTGGCAACCGATTGCACCGGTACTGTGACATCACCAGCGGGCCGCTACCGGTGCTATAGAGTGGACCGCACCTGTAGGAACCCACCACTGGTCTGAATGCTTCTTTGAGCAGAGGATCAGCAAGTAGAAAACTGTAGTTATGATTATATGATGGAACAGGATGTTGGATTGGAAAAATGGCCATGCTTGGCAAGGAGGCTGGATAAAACCAAGAAAGCAAGTTTTACTTCCTAAATATTTAATTTTGCCCTAGCTTGCCAGATTTTCAGTAATCCTTAAATACTTGGTTGTCTTCCTTGGTACTGGGTGTCAAGAAATTAGTTTAAGCCCATGAGTTTTTATCACTAATCTGGATATTGTTTGTGGCTGCCATTTAAATATATTTATTATGGATTTGGGACCAGATGTATTTTGTTTATTGTTGCAAATTTTTCTAAAAAAATATTTTTTACATGCCCGTTAAATGCTCAGAGTCAAATCAAGTCAAACCAAGTCACGTCAAATCAAATTACATACTTTAGATGTGGTATTTTTAGTGTTCATCTGGGGGAAATACAGAATCTTGCAAACTAATCAAAATTGTGTAGCCTAATTTATAGTGTTAATTAAGGTAGAATTACGCTGGCTGCTTTGAGATGCTTTTTCTCAGATCTCTTCCATCTGAACTGACTGTTTATTTATAAGTTAAGCTGTGAAATGTCTTGCACATTTCTATCTTTTCCATTCCTCCCCAGACTCCCCACAGTCCCTTACACTGAGGGAAACAGAAGAAAGGAAAAGTAATGGGTATGGTAAGTGGATAGGATCAAAAAATTAAAAGATTAACTTTAGACTATCTAATAATCTAATATTATTGCTAGAAATAAGTTGATATGTGAATATTTGTCCAAGCAATTACAGAAGTCAAGCTTGACTCTGTGGTACGTAATTAACATGCTGTAGAAGAATTCATGAAATAGGATTCCTCAGCATTCTTGAAAGAAACAGTTCTTTACCTTAACAAACGGATGGATTAGAGATATTTGGGAAGTAAGAAATAATCTGTAAGGCTCTAACTCAGTGTTTCCCAACCTTGGCAACTTGAAGATGTCTGGACTTCAACTCCCAGAATTCCCCAGCCAGCGAATGCTGGCTGGGGAATTCTGGGAGTTGAAGTCCAGACATCTTCAAGTTGCCAAGGTTGGGAAACACTGCTCTAACTAAACCATGCCAGTAAATCTGGAGAATGACACATTGAGTGAAAGATAGGAAGAGATCACTCTATATTTTAAGGATACTTGCTTTTTTCAAATTATAGGATAACATCCTTAAGTTTCAAAATAAAGTATTAACATACTGTGATGTGTCTAGATCTAGACCTACAAAGGTCAGGAATCATGCAGATAATGGTTTCTTTGTGATATTCTGAGGAAGTGGAAGATTTTCAAGAGGCAGAATAGAAAAATATTGAAATTCTGGAACTTTGGTGTTCGAAACGATTTCTGAGAGTACTGCGGATAGCCAAGGAAATAAACAAATGATCAATGAATCATTGCCAGTTGAAACTATGATTAAGTCTGTCCATGTGTCTTTAATACATTTAAGGAGTTTCCACTGTGTACTCTGACTGCTGGTGCTCATTAGATGGGCTCTTCTAATCTTGTCTGTACTACATAGCAGTTGTCACAGCCTTAACAAAGCATGATGCAGATGTCTCCTATTTTTTGTTTTTGGCTAATTGGTCTTTTGGTTTACTTAAGATGTTTTGGATGGCTTTGGTTGGTTTGTGTGTTATGGTGATGCCGTTGGTTGTTTCTGAGATGTTTTTGATGTATGGTAGTATTATCTTTTTCCTAGCTGGTGTTGTTTATGCTGTAGTGCAGGGCTGTCAAACTCTCAGCCCGTGGGCCAGATGCGTCACGCGCTGGCCATGCCCATGTCCTGTTTATTGAAGGGAAAAAAGTCCTGATACGTCATGTGACGCCGCCATGACGATGTGAGTTTGACACCCCTGCTGTAGTGGGTTGAGTAGTCAGGCATTTTTTGATAAAGTTGCATGGGTATCCATTTCGTTGGAAGATGCTGTCTTAGAATAGAATAGAATAGAATAACAGAGTTGGAAGGGACCTTGGAGGTCTTCTAGTCCAACCCCCTGCTTAGGCAGGAAACCCTACACCACTTCAGACAAATGGTTATCCAACATTGTCTTAAAAACTTCCAGTGTTGGAGCATTCACAACTTCTGGAGGCAAGCTGTTCCACTGATTAATTGTTCTAACCATCAGGAAATTTCTCCTTAGTTCTAAGTTGCTTCTCTCCTTGATTAGTTTCCACCCATTGCTTCTTGTTCTACCCTCAGGTGCTTTGGAGAATAGTTTGACTCCCTCTTCTTTGTGGCAACCCCTGAGATATTGGAACACTGCTATCATGTTTCCCCTGGTCCTTCTTTTCATTAAACTAGACATACGCACTTCCTGCAACCGTTCTTCATATGTTTTAGCCTCCAGTCCCCTAATCATCTTTATTGCTCTTCTCTGTACTCTTTCTAGAGTCTCAACATCATTTTTGCATCGTGGCGACCAAAACTGAATGCAGTCTTGATTGTGTATTTCTTTTTCTGGTTTCCTGGCAATGTGGTTTGTGCTCATCTAGATGACGTTTTTACACAACTCTTCTTGTGGAAGTTTGGGTTGTTACTTTGATATGGAGCACTTTGTTACTATGGGTGGGTTCTTTTTTTTTTAGTAGATTTGTGTTTCTAATTTATAGCCATTTCCTCTGCTGATAAGGATGTCCAGGAAGGATAATGTTTTGCAGTTTTAGTCTTCCTTCATGAATTTTATTCCTTTGAAGATTCAGTTGATTGTTTTATGTGCTTTTTCTAGTTGTTCCCTTTTTATTATAATAAAGGTTGTTTTTTTATTATAATAAAGGTTGTGCATGCGAGCGCATGTGCCCGCTTCTCATGCAATTGGAGCTGTGCACACAAGCACTCTCGCCTTCTGCCTGTGCAGCCCAGTTCTAAGTGGAACACAGCCCATTATCAGGCCATAGTCCAGGGGTTAGGGACACCTGGTATAGAAATTAGGCTCATGAAGTCCTGCTCTATAACTTGCCCATTGATAAAGCTCAGGGAAACAAATAACCAGCAAGTTTCACTATTTCAATATTTTGGGATATAGAGTCTTGAAGAATATGTTAGGTACAATAATATAAGTGTACAGTCATGGCAGTGGTGATTGTCTGTGAGAGAGTGCAAACATATGGTTGAGCAGCCCTTGGAGGCACAGGTAATTTATTCTTGACTGCCAAGCTCACTGAGAAATGAGATAGGAGGACATTTGATTTTATAACTGTATGATTGCTTGCATGAAATATTTAATGGCCATATTGGATAAATTAGATCTCTCTCTGCATAATGCAATCAAAGAATAGTATCTTTAATTATTTACAGGGCACAGCTGGCCATAGCTTTTCTCTATCAGGTTCTCTCAATGGTATCGGGCTCAGGTTGTTAAAAGTGTAGAGGTATGAAGCCAGAAAATGTGAAAGTGTCTTGCAATCAAATGTGAATCTGACACTCAGGAACTAGCTCAATACAGAGTAATGATATACAAGATTGAGCACAATATGAGCCAAAAGGAGAGGGAACATCATTAAGGAAATTATCTCCATAAATGAATAAAAGCTTTAGATTTAGAAACAACTGGTTATGGCCAACTCTTGGCAGCAGTCTCTGAGATACTTCATAGGAGCTATTCAGTTCCATTAGGATCTCCATGGAGGCACCCAACTAAGTCAATAAGTGAACAGACATGGTGGGAGGCTTAATTGTAGCTTTGATTTATGCATTAATAGCTAATTTGACTTAAATGATCATTTAGAATGGAATAGTGATTTTTTTAATTTTAACTACCTAAAGATTTAAAACTCAGATCACAGCTGGAATTCTGAGATTGCTTTCAATTACACTCAATTCTGTTTAGATATACTATGGTTTCTATTTATGCCCATACATTTGTGTGTGTACACACACACACACACACACACACACACACACACACACACACACACACACACACCTGTTTAAAAAACCAGTTAACATTTCATTTTATTTTATTTCTAAAAAAGGAGCTCTCTCAAAAAAGAGATTGAAAAGATTTTCCTGTATCAATTATATCCTGTTTTCACACTAAAATGAGGAGCATGAATAAGAGAAAAGGCATTTAATACACATTTATTTTATTTCTAATGTTGATAACAAACTTTTCATCAGTAAGGTCATTCCGGTTTTATCAAATTAAAATGCCTTACAGTGAAATGGCTATTTAAAATACTCTAAAGATCTCTGTATCCAAAGAAAGATACGGGACAAAATAGGCATTTCAAAACCATTTCCCCCCTCCCAGAGGTGGGATCCTGCCTCTGATTGCCGGTGCGGTTAATCGCTGAGTTCGGCGCAGAGCCGAAGACGCTGCTCGAGCCTGCTCCCGTTCGCGGAGCGGGAGCTTTCCCCAGGCGCTTTCCCCACCCGCATGGATGCCGCCAATTGTGTTCTTTTGCCCTCTGCGCATGCCCAAAGCGTTCCGCATGCGCACAGGGCAAAAGAACGCAATTGGTGGCATCCATGCGGGCGGGGAAAGCGCCCGGGGAAAGCTCCCGCTCCGCGAATGGGAGCAGGCTCGAGCAGCGTCTTCGGCTCTGCGCCGAACTCAGCGATTAACCGCACCGGCAATCAGAGGCAGGAACCCACCTCTGCCCCCTCCATATTAAATATCCTGGGGAGAGCAAAAGACTTCTGATGTCAGGGGTAGTGCCTTGTGGGCCACACTAGTGGAAAAAAAATATGACAATGCAGAGCATCTCTTTTTTTCTTTTTATGGATTGTTTATAATTTTTTTCAAAAACAATTTTAGGCCAAATAAAATGCCAGGCTAATCCCTCTCTGACTGTGACAGAAGCATGGTGGAGGCCATCTTGACATTTTTCTTCCAGTTATTTGTTTATTTGTTTATTTGTACCCTGACTTTATTATTTTTACAAATAACTCAAGACAGCAAACATACACAATACTCCTTCCTCCTCCTCTATTTCCCCCAAAACAACTACCTGGGCACATGGGTTGAGTGAAAGTGACTGTCCAAAGTCATTCGATTGGCTTTCATCTCTAAGGTGGGACTAGTACTCACAGTCTTCTGGTTTCTAGCCTTGTACGTTAACCACTGGTTATTATTTTGAGAACTAGAATTATTTATTTATTATTTATTTATTACTTGCATTTATATGCCGCTCAACTCCGCAGGGACTCTGAGCAGCTAACAAAAATACAAATAACATCAATATAAAAAATTTAAAAACAAGGTTAAAATACAGTATAACAATATATAAAAAGACATTTAGTCAACTCAATCATTCAATCCTTTCATTACAAGGGCCAG
The DNA here is from genome assembly GCA_023053685.1 of Diadophis punctatus similis. Taxonomy (NCBI): domain Eukaryota; kingdom Metazoa; phylum Chordata; class Lepidosauria; order Squamata; family Dipsadidae; genus Diadophis; species Diadophis punctatus. The sequence continues at coordinate 68,815,947 of JALIGW010000001.1, read as the reverse complement.
CATCGTCAATCAATGGCCCCAGGCTTGCCGAAAGAGCCAGGTTTTAACGGCTTTTCTGAAGGCCAATAAGGTGGGGATAGTTCGGATCTCGGGGGGGGGGGAAGTTGGTTCCAGAGGGTAGGAGCCGCCACAGAGAAGGCTGACGGGACCCGGAGCAGGCCAGCCCTGTGTGATCTAACCGGTCGCCGGGAGGTATGCGGTAGCAGGCGGTCCCGAAGATACTGTGGCCCTGAACCATATAGGGCTTTAAAGGTAATCACCAACACCTTAAATTGCATCCGGAGACCAATGGGCAACCAATGCAGCTCACGTAAGATGGCAGTCGTGTGGGTGTATCTGGGATACACCAGGAAATGGAAGGAAATGGAAGAATAATGAAAAAATAACTGTCAGAACCTATCCTTCCATCCCCCCACTATCCAGTCATAATTGATGAAGCTTCTTGAATGAGAAGCGAGGCATTTTCTTCTTCTTCCTCAAGGAAAAAACCAGTCCAGTTGCCTTTTGAAAAAAGCAACTTTGAGACAACTATGACTTGGAAGACTGAGAATCTCCATAGACATTTAACTGGAGGGTATTTTTGCTTAGCATCCATTGATTGAATGTTGGGGTAGAAAGGGAAAGCAGAGCAGCATCATGGGAAGAAACAGCATTATTCATACTTTTAATACATGAAGTATAAATCCCATGATTAATATCTGAAGAGGGCTAACCAAAGGATCATTTGGAGAGGAAAGAACATGACAAATGTTCCCAAGTAAGCAGTTCAGAAATCTTGCTGTTTCATTTCTTTTTTAGATGCACCAGATTGCAGGGCTGCCCCAGTTAAATTATGAGTCAAATGAATACTGAACCTCATGTGTGTGGTTCTAGCAGTTCTCCTTTCCACAAAATTCAATTTGCAAAGCACATTGCCCCAACTGTAATAAGTCAAAGTGAAGCTATCAATGTTCCCATTTGGTTTAAGATGTCTGTGGAATGTTATATACAAATCCTACAGTCAATTAAATGATCTATCATGTACCAGCCTGACCCTGACAAAACGCTGGGGATCATAGGAACCAATGGATATATAATTCACCCAGTGCATATGGGATATCAAAAATAAGGAGGAAGTGCACATTGGAACGACTTCTTAATTAGCATACTCCCATTCTGCTAAATTATGAATGCCTGCTACATCAAGGATTTCACAAATGCTTAATGGAAGGAGAGAAATGACAGCTTGAATAAAGCTTATGCATACTGTATGCATCGATGAAGAACATGGCAGAACTTCAGGGATGTTTAAAGCATATTCTTCTGTTTGACAAGAGATTCTTCTTCTTTACTATTGCAATTTACATTGCAAATAATAAAAAAGATTCCACTGAAAATGTGCTACTTTTTAAAAAAAAAATTGCAATATTTGTATATCATCCCAGTGTGATGTCTCCTTTGGATGACTCCTCTGACTCTTCCTCAGAGGCTGGCTTGAGGGAGAATGAGATCATTCCTGGCATATTGGGGAATTACTGACCCTGAACTGCCAGCAGAACAGGCTTCGGCTGGGGACAGCTTGCAGGCCAGTGAAGAGGAGGGGGAGGAGCTGCATGCAGTGGTAGATCTCAGAGCCCACAGGGCAGAGAAACACAGGTCTGCCAGATTGCTTGGGAAAAGGCCCTACCCCTCTTGATGGGCTGCACCGGGAGCTATTTAGCATGGCAGGCAGAGGAAGGCATTGCTGGAAGCAACTTATGTGGGTCGTGGCTGTGAACTCGTTCGTGTTTCCTGGGACTCTAAATTTCTATAACCCATGAGCTAACATGGATGTCCTTTAAGTTTTGCCTGGGGGCTTTATGCTCATTTATTGCACTCACTGTTTGAGCAGCTTGCTATTTGTGTTGTGAACTAATTGCCCATTGCCTGGGAAATTAATCTGGGTTTGCTTGTGGTTGGCTTCAGTTGGGACAGTTCTAAAGCCGGGTGAAGAAAACTGCTGGGGGAAGACAAATAAATCCATCCCTAAACCACACTGACGTGTGAGTGTGAGTGAGTGGGGCAGCACACCCAGTCACAAGACTGGGTACTTCACAACACGCAAAAGACGAAACCATATCATCCCCAACTTCTTAGGATGTAAAACAGCCTTAATCATCATAATAAAACTGATGGTCATCTACAATCAAACTATGAATCATAGAGCCATTGAAACACAATGGTCTTCATAGATTTTGAGCATGAGAAAGCATTGGGGCTAACATACTTATGGTAGCAATGGGTTCCAGAGCATCGGGGCTCTTACAGAGAAGGTCTGCTGCCTACCTCATATCCTTTCAACCTCACATGGGGTGGGACCAGTGGTGTGTTCCTACTGGTGCGGTCCAATCTACCGCACCGGTAGCGGCCGGCCAATTACATAATTTGTGTGCGACACCAGTCCGTCGTCTTCACCGGTCCGTCGCGCATCGCCATCTTTTTTTCAGAATTCTTGGGCTTTTTTTGCTTCCTGTGCATACACGGAAGCAAAATCGCGCAAGAGGGCACGCGTGCATAGCATGCGCACACACGCATGTAACATGGAGATGCGCGTGCAGTGCACTAGTAGCAACTTAGAGAGCAACCCGCCCCTGGGTGGGACACTCAGTAGCCCTTTGGGTGGGCTGACTATACTTGTCCAGGAGGTTCCTAATGTGTTCTGGTGTGCCCATTTTATGGATGATAACTAGCACTTTGAATTGAGCCTAGAACTGAGACAAGTAGTTAGGGAAGTATCCTAATGATGAGCATGATCCTGCATAACAGGCTTTCCTAGCTAGCAATACTGTATTAACTGAGGCTTCCAAGTCATTTTCAAAGGCAATTTCATGAGTGCATTGCAAAAGTCCAGTTGAATAATGACCAGCTTTGCCAGGATATCCACTTATGATAGAGCTGCAAAAACTAGACAAAAATCTCCTAGCTATAATTCTACCTGTTGCTGGTTCAGAACCACTATATGGAGCATGACAATGTCAAGAATAACCCCCAAAGTTCATGTTTTTGAATAGCTCAAATATTTATAGATAAATCACAACCCCATTGCTTCCTATCCTGTCTCTGATAGTTTCCAGTTATTGGCTCAAGATCTATATTTTGGCTGGAGTTAGTACTTCATGGAACAGCAGTTTGATTTGTCTTAAATGCTAAACTTAAATAATGATTGAAAACCTGAAACTTTGGTCTCCCACTAAGTGGCATGAGAAAGCCACAAATTTCTATGTAATTTGATTTTTTAACAGTGTTGAAAATTTGCAGGTGTACTAGAGCCTAATTTAAAACAGTTAAGTTTTAGTTAAGTTAAAATAGTTAAAAGGTTAAAGTTTTGGTCTAGCTTTTCTTTACATTTTTTTCTTTCTTTAACAAGAGAAAAATGGCTTAGAAAACTTTTGCTTAGTTAAACAATGTTTTAATTAAAGTGACTCTTCAGGTTTGTCCAATTGCAGATAGCTAGGCTCTGTATTGGTTTTGTGCAATGATTTTTGTTGTTGTTTTTGTAATGGTAAACGAAATGTCCCTATTTCTCCCATGCCCTCCCTTTTTCGAAAACAATTTTTATAAAATCCAAAGACATTTAAGAACATTCAAGAAGAAACTTCATCTTGGTAAGAAATCTGGCAAATGGATGGAGTTTTTGTTCTAGGCATCATCAGCCTGATTTTGAAAAGAAACAGGAAAAACAGGCAAAAGCCAGGAAAAGAATTCTTCCTACTTCCACTCTGTGATTTCATAGGCAATGGATGAAATGGCATTATTGAGGAAATAGGAGTACATATAGTGGGAAATAATAGCAGAAAAATCCTTCATATGAGATGCTGAGGCTCTGTTTGCATAACATGCTAATCTGATCTGACATGCTTATTTTTCAATCAACTCAGTTTTCTGGGCACAGACAATATACTAAGAAACTATGATTAGTTAGCTACCGTGGTATTATCAACCTGTCATGCCAACACAGCCACAAAGTGAAAATAAAATATTGTTTGGGTTATGAAGATAGTGGGAAGAGTAGGGAACGAGAATCTCAGACACAGTCTACAGTATTTTAGATGTTCAGGCTAGGATGAGCACCCACCTACAGAGTCAAATTCCATTATTTTGGGTCCAGATCCAGTTCATTTATCCTACCTAGAAGAAGACTAAATATGCTTCTCCTATAACCCACAAACTTAGCAAAATCCCAAGCGCAATCATTACATCAATTCAGTCTTAAGTGAAGCTGCATAGAAATTAAAGTGTAGCTTTGCTATTGTTGAACAATCTTCAATGCCTGGGGATTTAAATTATGTAAGAGTTTCTCTGCCTACTTGGCATGGTTTAGGAAGATGAACCTTCCATTAAGATTAATGATTCAGTTAATATAGCTACGTTTAATTAGAGACTCTGGAAACACTATCTTGTTTCATATTTGAAATAAATTAATAAATACATTTTTAGAACTTTTGATTTTTACCTTTGTGTTTTGTTCCAATTTTGTTTTAGTGATGGGCAAGCATGCTCTGTATACTGTTCATGAGAACCAAATCAAGTTACACAAATATCCCACGGATACAGGTATCTGTCTTCATTTTTATTAATTAATGCTTCTGTGTCAGGAATCAACAGAAATTCAAAAAAACCCCAAACCAAACCATACCCAACAGAGAAGCCATAAAATGTGCATTTAATAAAAAATGTCTATGTTTGGAATAGTTCCTAAAGTCAAATTCTTACTCCTCTTTCTCCTCACAGTATTGGGACAATTTTTAAAGCTGACCAGAATAATGGTTACTCTAAATTAGTATCTTCACAAAGGAAAATGTTGTTCTGTCACCACATTGACAGTACATAATCAGAGCTGACATCCAGCTACTTATTCTATTACTGCCTTGTTTATAGTTGGTTTTCCACTATTTTACCTTTTTGCCTGTCATAGGTTATCTTAAATATTAATGGTTATAACATTGCACTAAAATGCCATCTCCTATTTTAATTCAAGTACACATGCAGCCTACTTATGGTCCAAGACCAAGTAGAAAAAATGATTTTATTCTAAATTGAAATTAAATTAATACAATTGAGATTATTATCTCCCTTTTAAATGACATTAAATATTAAATTTCAATTCAAATTATTTTTAATTAAAGATTATATTACGGTAAACAGAAAAAAGATATAGAAACCTAATACAAAAATACATTAAAAGAGCGAAAAGAAAAAAATGAAGAAACTTTCCCCTTCATCTCCAGCAAATATATTGACAATTTATCACTGACTCTTAAGATACAACCAAATGCATCTTCATTCCATACCTCATCCATTTTCTATTAACTCATCTCTAAAACCTCACCTGTCTTTATTAGCAAAAACCCTAAATGAAAAACCTCACAACATAAATATATAGTCTCATTTTCTATTTAAAACCTCCTCCATATATATATATATGCTGCAGGATACTCACCACCGCCGATACTCACCGCCGCTGGAGCCACCGCTGCTGCTGCCTGAAGCGAGCAGCCTGACAGGTTTGAAGACAAACTTCCAAGTTTGAAGAGCCCTGGGTTAGCGGTGCAAGGGTCTTCAAACTTGGCAAGTTTAAGACTAGTGGACTTCAACTCCCAGAATTCCTCCTCCAGTCATGCTAGCTCAGGAATGACTGGAGGAGGAATTCTGGGAGTTGAAGTCCACAAGTCTTAAACTTGACAAGTTTGAAGACCCTTGCCACCCCTAACCCAGGGCTCTTCAAACTTGGCAACTTTAAGACTTGTGGACGATAACTCCCATTCCTGAGGTAGGATGACTGGAGGAGGAAATCTGGGAGTTGAAGTCCACAAGTCTTAAACTTGACAAGTTTGAAGACCCTTGCCACCCCTAACCCAGGGCTCTTCAAACTTGTCAAGTTTAAGACTTGTGGACTTTAACTCCCATTCCTGAGGTAGGATGACTGGAGGAGGAATTCTGGGAGTTGAAGTCCACAAGTCTTAAACTTGACAAGTTTGAAGACCCTTGCCACCCCTAACCCAGGGCTCTTCAAACTTGGCAACTTTAAGACTTGTGGACTTTAACTCCCATTCCTGAGGTAGGATGACTGGAGGAGGAATTCTGGGAGTTGAAGTCCACAAGTCTTAAACTTGACAAGTTTGAAGACCCTTGCCACCCCTAACCCAGGGCTCTTCAAACTTGTCAAGTTTAAGATTTGTGGACTTTAACTCCCATTCCTGAGCTAGCATGACTGGAGGAGGAATTCTGGGAGTTGAAGTCCACAAGTTAAACTTGCCAAGGGGGTGCAAGGGTCTTCAAACTTGTGGACTTCAACTCCCAGAATTCCTCCTCCAGTCATGCTAGCTCAGGAATTGGAATTGAAGTCCACAAGTCTTAAAGCTGTCAAGTTTGAAGACCCCTGGGTTAGGGGTGCAAGGGTCTTCAAACTTGGCAAGACTTTTTACAACCATGTACACTTTTTACAAACTTCAAACTTGACAGCTTTAAGACTTGTGGACTTCAACTCCCATTCCTGAGCTAGCATGACTGGAGGAGGAATTCTGGGAGTTGAAGTCCACAAGTCTAAAAGCTGTCAAGTTTGAAGTTTGTAAAAAGTGTACATGGTTGTAAAAAGTATACATGATTGTAAAAAGTATTCTGCTACACTGGTATTTTATTAAATAATATATTGCTACACCATTTGGTTCAGAATACTTTTTTCCTTGTTTTCCTCCTCTAAAATCTAGGTGCGTCTTATACTTTGGTGCGTCTTATACTCTGAAAAATACTATATATATATATATATATATATATATATATATATATATATATATATATATATATATATATATATATATATATATATATATATATATATATATATATATATATATATATATATATAAAACATTGCATAATTATTTCATGGAATGTGGTAAAGGCTATGTCTTTAAAAGACTTGATAGATTCGTGGATCATAGATTTTGTATGACAATCAGAAAGTTGATAACTGTGACCACTGTGACCACTACTAGTGGAAATTTTTACCTGTGTGGTTTCTAGATATTTGGCTAGCTTGGTAGCAATATTGATCAGGATCTTTCTTATAGTACACATTTATCTTCATAATTGCCACATTAGCTCTGTAGAAATGACAACTTAAGTCACTCTGTGCCTGCTTATGAGTTATAGACCTAAATGGCTTGAACCCCTTAATCATAATCTGATCTAAGCAAGAACCAGACAATCTCATTAGCCGCACTAGCAAACAAAAGACAAACATTAGCAGTTTGGACCACTTTCTGTTTGCAGTGTCACAAAATGTATTTGTGTAAACATTCTTCAGCAAGTGCCTACAATTTCTGACTTTGAAAACATATAAAAATAAACAGATGATTCCATATCTTACAATCTGACTAATGCAAAAAGGCCAGTTAATTAATCTACCATTTATATCAATTATAGTTTACAGTCCTAATTAAGTCATTGTTAAAATCCAGACCTGTTGTAAAAAACTTGAGAGAAGACAGTTGGCAGCTTGTGACAGAGAAAGAAGACAGGATAATCCCGTCCCTGCAGTATTTCTGGAAGTAGAAAGCCATTTTTACATCTAGAAAATGTTATTTAACAGCTGAATGATAGCCCAGATCAGGGATTGAACATAGAGGATGAATAAAGTCCAGATGGTAAGCTATGGTCCAGAAATTCAGCACATAAGTTTGCATTACAAGATGGTTGCAAGGTGAGAGTCAAGTAACTATTTGCAAAATAACAGAACCAGCTGAGATTTCAGATTGGTTATAGGGCTGAACCATCTAAACCGGGGTACAAAAGCATGCTGGCTGGGGAATTCTGGGAGTTAAAGTCCATACAGGTAATCCTTGATTTATGACCACAGTTGAGTGAGTTTTCTACGGTTAAGTGAACTGCTACATTTGCCAAGCAAGTTGTGTGACAGTTGTGTGAATACAGCTTCGTCCATTGACTTTGCTTGTTGGAAGCCAGCTGGGAAGGTCACAAATGGTGATCACATGACCCTGGGATGCTGTAACTGTGGTAAATATGTGCTGGTTGTAAAGTGCCTGAATTGGGGATGCTGCAATGGTCTTAAAGGTGAGGATTGGTCATAAGTCACTTTTCAGTGTTGTAAGTTTGAATGGCTTCTAAATGAATGGTTGTAAGTGACGGACTACCTATATCTTTTAAAGTTGATACGGTTGAGAAACATTAATCTAAATATGATGCCTACTAGACAGGAATGTCTCTCTGCATCACTTCTTTTATCATGGTGATATGTAATACTTTTTAATGTTCATATGATGTCCAAGCATCTTTGGAGGACTTGGAAATAAGCCAGATTTTGAGACACTACAGTGGTAACAAACAGCTCCTGTTTGCATATGAGGCAACCATTGGATCTGATTGGGGTAGATAGTGTAGGGTTGGAAAAGAAAATCGTCACAGATTTCTATGGGATAGATTTACAAAATCTACCAAAAAAGAATTTGCTGAGCATAGCAGACCACAGGTTACTGCATATTGACTTTAAACTACAAATATTGATAAAACATCCAGTTTTAATTTTTGGAATGTCTTGATTTTACCTCATCTTTTAGGCTTTGTGTGTTTTTGTGTGTGTAGGTAAAACATGTTTAATGGACACCAAAGTTTGTGTACTTGAAGTATCTCAATGTGAGCAACGGCAAAGTGTGCATGGTAGGATAAGAAACAGTCCCTAATTTTATCTGTATGCACTGATGAGATCTGAGCTAGTAATACCGAGCAGGAAAGGAGGTTGGAATAGTGGAAGAAAGCTCAGTATGTGACTGATGAGAAAAAGGCAAAGTTGTAAGGGGAAATCATTAAGAAAAGATAAAAAAAATTAATACTGCCGGTATTGGGCAAATCTAATGTGCAATCATGCTTAGCATTTAGTGTACAGTTCTGCTTATTGCATTTCAGGAAGGATATAGTAAAGCTGCAGAAAAAGGCAAACAATTGATTGGGGCAATTCCTCTTTGAAAAAGATGATCAAATCTGGCTTCTATTAGATTAGGCAAAATGGGGAATTGTGGGAGGAAATGATACAGGCACACAAAATTATGAATGTTATAAAAATATAGATTGGAAGAAGTTGTTTTCTGTCTTGCAAAATACAAGAACCTTTGATTGCCCAATTAAGCTGAGCAACTGCATAGTTGGGATAAAGAAAAGGAAGAACTTTAGGTAGAATGAAAAGTGACCTGTGGAATTCATTACCACAAGATGTAGCGATAGCTGCCAATTTAAATGAATTAAAGGGGAATTAGACTATTTCACAAAACATAAGGCTTTCAGAGTCACGAGAGCCATATATTATTTACAGAAATAGATTGTTTGCCTTGATGGTAGTTGCTGACAGAGGTATTTGGAAGAGTGCTAATAGCTTCAGTAGGATTCTTGTTATATGCCTATTAATTTTCCTGATATAGAAATTGTTTTTAATCACATCAATATCTTCCATTAGTTTCATTTAAGGGTATGCAAAAAAGCATTTTGAATCTACAAATAAAATTATTTGGCGCCATCAATCCAATCAGCAGTGTCTGGGTTTTTCTTCTCTTTTTGTTGTAAAAATAGGCAAGATGGTAGTTACAACATTGTAATTGAAGTCCCATCCCTTTGTCCATGCATGTCTCATTGTCACACGTACAAAAGGGACAGATTTTTTATTGCTATGCAATGATCACCATCTTGCTTGCTTTGATACCATGGTCACCACTGAATTTAATTCAAAGAGTCAATTCAGTTTCCTGATTTGATTTGGAAAGTTTATTCAGTTAGAAGATTCCATCTAATCCGCTCCCAACTAAAGCTTTACACAGCTCAGAAGTGGGTTCCTACCGGTTCTAACCGGTTCTTTAGAACTATTAGTAACTCGGCGATGACGTCACGGAGCCGGTTATGTCGGTGTCTCCGTGGGCACCGCCATCTTGGATTTTGCTTCTGCGCATGCGCAGAAGCTATTTTTTGATTTCTGCGTGCATGCACTGCGCGACCCTGAGTGAACTGGCAGCAAAAGGATCCAGAACCCACCCCTGACACAGCTGTAGTATCAACCACAAATTTAAGAATCATTTCAGGGACTCATACACCATTTCACTGATGACTCTTAAAATGATCATCAGTCTCTGGGAAAAAGCTTTTTAATTAAATAAGAACATTTAATAAATTAGTCAAAACTAACTTTTGGCTTTTTGTGTTTTTATTCCAAAGGCATGAAAAATGTAACTGATACAGTAAATATTTGTCAGGTCTGTAGTTGGGGTTTATTATTAACAGAGTTTCATCTTGTCTTCCAAAATCAATGGTTGCTTTTGTTGAAATTCGATTTTCATTGCATTTTCTTGCTTCCAGTAACAAAAGACTTTTGATTTAGCCATGGCATTTGCTTGAAAAGCCCAACTCCAGGTGATTCAAGGCTTCCATTAATGGTCTTTACAATTATTCCCGGGGTGATCTCCTCAATTTTGCTTCCCTCATACTGTGTTTGGCTCGATTTCCTATTGAAGAATGAAAAGCTTGCCCCTCTAGATTCATCAGGAGCTTCTAAGAGCTGAATGGAGGGATAAAGGAGGGGGAAAAACCCAATTAATGTCAAAAACAAAAACAATGAGTTTGAAAAAAAGAATTTTGGATTTTTTGCCCTTGAATGTGTGCCAAAAGTTTTTTTTAAAAAATGTTGAATGGTGAGATTTTGCCATATAATTTCATGAAAGCTCACCCATGCCATTTATCCTTCTTGAATGCAACAATAGAAACATTATCTTGTATATTGCAGAGATGCGGATATACAATATTCAGTATAAATTACACAAAATAAGGAACATGGCAATCATTTTGTGTCTTATCTGTTGATGCTTCATAAAACAGAAGGAAGTGTTTCCCCTCCCTACCATGGTAAATTCTCCCTAATCTGTCCAATATATCACCACTTAAATCAGGATAGTTTTGCACTGCTATGACATTTGCCAGATATTGCTAGATGGGAAAACAGAAGAGAATGGCTGTAGAAGTGCCACAACAGAAAGACCAATGGAGATCAGAAGGGCTCCAGGATCTATTTCAGTGTACTTCCCTATATTTGGGGTGTGGGTGTGTGCTAATGCCTTGCATGGTTTGCCAGAGATACTTTTAAAGTCCTGAAGAAAAGACCAGGGAGCTTACTTTTCTCCAGACCTGACCAATAGCAGGGAATGGGAAACTTTTAATCTTTGATTGTTTTGATGGCTTAGCACATAGTGCAACCCCAGTTTGATGGACTAGCTTATGATTCATTTGCATTATTTACCCAGAAAATTGATTTCTTAAATTGATTAATTCAGTAACCAAGTTTAGTAGTTATTGCATGACTGCAAACCAGAAAGTAACACCAATATTTTCATATTTGTTTAAGAAATTCCTGGCATGGCAGTTGCTTTACTTGGAGTGACCCAGGAGCGGGTTGCTCGCTTACCTTGCTGCCGGAGCCATGCGCGTGCATCTCCACGCTTTGGGGTGGGTGCGTGCTCACTACGCGCACGCCCCCCTCATGCAATTTTGCTTCTGCGCATGTGCGGAAGCAAAATTGCGCTGAAATCTCGCAAGGGGATGCACGTGCACGTGAGATTTTGGCGCGATTTTGCTTCCATGCATGCGCGGAGGCAAAATCTCACCGAAATCTCACATGCGCGCGTGTCCCCTCATGAGATTTTGATGTGATTTTGCTTTCGCGCATGCACAGAGGCAAAATCTCACTGAAATCTCGCACGCGCGCATGTCCCCTTGTGAGATTTCGGTGTGATTTTGCTTACGCGCATGCGCAGAAGCAAAATCGCCCGAAAATCACAGAAAATCACAGAAAAAAAATGGCGGTGTGCCGGGTGTACCGGCAGAGAGGGCTCCGGAGCGGTTGCAAAATCTGCTGCTCCCTACTGGAGCTACGTACCAGGGAGCTCCGGTAGGAACCCACCTCTGGAGTGACCCCAATGCTGGATACTCTGATGGATTCATACTGGCTGAACAGAGGGGACAAATTTGCTCATTTAGTTCTCTTCCTCTTTTTCTGAGGCTGAATTTGCACATTATGCATGATGTTGGTTTCATGAATTAAAGTATGGTTGTTTAACTTACCAATAAAATGGCACCATCAAATAAGGAAATAAACCACAGTGGAACTAGCTTAGCTAGCTGTAGTTTGTGGTAAGTATTACATGTAAATTAGAACACCTGGAAAATCAAGCAATAGTTCTTACCTATAATAAACATGAACTGAAAGCTACTGAGGTGTAAAAATCCATTTCCTTCCTTCCTTCCTTCCTTCCTTCCTTCCTTCCTTCCTTCCTTCCTTCCTTCCTTCCTTCCTTCCTTCCTTCCTTCCTTCCTTCCTTCCTTCCTTCCTTCCTTCCTGTTGGGACACTTGGCCCATTGCTTGATAAGGATGTGGACTCAACTTGTTTCCAATGCTCACTTATAATTGTGTAACAAAGAGGTCTGTAACTGAACTTGAACTTTTGCAGGATCTGGTTAGTTAGGAAATCCCAGGGCTGTATGCAAGGTAGGGCAACTGAAATACCTCTAAAGACGGCAATGGCAAACCACCTTTCTTTATGAAGTCACCAAGGTTAATTAGCAGGCAAATTTACCTTTATTTAATATGCTACCTCTTTTATGTACTCTTCCTCTATAGTTCACTCTTAGGTAAAGGTAAAGGTTCCCCTCGCACATATGTACTAGTCGTTCCTGACTCTAGGGAGCGGAGCTCATCTCCGTTTCAAAGCCGAAGAGTCAGCCCTGTCCGAAGACGTCTCCGTGGTCATGTGGCTGGCATGACTAAATGCCAAAGGCACACAGAACACTGTTACTTTCCCACCAAAGGTGGTCCCTATTTTTCTACTTGCATTTTTTACGTGCTTTCAAACTGCTAGGTTGGCAGAAGCTGGGACAAGTAATGGGAGCTCACCCTGTTACGTGGCACTAGTAGTTCACTCTTAGTCAAATGTTAAGATTGTATTTTCTGGAGATCAGTCTGTTGTCATCTTGTGCTTTGTAAAGTGTCATATGCATTACTGACACTAAATCATGAAATAAAAAGCCTGCCAGCAAACAAGGTCCTGTGGTAATATTCCATCAATATTTCCTATTTCTTGAGGCTTCTGAAGAGATTAAAAGAAGTTTGAGTAAGATCCCTAAGCTTTGTTTTCCCAGTCTCTCAAGCCTGGGGCTCTTGAACCAGAGCATTTCTTCTGGTTCCAAATATTTTATTCCCTCTTATTTTTGGAGCAGCTCTCAAGGAGAGAAACAGCAAATGTTGTATCTTTGTGGCTGGAAGCTAACTGATTGTCAACATCTACAAGCTGTAGAACAATTTCAATGTTAATGTTGCTGATCTGTTAGGAACACTATACAATATGAGACAGCACTAGCTATTTTGAACTCGCAGTTTTATACATTATTTTCCATCACAACAATCTTTGTTCTCATGTGGTCCGCTAGATGTTGCCCAGTTGGATGGATGCTGAGGATTCTAGGTCATCAATCTCTGGAGGATCACAGCTTCCTCACCTCTTGGTACAGAATGAATTATGGTGTTATCCATTCAGTCATGTCCAGGTGTTGTGATCCTATGGATCAGTTATCTCCATGTCTTCCAACCTTGCACTAATTCTTTGAGTTGTTCTATGCTCTGGCTGGTGTTAACTTTGATGGTGTTCAGACATCATGTTGTTTGACAATCTGGTTTCCTTTTACTGCTAACTCTTCTAAACATAATTGCTTTCTCCACTGAATTCCCTCACATGACATGGCCAAAATAAGTGAGATGCACCTTTGTGATTTTGCCTTCCAGTGACTTGCCTGGTGTTATGTGCTCCAGACAGAATGAATAGTGGCCCTTAAGGATTTTTTTTCTACCTCCCCCATGCAAAACCCCAACAGGTTCGTTATCTCATTGTTTTTTCTATGTTTTGAAATGTTGCTCTGTTATTGTTGTTATGATTTTGATCCCTTTAGGCCAGGGGTCGGGAACCTTTTTGACTAAGAGAGCCATGAAAGCAAAAAATTTGGAAATTTATTTCAGTGAGAGCCATATACCGTATATTCCGGCGTGTAAGACGACTGGGCATATAAGACGACCCCCAACTTTTCCAATGAAAATATAGAGTTTGGGATATACTCTTCGTATAAGACTACCCCTCCTACCATCTTTCTTTTTCTTTCTGTCTTTCTTCCTTCCTAAAATCTTTCTTTCTTTCTTTCTTTCCCTCTCACTTTTTTCTCTTCCTCCCACCCTTCCTCTTCTTCTTCCTCTTCCTTCCTTCCTTCCTTCCATCTCTGGTCTTCCTTCCTTCCTTCCTTCCTTCCTTCCTTCCTTCCTTCCTTCCTTCCTTCCTTCCTTCCTTCCTTCCTTCCTTTCATCTCTGGTCTTCCTTCCTTCCTTCCTTCCATCTCTGGTCTTCCTTCCTTCCTTCCTTCCTTCCTTCCTTCCTTCCTTCCTTCCTTCCTTCCTTCCTTCCTTCCTTCCTTCCTTCCTTCCTTCCTTTCATCTCTGGTCTTCCTTCCTTCCTTCCTTCCTTCCTTTCATCTCTGGTCTTCCTTCCTTCTTTCCTTCCTTCCTTCCTTCCTTCCTTCCTTCCTTCCTTCCTTCCTTCCTTCCTTTCATTCATCTCTGATCTTCCTTCCTTCCTTCCTTCCTTCCTTCCTTCCTTCCTTCCTTCCTTCCTTCCTTCCTTCCTTCCTTCCTTCCTTCCTTTCATCTCTGGTCTTCCTTTCTTCCTTCCTTCCTTCCTTCCTTTCATCTCTGGTCTTCCTTCCTTCTTTCCTTCCTTCCTTCCTTCCTTCCTTCCTTCCTTCCTTCCTTCCTTCCTTCCTTCCTTCCTTCCTTCCTTCCTTTCATTCATCTCTGATCTTCCTTCCTTCCTTCCTTCCTTCCTTCCTTCCTTCCTTCCTTCCTTCCTTCCTTCCTTCCTTCCTTTCTTTCATCTCTGGTCTTCCTTCCTTCCCTTTTCTCTTCTTCCCTCTTTCCTAGCCCTCAGCACCACAAGATCCTTTTTCCCAAATGAAGAAAGGAGTGCTGGTGGCGGCTGCGGTCGTGCCGAGGGAGCGCGCGGCTGAGAGGCATCTCGCGCGGGGAGGAAACTTTGTCTGGCTTGGCTTCGAGAGCGAGCAAGCAAGCGAGAGCAGCGCAGCCACAGCGGGAAGGGAAGCAAGCAGCCTGCTCTGCCACTCAAGCCAGCGGCCGCCGGAAGCAAGAAGGGCGTTAGGAAAAGAGAAGGAAAAGATAGAACTGAAGGAAAGAGTGCTAGCGGCGGTGGCGGCGCTCCTCCTTCTCTTTTCCTAACGCCCTTGTTGCTTCCGGCAGCCGCTGGCTTGAGTGGCAGAGCAGGCTGCTTGCTTCCCTTCCCGCTGTGGCTGCGCTGCTCTCGCTTGCTTGCTCGCTCTTGAAGCCAAGCCAGACAAAGTTTCCTCCCCGCGCGAGATGCCTCTCAGCCACGCGCTCCCTCGACAGCCAGCTCCTGCCCGCGTCTCCCACCTGCCTCTTGCCTTATGCCGCCAGCTGATGGTGGCTGCTGCAGCCTTCCCAGCAGGCGATTAGAGCAGGGCAGCATCGGAGCTCCAAGGCTCCTTCGGCCGCTTGGCTTATTTATTCAAACTATCCCACCATTAGGCACCACAGAAAAAGGGGGAGGTTGATACGGCCTGACAATTAATAGAGCGGCGGGACGACGCGCGAAGGGAAGCAAGAAAGCCAAGTCTACACTCTCACACAAAGCCCCTCACCTGCCGCGCGTGCTCGGCCCCGGCCCCGCCCTCTCACCGCTTCACTCCCGCTAACCGTTTCCTTGGTTTCCCAACCGTCTTTCCACACAAACTTCCCTCACGTGGCCCCATCAGCGGGCTCTCTTATTGGCCCACCGCTCAAGCAGCGGTAGTTGTCAATGTCACCCCTCTTTCCACGTTGCTAACGTTCTCTCTGTCTGGGCGTTTAGTTACAGGGTTTTCGGGCAATGCGGAGTATCGAAGAACCGGGAGGATTTCACCCCTGCTGCGAGCCATATGCAATCATCAAAAGAGCCACATCTGGCTCGCGAGCCATAGGTTCCCGACCCCTGCTTTAGGCTGTGATAGAATAATATTGAAATTATCCCAGAAAGAGGGACTTAAATTATCGTTTTTTGGGGAGAAATGGTCACTTAGCATATTTGGTAGCATAGGACAATATCCCAGCAGGCTTTTCCCCCCCCTCTGCTATTGCTAGCTGGTGAATCTTACCCAAATTTTGCAGAGAGACAAGAGAAGAGGGAGCAGAAAGGTAACACAAGCCTAGGATTTTGTGGGACTGCACTTTTGCAAGCTATAATTTTCCTCTGGTGACATGAAATACCACTTTATTATTTTTTAAAAAGAAAAATGTAGTTCTACAAAATTAGCCATTGATCTTTTTTCTTTGGGAAGATTGCTGAGCCTGCACAGAAATTTCCAAAAGGAGAAGCTGCATTAAAATGTGTTTTGAACATTTGTACCCATAGAGCTAATCATCAGTACTAGATGTTGTACTGAAAACTGGAAATACTGGTGTTTTTAGAGATGCTGTGCATTTTCTTTTCTTTTTTAAAAAAATTTGTTTTTATTCATTTATCATGTTTGTATAGCTGCCCATTTCATATAAAAGGGACTGTGAGCAGTGTACAACATGTAATTAAAAATAAATGCATAAAAAAGCAGCCATAATTTAGAATAACTGTAAAAAGGCACACAAAGGATGATATTAACTACTATAAGGGAGCCAGTAGCAAGGATAAGAGTAAGGATAAAAATTATAGTACATTTTAAAATATGGAATCCACTTTACGAGGGTTATAAATTGGTAAGTAATAATTCATTCCAATTATAATTCATTCCAAATTTTATTTCAAATTTATCTGGACCTTTAGTTCATTTTTTTTCTTTCCAAAATCAAAGGATTGAAAGAAACTGAAGAGGAACATCTTGCAGAATGGTATTACATTGGAACAAATTTGAATTTTTTGAATTTGATCATTTAATTTTTCTACTAGTGATTTCATTCCTCTGCCTGGCATTCAAGGCCAATTTAATTTTTTTAAAAAATATCTGAAGAAAAGTGAAAGGGAGCACCTAAATGACTTGTGGAGGGAGCAACAAATGCACTTGTTGAAGGGGCAAAGTAATGAAAGATATGTTGTGATATAATGATGTTAGTTTTATTTATTTCTTTATTCAGTTTCTGTGGCATTCCATCTCAATCAAGTGATTCTAGGCAGCTTACAGTTCTAACTGTGAATCAATTAAAACAACAGAAGACATTTGAAATACATGCACACAAAAACATTTTTTAAAAATTGTAATAGTTAACCAATTAACAGGAAAGCCAAGAAACAGGCCCTGGTACACAGCCATGTTTTTAAAGCCTCACAAAAGGCCAGCAAGGTGGACCATTTTAATCTCTGAAAGGAGAATATTATATAGAGCAGGGACTATGGCACAGAAGGCCAGCTGACTGATTAGATATGTAGCTTACATAATCTGCTTGTTTGAATTGGATGGGAAAGATGGTCCCCCAGGTAACCTAGTCCTAAATCATGTAGGACTATAAAGTAACAACCAGCACCTTTAATTTCATCCAGAAACATACTACTAGTAGCCAATGTAGCTCATGTAATAGTGGTGGTACATGTGCTGTGTATCCAGCACCATTTATTATCTGCTCAGCCACATTCTGTACCAGTTTAAGTTTCTGAATGCTTTTCAAAGACAGCCTATATTTGTGTTTGTACATGGCACTCAGTAGTGGGTTCTGAATTAATTTGCTACCGGTTTGTGTGAACGCTTGTGCGTGTGTGGGCGACGCTTCTGCGCAGAAGCGTCCCTGGTGGGTGGGCGGAGCCTCTTGCCACCGCCGCTACCGGTTCTAAGAACTGGTCCGAACCAGGAGCAACCCACCGCTGATGGCACTGCAATGCAAGTAGAAAAAGTAGCTATCATTGCATTGTGCCATCATGATGCATATTTCACAATTTTGGCACTGTTATGATCAGGAATAGACACCTATAATAATATCTCTCTCCCTATGTTATCTGTTAACTCTTACTTTGACATTGGTGACACACATTTCTATCACATTTCAGGTAGCAAAATCAAGTAGCAGGCCCAGAATGTCCTCCAAGAGAGGGGCAACCTGAGGAATTCTGGAGAAACAGATTATCACCCCTTCAGTCTTCCTGCAGCTGCCACTTGAAGGAATTGGCTTACTGAACTGAATATTAAGGTTTTCCACAGTGGCTTATTCAGCCATAATGTCAGTCTTTTGAGATAGGCCAGTTTAGGTCAGATTCTACAGAAACTACTGGAAATCAAAAGCCTGACAAGGTTTTACCTTCCCTCCGTCTTGTATCAAAGTGAATCAAAGCAGACTGATTTTCTCCTAATGCCTTTCCACCTTGTTTTACTAATAGTCTCTGCATGTCTTCTACAAGGTCATCGCTGTAGTTCTCCGCACATGGATTTATAAGCATGTTTGTAAGGTGAACATGGTTTCAGAACTCCTGCAAGAATAAAAGTGCCTGAGGGTAGATTTCTCAGTTCCATTCTTCAATAATACCCTCATTCACATCATGTTTCCTCATGTGCTCTTTTGATTTACAACAGCAGCCTGTTTTGAGTTAAATAATCTTCATGAGTTGTTAGCAACTCTTAGAAAATCTATCTATGTGGGAAAACCATTAGTTTTCATATAGTAAGCACCTATCTTTTTTCCTTATCTTTAAAAAAAAAGCTATCTCACGTTTAAAAATATGACTTTGGAATGCTAATAAATAAGATGCCAATATTGCTTTGTATTTTCTTCCAGAGATGCAACGAGATTATGTGTGACAATTTGTGTTGGGCTCTTGCATTGCAAATTACTGTTGTATATCAGAACTCATCCAACTTGCTTTATTATCATTACAATATGCAACTTGCTTTATTTGCAGACCGGTTTAATCTGGTTTAATGGCTAAATGGACCGTTGACTGCAATGTGGGCATCCTCAATGCCATGGCAAGATGAAGAAACTTTCAATGCAATCATCAATTACTTGTGCAAATGAGAAGGAACAATGCTGAAAAGCCCACATATATTCTGAAAAGCCCATATAAATAAAATGACAGATAGTACAGTATTCCTTCCAATTGGAAAGCTGTAATGACAAATTTTAAAATGCAAGCCTTAATTTTCTGGCTTTCAGTAAGATAGAATTATGTAAAAGAAATCAGTAAACAGGTTGAGCTATATAATAGCATTCTTTTAATTTCTGAAGTTTAAGTTGTCTTTCACAAAAGTTCTCACAATTTTTTTTGTTCTCATCTATAAAAGCCAAATACCACTCACGCATCATCTCTAAATCTCCAGAACCGTAAAGCCTACAAACTTGAAACTTGGCAAGTATGTTCCTCTTGGCTTCTAGGTGCTTGCTAAGAAAGGATTTTTCAAAATGACCATCAGATCATTAGTTATTTCTTATATTATTATTATTAACACGCTCTGATGCTAAGAAGTTAGACATTCTACTCCCCCTCCCCACCTCAAAAGAACTCTGCCAGTCGGCGTGACCAGCGCGTAACTCATCTGACCTGCGGGCTGGGAGTTTAGACATTCAACTCCATGCTAAGGAGTTCAGTTTCGTAGCGAAGCACGGGTATCTAGCTACTAGTACTGAATAATGGTATGGACCAGTGGATTAGCAATGAATTTTGTGATTTTTTTCAGATGTATACATGACTGCTTCCAAGTAGCAGAAAGAACATTTTTTGACATACCAACCAACCATCCAACTGTAAGAAAATTATTTGGGACAATTCATATAAGTCTACAGTGAATTAAATTTTAATTGAAAATATATATTCCATTAAGCAATGTCATTTTTCATGATTAATGCTGAATCTCTCATGCCCCTTTCTCCTATCTAAAACCTCTTTTAAGATTAAAAAAAGGTAGCATGTTTTGAATTACTTCCTGACTGACTTAACTCCAAGGTTCTTACACAATACAATGGGCTTCTTTTGTGTGTTAGGTTGCAGGGAAAATCAAATTATGGAATGAACAGAAAACATCAGGCTAAAATGGATTCCTTGGTCTACTGCAGTGAGTATAATCCCTGAGACTCACATAAACGTACAAGGCCCAAGTGATTTTTAGTGATTAATGTCCAAAGCACACTTCTCTTTCTCCCTCCCCCACCCCCCACTTCTTGTCCTAGATATTGATATAAAAATCTGTTTCAGTTACATTTACATTCTACTCTATTGGAAAGCAGCAAGCAATAGGGGAATTTTTAGTACCTATCACTGGCGGGCTCTATCTGGAGATGCTGGAGAGACCCAACTACATTTTCGTCATCTATTTGTCATCTTCCCAGCTTATCATCATCCCCTTGGATAGGATGGTTAATTCACATTTCCATCATTCAAAATGAATAATGCATTGCTTCTACTTAATGATGCCCTTTAATGCTTCCTGCTATCCTTCTGAGCCAGACATGGAAAATTATCAAACAAATGAATGAACGGGTCCAATGTAGAGAAGAGTAAGGAAAGGATAGGAAGTGAAAAGAGTGCCTGCTAAACAATTTCTTCGTAGTTTTTTTTTAAGGATTTGGGTTTTTACTTAACCTTTTGGAGTTAAAGTTCCTTTTTTTCCCAATTATGTTCTGCCTTTAATTTATTTTGCTTGTTATACCTTATGGTTTCTCTTTGCTTTGCATGATTATCTCAAATGGCAACTTGTGATGGATATGTGAGAGACTATTGGATTCCAGACTATTTTTAAGTAGCTGGCAACTCTCCCACATAAGCTGTATTTGGTCTTGCTTAAATCTAATGTGATGGCGAAAGCTAAAGGAGATTGGATTATTATGTGAGTGTAATTAAGATTATGATTGTTTGAATGGAGTCACTAGACTATTTTCCTGTTAAAGGGCAGTCTCTTTGTGTTAAGAACTATTCAAGAATATAATTAATTGGAAGGGATGCAATATCCAGGACTTGCTCAGTGAAAGCATACAGATATGATACTTCTCATCAAATGCCAACTTGATGTGGTAAGCTGGGTTAAGACATGGAGATCTATCTTCCATGTGGCAGCCTTAAGTTGCTTGTTTCCTGTGCAGAAATTGGAAATGAAATTGGTTTAAGATTTTGCTTTCTGGATTTCAATTCTTTCTTCAATTTTGACAATGCTGTGGGTCGTGTTCTGTTTGGAGAGTAGTTATCATGCCCCCTGATTGATGGATTCCCTCTTCTTTACTCCCTATCTTGGGAGAGGAAATTCCAACTGATTTCTTTATGTAGGTGGGTCTCTGAGGAGACTTTGCTTCCATTGATAGACCTTTGTATGAACCCTTTTCCATTGACATATTCTTTTAGCAGACACTTCCCCATGTATACCATGCCAACTGATGGATTTGTGGGACCAAAAAAAGAGAGAAAGTAACCAGCATAGTAACCTTTCTTTTTCTCAGTTGGGCTAGAAAGAAAACTGTCATAATTCTCTTAACTTTATCTGGTTAAAAAACAAAAAAGCAAGCAAGCCAGCAAGCCCTACCATTTCACCTTCTATTGGTGAACTTGTTAAAAATTCATTGCCATAGAGGGCAGTGACCAGTGACCAGAGAGTTAAAAGGCATTCTTGATACCCCATGTGGTAAGTCATCTGGTGTGGAGGCATATGTCTATAATGCAAAAAACCCAAACAAACAGGTAGCCTACTTCAGCCAGCAGAAGCTGGGAAATTTTACTTTTGATGCATAGGAAAAAAACACGTGGAGGTTGCCTGTGAGGGAATTTGGGAACAGGATCTCATTCTCAAGATATAGCTACTGGGTTGTTCCCACATAAAGGCAAATGGACATGCAGATAAGGCCATACTGAAATATTGTATAGCTCAAGGTCACCCAATGAACCTATGATTGAATGGGATTTGAACAGGGGTGAAATGCTCCCTGTTTGGATTGGTTCGTGCATACCGGTAGGGGCTGGTGCTGGTGGTTTGCCATACCAGTAGCGATGGCTGACTGAACCGGTCTGATCTCCGCGCCCCCACTGCCCATGTCCACCCAATCACCCATTCACCCGGTTGCCGCTTTTCCTTTTTTTTGGAATGGCCACTTTTCCTGCCACACTTTTCCCGCCACTCAGCTTGGCGCTTCCTTCCGCCTCGCTCCCTTTTCCCCGACACTCAGCTTGGCGCTTCCAGCCCACCCACCCCACCCCGGCCTATATAAGTTGTTCCCCTTTGCCACATGGGCACAAGTACTCGCTTTGCCGACGCCTCGCCTCACCCAGATGCCTCGCCGATGGCCACTCACTCAAAAAGGTAAGCATTGTCGGTTGCAGCCTAGCATGGCTGCCCCCGCATCCCCGGGCTTGTGTAGTTTGTACAGCCCCTGGGGATCGTTTGCTGGCCTCGTGCCACCCCCGGGTCCCACGGTCACCACTAGCTCACCCTGCTCCACCCAGTCTCTGCTCTGCAGCTTTCCTGCCTGAAGCGCTGTGCCCCTAATCTGCCTGCAAGGTAAGCCTACGAAGTCGCAGCCTACCTAGCTGCCCCTGCCCCCCCCAACCATCCCAACCTGCCTTCCCTACTCCATTCCTCGCAGCTCATAGCCCTGACATCTTCTCTGCCTTCCATGGGGCCTTCTTGGTGTCCCCATGGCCAGTTTGCAAAGGCATGCAAGCGGAAGGCCATGTGGAAGGCAGGAAAGCATGTTGGGTGGCGGGGAAGGGAGGTAGCACCTACTCCCTTCCCCGCAGCCCTGCCATGCTTGGCGGCCTTCCACATGGCCTTCCTGGTGGTCCCCCATGCCCGCTTGCCTTCTGAGGTCAGCGTTCAGTCAGGCCCGGCCCGAGGGTGGGCAGGTGGCCCTTGGTGGAAATGCAGACCCTGAGAGGGGCAGCAGAACAGCACATGGGGCTGTTGTACATGCGCCTGCCCCATTTCTGCAAAGACAGAGCCCCCCTTGCAGGGCGATCCAAAGAGGGGAGGGGGATGCTGCAGAAAAGGCTGCCTTTTACCTGTTCTGGCTCCGTGGCGCTTGGTGCTCCAAAGCAGCCCACTGGCTTCTCACCTGGCCACCTGCCTGCTCTCTTTGTGGATCGGCCCGGCTGACCACCAGCACCACTCTGGGAACTTGGCCTGCGGCGCCGGGTTGGAAGCCAGTGGGCTGCTTTGGACCCCAAGTCCCATGGAGCCGGCATGGGTGGAAGGCGGCCTTTTCTACAGCATCCCTCTCCCCTCTTTAGATCGCCCTGCAGGGCTCTGCCTTTGCAGAAATGGGGTGGGGGGTTTGTACGGAGGATTGGCGGGGGATGCACTGCCCTCTGGGATGGAGAATGGGGCAAGAGAAGGCACAATAGGCTGTGCTGCCCTGGCCCCGCTCAACCGCGCTTCTTCCAGCCCATCTGCCCCATGGCACTGTGAATGAGACAATCAGCTCCACCTCCCTGCCCAGCCTTCCTCGCCAGGCGCTGCTGCACCAGTGGCTCCACCTGCCCAGCTCTGCCTGCTGCCACTTCCCGTGAACTTCCCAGGAGACAGCTGGAGTGAGGGGCAGGTGGGAGCATGTGGGCCTGGCTGGCGCTCGGCTTACCTTCCTGGTGAGGCTCGGAGACCACCCGGCACACCCATCCGCTGGCTCTTCAGGCAGTGCCACTTTCTCCCTGCCCCGCCAAGGCCCCTGCCAGCCCAGAGACCGTGCTCCCGGACAGCACATGGCAGGGGACATGCTGCTGTCAGACCGGAGCACAGGTGCCGCCACCGTCACCCCTCTCGCCTTCCCGGCTTCGGCTCCGGGACCTTCGCGGGCCGGGAAGTGTCAGGGTTCGCACTTATAGAGCTCCACCAGCCTCAGGGGTCCGCCGGGCTCTGGGCTGGCGGGGGCCTGGAGAGCTGGTGGATGGGCATGCCGGGTGGTCTCTGAGCCTTGCCAGGAAAGTAAGCCGAGCACTGGCCAGTGCACTTTCTTCCTTCTCCTGCTGCCGAGAGATAGAGAGAAAGAGGATGTCTGGCCATGCAGAGGGTTGGTTGGGGGGGTCTCTCACCTGGCGCTAGGCTTGGCTGCAGTGATGGGAATGAGGGGGGCATAAGGTGCCCTGCGCTGTGCTCGTTGGTTGAGCATCCATTGTCGGTTTTGCCTGGGTGGGCACTAAAGTCTCAGAAACTGCCTGCAGCGGATGGATGTCTCCGCCTCCCCTTTTTGGATGCCTGCAATGGGCGAGCATGGCGACAGTGCTGGTGTGGCTTCGCCACGGACGGCAAGGGATCCACGGTGCCCCTGAAGGTGCCGGGAGGGGCTGCTCTTTCCACCAGACTGGGCCTGATGGAAGCTGCCCTCCTGCACTCCCTGCATCCAGTCCATGACAGGGGACGTGCGCGCAGCTGCTGGGCCAGTCCGCCCACCCTCCCAGAGCACTTTCTTCCTTTTCCCGCCACTGAGAAAAAGAGAGAAAGAAAGAAAGAAAAAAAGAAAAAAGAAAGAGGAAGGGAGAGAGAGAGAGAGAAAGACAAAAAGGAAAGAAATGAAAGGAAAGGAGGGGAAAGGAGGGAAAAGGAAAGGAAAGAGAAAGAAAGAGAAAGAAAGAGAAAGAAAGAGAAAGAAAGAAGAAAGAAAGAAAACTTATGACCACAACTGAGCCCAAAATTTTGGTTGCTAAGCAAGAGCATTGTTAAATGAGTTTCACCACATTTTATAAGTTGGCCATGCCCACCCGATCACCTGACCTCAAGCCACACCCACAAAATAAGCCACACCCACAGAACCAGTAGGGAAAATTTTCACATTTCACCCCTGGATTTGAACCTAATCTCCACAGTTTTAGTCTAGCAATTTGCATGAGTATTTTTTATCTTTGTGGAGAGTCTGGGTGTGCCTAAGATAACAGAAAAATAACCATCACTATAGTGGTGATATATTTTTAAATGCTATTAAGCCAATGAAATCCTTGCTTCCTACTTTTATGTAATTATACTTCTATAATGTTTCTGCAACATGATTTCATTTTCATTTTGGGCACAGGTCCCACACAGCATGTACAGGAAATTGAGGCATATAGCAGATGCCAATGATAGAATACTTATTTCTGAATTGTTAGAGCTGGGGCTGACAATGCCAATCAACCAACTAAGACAAGAAGAGTTCAATGTTCACAAAACTGTACACCTCTAAAACATTCAGAAGATTGAAACAAATGGACAAAGTGAACAGTCTTGGGAACAAATTAATGGGAGCAACTTGCTGATGAAACATCAAAACAATTACACAATGGTTTTTAATGTTCCCATATTTGTTCTGTGGGCAGTTCAAAATTAGAACATTTCAAAAAAGAAAAAAAAGGAGAGATTGAAAATGAGAGGGATAATGTTGTGTTTTGTGAAATTTAAAAAAAGCTGACATAAAATAATGATAGATTTGTGGGTTTAAATTGCTGATATAATTAGCAGCAAGCCTGGAAAATATTTGTAGTTCCTTACTCTGTGTGAACTGAATTGGATCCTTATTCTAAGCACATTCAAGCAAGCAGTCATAACATCATTTGTACTTGTTACTCTGCCATTGAATTCTGCAATCATATCTATTATAGTTAGAGTGTTTGGGGAAAGCAAGGTAATTGGAAACTATCTGAGATAAATTACTTAATATTGGTCAATGGTAAATTGTGATCACATTAATTTAATTCCTGATTTTTCAGTGATATAATTAGTATCTCTATCAAAGAGCTACATTAGTTTACTGAGAATATGCAGAACAGACAAGAAATTATTGCAAGACTAAGTTCTGCAAATTAAATATGATGGCTTAGCCCACAATGAAGGGGGAGCTTTGCTTTGATAGGAAGAAGGGGTAATAAGAATGAAATAATCAGATCTTCTTATATTCTTAAGAAAATCAAAGCAAAAATTGCTACTTAAGTCACATAAGAATTAAATATATAAAATATTCATACAAATATTAAGAAATGACTACTTGCAACAGACAGCTTACTTAATTAGCTCTGGTTTTGGCATGTGCATGTGTATGCATGATTGATTCCAGATATCCAGTGTTTATTTTTCTACAGGCTGTTCCATCCATCCATCCATCCATCCATCCATCCATCCATCCATCCATCCATCCATCCATCCATCCATCCATGTTTTACTATGATATCCTAGAATTGCATATCTATGGATCTGCTTTATCTATGGATATCCTAGAATTGCATATCTATGGATCAACGAGTTTGACATTTTTAGATTAAGAGTCATGAGTGGGTTTTGATATGAATGTTGCAAACAAAGCATGTAGACCAAGAACCACAAGCAAAATGTTATTAAATATAACTTACATGTTCTTAAAAAGTAAATTAAATGGAATGTTTATGATATGCTGTGTCTGTCTGTGTGTGTGTTCAAAAATAGTAACCCCTGCATTGATAGACCATCCATTGTATCATCTACAACATCTGGCATTCATAACTAATTGTTGAAAACTTTAGATTTTTTTCTGACTAAGAAGTTACAATCATTAAGTAAGTCTCTTTTGGGTCAAGTTTAACTGCTGGTGATTTCATGCTCTAATATTTTATATGAGATAGTAGTATAACTGGTTGTCTAGTATAACTAGTTCTCATATTATTTCAGTTCTTGAATATACTTCTGGAAACTTAAAAGAACATTTGAAAAAAGGAGTATGAAAAATTGCTGACATGATTGAGTTTCTAGAAGACTTTTAAGTGCAAAACCTTTGGGTTCAACAGTTCCAATATACCCTGATCCCCTGAAAAGAAGTTTTAAAATGTAATTGAAATATTTTCATCCTGCTTTCTTACTTAAATATTGAAGGTATTTAATTTTAAATCAAGTGCAAAGATATCATGCATAGAACAAGTATTTTTTTCACATGGTATCTAATTATCCTATATTATTCACAAAATTGGAACAACAAAGTTTTGGAAAGTAAAAGACCCTATGACATTCCTGTTACCCCCCCCCTCCAGACCACACATTGCTTGACTTCTGCGGCTTGAAGTCACTCATGAACAGAATCATCTCTCCCTGAGCGGTTAGTAGCCTTTGAAGTATAGCAGGCCCGATTAGTTGTACAAGTGCCAATTTAAGGCGAAGACCCATAGTAATAAACCTCTAGCAGCCGGAATGGGCGAGCTAAGCTCTTAATTGTTAAATTCCTTGGCTGGAGGCCTGGCAAATGGCTGGGCTGATGCCCGTAGCAACCCTCTACCCAAGAGTCGATTATGGCCATCACTGGGGAGGAACTCACTGCAGATAATTTTAACGATGCGAAGAATTCACCTCAGAGAAGTTGGATGACTGGAGATCCTTCAAGGATGGGAGCAGAAAACACGCATCCTTTTATGGCTAAGGACTGAGTCAAAGAGGGGGTATCGTGGCACAGGGACGACTTTTATTATTTCAGACTCAGTCCTGATTGGCTAGAGGGCAGGTTTAACCCATTCTTGGAGGTTAGCTCCACCCACTACGGAGAATGGAATGGAATGGAATACTTTATTTGGCCAAGTGTGATTAGACCTACAAGGAATTTGTCTCTAGTGGTGTAGAAGCTCTCAGTGTACATGCAAAGCAACAGAGTAATCATCATCATCATCATCATCATCATCATCATCATCATCATCATCATCATCATCATCATCATCCCAATAAGAGAGGATAGTAAAGAAGAAGAGCACTTAGACTTATATACCGCTTCATAGTGCTTTACAGCCCTCTCTAAGCGGTTTTACAGAGTTCAGCATATTGCCCCCAACAATCTGGGTCCTCATTTTACCACCTTGGAAGGATGGAAGGCTGAGTCAACCTTGAGCCGGTGAGATTTGAACAGCTGAACTGCTGAACTAGCAGTAGTCTGCAGTGCTGCATTTAACCACTGCGCCATCTCGGCTCATACAAGAAATAGTATTACAGCCATACAACATGGGTACATATATCTAGACATTTGACAGTACTGTGAGAGTTAGATGTTCAGCAGAGTAATGGCACGAGAGAAAAATCTGTCCCTGTGTTTAGTTGTTATGGCATGTAATGCCCTATAGTGGAGTCCTGAATTATTCTCCAGCCAAAGAATATTGAGAATGATCCCCAACAGACAAAAGGATGCACTCATATTTATAGATCTCAGAAAATGGGGGGAGGAGGGAGACTAATACATAAGTAACAGATGATATATTCATAGGCAATGGATCTGATGATATTTCCTGCACTTACATATCTTCAAGGAAACAAAGAGCAGCAACAAGGAGAGAAAGGAATAGAACAAGAGAGAAAAATATATCCCATAAATCAAGAGGAGGAAGGCAGTTTGGGAATGCCAGAAACCAATACAGGAAAACCTCTCCCATTGGCACTTTGAGGATAGATCTGTTCTAATAAGATAACAGGCTGTGATTTGTTTAATTATTTAAAATATTTATATAGCCACACCTCTTATAACAAACTTTGGTAATCTCCCAAGAGTTTGGGATTTTTTTGGTTCAAAAGCCAAATTCCTTATATCTCTATATGTCAACTTCACTTAACCAATCCAATCATTTAAAACTGATTTTTCCCACAATGGGCATAACAAATTTAAATAATAATAACAACAAAGAATAATGTGCAATTTTCTCTTAGAAAAAAAAGGAAAAAGCAACAACCCCAAATAGTATTTTTAATACCACTTCCAAATAGTATGAAATATTTTTTTAAAAAAAGTCTCCAAAGGCCTTGCCCTTTCAGGCACTTGGAAGAAACATTAAAAAAAAATTAAGATTGATCATACTCCCCTCCCCCCCAAAAAAACCACTTAAAAAAAAAAAACTGTCCTGACTTTAACTCAGTGCTTCTCTGGCTCCTCATAAAGCAGTCTGTTTGTTCAGACTCCTTCATAAACATGAAACAAAAAGCTGCTGTTGCTTTAAGGAGCAACTTATAAAAATAATGTTACTCTTAAGGCAGTAGCATTGAGGCTCCCTTGGAAGTTTAATAAAGGACAGGCTCTTTTAATGAACAGTAGTGCGGTGGTCTTCTCTCACATGGCCCGAAGCAATTCTTCTTAATCATTTTCATGTCCCGTTGGGATTTCACAAAAAATTATTTTATCATTCTCCTCAGTAGCTGCTGATGTGCGCCACACTAGGTAGATCAAGCCAGGAAATCAAATCCTGGAAGGCTAAAACTACTCAAAGTGAGATTGGCTATAATAACAGAATCTTGCAAGCTTGATTGTACATCCTCTTATTTGTTATACCACAGTGGATTAAGTTTCCAAATGTTATCTGGCTGATCTGGACTTAAAAAATGGTTTAGCCACTTTTGCTTAGGAAATAGAGCTTCTGTATCTCCTTTACTCGCTCCCTTACTTGCTACAGCTCAGAATGATCTGAGGTTATTTACTTATATAATTGATTTATATGGCTGCCCACCTTGCAATAATGTCTCTGAGAAGTTAACTTGAGGTGAAAACTTATACAATGAACAATCATATAATCAGGGTAGGGTTCCCAATTTTTTTACTACCACTCTGTGGGCGTGGCTTATTTTGTGGGTGTGGCTTGATGGTCATGTGACCAGGTGGGAGTGGCTTCATGGTCATGTGACTGGGTGGGCGTGGCTTCATGGTCATGTGACTCAGCAGGCGAGGCTTGATGGTCATGTGACTGGGTGGGCGTGGCCAACTCAATGTCACTCACGTCAAGGGGTGCCTCGCCTGGCCCCTCCCCTCCCAGCCATTCCTTGTCACACCCAGCCTCAATAAATCTAGAGTTCTGTAAAAATATTGTTCACCATTTTTCAACTTTATTATCTACATACTATAGATGTACTTTCATGGACCAATGAAAGGAGGAAATGGCTCACACGCTTTGCCCAAGAGAGTGATAGACCAGGGGTCTCCAACCTTTTGGACTTCAGGGACCACCAAATTCATAATTTTAAATCCTGCGGACCACTGGTGGGGGGGAGCTCAGCTGCCTTTCAGGCCTACCTGTCTGCTTGTGCAAGAGAAAGTGCCTGGTCCAGACACACAGCCTGGAAAGAAACCTCTTTTGTGTTCCTTCTCTCAAGAAGCTTTGTCAATCTGAGTGAAGGAAAATGAAGATGGGCAGAATGACTGGCTTGCTGATTTTGGTGGGAAAGTCAGTCCCATATTCCAGAGCCGTAGTTGTAGTCCCCCCCTCCCCTCCCACTTTCCTTTCCTTCTTTCCTTTCCTTTCTTTCCCCGTTCCATTCCTTTCCTTTCCTTCCATTTCTTCTCCTCTCCTCTCCTCCCTTCCCCCCTTCCCTTCCCTCCATTCTCCTCCCCCCTGCCCCCTTCCCTTTCCTCCCCCTCCCCTTCCCCCCTTTCCTTTCCTTCTTTCTTTTCCTTTCTTTTCCCCTGTTCCATTTCTTTCCTTTCCTCCTTTCCTTTCCTTCCATTTCCTCCCCTCCCTTCCCCCTTTCCTTTTCTTCCCTCCCCTTCCCCTCTCCTCTCCTCCCTTCCCTTCTTTCCTTTCCTTTCCTTCCCTCCCACTTTCCTTTTCTTTCTTTTCCTCTCCCCCCTCCCTCCAGCTAAGGTTGCAGGGCTGCCCTCTGTCTCACCCTCCCCATAGCCTTTAGGAGAAACGCTGGCTGGGAAGAGGGGATTCTAAGGACCCTGCAAAGTTGCTGGGCTGCTCTTTATCCCCCCTCCCCATAGCCTTTAGGAGAAATGCTGGCTGGGGAGAAGAGGTTTCCTAACGACCCTCTTCTCCCCAGCCAGCGTTTCTCCTAAAGGCTATGAGGAGGGGGGATAAAGAGCAGCCCAGCAACTTTGCAGGGTCCTTAGAATCCCCTCTTCCCAGCCAGCATTTCTCCTAAAGGCTGTGGGGGGGGGGGAATAAAGAGCAGCCCAACAACTTTGCAGGGTCGTTAGAATCCCCTCTCCCCAGCCAGCGTTTCTCCTAAAGGCTGCTCTTTATCCCCCCTCCCCACAGCCTTTAGGAGAAATGCTGGCTGGGGAGGGTTTTTTTTACTTACCTCGCTGCCAGTTCGCTTGCACGGCATGGCTGAAAAACAGATGGCGACCTCATGCAGAGTACCGGAACTCGGCTTCTGCACATGCTCAGAAGGAAATTTTAAATTTTTTTTAAAAAA
Organism: Diadophis punctatus similis; assembly: GCA_023053685.1. Taxonomy (NCBI): domain Eukaryota; kingdom Metazoa; phylum Chordata; class Lepidosauria; order Squamata; family Dipsadidae; genus Diadophis; species Diadophis punctatus. The sequence goes on along the minus strand of JALIGW010000001.1, from coordinate 68,784,798 downwards.
AAATCAAAAAAAGATGGCGGTGCCCAGGGACCGGCACCGGCATGATGACATCACCAGCCAATCGCTACCGGTGCGGTGGAGTGGACCGCACCGGTAGGAACCCACTACTGCATATAATATACATAATGACAAGCAATCAGCATCAGGGGCTCAATTAACTTTCTATGCCTGAGCCTGGCTTATAGTTCAATCCAATATATAAATTCTTTCAAATGCAATTTATTTAAGAAATCATGGTTAAGCAAATAATGGCTTACTACAATAAAAGAATCCAAAAGATTTACAATAATCAAAGATATAATTAGGAAAAACCTGCCTACCAACACAATAGGTCATAGTATCAGTCTGCCTTCAGTCTCCATCTCAACAGTACTGTGTTACTTTTATGCCCCACCTTTTTTCTGCTAGAAGTTTAGATTAGTGACACAAGACAAGAAAAGACTTAAGTTAAAATTTAAATATGGAATGTGTAATGTCCCTATTTTAAAAATTGTTCTTTGTAATGCATTGTAAATACTTCAATACAATCAGTGATTCAAACTCCAGCAGGTACTTTCTTTTGTAAAATAATATATATTTTTAGCCTGTCAATCCAAACAACTGACAGCTCAGTCTAGATCATGTTATTTCCTATGTGAATTCCATTGCTTTAATTAGAAATTACAAGTCTGCATCCTTACAATTGTCATTAGAGATGGATTGAAGAAAAGCCAGAACTGACAGTTTAAAGGAATTAATACCTGGATGCAAAAGGAAATGTAAGAATTTCTGGATGCTAATGGAGAAATTGACATTTTGTCAGAAGATGGGAAACAGAAATATAATTTAAAATATAAACTTCAGCATGTTATGGTTGGGGGAAGGAGATAAATTTAGTTCTCACATTTTATCTTTCTGTTGCTCCATCCTAATTTACTATCTTTTGCTTTCCCCTATGTTACATTGGATCCAGACATAGCTATGATTAGAATTAACCCATAATATAATTTCAAGATATCAGTTCTAAGCATGGCAAGACTAGGTGTAGATGGATATATTTTGATAGATACAATACAATATAAAATAAGTCAGAGGTGAGGAATAATATTGATAATCTTGCAAGTTGAATAGGACTATTCTTTATTATATTTCCTGTATTTTATGAAGTCTAAAATCTGAATGCAGTGTATAAACATATGATTGATATTACGACTGTGCACACCTTGATCTCTGGAAGATGCCCAGAATTTGTTGAATAATTTCCTGACATGTTCGATCAGGATTTCTAGTGAAGATTTTATTAGAATAATTTTGCTTAATTTTGCCTAATCTCACAAATCTTCCTTTGGGAAATGAGCAGTGAAAAACAATCATTTTACATAGGTTGATTTTCAAATTATGGATTAAAGTCTTAGGAGCAGATATATTTTCTCTAGTTATTATTGGTTGGAACACAATATACAGTATACAGTCACCTGAAATCATTAACTCTTATGCTGAACAAGGCTGGTTATCACATCATTAAGCACAACAGGAATACAAAAAGCTCTGCAGCGGATGCACACTGTCATTTTTCTTTGTCCAAAATATGAAAATGAAGCCTGGTTTTTCCTCCCAATCACAGGAATCAACATGAAGTCACAATATAATCGCAAAATATTCCAGTTTGTAGACCTCCAAAGGCATCCAATATCTCATTTTGAACACATACTGCAAAGTGAATTAATTTGTAAGGTTGGAAACGGTACAGAGTTGGTATTTGTCCTAATATAGCCTCAACTTTGCAACTGAAATAAATAAATCAAGGAAAGGGAAATGGCAAACAACCAAAGCAAAGCAAATGGTACCATACCATATGGGAACGTTGTCACTTGGCAGACGGAAATCTGCTTTCACAAAGAAGAACTTTTCAGTGAAACCTTCAGCGATGCAGTGTGAGGTATTGAGAATCAGTGGGATGCCCAGGGAATTTTGTGTCATTAAATGCAAGACTGAAATTATAACTGTGCACTCAGGTTTTCATTTGTCTGAGGAATAACACAAAGATTTGATGCTTTATAAAGGTAACAAATAACTCTTATCTCAATGAATGCAGTTTATTCTACTGAGTAAATAGCTTTTTTCTTTTTTCTTTTTGGTGAAAAGACTAAAAACTGCTTTTGTCTAGGTTTTGGCAGAGATGACAACTGTTGCTGATATTAACAACAAATGGAAAAATCAATAAATTGACACAGTGTCAGGTGTGCTTCCGTTCAAAATCCAGGAAAGAAAGACCCCAACTCCATGATGATAGAGAAGAGTACTTTTAGTAGACAAGAACTGATAGCGACAAAATGAAAGCAAGATCTGAGGCAAAAGGCACGTAAATTGCATATAGAAATAATCCCAAATTCCTCCCTACATAAACCCCCGGGCAAATCATCCAATCCCGGCACCCCAAGATGTCATGTGGGCACATGTCCAGGTGGAGCCTCCACATCTGGTCAGTCAAAGCCGTTGACCCTGAGTAGGCTATAAACATATCCATGCAGCCTGGCAGTACGTGATGAGAACTTTCCTCCCTAAACTCCTAATCAGACACATGAAGAGACATCTCCAGCACAGCTTCCCCCATCCCAAATACCTAACCTTCCCTCCTCCCCCCGTTTCTGTGGCAGCTGAAGCAAGCAGGCAGCGTGGACGCTGACACATAGGCGGTTTCGTAAGAATACCCAACGACAGAGATTTCTTCTGATGTTAAAAGTACACGTACTTACTCTGAGTTTTCGTTCAAAAAATTGATTTCCAATTCAGCATCCTCTCAAATAGTCTTTTAAATTAAATGTTGTCCAGCTACTGTACATTACATTGTACTTTAGGCAAATTTCCTTCCACCCACCTTCTATTCCCACTGACAGGTAATTATCATTTACAATTGCTGTCACATGTACTTTTTCAAAATGATTTCCTCTTCAACAATGGACAGCAACAAAATGTGGCATGATATTAATGATGTCCACAGAGAATGTTATCTGCAAACGAATAACAAATTAATGGAAAGTTAGCAGTGAAGAAAGGAGACACTCCCCATCTTAGGTGGGTATTAAATCACGTGCATTTTAATTGTCTGAAAATTTTTGATGTACTGTTAGTTGTCATGCAAATTTCTTTATGCATTTAAAACATTTATAAGCACATCCCTCCCATAATACAATGAGTGTGGGCAGTGAATAAGGATTCAAGCTGAAACAAAATTGCAACCCAAACCAACAGGATAAGTATACAAAATGTGTGAGGTCTAAGGACATTCCACTTCTAGTCCAAGAACTAACAAATTAACAGATAACAGATTAACAGAGTTGGAAGGGACCTTGCAGGTCATCTAGACCAACCGCCCCGCCCAAGCAGGAGACCCTACATCTGCTTCTACCTAGGATCGAACTCACAACCTCCTGATTGTGAGGCAAGAGCTCCACCTCTAGGCCACAGCAACTAGAACCAAATTGATCAACCACAAGGCTCATTTAATCTTGTGGTCCAAAACGTGGGGTGACATACATTGCAGACCAGCTCTGTGATGTTAAAATCTTTGATTTTTACATTTATGTGAATAATTCTTACTGGCATCTTTGGAGGAACCCCCCCCCAACTTAGAATATTTCCACCAGCATCTCTACTTCTTCATCAATTTGGAACCAGCTCTTTGATACAAGGCATCAGATAGTTTTGAGAAAAATGTTTATTTATTTGCTTCTGAGAATTTGGCTTTTTGTTCTGGATCTGCTGAGGTTTATTTGAAGCTCCTTATTTCTTTGCCTTTTTGGCTTTGCAGAGTTCGTACTCAATATCGTACTCAACACTTCGTTTCATACTTTGTTACAGAGCCCCAGACTACGACATCACACATGCGAACAAATTAACATCACTGCTAACGTGGGCAACCTCCTGCCCGTACCCCCTAATCTTTCTTGGAGACCTCAACCTACCTCTCATTAACTGGACCTTAAATGAATGCACAACTGAACCCATCCATTCAACCCTATACAATGCTGTTACCAATCTGGGACTCGACCAACTAGTAACGAACAATACTAGACTCAACAACTGCCTCGACCTCATTATCTGCAATAGCAAAAGCGCAATTTATGGACTTCAAATAAAAGAACCCTTCTCCAACAGCGACCACAGCATGATAGACTTTAGCCTCAATCTACACCATTGCAAGAATCACCTTAATAATGGGACACCCAAGTATAATTTTAAAAAAGCCAACTATGAACTCATAAACGCCGACCTCTCAACTCTTGACTGGCAAACTCTATTCTCTAACTGTAACACTGCCGATGACCTCTATAACATCTTCTTGCTCGAAGTCAAAAGAACTATCAGATTACACGTACCACTAATAACCACCATAACAAAGAAAAACAAACTACCCATATCAATAAGGAAGCTTCAATCAAAAAAAAAATCCCTCTGGCGAAAAAACAAAACAGGCTATGTAGCTAACTTCAAAAACCGCTACAAAAATATATGCCACCAAATAAAGATGGAATGCTCCAACTACCACAGCAAACAAGAGGAAAACCTTCTGCGCACCAAATCTAACCGCGCCTTCTACAACTTCGTAAATAACAAACTCAAGGACTCGAGACCTCTCCCACCACTAAAAGGACCCAACAACAAAGAATGCTATGATGAAACAGTCAAAGCAAACCTCTTCAACAGATTCTTTGGCTCAGTCTTTGTAAACAGCAACGGCTCATGTCCAAAATTCCCTAGTCGTACCACAAATACTCACAACAATTTAACACAAATAGACTTCACTGAATACAACGTTGAAAAAGCACTACGTGACCTAAAACCTTCTCTATCAATCGGACCAGATGGACTATGTGCACACTTCCTAAAAAAGATCTCCACAGCCATTGCCGAGCCACTACGCATAATCTTTGAAAAATCCTACAGGACCAGTTCCCTACCAAACCTATGGTCATTAGCCACGGTCATCCCCATCTTCAAAAAGGGAGATCCCAGTCTAGTAGAAAACTACCGACCAATCTCTCTATGCTGCGTCACATGCAGAGTCATGGAAACAATCATAAACCAATCCATTACCCTCCACCTAGAAACTAACAACCTACTTTCAAACAAACAATTCGGTTTCAGGAAAAAACTATCCTGCAATCTACAACTACTACACTGCAAAAACATATGGACCACAAAACTGGACCAGGGCAAAACAATAGACGCAGTTTACATAGACATCTGTAAAGCCTTCGACTCAGTGGTTCACGATAAACTACTTCTGAAACTGAAATCCTACGGCATCTCTGGACCCCTACATGACTGGTTAACTGCATTCCTGTCAAACAGACAACAAATGGTCAAAATAGGGAGCGCCCTATCAAACCCCGTTCCTGTTAACAGCGGTGTACCCCAAGGCAGTGTACTAGGACCCACGCTCTTCATACTCTATATAAATGACCTTTGCGATCACATTACAAGCGACTGCGTTCTCTTCGCCGATGATGTAAAACTCTTCAACACCACCGACAACACTACTATCCTCCAAAAAGACCTAGACTTTGTGACAGAATGGTCTAACATCTGGCAACTCCAAATCTCAACCAACAAATGCTCTGTCCTACACATTGGCAAAAAAAATCAGAACATTAAATACAAGCTGAAAAGTCAAGACCTTACAGACGACCCTCACTCTGTCAAAGACCTTGGAATACTCATATCAAATGACCTAAGTGCCAAAGCCCACTGCAACAACATCGCCAAAAAGGCTTCAAGAGTTGTTAACCTAATCTTACGTAGCTTCTTCTCCGGTAATATCACACTACTAACCAGAGCATACAAAACATTCGCCAGACCAATCCTTGAATACAGCTCATCTGTCTGGAACCCACACCGCATATCAGACATAAATACATTAGAAAGTGTCCAGAGATACTTTACAAGAAGAGTCCTCCACTCCTCTACTCGCAACAGAATACCTTACGCAACCAGACTTGAAATCCTGGGCTTAGAAAGCTTAGAACTACGTTGCCTTCGGCACGACCTAAGCATAACTCATAAAATTATCTGCTACAACGTCCTTCCTGTCAATGACTACTTCAGCTTCAACCACAACAATACACGAGCACATAACAGATACAAACTCAAAGTGAACCGCTCCAAACTTGACTGTAGAAAATACGACTTTAGCAACAGAGTGGTAAATGCCTGGAACTCACTACCTGACTCTGTGGTTTCGTCACCAAACCCCCAAAGCTTTACCCTTAGACTGTCCACTGTTGACCTCACCCGATTCCTAAGAGGTCAGTAAGGGGCGTGCATAAGTGCACCAGCGTGCCTACCGTCCCTGTCCTAATGTTCCCGCTTATCAGTACCCATCTTATGTATACAAACAATGTTTTATCTATGTATATTACCAACATGTACTTGACAAAATAAATAAACAAACAAACAAACAAACAAAATATTTTCTCATTGGTGGTAACTGTTGATTCAGACTACATCCTATGCCATAAAGACAAGGGATTCATTCCTTTAACTGTCTATGTTGAAGATTCATCTCCCCCAGCCACAAAGCTGCTAAGATGAATGAATGAATATCTGAATGGAGTGGAAGGGGGGCAGTGGCTATCCATTTACTTCATTTTTCTGTGAAGTGGACATTAGGCAATTTTTCTAACTCTGGGACCTGAGGTGACTTGAGGGAAGAAAACTGAAGAACTAGCAGTTTTCTGTTGGAGGAAGTAATGATGGCTCATGATATCTGTGTATTCTCTGTGATATCTGATTTATTGTCTATTCTTTTATTCTACTACACTATGAAAACCAGCTCATGATGCTATAGTAAGGTAACCTGGTCTCAATCATAAGGTTTCAAAAACTAGAGCCTCTCTTTCTTTCTCTCTTATTTATCCTGCTGTTCATTTTCACTCAGGTATTTCTGGAATAGATTGTCTAGTTTCTCCCTCCCTCCCTCCCTCTCTCTCTCTCCATTTTTCCATCCAACTATTTGTCAGCAGTGAGAGTAGAGTCATCATCAAAGTGATTCACCATTATTAGATGATACTTACATTTTAAGTACTCTTTTGTTGAGTATTCTTCCTATTTTCTGCAGATATTGTCAGTGAGAAGCAGAAGAGCTCCCTATCTTGTTAACACCCTCATAGGGGGTGGGGAATAGCTGAAGTCACCAGTTGTCATAGTAACTAAAATGCTGGTAACTAGGCCCAGCAATTAAACAAGGTGAGGTGTAAAGTTGTTATGGCAACTATACATTTTAATCAAAGCAGCTATACTTATCAAGGAAAAATCAAATTAAAAAATCAAGAAATCAAGGAACAGTACCTCAAGTTTGAGTCTGCAATGTCTTTAAGCAAATTGATTTAGGAAATGCCAGCTTGTAAAAAAAAAAAAAAAAAAGGTAAATTTCTCCTGTTACCTCATAGAAACATCCATATAGTTTTATTGGCAATTATATGGAAATAAACCTTCCTATATTATATTTCTTTACTTTCCCATGTTAGTAGTTGCAGAACATATGAAAACACTACAAGCCATTAAAGCTTACCTATTGTAGCTAAAACTGGCATATTTGAAGGGTTACACAAGGTTTAAGCCTCAATTTATGTAATTTTGGGAGAAGATGTGGCTGTTTTTAAGAATTGCAAACAGGTGCTGCATTTATACCCCTCTGTTCTGTAAAACATCTATGTTGCTATATGTATTGTCTCACTAGGAACATAATTATTCTGTTTGTACAAGCAATGTCATGGGATAGCTTTCTCATGGTATTTTTTTTCTTCACACACTGTGCCTGGTTTCTGTCCACGAATGCTTTCATGTGGAAAAAATAAAGAACCCAGTAAGCCAGTGAATCAACGAGAATTATTTTTTTATTGCTTGCTGTGTTTGTAAGAAAAGAATACCACATGGGCTCTTTGTACCACTCCAGAATCCACTTTGGACCTCTGTGTTCTTAGGAATATGCCTGTGCACATATTTAGCAGTTGAGGTAATTAATTTCTGGTTTAACTGCTGTATATATGAAATTACAAAAAAAAAGAGATATTTCTTTTGGAATAATAAAATCTTGTAGATTTTCTGGGAGATTTGATTTATTATTTGTAGGAATTCTTTTCTCCAGTGGAAGAGATGTAGCTCAGGGTTGAATTATGGAGTCCTTAGTAATCTTTGTACTTGATTGCTTATAGACATTTCATTACCCAACTAGATAACTTCATCAGTGTGTGTGAGTCTGGAGTATGCTGTTTATTTGTATATAATAGCATGCTCTGCCAGTTTTGGTGTGACTGTGGTTTTCCCCTTGGTTGGTTTTTTTATTATTATTTTCTGTCTGATTCAAAAAAGAGAATAACAAAACTGTTGGGATGAGAATAAAATCTCATAGAGGTGATTTAGATCTTTTCTTGGAATTCAGACAGTTAGAAATAAAACCGAGATTAAAAGTCTAATAGAAAATATTTATTTCAGTACAAAAACAATAAATCCTGAATAATTACATCTTTGCTAATAAAACACGACCGTTCAGGTCAAGAGCTAAGTCAGAAGAGAATTAATGGTGGTTTAGGAATGCACACATGCACAAAAAACATCATATCACATGTTCTGCTTATATTGGAATGTATCACAATATTAGATAGGGGTGCATCACCCTGCATAGACATACAACTGACAATATTCACACTGTGACAAAAACCTTGGAATGAAACCAAAAGACTAGAATTTCTTTAGACAGACAAGCAAGGATCAACACCAGGCAATTCATTCAGAAGCCTCTCTAGAGCCAGTGCAGCTAGCAAAGTAGTAATATTACATAGACATACTGAACTATGCTCACAAATACCTCTGTTGGTGTATTCTTAATCAATTATAACTTCCAGATAGTCTTCAAGGGCAACCACAGGTAGAGTGCACTGAGACATGAATGACAACAGGAAGAACCTCCTGATCTAGGGAAAGGTGCAATTGGTGCAATAGACAAAGTTGTGCAAAGACCTCTCCCCTTCCCCATCTACAGCTGCTGCCTGCTCTTCAAATAGGAACTGTGAGTTCAGAAGGACTCCTGGAGTTGTACATTGGGCCTGCATGGGGCATTGCAGCCTCTAACATTAACCAAACATGGTAAACATCCTTTCCTAAATTTTAAGGATGGGTGAGGGGAAATCACAGTCAAATTCAGTCTTGCTAGGGTTGAACTAAAACCATTTTCCCTATCCAGACCTCCACAGCCTCACATAGTGGGGCAGAAAATTCAGAGCATCATTTGATTGGTCATGGATATCATTTTTGTTGAGTTGTGGGAATAACAACTCTGGAGACTGGCTCTCTGAACGCTGTTTATTAGGCAATTCTCTGTACAACCAGCAACTTGCAGACTGACAGCTAGCCCTTTTATAGGGAGCTGTCAGACGCTTTAAACAATAGCGTTTGAACATTTTTCCCACTCAAACGCTGGACCTGGGTGAAACCATGTTACTGTCAATACACAACAATTTTCCTAGGATATTTTATTTAAGTTAGCACAGTAATTCCTGGCCTCAAATTAAAAAATAATAAAAGCAAAAAAACAAGTAGGGGATACTGTGCCAACTTTTCAAGATAAAATTTACTTGATGACTTTTCAGAACTTTATCATAGAGTAGGAATTACTGTTGTTAATTTTTTATATAATTACACAATGTACATAATATAAAGCAAAGTAGATGGGATGTGTAGGTATACATACATGTTTATTTCCCTTTTGCAAGAGTGGGGATGAGGGAATTTTTGTTATGCAGGCCCTATGGCAGCTTGGGAAAGGACCATGATATTTTGTTCTTTATTTTCAGCATTTTGACTCAACAAACAATAACTTCTAAAAGGGTCAGGAAACAAATGTTGTAGAAATGTGGAAGTGACCATCCAGGCTGAAATGGAGTTAGATAACTTGTTTTATCCTAACACACATGGAATTATCTAGCTCAATTGTTTAAGCACTTGATTTAAAAGTTTATAATTGTCTTAACTCATGAGACTTATATCTGTCTTTCAAGCAAGTCTCATAAATAAAATATATTAAACAGCCTGTTGGGCAGAATAGTTAGAAATTAAAAGTCAACGACGGAAACAGTTTGTCTATGTCTGCATAGAAAATCATTTCAAAATCTCTTTGAGATAAATGCTTGAAAAAATTCTCTATACTTCGTTGAAGACCATCTTTCTTCCAGAGAGCTTCTTAGGTGGTAGAAGACCATTCCTTTCTCATGCATCTTTCCTTTTGGAAGTCTAAAATCTCCACATTGCAGTACACACTTTTCTCAAAGGTGTTTTTTCAAAAGGCAGTTGGACTGTTTTATTTTCCTTGAGGAAGATGTTTCGCTTCTCATCCAAGAAGCTTTATCTTTTCTGGCAGGATGGTGGGGGCAACTATGACTTGGATGACAACTATGATTTAGATGACTGAGAATCTCCATAGACATTTAGTATGATCCTTTAACTGGATCTATTAAATGAATTCAACCAACCAGATGGCAACAGCTTCTGCCTTTCCAAATTTCCCTGAATTTAGGTTAGTAAAGGGATTGTGGACAAGTTTTTGTTTAATGCTCCTGTTCTCTTCAAGTGAGGTTGCCAATAGTTAGCTGTCTTCCATTTTTCACCCCTGTGAGTGATATATACACCTGTATATGTATACTCAGGGGTGAAATCCAGCAGGTTCTGACAGGTTCTGGAGAACAGGTAGTGGAAATTTTGAGTAGTTCGGAGAACCGGTAGAGGAATTTTTGAGTAGTTTGGAGAACCAGTAGCAGAAATTTTGAGTAGTTTGGAGAACCGGTAGTGGAATTTTTGAGTAGTTTGGAGAAGCAGTAGCAGAAATTTTGAGTAGTTTGGTGAACCTGCAAATACCACCTCTGGCTGGCCCCAGAGTGGGGTGGGAATGGAGATTTTGCAATATCCTTCCCCTGCTACACCCACCAAGCTACGCTCACCAAGCCACACCATGTCCACCAAGCCACGCCCACAGTACCGGTAGTAAAAAAAAATGGATTTCACCACTGATACAGAGGCCATACGTGGAAACCATTCATAGCTTTATTCTCCGTGCTTCTGGCTAATTTACCTCCATTCAAAGCCATTTAAATGTTGCACCTTGTGAAAAAGTATTTAAATATCTTGCATCAATCAAATATTGAAAAAATAATAAAGACTGCATTCAGATATAAACAGAAAGAAGAAGATAGCAAATTCTATAGCTCAACCGTGTACTGATGTTCCACAATTCAATCTCACTGGATGATCCAGATTTCTAACTTGTTCACAAGAATAAGGAAATCTCCTTACTCACTTTTCCATCTTCTCCAACAACACCCGAGCCACGTTGATTGTGTCCTTCCTGATTCACCTTTTTTTTGTACCTAAAACCAGTAGAGCTTTCCATATATGGGTTGCTCCAATTCATCACTTGGGGTACTCTTTTCTGTATGTCTCTAAGTCCATACTGTAGCTCTCAGGGATTTTGTTCTAACCTATACAAGATGTTCTGTATTTACACCAATTTTGGTTGAACCAGTGTGAAGCCCAGTTATTTATGAACAACTGTATTTGGAATCTCCATAATTTCTGTTCACGAAACTATACAATCACATAATAAACTGCATCTCTTTAGAGAATGTTGAATCGAATTGAAGTGAACATTTTCAAAAAACACACCTCATTGTACAATTTTAAGAAGTTCACTGGAAAACAATGAGGTTCCTTAGAAAAGCAAAGCTGGCCCCCAGGGTAAAGAAGGGAGGCACGGCAATATAGTCTGCTGTTATTTAAAACTTGGATTTTCTGAATTTAAGTAAATCCAAATGCCATTTCCTTGATTCCAAATGTCAAGACTTGTGTATATCTCTAGGGTTACCGCCTCTTAAAATGCTATTAAATAACAGTCTGGGACAAACAAAGGCATTTCTAGGACTTTTACCTCAGAAGACAAATGTCAGTATCCAGCTGTTGCTTAGATGGGACACAAAAGAAAAGAGATCAGCGGTATCAAAATGCTGAAAGGAAGGACTTTTTACCACCTGTCACATCTCATTTCAAGGTCATGGCTGAGATCCAGAATGGGTATCTGTGGGCCTGCATTTTCTCATTTTTGCTTTCCAGTGGTAATTTAGGCCTGGACATAATTTGATGAAATGAAAAGCTAATGAAGGACAAACAAGTCAAGTACTCCACCATGTGCATGTTAACTAAAGGAAGGGTTGGTGCTATTGGATAAAGATGGCTCCCTTTCAAGATACATAGTGGCATGCATGTCTTCAGGGAGGATCATTGTGGCATAGCAACCTGACTAGTATTTGAGTGATGGAGCATTTCTATGCATTCAATTTAGAATGAGTGACATATGCTATTACTGTTTTGCTACAAAATGAATTCAGATTAGTCTCTCCCAGAGCCCTGTGTTATTAATTAATTAATTAATTATATTTATTTTGATTAAGGATATTGTGTAATAATTTAGAAGGTAACAATACAGCAAACTGAAGAATCAAAACATGTTATTATAGGGCCTTTGGTGGTCTCTGAACTTGGTTGTTTTCTTCCAGATTTTTCATTACCCAACTAGGTAGTATCATCAGTGCTAGGACTGATGATGTTACTTAGTTGAATAATGAGACCTGCAAGAAAACAACCAAGCCCAGAGACCACAAAGCACCCCACAGTTCATCTCTGAGCTATAAATATTATCTTCTATTGGTAGATGTAACTATAAATATCAGCTAGCTGGAAGATGTTGAAGTACAAAAGTGATTGCCTTGTTTAGTGACTGCTCATAGTTACAACAGTGATGAAAAAGTAACTTTGCAACCAATCCTTGCATTGTAATGGTGAGAAAGACTTTGAGAATATATTGCCTAGGGAGTTTACTAGCCTTTCTGGCTTTGTGGACCAGTTGTGGGGGGGGGGCAGGGGAGAGGGGATGGTTCCATGCAAGTGGCGGCCAAGTGTGTGTGCGTGCACAGTTCCATTTGCCAGAGCGATGGGTATATGTGCCTGCGGCTCACGCAAATGGAGCACATGTGACTGCGCTTGCCCGCTGCTCACAAGTGGGGATGTGCACTTGCACTCACCTACCATTTCCACAGCCCAGTTCTGAAGGGCTCAAGGTATGGGTCACGGCCCAGGGGGTTGGGGAATGGTCAGATAAGTGAAGGCATGGGCCACAGCTGAGTAGAGTGGAGAAAAGATTCAGAAGGAGACAGCAGGAAATTTGTACTTTCAGACTTGTAGAATTCTGTTAATGTAACCTCATAATAAATTAGAATTCGCTCATCTGGTTGTATTTCCTGTCTGGTCTCTAACTGGGAAAGCTAACATCAGTCTTGCAAGTCTGAAAGTACAAATCTCCCACCATTTTCTTTACAGGCTGAGAAGCCAAGTAGGGTCCTTTCTGAGCCTCTTTCTCCACCCATCGTGCAGCAGCGGGCAATGCCATCTCTTGTCCGACTATTCTACAGGAAACATTTCTTCGTTCCATGTCCGAAAACCTTTCTCACATACCGCTCTATGCATTTATGACCTTTGCAGCTGTGTAAAACAAATTAAAATGGAATTAAGATCATAAACATAGTTGCGTTTTCACTTAGCAACCGTTTTGCTTAATGACCAAGTTGCAAGTCCCAATTGTGGTTTCTAAACAATTGTTTAGAATTGTTATAACCTTTGCCTTAATGTAGGAGACAGAGAGTAGATCTTGTGTTCTCTTCTACTCACCTTATTTCAACTTGTCGATAAAAGAGAATGGGTCAGATTGATTTCAGTTCAATTTTCCCTTAAGTATCCTGGTTCAGAGCTGTGAAAGATTTCAAATGTTGGCACTGTAACTTTGGTTTGAACTTAGAAATGAACTAGAAATAGACAAGTAGCTGCTGAATTGTTTTATATCACTGATTAAAGGTAAAACACTGACTTAGTGTCCAACTATAATTTATAGCCTAAAGGCAATATTTTGAATTTAAGGAAATTACACACAAGGCTAGCTTAGAGGTTATAGCAGGGGTGAAATCCTCCCGGTTCGCCTGAGCCAGTCCTTCGGCGTATAGCCGATGGAACTGGCGGCGGTTGCGGCACGGAGCTTCTCCTGCCCGCTTTCCCGGCCCGGCTGAACACAATCACCACTTTCCCGGCCCGGCTGACCACAATCATTCGGGTTATTTTTCCCTCTGTGCATGCGCGCGCATGCACAGAGGGAAAAATAACCCAAATGGCGGCGTTCAGCCGGGCCGGGAAAGCGGGCGGGAGAAGCTCCACGCCGCAACCGCCACCAGTTCCATCGGCTATACGCCGAAGGACGGACCAGGGCGAACCAGGAGGATTTCACCCCTGGGTTATAGATTATGCTAGATCAGAGGTGGCAACTTATTAATAGCAAAAGATTCACATCAGCCTTTGCAATTATAATATTATGGAGGGCACCGGCAACATTTTTTCTGTGTGAATGTTGGGGTTTTGAATTGGGTTTCAGGGTGAAAGTATATCCCCCGAAGGCCTTGTGCATACATTTCAATTTTTATTTTGCCATTTAGCACCCAAAATTGCATCATAACAAATCAGCAATTTTGTTGGCCAGTCTGGAAAACATGATTTCAGTTTGCTTTGCAAACCACAGATGGGATGTCAGTAACCCCATGAAGCATATAATGCACAATTTGCCCATCTTGGCTTTATTAGAAAATAATATTATTCTTGTGGGTTCAGGATATCAATAAACTGTGAAAGAAAGGATAAATTTAGTGGATGGAATTGTAATAAAATAGAAAGGATCTTTATTTTCTCATTCAGAAATTCAGGCAGTGTGGCTGACAGCATTTTAATGGGAAATTTAATTAATGTGAGATTACAGTAGAAGTAACATAAAAATACCAGGCACATATGACACCAGCACACACATCACATAAATTCTGAGTTTAGTTTGGCAATTAGAATAGAAGCCAAATGGATTTATAATGAAGGGGGACTTGAAATACATTCATACTCTTTATATCACTACAGTAGTTGCTTAGAATTATACTCGCTTTAATGATGATACTTCGGTGAAAATGCTAACACCTTTTACTGAATTCATGGCAAAGGACATATCTCAGTAAATTATGTATCCATCATTTCCACATCCTAAGCTAATTGTGATGCAGGTTTGAAGTGCTTAAACATTCAAGTACTCTTAATTATTATGAATTCTCGTATTCTAGCCCCTGAAGCAATTGAAGCTTATAATGTCAGTATATGTTTAAATATATTGGATATTATCCAAATAATTGATTTATGGAACTATATTAGGAGGTGATATTCCAGCATGAAGGGTAATGGGGGTAACTTTTATTACTTGAAGCCATGCTTGGGTGATATTCATGCATTAGACAGATTAGCTTTCTCTAATGTATCACTTGAACTATTACTACCACTTTATAAAACCTTAGTAAGACCACACCTGGAATACTGCATCGAGGTTTGGTCACCACATTACAAAAAAGATGTTGAAACGTTGGAAAAAATGCAGAGAAGAGCAACTAAGATGGTTAAAGGCCTGGAGATCAAAAGATATGAAGAATGGTTGCAGGAACTGGGTATGGCTAGTCTAGAGAAAAGAAAGACTAGGAGTGATATGATAGCAGTATTATTCCAGTACCACAAAGAAGAGGGGGGAAAATTATTTTCCAAAGCACCAGAAGACAAGACAAGAAACAGGAAACAATGGATGGACAATAAGGAGAAAAGCAACCTGGAATTAAGGAAAAACTTCCTAACAATGAGAATAATTAATCAGTGGAACAGCTTGCCTTCAGAAGTTGTAGATGCTTCATCACTGGAGGTTTTTAAGAAGAGGCTGGATAGCCACTTGTCTGAAATAGTATAGGGTCTCCTGCTTGAGCAGGGGGTTGGACTAGAAGACCTCCAAAATCTCTTCCAGCTCTATTCTGATTGATGCTAATGTAACATTCTCCATCTATATTGGAGCAATTTTCATAATTCCCAGTCAAGATGGTTTTTGGGTGCAATTGTCAGGATCAAATAACTCTGGGCCATAATTTGGAGTTCCAGTTTACATCCTAGCTGTGAAGGCACAAGCATTTTATATGTGCATTAATAAAAGCTGGTGCTTGTCCGGCATGTTAAATTGGGAATTTAAAACAAATGTTTACCTTCATACAGGAAGCTAATGTTCAGCAACCTTCCTCAAACCAAAGGCTCACCCAGAATTGTGCCGGATTATAGTTTCCATCATTTCACCATTATACTACACTGAAATTTGTTATATTTTATTGAAGTCTCCTACACTACAGCGTAATGATAAGGTAATTCATTCTTCAAGTCAAATCTGCCTTGTGATTATGAAGATACAAACATGCAGTGATGTCGCATCACCTGCACTCAGAATATTTACTTTCCAGGCTAGCCTATAACCTTGCTGATGCTGGTGGTATAGGATAGGAACTTGCACAAAGCTTCTGTAGAACCTGTTTTTCTATTGGAAAGTTACGGAAAATCTGTTGAAATGTTGAGTTAGCCTGATTGGAAACTCGTGTTTGGATTTTATACTAAAGTTGACATAAAACAAAGCCCTCGCTGCTGATCAGGACTGGCAGATATGTTGTAATTCCTGTCATCTCGTCAAGAGGAAATTTCTTTGGAAGCATGACTTGAACAAAAGGAACACTTTTTCTCATCAGTGCCATGGTTTTGATGCAAACCTGACCTTCCTGGAGCTGTTTTTACAGTACGAAAAAAAGTCAGAAGAGATGGTTGTTGTGAATTTCCTGTCCTGGGCTTAGTTTGAACCGCCTTTGGAGAATTCACTTCATTTAACCCAAATTAGGTGTTCAATGCCATTTTTTTAATTCTGTCTTTCCCAGTTCTCACCAACCAACTTCAGTCACTGTTCCTTCCTTTCTTTTCCGACCAAAGTTTGCATATGAGCAGATTTACAAGGAAGAAGATATTGGGATCTGTGTTTAGCTTCCATAGAACAGTATATGTTTTGTCACAAACTAAATAAATGATGGATTCACTGAAACTTGATGAATAATCTATTATAAATGTTTTATACAATTAATGTACCAAATCTTTTGATATTATCACCCTGTTGTATTTTAGTACTACAGGCTTTACAATTTAAAAATTAATATTACATTATTGCTTGGACTGTTCTTTTGTTTACTTGCAACTGATAGATAGGCTGCCAAATTATGATTTTAACATAGATTTTATTTGTTATTTGTCATTATTTTATTCCAGAACTTTTAACCAGGTACTTTTTTTTACTGTACTGGTCTTTGACTTTAATAAATATTCTAAATAAATACTCATTATTTAATAAATGGGGCTCTGCACTTTAACTAATTGATTTGAGGACACATTGATTCACTTTATGAAACCAGTTGAACTGCAACCTAGTTCAGAATATCAATATCAATATAATTATATTGGAATCTTTTTTTGTACAGTTGAAGGAAATAATTTCTCTGAAACAGAGAAATGGCAGAAAGAAAAATGATTGGATGAGGGGGTAGTAAAACAATAGAAAGAACATTCCACTAAAAACAAAGCAAATAAATAATAGGAGAGTGTTGATTGTGTTCACCTTTCTTGTTTACAAAATCACAGGGATTTATTTGTAATTTCTGTGAAGTACGAATGTATTTTTTTTCTCACCAGCCTGTCAGGTTTCTCAGTGTTTTGTAGCTTTCTTTTTGTTCTAATTCTCCTCATCTTCTTTTTTGTCCTTTTCAGACCTGACAACATAACAGTTTTGACTTGATCACTGTTTATCTGGAACATTATTTCTTTGTGGCACTTTCCCTTAACAAATTATATTGATTCTCATCCTCACGCCTATTTTTTTTCCAACGCTTGATTGCTATGGTGGCTAGAACCTTGATATACAAATGTTTAGGTGTTTTTTTTTTAATGAAATGAGTCACACAGACTAGAGAATTTGCAGAAATTATTTTGAAATATGCAATATGCTAAACATCCAAAGAAATTTACTTAGAAGATGCTCAATATATTCGCAGTAGCACATCTTTAATAGATTGGGTCTTTCTTTGTATACTAGGAAAGATGCTCTCACTTGAAACTATAGAAGAATATAGAGCTGATGGATCACACAAGCTTTTTTGACATGGACATCATTTAAATTCTCAGAATTCTCAACAATGGCCAAGTTAGCTGGGGAATTTGTGGGAATGACAAAGTACGTATTTGGAATAATACAGGTTGGAGCTATATGTGGTCTCTGAAAGACATGGAAGCAGTCCTTTTAAAAATTTGATGTTGAAATGTCATTTTTAATATGACAGAAAGGAGGCAACATTAATCTTAATTAAAGGTATCCTATTTATCTATGTGATTGCTAAGAGTCAACAATGACTTGATGGCCCATGATCAAACCATCAATTAATTTTGTGAGTCAGATAAAGGGGATGCCATGCCTATTAATCCCTGTCTTACTGTCCTATTGTCCTCATTTATCTGTACTTACATTGTTTATGTTTATGTTTATACCTATACCTGCTATCTTGTACATGTTTGACAAACAAAATAAATAAAATAAAAATAAATAGATGGGTCTGATCCCACTTGCATCTCTTTTTCTTGCCTTTGGGAAATGGGATTGGAGCTAAGGTTGTTTGGTAGCCCCACAGAAATTTGAAAGCTGTGGTAGAAGAAGCAAACTATCCTTTTGCATCATGGTGGCTCCTTTCTCCTGAATTTGGTGAGACTTTCCAGAATGCAAAAAAAGAAAAAGAAAAAGAAAGAAAGAAAGAAAGAAAGAAAGAAAGAAAGAAAGAAAGAAAGAAAGAAAGAAAGAAAAGAAAGAGGTAGAGAGAAGAAGAGACAAGGTGCAAAATTCAGGAAATGCTGAGAGGTTTTATGCTGGGCCGGGGGTAGGCACATCAGCTTTTAGCTTTAGAATTTGTATTGTCCATTTGTTGATTTAGAGCAAGCACATGATAAAAAGAATAATCTTGAACTATGGAACAAGATTACAAAGTTGAAGGTTGGTTATTGAATATGATAGAAGTGAAATAAGATGGAAGTAAAGCATTCATAAGAATATATGGAATGTTTATTGAATGGTTTACCATTGTGCAGAGAGTAAGGCAAGGATATTTTATGTAAACTTGGTTATTTTATATCTTTATAGCCAAATATATCTATCGGATTTTTGTGATGGTGGCAGTGGCATGTTGAGGAACTATACGTACATGTGATGCTATCTTGCTGACCAAGAAACTTAATATTTTGCAGGAAATGTTGGTGGTTGTAAAATGCAAAGAGGAGCATGGATCTACAAATTAATATATCAAAGTCTAAGGTAGTAGTAATTGAATGGGAAAATGAGGCAAATGATTAGCTAAATAAGATCAGGGGTGAAATCCTCCCGGTTCGCCCTGGCCCGTCCTTCGGCCTATAGCCGATGGAACTGGTGGCGGTCACGGCGCGGAGCTTCTCCCGCCCGCTTTCCCGGCCCGGCTGAACGCCGCCATTCGGGTTATTTTTCCCTCTGTGCATGCGCGCGCATGCACAGAGGGAAAAATAACCCGAATGATTGTGGTCAGCCGGGCCGGGAAAGCGGTGATTGTGTTCAGCTGGGCCGGGAAAGCGGGCAGGAGAAGCTCCGCGCCGCAACCGCCGCCAGTTCCATCGGCTATACGCCGAAGGACTGGCCCGGGCGAACCGGGAGGATTTCACCCCTGAATAAGATGAATGATTAGCTAATGCTGGTGGTGATATACAGTAGGTTCAAGAATGAACGGGTGCCGAATGATTGCAGATTAAACACCAAAGTAATGATCTGTTGAAAAGAACATTGATGTAGTTTGGCTACATAGAGAGCATAACTCAAGGCTGAATTGCAAATAAATAAATGTAACAATGTATTATGTTTATTTATTTAATATTTTGCCTTTATTATTTTTATAAATAACTCAAAGCAAATATACCTGACACTCCTCTCTCTTCCTACTTTACCCACAACAAAAACAACCCTGTGAGTGGATTGGGCTGAGAGAGAGTGACTGGCTCAAACTCAACCAGCTTGTTTTCATGCCTAAGGCTGGACATGCCTCAGGCTAAGTCACAGTCTCCTGGTTTCTAGTCTGGTGCCTTAACCACCAGACCAAACTGGTCTAAGGAAGAGTAGATGGATTGAGGAAGGGGAAGAAGACGCCCTGAAAAAAGACAAGTTTTAAAAGGGCAACATATGAATATATGGCAAGAATGGTTTGTGAGGCAGACACAGAAAGATCTGGAAACGTTATACAATGTGTTGGTATAAATTAGATTAGTTGTATCTCCTTTATTTTCCTTAGCCTATATCTTTGCTTACTAGGTCTTTTTCTGTTCTTTGTTTAACTCAAAAGAGAATAGTGAGCTAGATGTCACTACAGGTATGCATGTCACAGCTTCAGAGAGCACGTGAAAGCAGGTGGATAACTATATTCTAGTTTTCATCCATTCCCATGGAAGAAACAAGGTTGCAAAAATTGAATTCCTGAGATATTCCTAGTCATTCCCTGTATACTTGCCTTGCCGGTGAATTGTGCAGAAAATCAACAATACCTCCTTTTCAGAGTTGACCTTTGTTACGTTTTCCCACCCAGTGTAACTAAATGATTGTGGGCGATTTGATTGTTGTGAGCAGAAAAAAGTATGACGTATTTTCTTTTCCAGCCAAACGTTTCTTAAATAATATGGTTTTGTTGAACTTCAATTCTTGGCTTTTTTCCATTACTGTCTTACTCTCTAATCCTTCCTTCAGATTTGTCCTTTGATCCCGCCTAGTTCCTCAGTCCTAACTTCTGGCTCATCTCCTGACTTCCGCCTCCCTTCAGATTGCTGTCCATGACCCTGTCCTGACACAATTGCACTCAATAAATACTGACAGAAGAGAATTACCTGTCTGGTGTGGAACCTGATTGGAAAGAGGAAAGGCTCCGCAGTACATTAAACACTGGGCGACTCTTTGCCTCCGCCTGTGTATTGAAACTCAGACATGTCTAGATTCTTTTTGTACACCACCTGCACAAAGTTATCTCATGACATGTCATAATGCACTCAGTGCAGAGTCTGGGGAAGTGATTATTCAATGCTTATTTTTCTGCTGCATTTGCCTCCTGCCTTCTTAGGCTATTACTATTATTGCCTTAAGGAAGCCATCTAGAAAAGAACAACAATGGGAGAAAGTTGCATACTGTCATAACAACTGGTGCAGAATATATAAATGGGGGAGTATTATAACAAGCAGGATCAGAAATGTTAAAGGAGATGCCTATGGCATACATTTGAATTGATTGTTTAATCATCAGACTGCAATACAAGGCAGGGCCTCTAGGGCTCCCTCTTGTTGCATTTTTCAGCAGGTTGATTTTGTTGCTTTGCCTGGCTTAAAAAACTGGGCCAAACAGGGTATGCTTTGTTCCATAAATGGACCATGCTTGAAGCCCAGGGGAACAGACAGATAGCAAGAAGTATTAATAGAGAAAGGGCAACGATGCAATTCACTAGAAGAGGCATCAGTGCTAACTGATGTATAAACAAAACAGTTTGCTGGTATGACAGATTCTGCAGAATTACCATAATAGAATTTGCCTCATAAAGGAGAAGTGTTCAAAGTCCAGAATGAAGTACAGGAGGCGAAAGAAAAGAGGCCGTTCTATGGGTGAGTAGTTGTCTTTTGATATACAAACACGGAAGACAGATGGAGAAGCAGTGTGAGCATGGTCAAAAGAACCAGAATGGTAATTCACCAACGTGCTGTAATGCTATCAAGAAAGTCTACAGGAAAGGGGAAAACAATCATCTATTCTCTGAGAAAAGCACTCGACCAATAACAAGTGTAATAAAGTAGAAGCAATCTCATGTCAGAATCTGAGAAGGCATTAGAAAACCCATGAATGAGTGGCTCAGAAAGTGAAAGCCAGCTCTAGTGAAAATTTGGTCTGCTCCTTATGTTTCCCTTGAGAAGTCTTGTAGTGGACTATCAAATAACTTTTGGACAGCGGGGTAGAGGTTTAGGCTACTTGGTAAGAACATGTCTACCAAAGAATCCCACAACGTAGCATCCAATTTTCATGCCTGTTTCATTGCAAACATTCATGAATGCCCTGGCTCAAAAGCAGTGAAAGATCAAGCTAGTGTACCTTCTCATGATGATCCTGACAGCAATTTAGAGAAACATAGGAAGATACACTCAGAAATACAGCAGCAGCTTTTAGGATGGGAACAGAAGCTCTCTTGATGCTTTCCGCAAAAACTGTTGGAAAACTAGTATGGGCATTCCAGAGTAATTATTAGATTTTGCTTTTGTAGCAACATGCACATACATCCTTTCAGTCCTCCTCATTCAACCCGATCTTTGCTCATGCATTTCTGTCCTTGCAAGGAAACAAATGAAGAAGCCATGTTTAAGCTATAGACACTGTATGCATTAGATTACTCCACAGGGATGGAAGGGAAGGGAACTGTAGTTTTCAAAGATGCGATTCTGAGAGACTTTTGTAGAGTATTTAAATCAGTGTTTCTCTAGCTTAACAACTTTAAGAGATATGAATTTCAACTCTCAGACTTTCCAAACCAGCAGACCAGGGGTGAAATACGATCGGTTCGGGCGTACCAGTAGCGGCGGCCGCCAGTGGTTCGGAGAACTGGTAGCGGTGGCAGCGCGAGGCTCCGCCCACCCATTTTCTTTTTTTAACCCATGCGCAGAGGGTGAAAAAGCAAATCGCACACTTCCAAACCGGTAGGGAAGGTAAGTAGATTTCACCACTGCAGCAGACTGGTTGAGGAATTCTAAGAGTTCAAAGTCCACAGCTCTTGAAGTTGCCAAGGTTAAGGAACACTGATCTAGATAATTGAAATAACTTTAAACTGATTTAAATGAATATAAGATTTTCTGATTTGACTATAGTTTGTATTGGATTGGTATAGAAGGAGTAAGCCTATGTGGGGGGGGGGGGGGAATAAAGAGAAGCCAGATTTTTTTCCTGATAAGACCTTCATAAGCCTTCTATTTTCCCTAGCATTTTAGATATTATCCCACTTTTTAAAAAACAAACAAACTGATTTTCTACTTAATAAGCAAGGTTGCATTTCTGCTAACTGAGAATAACTTATTGTCACCTGTTATGGTTCACAAGGTGGATCTATGCACCCACAAGCACACATCAATAATTTCATCGGCAGTTTCTCCCACATAACAGTGCATAGAGTTTCAATCATACTAAACCTAATAAATTGGATATTATGAAATATTTATGATGCTGCTTATGTGTTTGTATGCACTGATGTGAGTATACTCTTGGGGTGAGACCCTGGCCTTTCAGTTGTTACACCGACTTTAATTGCTGAACTATGAAGCTATACAAGATTTTGTGAGTGGAAGTAAAGCCACTTTTAGCCAAACTAAATGAAACATTTAAGAGGTTCAAAAGGCTACATGGGCAGCCATCCATGCATAAAGATAACTTCATGTAGGGTTCCCTTTGGATTTAGGTGTTGGCATGCAAATATTTTAAAATATTTATAAAGCTGCCCATCTTGTGACATAACTCTGGTTAGCTAACAGCAAAGGGAAAAACTCAACAATAAAAAAAAAAATCCAACACACCAGAAAATAACCTGCCCCCAACTACATCCACTCAATTATACAGTGCTGCAGGCTCCAACCTTGCTTTCCAATGCCTCAGGGAAAAGCCAAATCTTAATGGCTTTCCAGAAAGCTAGGAGGGTGGGCGTGTGCTGGAGCTCCACACGGCAGGGGCTACTATGAAAAGGACACCCTTCCTGCCCCTATAGAGGGCAATGTTTAAAGGATAGAACTTTCAGAGTATCACTATCCAAATTGGTGAACGGGTGGATATCTGCAGAGAGAGGTGGTCCTGTGGATGACCTAGCAATGTTCCATGTAGAGCTTTAAAGGTAATAAGCAGCAACTTAAGTTGCACCCAGAAGGAAACTGGGAGCCAGTGAAGCTGATATAGCGATGGTGTAACATGGGGAAACCAAGAAGTGCCCTATATTGCATAAAGTTCTGTGTTGACCTGAGCTGTAATTTCTGAATGATCTTCAAGGGCAGTCCCATGTAGAGTGCATTACAACAGTCCAACCAGGAAATGACTAAGGCATGAGTGAGCAATAGCACTTAGACTTACACACTGCCCCAAAGTGCTTTATAGGGTGGTTTACACTGTCAGCATATTGTCCCTAACAATCTAGGTCCTCATTTTACTGACCTAGAAGGATGGAAGGCTGAGTTAACCTTGGGTCTCATCAGGATCAAAATCCAGGCTGTGGGCAGAGTTTGCCTGCAATACTGTATTCCAACCACTAAGCCAGCAGGGTTCTTCCATTGACTTTAAACGTTACTAAGAAAAATGGAATTAATATTTTAAAATATTTTGCAGATCTGTGATCTGAGGAATCGTCTGTAAAGTTCATTCTTGCCATAATGCACACAGGATATTTAATGAGCGATCTTTCCCAGTTAGGAAATGTATTTATTTATTTTATTTACTGTATATCCTATCTTTTTATTTTTATAAGCAACTCAATATGGCAAACATATCTAATACTCTTTCCACCTCCAATTTTCTCCATAACAACAATGCTGTGAAGTGAGTTGGGCTGAGAGAGAGTGACTGTTCCAAGGTCACCCAGCTGGCTTTCAAGCCTAAGGTGAAGTTAGAACTCATAGTGTCCCAGTTTTTAGTCTGTGCCTTAACCACTAAACTGGCTGTGTAAAATATCAAATGGAAAGCTGTTGTCAGACCCAAACTTCTTCCATTGAACCCAAACCTCTCCATAAAATGGAGAAAGAACTTGTGGGGACATTTATACAAATTCATTGAAGCATAAAGAGAGAGCAACCAAGATATAAAGAGAAAAGAGTATTAAAAATCTAATACTATAGCTATTAATATGAAAAAAATAAAAGCAAAGAAACAATCACCTGCAACTCTTTTGTAATTTTTTGGGGGTTGTTGCATTGCTCTACTTTCCTCTTGGCCAACAGAGTCATCAACTCCCTTCCCCACGGATTAAGTAATTAATCCTGAACATATCCATTCTGCATTACCAAGGTTCATAAGAGAAACCAAAGTCATTTGGCGGTCTGATCATGGTAGAGATTATCTAATTTTAGTAGAATAGTCTGCTCTTAGCTGCAAAGTTAGATTAATTAGGCAGGATTTAGGTAATATGAGTCAGCCAGATATAATGGGATGGGCAAAGGTAGATGTCTTGCATAAAAACCATGGATATCCTGAATTAGTTTTGCTGGGTAAACCTTTGAAAAGTAAAGTCTCCTTTGAGTGAAGGAGATATAGACTGGATATAGCCATGCAGATTTTAAGATAATAGTGCATACATGGTTTGTCACTGTCTTTTCTGTAATTTTTTAAAGGTCCCAATCAAATTTACAGTCTTAGAATTACAATACTTTTAGGTTTCTGTTCTAACCCTCTTAAGGCCAGGCAAACCTGACCAAGTATTGCCACCTCCTGAATAAACGTCTGACAACTAGAACTTGTACCTAATTGTGGTGAAGCCATGATCTGTCATGTGAATGGTTTTCACTCTAAGACTGCCTTTCTGAATTTCTTGATGTGAATTTCTTAAGATTGGGTGAGATGAATAAGTAGTCATAGGTTTATTGCCTGATTCAGCAAACGATGGAATGGCAGCATGCTTTGGTTGGGAGACATCCATGGATGGGATTGCCTGTCCTTCCTGAAAAAGTAGTCTAAAGATGACTAAAGTAGTCATCAGAAACTTCTGAAAAGTCCAATGGCTATAGGTAATGACAGATTACCTATAGCCATATGGTCATGTCAGTTCTTCAAGTGGATCCTGGTATTCCCTCAGATGTTATGCCTGACATCCAAAACTTACCTTGTTCATTCACAACCACACTTTAATTAAAGTGTGATTATTATAGCTCCATGAATATTTTTGGAGGTGGAAACGTTAATTATGTGCCCATCAGAATAATGGAAAGGGTAATTATCCTTATTGTGCTTAGTGACATCAAAACCTCTATTATTCTGTGATTGGAGCTGTATAATTATAGATAATTGCTGCAACTGTATAGTCTGCTCAAATTCAGCCCTACAATAATTACTGTCTTTTAATTAAACATGTTTAGGATGGAAAAGAAATCTTCTCTCCTCACTTCTTCATTACATTGAAACATAAACTCTGTTTAAGTATAAAAACAACAGAAACTGCTAACTCTCTAGTGAATTTCATGCATTGGCTATTGTTTTTCAAAGTTAAGAGGACAATCTTAACAACTGTAGAGGGACAGTCAATCTATGATACAACTGATGACAAAAGAAAACATTTTGTGAAATCTTGGCTAGTGGCTTACATGATTTGATTGTTTCTAGAGTACAATTTCATTTTTTTACTTTTTCTTTTCTTCCTTCTTCTACTTGAAGACATTCCCATCTGCAGTTGAAAGACATGAGAATTCGAAGAAAAACAGCTAGGAATCTTGAAATATCTTACCCAAAATCTTGATCAGTTTTTTTACTTCATAGGTGGAAAATTATCTTTCATATCAGAAAAATACTAATCTCTGAGTTGTGCACCTATCCTCAATTCAGTCGTAAAAGATACATGTTTTCTGATTTTCCATGAAGGCCTGAGGCCTTCTATGTCACAGTGATGAATCTGGAAGAAAATCATGAATATTGTCAGGTTTAATACAGAGGTGAGTTATAGGGGAATATAATATTGATATAACCATTCTTCTAGTGATTAAATTAGAACAGAGATGTTTCCTAGGAGATCTTGTGATCATCTACAGTATTAACAAATATCATGTTAGAAATACATGTCTATTTAGGAGGACATTAATTGAGAGGGGTTTATGTGAATGGGATTGCTGAGGTGTCATATACTTTCTTTCTTGCCATACCCACATTTTGGTCAGATGCCCAGATTTGTCATAACAGAAAGCAGTATGAAAAGACATCAAACAAGCAAGTAAACAAACAAATGAACAGAACACACTGTCATGTCATCTTCATGCTGATAACGTTTAGTACGGATGTGGGTTTTAGTTGGGTGATTTACACCATACAGATATAAGTTGTGACAAGAATTGAGTTTTAATTTTTAAATTTTTTACATTGTGATTTTATTTATATTTTCTGTCAGCTTTATTGGTTACTATTTGTTAGATAGCCGGGAGCTTCGGCTTAGAAGGAAATAAGACGGAGGCTTTTTTTCCCGTTAAGGAACTGTTTATTCAGCACCAAACAACTGAATAGAACGAACTCTAACTGAGGGAATGACAGCTCCTATTTATAGGGGGCTGTCAAAGTAAGTGTCCAATGGGAGCTGTTTGTTTCTCCCGCGCTCCTGCTGGCCCAGGCTTCAACCAATCAGGTTCCAGTCTGGGCCAGCAGGGTTGGGTCGTAAGTTGAGGACTTTGCCGGTCGTAACTCGAGGACTTGAAACTCCTTCCCCCTTGGATAGCGCATGCGTAGTCCTCGAGGTAGGTGGGCCGTCGTCGAGCGCGTTCAGATCTTCGCAGTCTGTGCTCGGTAGGCATCGGAGGAACAGGCCGAGGCGGGCTGCAGCTAACTCCTGCAGGAGCGGTGGCCGGTGTCATCGTCGAGGAAGACCCCGGCGCTGGAGGCGGCCTGTGAACTGGCGAGGTTGGTGGCAATGGTGCCGGAGTCGAAAGCATAGAGGGAAGGCAGGGAGGCTCTGGTGGCAACTGGGAAGCAACGGGCTGGGAAGCAGCAGGAAAACGGCGGCGCAGCTGGTTTATGTGCCGCCGCCAGGACCGGCCATCCTCTAATAGGACCCTATAGGAACAGGGGCCTGTTAGCTGGGAGATGTGCCCAGGGACCCACTTAGGTCCAGCCCCTAGGTTTAGGGCAAAAACGGGGTCCCCAGGTGTTAATTGTCTAGCTATGGCCAGCCTGCAGGGTTGTTGTAGCTCCACGTAGCCTGGGTGGAGTCGATCTAACAGGGTTCTTAAACGTCTTCTCATTAGGAGCTCTGCTGGGCTTTGCCCTGTAGCCTGGCATGGAGTGGTGTGCTGGGCGAATAGATAAGTATTTAGACTAGCCTGCCAGTTAGTAGTGCCCAGACGGCTGAGGGCCTCCTTAGCTGACCTAACAGTCCTTTCAGCTAAGCCATTTGCTGCAGGGTGAGTAGGGGCTGTTTTGGCGTGGCGCACCCCCATCCGGGCTAGGTAGTCCTGGAAGTGAGAGGACATGAACTGGGGGCCATTATCTGTGACCAATGTGTCAGGGAGACCATGGGTCGCAAAAATGGCTTCCAGGGTCTGTTTAATCGATTCTGAGGAGGTAGAGGGCATAGTAGCCAGCTCAACCCATTTGGAGTAGGAATCTACCACAACTAGGAATGTGCGTCCCTGAAAGGGCCCAGCCAGGTCTACATGCAGGCGAGACCAAGGAGCTTTAGCTGATTCCCAGTCTAAAACTGGAGCAGCAGGTGGTAGAGGCCTAGACAGTTGGCAAGGCAAACATTGGTTCACCCATCCCTCTATTTGTTCATCCATCTTGGGCCACCAGGCATAGCTGTGAGCCAATGCTTTCATGCGGACTATGCCCGGGTGGGCCTCGTGGAGGCATTGGAGGACGTTGGTCCTCAAACAGGGGGGAACCACTACTCTGTGTCCCCATAACAAACAACCTTGCATGACGGTAAGTTCGTGGCGTCTATTAAAGAATGGTTGAAATGTAGGTGAGGGGGATACGGAAGGCCACCCCCTGCGAACCCAATCTAAAACTTGGACTAAAACAGGGTCTTTAGCTGACTTGGCTGCAATGTGGGCAATGTGGGCAGCAGTGACTGGTAGTTGGAGATCTTCAACCAGCAAAACAGTACTGGCTGGTGCTGGATCACTAATGGGCCTGGGCAAGGGGCACCTGCTTAGTGCATCTGCATTCCCCATCTGCCTGCCTGGCCTGTAGTGCAGGGTGTAAGAGTATGCAGCTAAGAATTCCAACCATCGGGACATCCTAGGGGACATTATGGTTGGGCTTTGCCTGTCACTAGCTAAGAGTCCCAGAAGGGGCTTGTGGTCGGTAAGTAACTGGAAATGGCGACCATATAGGTAGTCATGGAATTTCCGGATGCCAGCGACGCATGCCAAAGCCTCACGGTCAAGCTGGCTGTAGTTACGTTCAGCATTGGATAGTGTCCTGGAGTAGAAAGCCAAAGGGGCTTCTGCACCATTAGGAAGGATATGGCTTAGGACAGCCCCCACCCTGTATGGGGAGGCATCACAGGCCAGCAGCAAGGGGAGACTTTCACTATATTGAATAAGGACTGCTTTAGAAGTTAAGAGATGCTTAATGGCCTGGAAAGCATTTTCCTCTGCTGACCCCCACCGCCAGGCGGTTTTCTTGTCTAACAGTCTATGTAGGGGCTCAGCGAAAGTGGTTTTGTGTGGAAGGAAAACAGAGTAGAAATTAAGGAGCCCCAAGAATGATTGCAGCTCTGTTCTGCTGGATGGTGTGGGAGCTGACCTAATGGCTTCAATTTTGGAGGGTGTTGGTCGGATGCCCTGGGCGTCGATGAGGAAGCCCAGGAATTCGACCTGAGGAACTCCAAATTTGCACTTGTCAAGACGTAAGCGGAGGCCTGCCTCCCGGAATCTAAGTAGGACAGACCTAACTCTAGATGATAGTTCTGCGGGGGTGGATGCTGAGATGAGCACGTCATCGAAGTAGGGCACCACCCCTTGTAATCCATGAAGGAGCCTCTCCATGAGGCTCTGGAAGATGCCAGGAGCCACATTTACGCCAAACTGGAGCCTGGTACATTTAAAAGCCCCCCGGTGTGTGACTATGGTTTGAGCCAATGCTGTATTGTCATCTACTGGAAGTTGCTGGTAGGCTTGGGCCAGGTCCAGCTTTGCGAAAAGTGTCCCCTGGCCCAAGGAGTGTAAAAGGTGCTGTACCACTGGTACAGGGTAGGGATTAGACTGAAGGGCCTGGTTAATCGTGGCTTTGTAGTCAGCACATATGCGTATCGACCCATCAGGCTTCAGGGGAATCACAATTGGAGTCTCCCACCTAGCATGATCTACCTGCTGGAGCACCCCCTGAGAGATCAGCTTATCTAATTCTAGGTCAACTTTAGGCCTTAAAGCTAAGGGTACTCTACGGGGTTTTAGCCGGATGGGGGCCACCTGGGGATCCAAATTAAAGGAGATAGGAGTGCCAGTATATTTACCCAGGCCAGATGCAAACACATCAGGAAATTCTGTCTGCAAGGAGGCCAAGTAGTCATCTGGTGGGATGGTGCTGGTTGGGGAGGTGGTGGTTCCATGGATCCCCGCGACTGCTAGGCCGAGTGCCTCGAACCAGTTGAGGCCTAGTAGGGATGGCAGGCGCCCGTTGACAATGATGAGAGGAAGGCGAGCTGAAGTACCTGCATAAGAAACAGAAAAGGAGGCACAACCCACCAAGGGAATTTTGTTTCCTTGGTAGTCTTTAAGAACGATAGGGCAAGGCTGAAGGTGGTTTCTGGCGAAGTTTGGGAACAAAGTGGTTAGGGTGGCCCAGGAAATCAATGTCTTTGATGAACCAGTGTCCACCACCATCTGACAAGGTTGGCCCTCGAGGTGGACTGTGACATACAGCTTTCTAGTGTGGTCAACCAAGGAGGCATTGTTAACCTGGTATGAAACAGGAGAAAGATTTCTTGTAGTAATAGAGCATGAGTCTTGAACAGAAGGAGGCCTGCGACTAGGCCTAGCCCGAAGCCTCAGGGGCTGTCTTGTTGAGAAACTAGGAGGGGGTTTCTGGAGGTATGGTCCTTGGGTCAGAGGCGCAGGCATGGAAAGTGATGATCTGCAAACCCTAGCTAAATGTCCAGGTTTGCCACAGCGGCGGCAGGTTGCATTTCTGAAGTGACAATCAGCTCTGCTGTGGGGACCCCCACAGCTAAAACATGGCTGATGGGCAGGACGGTTTGTGTTGGATTGTTTACGCCGAGTTGCTTGGAGTTTGTTAATCTCGAAGTCTTCCTCAGAGAGAATATCTGGGTCAGAGTCCCCATGGTGGATGGCAAAAGGTTTGGCTTGGGACTGCACAGGCCTTGTCCTCTGCATTTCAGAGGCAGACTTCTCTGACATTTCAAAAGCAGTGGCCTCTTCCAGAGCAGATGTGAGGTTCAGCTCTTTTCTAGCCAGCAAGCGTCTCTGGAGTCGCAAGTCCTGTATTCCGCAGACCAACTGATCCAGCAGGAGGTCATCCAGGTCTGTGAACTCACAGTTGACAGCAGCTGTTCTTAAAGCAGCAATATAGCCATTAATTGTCTCACCTTCTTTTTGGAACCTCTGCCTGAAGGCATATCTTCTGGCAACCTTAGATGGGGCAGGCGAGTAGTGGCTTCTTAGCTTGTCAATGACTGTCTCCCAGGCAACAGTGTATACCTCTGTTGGTGCTGTCAGGGCTCTGGTAGTGGCAAACATGTCCCTGCCACAGGAACTCAAAAAATAGCCGAGTTTCCTATTGCCAGAAAGTTCAGTGAGATCAACAGCCCTGAGGATGCACTCAAACTGGGACAAGTAATCATCCCAGGTTTCAGAGGCTGGCTCGAAGGGAGGGAAGGAAGGCAAGGCAGTCATCCTTAAAAGGATGAGGAGTGAGAGCAGCACGGAATTGGAGGTGCTTCAGCTTAGAGTGATTAGCTCTGGCTTCGCGGCTGAGGCGAAGAGCGGGAAACGAAAGTTCCCTCAGGCTGCAACAAACTGTCAGCTCGGAGCTGCAGGAGGGAAAGTGCTTTAAGAAGCCGCGCCGGCAGAAGGGAAAGTGCTTTCCGGATTGGCGCCAGCTGGAGGAAGCAGGAACAGGGTGCCGGTGTATTGGTGGCTTCGGATCCTCTTCTCCCCGTCGCCAGTGTTAGATAGCCGGCAGCTTCAGCTTAGAAGGAAAAAAGACGGAGGCTTTTTTTTCCGTTAAGGAACTGTTTATTCAGCACCAAACAACTGAATAGAATGAACTTTAACTGAGGGAATGACAGCTCCTATTTATAGGGGGCTGTCAAAGTAAGTGTCCAATGGGAGCTGTTTGTTTCTCCCGCGCTCCTGCTGGCCCAGGCTTCAACCAATCAGGTTCCAGTCTGGGCCAGCAGGGTTGGGTCATAAGTTGAGGACTTTGCCGGTCGTAACTCGAGGACTTGACACTATTATTGATAGAAAAGCAGGATAGAGTATATGTAACGTAAATATATGGATGCAACTTTTGACATGAAGTACTAGTTGCTGTTTCTGTTTGTATTTTCATTATCATCTGTGAAAATACACACACACACATAGTGTGTGTGTGCATGCACATATATACATATATACAGTGTGTGTGCGTACGCGTGCACATGTATGTATGTATCTATATCTATATCTATATCTATATCTATATCTATATCTATATCTATATCTATATCTATATCTATATCTATATCTATCTGAAATCTTTGGACAAGGTATCAAACTCAACAAGTTGCCTTCTGGAAACTTCTGACTGTTTGTGGGCTGTCATGATGGCAAAAGAGGGCAATTATGAGCTGATCCTCTAATTTTCCCATACTGCTCATGATATTAGTCATTAGCATTGTGAATCTTTCAGTGAGCCAAAATAGGCATTGGATATGAACCACAATGCCGAGAAAATGACAAAACATGTATTGCAACATAATAATGCAATCTCCCGCCTGATGTCATTAACAAAAATTAATATCTCATGGTCCTGGTGGCTGGCTCATTGAAACAGTGACTCAGTTTGATGGTTCAAAAAAAAAAGGAAGTATTTGAATACTATACCATTAAAAGTATGCCTTTATATAAAACTATTATGTCGCTACAATGGAAATGCTCTGTGCAGCTTGTTTACTATATCTCAACAGAACCACTCTGAATTTCAAATATTTGCTATCGTAAAAATGTCTGCATAAACATTTTCAGTTTGCATTCTTCTAAATGTACATATTTTTATCAATTTTTTCTTAATATACACTTATACAAATGGTTTTTCCTAATACAGTGGGAAATAACATTTCTCGAATGTTGAAAAAAAGTTTTATTCGTACAAAGTACAAACATTTTTTTGTTATTTTCTCTCCCTCTCCCCCCCCCATCCCTCTTCCCTCAACTCCCCCTCCCCTCTCCCTGGACTTCCCAGAACATACACAGGGTATAATATAGTTTACACAAATATAAAACTAAAATATACTAACAAATTATTAACTTCCCAATATCATAAAATCTTAACTCCTTATACTATAAATTAAACAAAAAATTAACTTGAAATATGTCCTTCACCATCTGTTTTGATCTTCTTAGTCTAATACTTGATTTAAATATGATCCGTCCATCTTCTCCATTATCGAGTATATCATTTAAATAGTCTTTAAAATGTTCTAAAATTTTTGCCCTTTCTGCCAAATGCAATATTGATTTTAGATGAATCTTCCTCTTCCAGTTTTGTACCACCAGCAACCTGGCCGCAATTGTTAAATTCAAAACCGACTTAAACCATATCTAAAAATACTTAACAACTTCACATTCATTTAATCTCTGTTACATTAGATTGCAATCTATATTTATTCCCACCCTATAATATAATTTTAATCTTATTCTCTACCAATTTAATCTCTATTACATTACATTACCTTCTATCCTTATTCCCCAAACTATAATATTAATTTAATCTTGTTATTTAAAACCAATTTAATCTCTATTACATCACTTTACCTTCTATAATTAATCCCCATAGATAATCTTGTAATCGAATTCCTCTAACCTTATACAACCTCATATATACATTTAAACTTTTTTCTTATTTATTTTGCCTTATCCTACTCTTACTAAAACATCAATTTTTAATTCCTCTCGCTTTCATATCTGCAGCCTCCAATATTTCTTTAAGTTGGCATCTGAAAATATGTCGATTTAATCTTGCTTCACTTCGAGGATTCTTGATTCTTCTTCACTTTTGACAGTTACTTCTCTAATCTGTTTTAAGTCCTTTGTTTCTTCTTGACTATTCAGAGTTCCTTTCTGTTGTTCAATACACAAATCTTCTTTTCCCTCTTTTTTAACTTCCTCATTTCCTTTATCTTCTGGTGGTTTTGGTCTCCCCATCTTTAACACGTTGGCAAAAAAAAACTTTTGCTTTACAAATCGTATTAAGTCTATATCTTTCTCCCCTATAAGTAACCGATAGTCCAACCGGGATTCCCCATGTGTATCTTATCTGTTGCTTTTTCAATTCTGCCATCAGAAAGGTATAATCTTTACGTGCTTTCAGTATTTTTGGAGGAATTTCCTTAAATGTCAAAATCTCTTGTTCTTCCACCTTAAGTTTGTTTTTATAAGTCGCCTGTAAGATTCGATTTTGCAATGTCTTTGTAGTAAAATATATTACAATGTCTCTTGGCAAATGATTTTGTCTGGCAATCCAGGAATTGACCCGGTATATTTTTTCAATCTGCCATCCCAATTCCGCTTTTGTTTCCCCCAAAATCTGCACCAATGCTTCCAAAATCTTTTCCTTTAAATTCTCTTGTTCGTTTTCTTTTACCCCTCTGAGCCGTAAAGCAAATTCCATATCCTTATATTGGATCATCGTTAATTCTGCCTCAGTTCCTTCAATTTTATTCTGAATCTCAGTTACTTTTTCACCCAAAGTCACCGTAGTCTGTTTAATTTCAGCCACATCTTGTTCCAATAATTCCATATTAACTGCCACAGCTTTAAATACAGATTCCACATTGCCTCTGGTTTGTTGAGTCTGAGATGAAAACTCCTCTGAGACAGCTTGTATTTTTCCATTAATTTCAGTAATTTTTCCATTAATTTCTTTAATTTTTTTATTAACTACTGAAGCAATTTCTTTCTGCATATCTTTCATGGCTTGCTACCACTTTTCAAATGTAAAAGTCTGTGTTGGGGTGCTAGGGGGGCTTTACCTTGGCCCATCTGCTCTTCTCCCCTCCCTTTGCCTGGGACAGGAGTTTCCAAGCCACCAGACAGCTGATGTGGCTTATCTGGCGGCTTTTACAGAGCCTGGAATCGGACGCACATAAAGAGCGTCCAGCGAAGCTCACGGAGCCACCGGAAGTCCCTTTCTCAAATGTTATTGTTATAAAAACAGTTTTTTTAAAGTGGTCCTTCATGTTCTTCGTGAGCTTGGTTGTTTTCTTGGTTAAAGGATAACACTGCCATGCATTAAAAACATCTCAAAAACCACCAACAGACTATTACAACCACACAGAATCAATGTAGCACACAAAGCAACTAAAGCCTTCCAAAATATCCTAAGTAAACCAAAAGACCCAGTAGCCATCCCCCACCAGAAACAGGGATCATCTACAACATACCGTGTAAAGGTTGCAACAGCCACCACACAGGACAAACAGGCAGAACACATCCATAAACACCAACCAGCAGTCAGAAAACATGAAGAAAATTATTTAAGTTCACAACATATGGACAGATTTAACCCATAGTTTCAATTGGGAAACCATGACCATCCTAGACCAAGCCAAGTCCAAAAACACTAGAGCAGGGCTGTCAAACTCGCAGCCCGCAGGCCAGATGCATCACATGCTGGCCACGCCCATACCTGGTTTAGCAAAGGGGAAAAAAGTCCTGATATGTCACGTGACACCACTGTGAGGACTCGTTTGACACCCCTGCACTAGAGAATTCCTAGAAGCCTGGCACTCTGACAAATTGGCCATCAATAAACATATAGACATTAACAACATTACATACTGTGCAAAAGAGACAATCAGCAAGCCAAAAAGGAAACAAAAAGACTAAAATATCTCCCCACCAGGAATCAACACGCAGATGAGCATAGATTAACACCAAGATTACCATCAGACCAACAGTCAAGAAGTAAACAATGCCCAATCAAAGAACTGCCAAATAAGCTAACAGTAAACAGCCCACTAAGACCACTCCCACCAAAATCGGCAGGGTAAGTTCTTAGAAAACAAAATTAACAATCAGTTAACCTGGACTAGACTAAACTATCTAGAAAATAACTAAAGTTTAAGATAAGATCAAGACTTGATTTGGAAAACAATAAGGAAATATACCGAGGGTGAGTCAAAAAGTAATGCCATTTTCTTTAGGACAGGTATAATTACCAACACAGGAACATGTAGCATACATTAAAATGAAGCTGGTCCTCTGTGGATCACATCCCTACTTCTCAACATAGTCACCATTTCTCTCAATAGCAATGTTCCACCTTCGAATGAGAGCATGTATCCCTGCCTCGTAAAATTTTGTTGACTGTTCTTTGAGCCACTTCTTCACTGCAGTTTTCACTTCCTCGTCACTGGAATAATGTTTGCCTCTCAAACCCTCTTTCATGGGGCTATAATCTAAAGTATTGTCCTCAAACACATTTTGTAATCAATGATCACAGGGGTTTCCCCCTCAGCAAAAAGGAATTCAATCACTGCTCTTTGTTTTTGACGCAACTCTAAGGGGGCAGCCATTTTGAATTTTCCTTGCGAGTCTAAAAACCTGAAAAGTAAGAAACAAAATATTTCAGAACGTAAATGATATAATCATTTATAACTGGGAAAAATTTCAGGTATTTTTATCAAAAGCTTCACCTGAAATAAAGAAAATAGCATTACTTCTTGACTCACCCTCGTAGAAGGAAGTTAAGTAAATATTTAACAACAGTATGTTCTGTGGGATTCTTATTATTTCTTTGCAGCTTTTATTTTCCCTTGTCCCTTTCTGTAGCAGTAAACATTTAGATTGTGATGAAATCAGATCTGTCCAGCTTCTATTTTTCAAGGAGCATGGGAGCTTATGTAGTCAACATATAAAACAGAGAAACACTTTGAAATTGAGGCAGAATTTGCTTTCCTTGATAATATTGTACTTCTATGCAGGGTTGGATGTTGTAAAGTAGGGGTAGGCTATCTGGAGTTTCAAGAGCCAAATGCCTTCAAACTGGCACTTGGAGATCAGAACCATTGTGAAAAACCATAATGTAATCCTTAAAACAATAGGATTCATTTTAAAAATATTCCCCAGCTTCTCACCATAGACCTATGAAAATAAAAAAATATTCTGCTCCTCCATGTTACATCATCTCCTCCAAAACTGCTCTTATCTTCCCTAATGTGTTAAACATTGTCCATCTTAATGAAAGCTTAATCACTTCCTAGGCAAGCTAGTACAGACATTTGAGTCTTCCCTTGGGTTTAAATCTTTGTGTAGATGTCTAAAACCAATCTACTGTTGTGTGCATCACTGCAGAACACACACAGGCATGGACTACAAAGATAAGACTACAGAAGAAAGAATGTGACCAACCATGAAAGGTAGAGTGTTAGTAAGCTTCTCTGCAAAGAAATAAGTTGATCAATAACTGTAGTAGAGTAGTCACATAGAAAGGACAACAACCTAGCATGCGAACGCTTCCCTTCCATACCAAAACACAGTTAACAAGTCGGAAAAAGAGAAACCCAGGTTTGCAGATTTTTATGAAGGATCTGTTATCTAAGGCACCAGTATCCTATCTGTCAGGGGTATTTCATTTTTCTTCCAGGAATGATTTAGTCTAATTCATTAATTGAGTATTTGATTTTCAGCTCAAATGGAGGCTAATGCCCTGATTTTAAAATAGCGGTAACTAATGGTACATGAAAATACATTTACTCAAATCTAAGAGGTGAGTAATCATAATCATTTAAGAAGCTGTCAACACCTCAGCCCTCAGAGGAATTTCTGCTTGTTTCATTTAAGTAGGCAATAATTTCTTCATACTGTTAATAAAAGCTCAAAACGTCTGTGAGTGAAAACTTGCATTTCCCCCCTGCAGTTTTCTTTTCTTTTCCTAGTTTCACAGATAAGTGGATCAAGGCCTTGGTTTTCTGTTGTTGTTGTTTGTCTGTCACAGATATTCAACTTGAAACATCTGACTTTAAGTCATTCACAGATTTATACTTGGAATTTCTTACATTCTCCTCTCCTGCCCCATCCCACCCAAATGGGCATTTTTCTTATCCCTGATTTGGGATTGTGCTGGCACAAACTGCATGGCCTTCATTGCTGAGCCCTGGTGCCAGGGAAGTGGCAGAAGTGATGCCTAGAGCACTGGTAATAAAAAAGAAGTGAAGCATATCATAGTATCTCTGCACTGCAAAATAGTTCATTGAGACAAATCAAAATTGCTCTACAGGCCTAGTCCTCACAGTCCTATTTTTTTTCTAAGTCTGAAGGAACAGAAAAAGGACAACTAGTCCCATAGTGAATAGAACTACTGTATTTGAACTGCCAAAATTCAGACAGATGCTAGATGGCAGCAAGGAGTTACTGTGTCTTATATCTCTTAATTATGCCCTAGTGGTTATGGATTTTGGCAGCTCAAATATAGGAGCCCTAATGAGAGAAATGTGGTAGATGTCTGATGCCCAATGTTATGAATTATATGATTCCCTACCAAACACCTTCCTTAGGCATCATCTCCAGTATTTTCCAAGAAAGCCTCTTTAAACAAAACCCAAGCAAAGCACATGATAACTTAACAAACCAGGTTAAGTGAGAGAGTTTTAATGCAGAAGGATCCAAGGAAATTCAGATAACTAAGGAGAAACATTAGTATTTCTTGCTAGGTACTCTAATTCTTATTTTGGTCTTCTTATGCATCATAGCATGGTTGGACCAAAATTTTACCATAAGAGGTACATGGGCCAAATGTTCTTAGACATCTAAAAGAACATGTTCACAAATGTGTATACACACACACACACACACACACACACACACACACACACACACACACACACACGTACAATACTCACTTTTCTCCCAGATGTATCATTTCCTCATTTCTCCAACCTAGTAATTTAGAACATATTACTGAAAGGGAGATGGACATAATGAGGTTTCTCGATTCCTAGTGTCTTCCTTGCAAACTGTTGGGTTTCTACTTAGGACAAGCATTGGTCACCGGTGAGTGAGAAATCTTGTCCATTGGCCTCAAGAGATTCTGATCAGATTTCTGGAAAGGAAGGAAAATAATGAGGCTCTCTACTTCCAGACACCTGCTTTCTCAATTACAAATTGACCGCAAAGTATGCCATGTTAAACTCTATTGCTATTGAGGTAAATCATAAAATCCATCCAGATTTGATAAAATTGTGGTTCTTGCCTCTGATGTCTCATTATTTTAACTTTATCTGTGATTTATTTTCCTAATGTGGAAACTGAAGTCACCTTGTTAATCTACATATCAGTGTTATGGTATGTAGATTTTCCAATGTTGTGCAATTATTATTTTGGCTGTCAACATTAAATAGATAGTAAGTTCTTTATTTTTAGGCTTGAGGTTTGTTCCTGTAAATGAATGTAGTAAGCCTAACTCTGGGAAGGATTCAATTCTTTGTTAAGTGATGTTACTTATCTCTCCAAAAATTTATGCCAAAAATTATAGCTTTATCACATGACCACCACAAAGAACCTCTTCAACATTTGGAAGCATAATTATAATGTATATATGTGCCAATTGAAAGGGAGTCACATGTCAGCAATGTATAATCTTCTGCTGCAGTTCTTGAAGCTGAGACGAATCCATCTGGTTTCCATAATTTCTGCCAATTTATCTCCCATATGGGATTACTGACATCAGTATCCCAAGCTTCCTTTAAGCCATATTTCTAATTGCAGTAATATTCTATAAATTTTTGAGATTGTTCCTTTGGGCTGTCCTAAATAGTAAATTATTAAATTCTTAAAATTGGTATAAGGCTGTTGCTGAAGCTCTAATATTTCTATATAGTTGAAGCTATGGTAATTTATCATCTATTTGTGGTTCCATCTGATCTTTATTGAGAGGCTCTTAGGATGTAAAAAATCCTTTAATATATAAAGTCTTGTAGTTGGATACCCGTGCTTTGCTACGAAACTATGTGATTGATAAATTGACAGTTAAAGCTTGAAAATTAATGAGTAGTTAAGATCGGGCTTGATACATTGACACTTAAAGCTTGAAAATTTATGTAGAATGTGTAACTCCTTAGCATCAGAGCGTGTTAATATAAGGCAACTGGCAGTTGGAACAGAGCTCTTTTCAGGTGGGGAGGGGGAGTAGAATGTCTAACTCCTTAGCATCAGAGCATGTTAATATCAAGGGTAGGTATGTACTCTTCCAAATTTGAAGCATCATTTTAGTGAAAAACATTTTCAATCTGTTTTATTCTAGAAAAAATACTTCAGGTGAAAAAACATTGATTTATAACATTATTTGGTTCTTACATAGTTTTAATTTGGATAGTTCACTCAGATGGTATGCCAGTTCCATAATGGCCTTAGAGCTGGACAGCAGAGACTCCTGTAACCATTTCCAGTCACTAATGGCATCAAACAGGGTTGTGTGCTCACATCCACACTTTCAGCATGAAGTTTACTGCTTTTTTGAATGATGCCTTCCAGGATAATGATGCTGTAATCAGGTACAGATACAATTGGATGGGAAATTCTTCAACCTGAGGAGATTTCAAGCTACCACAAAGTGAACTGTTTTGAGAGGCTTCCTCTTTGCTGATGATTGGCCCTTGAATGCTGGCTCAGAATCAGAGATACAAGTTAGTGTGGATACATTTTCCATGGCTTATGTCAGCTTTAGACTTACCATCAATATCTAAAAAACTGTACTCCTGCAATAGTCTGAACCTTATTCACTGTACACAGAACCCCAAATCATAATCAAAGGGCAGAAACTATAGGCACTGAGCCAGTTTAATTACCTTGGTAGTACCCTTTCCCAAAAAGTGACTATTGACAAAGAAGCTAACTGCAGAATAGCAAAGACAAGCTCTGCTTTCAGTAGACTGCACTCCACTGTATAGACAACATCAAGGAATCATCTCAGTAACAAAATTGAAGGTCTACAGAGGTCTGATGCTCATTATCCTTCTGTAGATCTGTGAAATGTAGACTGTGTATTGAAGGCATGCAAGACAGCCTATACCAGGGGTAGGCAAAGTTGGCTCTTCTATGACTCGTGGACTTCAACTCCCAGAATTCCTAAGCTAGCATGATTGGCTCAGAAATTCTGGGAGTTGAAGTCCACGAGTCATAGAAGAGCCAACTTTGCCTACCCCTGGCCTATATCATTTTCACATGGTTTGCTTTTGCAGGATATTAGGCATCAGATGGCAAAACAAAATATCTGACACCAAAGTTTTTTCTAGAGCACATCTACCATCAGTCCACACACTGGTGATGAGAGCAGAGACCTGATGGGCAGGTCATGTCACTCATATGCTAGAGGAGTGCATATCTAAGTAGCTACCAAAGGTGCTTTTTCAGGAGGTAACTGGACTTTCTTGTTTTTTCTTTTCTTTTGAAGACATTTCGCTTCTCATCCAAGAAGCTTCTTCAGCTCTGTCAGGATAGTGGAGAATGGAAGGGTTTATATTCCTTGCAGACAACTGGTAATCTGCATCCTTTCAGTGGGTTGTTGAAGCACTTGGAGGTTTATCTGTGTCCTCAGGTCACCTGAGCAGTGCTCCTGGGGTTCCTGTGGTCTGCAATTTTTCCTCTGGAAATCCATTCCTACTCCCACACCATTCAAAGGGTGTTCATCCCAAATTGTATAGCTAAAAGTCTGTAGAGATTTTCTTTTTTCTTCCAAGAAGAAGTAAAATTCTGATAGCGTTGCCCCTCAAATGTTTTATCAAATTGAGGAGTGTAAGCAACACACTTAATCTCTTAGCATGCTTGCTTTGTGCAAGGCTGTGAACACAGGGAAGATAAAGACAGGCTCTGTTTACACCATTAGAAAGATTTGAAGACAGTTGGGCAGTTGGATTTGCCCTCAGTGCTTAGCATCCTTTACAGTATTTGTTTAGAAAAGATGATTTCTCTCTTCCCCCATCCAGCTTTCCTTCCCCACTCTTTTAATTAGCACAATTTGGCTGTGCAATTTTAGAATATCGTTGCACACCATTGGCGGCTAGGTTACTGCCTTTAACTACCCTAAGGCTTTAACATATGGTTTGTTAGAAAACAAATCTGGCATTATTGACAGATAGCAAAGACACCCTGCAGAAGGTTGCAACAAGAGCATATCAATGTGAGCAATGTTTAAAATAGTTGCTAATGATTGCAATCTTGCTGCAAGACAGAGAGCCAAGGGTTTTGAAAGTAACACGGTAACAATAAAGTTAGAAAACCATGTCTACACTCCTATTGGCAAAAGAATCTGTCCTGTGTACATACCATGAACAAGGGTATGGGACGTGTTAACGGTATCCAAGGTTATATTATGTCAGCCACTGGCATTGCCAGTACACAGTTCATAGTAGCTAAGAAGGTTTCAGGTACAGGTAATCCTCAACTTACAACAGTTCATTTAGTGACCGTTCAAAGTTACAACAGCACTGAAAGCGTGACTTATGACCATTTTTCACACTTATGACCGTTGAAGCATCCCCATGGTCACATGATATACATTTGGATATTTGACAACTGAATCATATTTATGACCGTTGCAGAGTCCCGGGTTCATTTGAACGTTCTGAGAAGCAAAGACAATGGGGAAAGCTAGATTCACTTAACAACTGTGTTACTAATTTAATAACGGCACTTAAGAAATGTGCCAAAAAAAAGTTGTAAAATGGGGCAAGACTCACTCAGCAACAGAAATTTTGGGCTCAATTGTGGTCATAAGTCAAGGACTTAAAATGAAATTTCTGTTTCTAAAATTCACATTTCTCCCTATTTTATGATCTGGTTTACCAATAAAAAGATGCTTGCAAAAGTGTTTGAAGAAAAGCTTACATGAGAAATATATTTTGTAGAAAGCAGTTCATAATAAGCACCTTTTAAAATATAAACTTATTCCCCCCCACATTTCTAATTGATACAGAAATAAGTAAAATAAGATTTGGAAAAGAAATTGAAAGAAGAGAGCTTTGACAGAACCTCCTACTGATGCTATCACCTACTTCTAATGTCATCATCGAGTAAACTAAAAGCTATAAAGCTTAGGCTTGTCTGCCATGTATAGAGGTTTAACTGAAAGGGGGAAAAATCATTTCATGCATGACATACCTCATAATGATTCCAGCATATTTCTGTTTCTAACTCTTTCCATCTCATAGAATGGAAAGTCAACAGCAGATATTTTTCATTGACTTCTTAATATTTCATTGTAGATAGTATTAAATCACTTACCAATGTAACTGATAAAGTTTGAAATGCCACTCAGCAGGGTTTACTTACGGTAATATAGTTTCCAATGTCAAAGGAAATCACTTGCTAGGTAGTTCGGATATGCTTCATTATAAGTTTAGAGCTTTTTCTCGTGGTTAAGCACTAACTACCATTGGTTGAGTCAGCAGAAACATAATCCAACATGATGTTTACTGCCCACAACTGTGATCCCTATCTCATGTTGTCCTTATTAATGGTGTCTGGGGCCATGTTAAGGATGGGGATTTGTAGTGTCACTCTCTTTAACATATGACAGAGCGCAGAAGGAGGAAAGTTATGAGAGAAGGCTGTTCTGGCATGTTTGGCCATCTGTCAAAACTTGTTCCAGTTTTGTGAAAGGACTGTATTTTTGTATAGTATATGTGTTCAAAAAGAACTTGATTCACACCTAATAGCAGGTAATAATTTTGAAGAAAAAACTCACGAGTACCATAGCTACCTCTTTCTTCTCAGCTGTTTTTATAGTGAGGCTGACTCCAGTCTATTCATTGACTCAATCAAGACCAGAAACCAAATAACCAGTCTCCAAATGGTTTATTTGTAAAGGTCTGCAGAGCATGCTGAGTCACATAAAGGACACATTAGCCATGCTTCTAAGGTGAAAGACTTTCCCACCTCCCAATTCAGCCTATATTTTCAATTTACAGACTATTGGTTACAAAGCTGATATCAAGCACTCCATACTAGAAAAAATCATGGTAAAATAAGCAGGTATATAATATCTTAGAAATGTCTTGTTTCTATTGTGCTTTGTTCCAGGCTGTATCAAGTGCACAAATTTCTTTTCCCACACTAATCCTTCTGGACATTGGTTTAGTATTGTTGCAAAATAGCTCTAAACAGTTGACAGGGCATGATGGAGTTCTATCATAGTGAGATAGAAAAGAACTATGCATAGTTCTTTCTTTCCTATCTCACCATGCATCTCCTGTTTCCACCACTGGTCAGCTGCTGTTCAAGAAGTTGCAGGTAAGTTGGGCATTGGTTGGACAATGTAGCAAGTTCAGGGGGAAAGCCTGGTGTGGATTCTTCTGTTGCCCAAAGCAGAATGGCCCTAAAGAATAGTTCTGACAAACTGACCTGTGTGTTAGCTTAAAATAGCCAATAAGTGTCAGAATCTCAGGAAACACCTGACTCCACCATCAATAGCAATAGCACTTAGACTTATATACCGCTTCATAGTGCTTTACAGCCCTCTCTAAGCGGTTTACAGAGTTCAGCATATTGCCCCCAACAATCTGGGTCCTCATTTTACCCACCTCGGAAGGATGGAAGGCTGAGTCAACCTTGAGCCGGTGAGATTTGAACAGCTGAACTGCTGAACTAGCAGCAGCCTGCAGTGCTGCATTTAACCACTGCACCAACTCGGCTCATCAACAGAATTGCCAACGAAGCACATATAATATACAGTATATAATGTACAGTAAA
Organism: Diadophis punctatus similis; assembly: GCA_023053685.1. Lineage (NCBI taxonomy): Eukaryota > Metazoa > Chordata > Lepidosauria > Squamata > Dipsadidae > Diadophis > Diadophis punctatus. The sequence continues at coordinate 68,740,088 of JALIGW010000001.1, read as the reverse complement.
TGAACAACTTAAGACTGCCAGGAACTGGATATCAAATAAAGGAAACATCAGGAGAATGTATCAGAATAAATAAAGAGGTTACTGATACATGTTTGTTTCACAATTAGATGCAAGTGAGGAAAAAATGCTTCAGAACTGAGTCATAGCTCCAGATTTTCTTATTATTTGTTCGTTTATTTCAATTTATATGGCTGCCCATCTCAGAATCATGACTCTTGGCAGCTATTTGAGAGATGGGTACTTACACTTACTAATAAATGCCACACAATTCATCAATTATTGTTGATATTACCACAAACCTCTGCCTATGACTTCTCCTTCCCTGGAAATAGGAAATGGGTGAGAAGAATGGAGAAGTCCATCAGACAAAATTAACACTTGGGTTATTTTACCTTAACTGAATCATGCAGTTTTTGATCTCCCCTTTAAATTTGAAAACAGAAAGGTATCCCTAGTGGCAGTTAAGTTCTATTGCCTAATTTAAGAAAGATTTGTCAATCAAACATTCATTTACAAGTAGCTCTGACAGGAAACCTGCAGACCTCAATGTGTTGTGGACTACAACTACCAGAATCCCTTGCAACTGGCCATGTTTAGAGCAGGTGAGAGTTTAAGTCCAAATAATTCAGAGAAAACCAGACTGACTCCCTGTAGCAGTCTACTTATAACTACTAGAAGGAAATTCCACTGAATTAAGTTGGTTACTTGCCAAGAAATCCATAGTACTGTGATCCCACATTTCATGTATATGTTTTGCCTGTGTGTCAGGCTGATCTCTCTTTCCTTGCTAAAAGAAAAGCAAAGAACAATAAACTTCCCCCAACTCCTATGTTTTATGTAGTTTGGGGGGAAATAACCCCAAAAAATATAGCTCAGAAATGCCATTTTCATTCTGAAAGAAGAGAAGCTGCGTGGAACCTTAAGGCTAATGAGGCACCAATGACAATTCCACCACTACTATTCCAGTTGCATTTCATCTCTCCAAATATGTTCTTTCCAATAGAAAAAAGCCACCAGAGGCAAATTAAATCATGGTCATTTTTGGACAGAAAACCAGTTTCCAGAGCTAGGCTGCCTCAGAGTGACTTTTCCTCCCCAATTAAAGTGAACACTTTAAGTACCCTTTTATAAACATAACATTATGGTTCTGAGTAATCTCTTCAGGGAAATAATGGCGCTGCTGGAAAACAATGGCAAGAGATCACGGAAAAGGGTGCAAGCTAATGGCTAATTTCTTTTACAACCTTAACAATATAAAAGCGAGGGTCATCCAAGGTGCAGATCTAATTAGAGTTATGTATAGATGCTGCCTAGTTATTGGTGGCATATCTTATATGTCTGTGGATGTGAGTGGTGGTGTGTGTATTTACTGCAAAGGATTTATTTAGTCTGTTTCATTTCTGAAATGAATTGTACATTCAACAAAGTCTGATTAGTGTTGCTTCAATGTCCAGATAATCAATGCAACTGATAAGTGAGTGAGTTTCTATCAATCATATATTCATCAAGTATTTTCCCATCCTGTGACTCAACCCAAATGAGACAACAAGTTCCATTTAAAAAGGGAGGAAGGGGGAATTGAAAAATAATAATAAGTGGGACAATTTTAACATTATAATTACAGATATAACAGAGTTGAAAGGGACCTTAGAGGTCTTCTAGTCCAACCCTCTGCTCGAGCAGGAGACTCTATACCACTGATGGCGAACCTTTTTTTCCTCGGGTGCCGAAATAGTGTGCGTGCATGCTATCACACGCACGTGGGTGCCCACACCCATAATTCAAAGCCCCCACTTGCCACCCCCCTGCGCATGTGTGCACGACCCCCCCACTCCTCCATTTCCCGACTTCCAGTGGACCTGGTAGACCCATTTTTTGAAAGGCTCCAGAGGCTTTCTTGGGAGCTTGGGGAGTGCAAAAACGCTCCCCCCGCCACCCCAGAGGCCCTCCGGAGGCTGAAATCGCCCTCCCAGAGCCTCTGTGCAAGCTAAAAATCAGCTGGCGGGCACGCACATGCGCGCTGTTGCTGAGCTAGGGCAACGGCTCGCGTGCCAGCAGATATGGCCCCGCGTGCCACCTGTGGCACCCGTGCCATAGGTTCGCCATCACTGCTCTATACCATTCAGGGAAATGACTGTCCAATCTCTGCTTTAAAATGTCTACTGATGGAGCATTCACAACTTCTGGAGACAAGCTATTCCAGTCATTAATTATTCTCACTGACAGGAAATTCCTCCTCCATTCTAGATTGGATCTCTCCTTGGTAAGTTTCCATCTGTTATTTCTTGTCCTTCTCCCAGGTGCTTTGGCGGATAGGTTGATCCCCTCTTCTCTGTGACAGCCCCTCAAATATTAGAAGACTGCTATTATGAAGTTGTGAAAGAGCCATGGTGGTGCAGAGGTTAGAGTGCAGGCTACATCTGCTGACTGCTGGCTGTAGTTTGGCAGTTCAAATCTCACCAGGCTCAAGGTTGACTCAGCCTTCCATCCTTCCGAGGTGGGTAAAATGAGGACCCAGATTGTTGAGGGCAATATGCTGACTCTGTAAACCACTTAGAGAGGGCTGTAAAGCACTGTGAAGCGGTACATAAGTCTAAGTGCTATTGCTATTGCTATGTCACCCTTAGTCCTTCTCTTTGTCAGACTAGACCAGGGGTCGGCAACCTTAAACACTCAAAGAGCCACAAAGGTCCTAACCGGAAGCCCCCTGTTCAATTCTGGAGCCAATTGGAAATCCACTTCTCCTGCCATAGAGTCTCCTCATAGCGTTGTGTCCTTTTTCCTCTGCCGACCGGAAGTCCAGTTCCCCCACCATAGTCTCCTCCTAGCACAGCATCCTTTTTCTTCTACCTTCCTAACTGAAAGCCCTATCAATTGTGGAGCCGACTGGCAACAGGGAGCCACAGCAGAGGGATGAAAGAGCCACATGCAGCTCCAGAGCCATGGGTTGCTGACCCCTGGACTAGACATACCCAGTTCCTGCAATCATATTCATCATATGTTTTAGCCTCCAGTCCTCTAATTATCTTTGAAGCTCCTGGTGACACAGTGATTAGAATGCAGTATTGGAGGACAACTCTGCCCACAGCCTGTAGTTTGATCCTGATGGGCTTGAAATTGACTCAGCCTTCCATCCTTCCAAAGTCAGTAAAATGAAGAACCGGATTGTTGGGGGCAATATATTGACATTGTAAACTGCCCAGAGAATGCTGTAAAGTACCATGAAGTGGTATATAAGTCTATGTATGTTGATATTGCTCTTCTCTGCACTCTTCCTAGAGTCTCGAAATCTTTTTTCTCAAGTGGTGACCAAAGCTAGATGCAGTATTCTAAGTGTGGTCTTACCAAGACAGTATAAAACAGTACTAACACTTCACGTGATCTTGATTCTACCCAGTGTTATTCATGTCTAAGCAAAATCTGAACTTGGATCTTTTCAAGCTGAGTCTAGCACATGAATAATTGCACCATTCTGGCTAATGAATAATTGCACCATTCTGGCTAATGTGTTGACAGGAAGACATAAGAAGCCAAAGGAAATATATACAGTACTAGATGCAGAAATTACAAGGAATGATCAAAATACAGTGGTCAAAAAAGGATTAATCGCCTCTTGTCTTTGGAATAGATCACAAACATCACCCAACTATCCTTCAAAGAGTCCTAAATTCCTATTTTCTTCATTTTTAAAAACTTATTCTGTAAAGCTGATTAAAGACCATTGGAACATTACAGCCATGCTCCCAACAATATGTAAAATCATAATCATAATGAGAAGGGGGGAAATGTATAAAATATCATAAATATCTATAGACTGCATTTCTTAGTTCTGCTGTCAAATGAGAATTCTGTTGTTAATTACTGCTGCCCACAAACAATCTTTATGACATGTCCCATGAACATTTTTTTAACTTTTTTCATTCCGTTGCTAAATGGTACTCAATACACACTTCAGTTGTTTCCTCTGTCTCACTTGCCCTTTACTAGGAAAAATATTAATCTTTTTCTTATTTGGGGGGGATAATGAATATTGCTTTCCAGAATCTATCAATCTAAATTATCAATATTGTTGTCCTTAATAAATATAATGAGGAAATAGACATCAGTGATACTACAGCAATATTTTAACAATGGATCACTGTTAAAATAATTCGACTTTACAGTGCAATGCTGCTGCCTTTGACTACCCTAGGATCACCATTAATATTGTTTCAAATGTTCAGGAGTAGAAAGTTTTCAAGTCTTGCAGCTGGTAATAAGCCCTCTATATGCACAGACAGAATTTATTTGTTGAACAAGAACTTACAGCAACATCTGTTTGTGTGTGAAAGCTTACTTGTCAAGAAGACTATGCATCCCTTGGTTGTGTGCATGGGCATATGTGTAGAGACATCAGGAAATGCTGTTTGATTCTTCCATGACATTGCATTTCTGTACATACTCCAGTGTTTACACTAGCATAAATAACAAATTCATATGCAGCTGTTCCTACAGTGGGACTCTATGAAATCTGATATAAACCAATATTTGCAGATACCCAAATCACATCAAATGGCATCAAATGAATTTATAGTATCTAGGGAATTTTCAAAGGCTGGCTAAGTAATGCAGATAGAAAAGTATTGCACGATATATAGCTATAATTTCTCCCTATTTTCTTTCTGTACGGTACTACAAACCCTTAATTTCATCATCTCTTCATCTCTCAAAGTTTGTTTCCATTTGCTCATTTGATTGACTCTTGCCTGGTTCTTATCCCTATATTTCTTAGTATTTTGATTTTCATGCTCTAATTTTAAAATCACATTGTAACACATTTTTCAAACATATTTCTATTTGGTTGTAGTTTTACATTAATGCTCTTTACTGTATTACACAACAAACTTGAAAAAAATATATCAATGTAGTCATTAAAAGTCAACAGGGACTTGATGGCACATAGTCAATCATTATTGCACAAACTGAGAACAATAAATAGATCAAGTTAGATCTAAAATAACAGAAATGACAAAAATAACAGAATAACAGAGTTGGAAGGAAGCTTGGAGGTCTTCTAGTCCAGCCCCTTGCTCAAGCAAGAAATCCTATAACATTTTAGACAAATGGTTGTCCAATCTTTTCTTAAAAACCTCCAGTGTTGGAGCACCAACAACTTCTGGAGGCATATTGTTCCACTGATTAATTGTTCTAACTGTCAGGAAATGTCTCCTTAGTTTTAGGTTGCTTCTCTCATTGATTACTTTCCATCCATTGCTTCATGTCCTACCCTCAGGTGCTTTGGAGAACAGCCTGCCTCCCTCTTCTTTGTGGCAGCCCCTGAGATATTGAAACACTGCTGTCATGTCACCCCTAGTCCTTCTTTTCATTAAACTAGACATACGCAATTCATGCAATCATTCTTCATATGTTTTAGCCTCCAGTCCCCTAATCATCTTTATTGCTCTTCTAAGAGAATCAAAGAATTGGAAGGGGCCATTTAGTTAATGCAGAAATATAAATTTTCATTTTCATTTTGTTATTCAGTTCATTTCTCTAACCCATCAGTATGGTTTTAAATTTTATTTCTATATTTTAGAATATTACTCAAGTCACCTAGTTTTGTGTAATCTGAAAATCTGAAAATAAAAAGTAGAAGATCCAGCACCTAGTTAGAAACCTACCCCAGTTTAACGAGGAGTCATCAATGAAAACTCTTTAAATACAATTTTTGAGTTACTTATATATCTATTTAATTGTCAGGCCATTCAGTCTATATTTAATTCACTTGCTAATCAGAACATCATTGAATATTTTGACAAATGCTTTGTTCAGGTTATTGTATTGAATTGATGCTTCATCTCATATACGTGTTATCCATTTATTCCTTTCATATTGTGTTTTTAATCTTGACTGAATACTGACAATAAGCAAATGCAGGCCACTAAACCAATATGTTCCTAATGCTTTCTAGACCATTAATGGAGGCAGATATAAAAGCCAGCATGAAGCAAATTGTTTACATTTTTCCAATTACGTTACCAGTTATAGATTGTGAAATTTGATTATTATGGTTTGTGAATAAAACTTATAACAAGCAGCTGCTTTTTCTCTTTCAGTTATATTGTTTATCAACTGGAAGGCCCTAATTTAATATTTCTGAAGGTTTTCCTTCACAACTTTGAAAAGATAGTTGGAATTGTAGCATTAGAAGAGGCTTTCGAAACCATCTAGTACTTAATGCAGAGTTTACAATGAAGAAGGCAGATAAAATATCTTGAAAAGTGATAATCCAGCCTTTGCTTAAATACTTCCCATAAAGTATTTATTTATTTATTTATTTATTTATTTATTTATTTATTTATTTATTTATTTATTTATTTATTTATTTGTTTGTCAAACATGTATAGGATAGTGGTAATTTGTATAAACATAAGTAAAAAGTAACGATAAAAGAGGACAGTAGGACAGTAGGACAGGGACGGTAGGCACAGTGGTGCGCTTATGCACGCCCCTTACAGACCTCTTAGAAACGAGGAGAGGTCGACTGTAGACAGTCTAAGGTTAAAGTTTTTGGGGTTTGGGAAAGAAACCACAGAGTCAGGTAGTGCATTCCAGGCATTGATCACTCTGTTGCTGAAGTCGTATTTTCTGCAGTCGAGTTTGGAGCGCTTTACATTTAGTTTGAATCTATTACGTGCTTGTGTATTGTTGCGGTTGAAGCTGAAGTAGTCATTAACAGGAAGGACATTTTATGAACTACATTTAGATCAGATCGGAGGCGACGTAGTTGTAAATTGTCTAATCCCAGTATTTCAAGTCTGGTGGAATAAGGTATTTTGTATTTTGTAGTATGGCCTACATCTTTCTAAGCTGACTCTTTCATTATTGAATAGCTATTATTGTGAAGATTTAAAAGCCTTCTTTCTACAATTGCTTCTCATATGTCTCCAAGCTGAACAAAAGTAAATTTTGTATCTTCTACTTTATACGTTTTTGGAAATCATCCACATGTAAGCTTTAATATTCTCTGCTACAGGCCAAACATGTCCAACTCTTGTTGAGTTGTTCCTCTTGGGACGGTTTACTGTCCTTTCATCATCTTGGCCAATTGTTTTAGCTGTTGGCCTAAAAAGGTCCAAAGGAATGACAAAACGATTTAAAATATTTTCACACAGCATAATTACAAGCAGAATTGGTAATGTGTGATTCTCGGACAGAACAGTTTCCTCTCAGTTGGGCTTTTTTGAGCTTAGAGTCCACCAAAATGAATGATTGGGCTGCAATTGAGAAGCTTTTATGTGATGTGTTTGGAAAGATGACATTCAGGTGTAAAACAAGCTGGCACCAAATAAGGGGTGTTCAGATGAATAAGGATATAAAAGAGGGGATTTCAGCTTCATTTAATCCATAAGCATTTATTTATTTTATTTATTTTATTTGTGAGATTTATATACCGCCTCACAGTGCAAGTACTCTCTAAGCGGTTTACACCAGTAAGCAATGTATATTTACATTGCCCCCAACAATCTGGGTCCTCATTTTACCTACCTCGGAAGGATGGAAGGCTGAGTCAACCTTGAGCCGGTGAGATTTGAACCGCTGACCTGCGGATCACAGTCAGCTAAAGTGGCCTGCAGTACTGCCTCTAACCGCTGCGCCACCTCAGCTCTTGCCGCTGACTTTTCCACTGACCATTTTCCACCACCATTTTGCCACTGACTTTTCTGACTTTGCAAGAATTTCCTTCATTATTTCTTCTCTGCCTGAGAAACCACTGAGACAACTCTCCCCCCCCCTTGTGCTGTGAGCCAGTATACAAATGCCCTAGTATTAACATTTATCAAACAGAATAAAAATAGACTGTAATGGGATAAGCAATACATCAAAAATCACATTTAATGGCCCATGAAGATAAAGGGAGAAGAAGATGGTGTTTGAAAGCCATGATCATGGATAACATTTCAGCCACAGAACATTATTAAAGGGCTAGTACATTTGGGCTGGAAAAAATCTTCAAGAGTAGCAAAGAACATTTTCTAAATCTCTTTACTGCTATTCAGTGTTCATTCAGGTTTTTTTTTGAAATCCAGATAACGTAACCTTACTTGTTTGTTTGTGGGTACCTTCTAGTCAGTCTGTGGGTATGTGCATAATTTATTTATTTATTTATTTTGCCATGTTCATGTAGTATCTATTGGAGGGGGTGACCTTTTGAAAGCTGTATGCAATGAGATTTCATTTTAACATATGCCGATTAGTGTACGTTCAAAGTGACAATAAAGTTATTCTAAACCTCCTAGTAAATACATGGACAAACCCAGGCAATTTTCTTGGCAACATTTTTCAGAAGTGTTTTGCCATTGCCTTCTTCCTGGGGTTGAGAGAGAGCAAGCGAAGCAAAATCACTCATCTGGCTTCATGCCTAGGACTTGCATCTCCTGGTTTTAGCCTAGTGTCTTTAACCATTACACCAAACTGGCTTTTAATCCTTTATTACAGTAAATGAAACTTGACTGCAATGGATCTGTGGATCCAAATGGATACTATATATACATTACAGTAGTCATTGTAGAAGTCCATAGGGTAGTCATTTGGTCTAGATTAGACCACCAAACACTTGTTCAAGGTAAGACAAATTTCTAGGGCCACAAATGCTAAGTATTTAACCACTCATTTAGTTTTGGCCTGAGATTTTAGAAAGCCTCTGTCCAATGAAGACATGTCAAAAGAGACTAAATAAATCAAATTGAGGCTAATTAATGCCTACTTTAGGCAAAAATATGATAATTCACTACATTATATATATGTATGTATGTATGTATGTATGTATGTATGTATGTATATGTATACACACACACACACACACACACACACACACACACACACACACACACACACACACACACACACACACACACACACACACATATATATATATATATATATATATATATATATATATATATATATATATATATATATATGCATTGGGATTAGGATAATATTGAATAGATGATTGTTATGTCAGATTCAGCTTAGACTAGGTGTTATTAAATGGTGTGCACATAAGAATCCACTCTTAAATGTTACAAATTCATTTTCTATTCCCTCATATTTTTCTATTTATAATCCTTTGGACTCTGGCATCAAGGGACAGTATTTTATAACCCTTGATCAAAATTTCAATAAGATCCTTTGTAGTCTTTAATAGTCAAGTGCCAATGTTGGAACTGAGTAATATCAGATATATAAGTATAGACTTTGTGAGTTTATGGTTGTGATTGTGAATTTTATGGATTCCACTGAATTATTCACTTGGAAAGAATTCAAGAGTTTCCTTATTACATTACATGTTTAATATATAGCTGATGTGGAAAAGTTTGTAAGGAAAGATTTTTCTATCAGTGATTGAAATGAAACTGACCAGAAAATTGACAAAAAGGGCTGACTAAGGAAACCCATTTTGTATACTTCAGACCAGTTTATATTGTTCCTTTGTGGCTGTCAGACAGCAATTCAGCATACATAAAGATTTCCTGTAATGTCACAATTAGATGTACAGATAGCATGTGCAAACACATCCAATCATGTAATGGGATCTTTTCTCTATGAACGGGATGAATCACCATTAACTTAGAAAAAAACTAGTGGCATTTACACAAATGTATAGAATCTTGGGTGATAGTGGCAGAATGAACTGGGAAAGTTATTCACTCTTGTCAGTTCCAATTGTCCGCTGTAACAGAGATGCAACAGACTGAATGTCAAACCAGGTACTATTACTTTCTGCAGTACATGCATTTCCCTTTCCAGAACAACTTGAGACTGCAATGTACACAACTAGATGATTAGAAGAAAGAGTTAAAGGAAAGTAAGTTTGTTCATGCCTGTTGTGCTTGCAGATGTTTCTCTGTATTATAAATGTGTGGGTATGTGGGTATATGCATAATGGTTATCCTTTGAGAGCTGGATACAACAAAATTTAATTTTAATATATGCTGATTAGTGTACATTTAAAGTGACAATAAAATTCTATTCTATTCTATTCTATTCTATTCTATTCTATTCTATTCTATTCTATTCTATTCTATTCTATTCTATTCCATTCCATTCCATTCCATTCCATTCCATTCCATTCCATTCCATTCCACTCCACTCCACTCCACTCCACTCCACTCCACTCCACCCCACCCAGAGGTGGGATCCTGCCTCTGATTGCCGGTGCGGCTAATAGCTGTTCTTCGGCACAGAGCCGAAGACGCTGCTGCCGTTCGATGAGCCACAGCCTTCCCCAGGCGCTTTCCCCACCCGCATAGATGCCGCCAATTGCGTTCTTTTGCCCTCTGCGCATGCACAAAGCGTTCCGCATGCGCAAAGGGCAAAAGAACGCAATTGGCGGCATCCATGCGGGCGGGGAAAGCGCCTGGGGAAGGCTGTGGCTCATCGAATGGCAGCAGCGTCTTCGGCTCTGCGCCGAAGAACAGCTATTAGCCGCACCGGCAATCAGAGGCAGGAACCCACCTCTGACCCCATCCCACCCTACCCAACCCTACCCTACCTCTACACCCTACCCAACCCTACCCTACCTCTTTTCATGGTGTCTGACGAGAAGTGGGAATTGTCTTGGGAAATAGGAGGGAGAGATGCAGACTGTACAACCGGCATGTAAAAGATATCTCAGTTCGCAGAAGCACAAGTCACATGGGAACTGTTTCAGAAGAGATCCTCCCTAGTTTTACCGACAGCAAAAGGATTGGAGGGGAGAATCTTGATGTAATTTTAGTACAACTTAGCTCTTGGTTGTGTTTCTTGTCTAGACTAACTTGCAGGGCACCTGCAAGTCTTGCAAATGGATGTATTAAGGGGAGAAAAGGAAAAGGAGGAGGAATGTAGTGACTTTAAAGACAGAGCTGGACATTGTACTTTTAAGGCAGTAAACAATCCCTCACTGCATGATTCTTAATTTATTTAGTTTGCCAATGTAGCTTCACTAACTACCACAGCATAAAAATAGTTATAGTAGCAGTCAGCTTGTCTGCAGTCAAAGAAATGTTGTCCCACACTTCAAGGAGGTAAAAAAACAAAATGAAAAGGGGTGGTTACATTCAGCAAAATTCAGGAAAAAACTCTGAAGAAGCTAATTTATTATGAATAAGTAATACCAGGCTGGTATTAATTCTCCCTTCTTTCCTTTGTAGAGTTCTCTGTCTCAGCAATCCTGGAACCTTAGGAATATACTATCTCTTAATTTTTCAGCAACTCTTCTCACAATTTTTCCCAAGACTTCATTGTTGAAAAACTGGGTGTCCATGTTAGATACATCAGAAACTGGTTCATAATGTTACTTAATAGCTGCACAATAGTCTGGAAGAAAATTTTCAGAAGAGGGCTATAGGATGCTATCTTTGCCCCTGAAACCATCAACTTTTTTATAAAGGACCTGCAGCAGGGAACTGAAGTGTTTCTCATGAAATGTGCAGATGAGCCATTTATGTTGAGAGGCCATCAATATATATATAAAAAACCAAAGTCTTGAAAGCAAAAGTACCCAAGTTCTTCCATAATCTAGATTGGTCTGCATTTGCAGTCTTGTGTCCAATTCAGAGTGCTACCAAACTGAACTGCATCCAAAGAATAATTCTGAGAAATTCAAAACCAAATCCTGTGGCAGCAGTGGAAAAAATTAAAAAAGTCAGGGGATATGATTGTTTTTGAACCTTCCAGAAGACTAACAGATTAACAGAGTTGGAAGGGACCTTGCAGGTCATCTAGTCCAACCCCCTGCCCAAGCAGGAGACCCTACATCTGCCTCTACCTAGGATCAAACTCACAACCTCCTGATTATGAGGCAAGAGCTCTACCTCTAGGCCAGCAGGGGCTATTTTTGGCTCTTTATTCTCACCTTCCAGTTTGTAAAACATCTCCAAATTGCAGCACTGATTTTCATCACGAAATGGCCGAATTTCAGACAATTTCAGGCCATAAAAGAGGCCAGGTCCACACCATATTGCAGAATCTGTGGAACAAGCAAGCTTTAATTTTGAAAATACTATCCAAAGAGTCACTGAATTCTGGCAGCACAGTCTTGGGATGATGGTGAGCAAGTGTGAGTACCAGGGCATATCATGAAGCACGTAAGCTTCAGGTTGTCTATCTCAGTCCTACAAGAAAGAGCTGAAAGACCTTGTTAGCCTGGAGAAGTGAAGATTAATAGCTATCTTAAGGTATTTAAAAAACTGTCATGAGGAAGATGAAGTAGAGCTCTTTTCTATCGCTTCGGGGAATGGAACTAGAATCAATAGACAGGAACTGCAAGAAAACATTTTGGTTAAATATTAAGACAAACTCTCTAAGTACAGAAATAGCTCAGCAATAGAACAGAGTGCCTTATGGGTTTGGGTGCGAAAAGACTCCACTTCTTCCACATAAACAATGGCTGGAGACCCATTTGCCATGACTTGCAATGCAGATTTAGCAATAAATGATGGATTGGATTAGATCAATGTTTCTCAACCTTGGCAACTTGAGGATATGTGGACTCTCATAAAATCCCCAAATACTGTAGCATGCTGGCTGGGAAATTCTGGGTCTTGAAGCCCACATGTTTTAAAGTTGTCAAGGTTGAGAAACACTGCACTAGATGATATCAAGGGTCCCTTCCAATTCAGTGATTCCATATTTCTGTAGCTCTGAAGCGTTCTCAGGCCTTGAGCTGATTCTGCCCAGGCAGATGGATCACTGGATATCAAATCTAATGGGCATCCTATTTCTCCTGGGATTTTCACTGAGCAACATTAGGATTCTTACTGTATTGAGGTTTGTTCATTGTCTCTTCTGAAGTTGCCACTCACTCCAATAATACTTTAGGTGTGGATCCATGTTATTTTGGGGGGAGATGCTTAAGAGATTTTGTGTTATAGAATTGAAAGTTGTTTGGTAATTTATAGTTCACTGAACGCAAAGGCAGTGTAGTATGATTAACTAGATATTTTAGCAAATTGCTTATGTCACCTGAAACTTTTCCTTCAGTGCTTTGAGATTCTATGGATTCAGGGATCAGTACTCTTCCTCACAAACCTTTCATTGGCTGAAGAGGTGTGTTAGATTGTGAGAATGATGACAGGAGACAGACTTCAGAATAGCTCTTTACTGAGCAACTGCTCAAGACAACCAGCAACTTGCAGTCTGACAGCTAGCCCTTTTATAGGGAGCTGTCAGACTCAACAACCAATAGCGTTTGAGCATTCTCCCGCTCAAACGCTGGATCTGGGTGAAACCATGTATAACTGTCAATACATAACAAGGTGGTGATTCAACCAGATTCCCATCGGTATAATTTTTGATTTATTGAATGTGAGGAGCTATCAGTGGTATTGGAAACTGACCCTAAGTGTACCCAGGCAGGGATGTGATTGGGAAAATGTAGGACGGTGAGATCGGATAAAAGTATATTAAGCATATGGCCAGACATGACAAGAGTCATGACAACAACATCTGAAGAACCAGAGTTTTCCCACCTAATGGTTTCAATAGGCTTTTATCTCTTCACTGGAGTGGAATACAAACATAGTTTAAAGTTCTAAAGTGCAGCAGATTTAGGGAGAAATATGTGGCCTTTCTTTAATTCAGGAATTTCTGTCTACACGCACAATAAAACATGATTGCCAAAAGGAGAATGTTCATTTTTGCATGCAAAGGCAGTACACCTGAACAGAAATGATGAGAATTAACAACAGGAGATCCATCTCACTATCCCATTCTCCTTCTGAACTTGCCTGAAGCATCTGGCTGTCCAGCACCAGTAGAGAAAGTGTTGGGAGAGATGGATCATTAATCTGACGGCAGGGCCATTATCTTGTTCTGTTCTTCATTTGCCACAAAACAAAATAGCTGTGCGGGAGCAAAATCATTTCCTAGAACTCTCATTTTTTCCTCTTCCACATAAACACCCACCCACCAACCCACACACACACACGTGTGTGTGTGCAGGCACAAAGTACCTATAAATAATTATAAGATTGACTTGTGTTTAGTACACTATATTATTCAATATTATCTGCTTATAAATAAGAAAGGGGTCATATATTCCTGATATTAAAAAAAAACTTCAGTTTAGAATCAGTTTGGAAATTAATTGTTTTTGCCTGGATATAGCTTTACGCTGATTATCAGAGTAAGAAGGTGCTGGAAATGTCATGCAGGATGAGCTTGATTGTTTCCAACCTTTGGGCAAAAACTAAGAAGATATAGTGCCTTGTTCCACTTTCATTATTTGGAACCAGATGATCATTCCACAGTAAGCAATCTCTCCAGATGTATCAGATTTCAAATCTCATTACTAGCTAACAGGATCAAGATCTAAATTGTCAGGAAAGGGCACCTAGTTAAAGAATTTATCTAATAACAGAACATTCCAGGACACTCAAGCGCCTCCATATCAAAATTGTGGGATCTTTTGATTTCCTGTTTTTGATTCCATTCAGATACCTGGTAAACCTTCCCCAAATGAAGTTTTTGGCATTCTAGATATTCAGTCTGCCATCGTTTTCTCCTCATATGTATCTCTCTCCTCCCTTACTCACACACTTATTCTGATATTACCAATGTGCACATCCATGTATAAACACTGCAGGAAAGCAAGATTCAAATAATCATGTGCTGAATTAAGCCTCTTTTTCAGCTTTAAATAGCAATGGTATAGCAAAGAAATTTGCTTGTGATTTTCTGGATCTGAGGAACCACAGTGGAAATTAGTTTTTGAATGCTGGTTCTGACCTCTGTTCAAATTATTCCCTCCCTTGACCTAATCTGTCTGGACTAATTATGAAGTTGAATGTTTACTCTGTGGGTGAATATAATAAAATGTATTCATTCATTCATTCATGTATATATTAATTCAATGTATATAGCTCAAACCAGTGACTGTGCAGCCAGATAGCAGTCAAGAGAAAATATAATTGACAGTGTCAGCATAACTAGAAATGGGACCCTTCACACATGAAAGACTGCAGGCCCAGGTACATAGCCAGTTTTTCAAATTCTTCTGAAAGGCCAGCAAGGTTGGGGCCATCCTAATTTCAGGAGGGAGGATGTTCCAGAGGGACTATTGCAGAAAAGGCAAGCTTCCTGGTCCCTCCCAGCGAACATTCTGACATTGTCTAGTTGCATCCAACCAAACTTCATAAACAGAAGTTTCCTTAATGTAGACATTGGGGTGCAGGACTAAATGCAGTTCTCTCCCCCCCCCACAAGCATACTCACTAATCTGACAAGAAGATATGAGTCCGAAGAGCAGTCAAAACAAATTTAGGAAATGTTTTGCTACTACGAACAGGAATGCATGCATGTATTTATTTAGCAAATTCATATAGCTGCCCATCTCATAAAAAGTAACTGAAAACTTACAAGCAGAATAACAGTCAAAGCCATATCAGATATAAACAACAATAAAATAAGAAACAAAAGCAAAGGAATGAAAACATAAAGGAACCCAAGATAGCAACAGGACAACTATCTTTTAGCTTCATTCAACCATTTTGCCTGTTCGCCATGAGATCCCCAGGCTTAATGGAAGAACCACATTTTCAAGATTTTCTGGAAGGCTAACAGAAATAGGGTTAATCTCACCTTGGGTAGAATAATGTTCCAGATGGTAGAGGCTATAATAGAAAAGGTGTGTCTCTTGGGTCCCACCAGACTTCCTTAGCAAAAATAACTCTCTGGTCAGGTCTGAAGGGATGGATAGATATAATTGGGAAGAGGCCCTCAGATAACTTGGTCCCATGCCATGTAAGGCTTTAAAAGTCAAAACCAGTATCCTGAATTGTACTCAGAGACAGACTGGCAATCAATTCAGCTTGTGAAGCAGAAGTGTATCATGTGCCATCTCAGAGGCACACATAACTCTCCAAGCAACCCTATTCAGCATCAGCCGAAGTTCCTGGATGCTTTTCAAGATCAATCTCATGTTGGGAGGAAATTTTCAAAAATTAATACATAAAGGTCTGGCCTGCTGTTAACAATTTCCTTTAAGGCTCAAGGAGGCCATTCATCTGAGTTTAACTGGTTTAAGCTCATTCAACGTAAATAGAACAAAAATTCTTTCTGAATGCCATTCAAAGTGCTGGTTAACACCTGTAAAGCCATACATGCTACAAGACTGGTTTACTTGGGGATTGCCTCTTCCCAAAAGTATCTGCTTTTCCATACACTCTAATAGAGTAGGATGTGCTTTTTCTGAACTATGTCATCTGGGCAGGATCCAGCTTTTTCCATTGCAGCGCCTGAGTCCTGGAATACAGCTGGCTGTGTTCCTGATAGTCTTCAGAAAGTAGTACAAATTTGGATTTTTCTTGCGTTTTAATAACAGGGTAAGTGGAGCTTCCCAAGTAGAGATAGATATGAATCTGATTTCATGGTTGCCTGTTTAAATGTGGGATTATAACGTTTTGTTTTTTTTTGCTTTGGTTTGGATTGATTATCCACAACCTGGTATATTTGGGCAAGCCATATAAATTCAGTCAATTCATTAATCAATTTCTATTCCACTGTCAGTTTCAAGCTGCAATTCTGCCCCCCCTTCCCCCCCCACTATTTTCACAATGGCATGGAAGAAAAGGTGCCCAGCTGCAGGATGAAGCTTGAGCAAAAGTATTGCCTTTCTTTACCACCATTGTTCATTGAGCAAGTAGAGCGAATTCTTTTCAATTTATTTTCAACAGAATCTCAAGAAAGCTATTTCAGTAGTTTTCAGTGACTCAGCACATTTTTTTCTTGACATCAGATGTACAATCTCAGGCTACTTTTCTTGGTGTTCAGCCTTGTTTTCCTGTTCCTATCCGCATCCTTGTTTGTTTCCAGATGTTTCACTGATCTTTAAATACCATGATAGGAAAGGAGGTCCAGGCAGATATGAATATGTATCTGCTAGAATGACAGTTCTTAAAATAGTTGGCACAGATGCTGTTAGCTTTATCTTTGTGCTAGGGGTGTTCTTGATTCATTTTTTGTTTTTTTAATTTCAAAGGAGCAATCATGCTGAAAACTTTTTGTTTTTTCATTTAATAAGCAAAACTCAGGTTTATCTAACAACTCATATAACTTAATTACAGGACCTGCCTCCTTCAGAAAGCTGTCCTATGTATGAAATAATGAATCAAAATGGTATGAAACAAAATGTTTTTAGATGCAATTCCATATCACACAGGGGTGGGTTCTAACTTACCTTGCTGCCGGTTTGCTTCCTCCTGCGCTGCCTGGCCGTGCCTTGTGGGTGCGTGCATGCTTTGCATGTGCATGCGCAGTGCCAACATTTTTAATTTTTTTTAAAAAGCTGAAAACAAGATGGTGATGCATGCGCAGTGCTAGAAACTCGGCTTCTGCACATGTGCAGAAGAAAAAACCCCCCAAAAAATCCCCCCCAAAAACATTCCAATTTTTTAAAAAAAATGTAAAAAAGATGGCGGCGTCCACAGATTGGCACTGACTGAACCGGTTCCGTGACATCATTGTGACTTCACCAGCGGTTTGCTACCCGTTCGGGTGAACCAGTCCGAACCGGGAGGAACCCATCTCTGATATCACAGAACCTGAGTACTGAAATATGCATTTTCAGTGTTTTTAGGCCAGAAGTAAAATTTTAGTCCATTGGGAAAGCAAACAAAACTGACCTACAGTTATCAGAAGCATTCCACATAATTAAATTCTCAGCACATCTGCAAGTAGCAACTGCTATAGTACTTCAGCAACATGCTGCTCCAAGTTTGGGATTTGTTATGCTTTTTCAATAGGCAACCTATTGAAAAAAATCTCACATAGAACAACATTCCCCAAGGAAAAAATGGTTATTATATTTTTATATTGATATGCAAATCTTCATGGCTTTTAAAAAACATATACAGCTCATAAACCAAAAATTCTTCCACTCATGAAAAATTCAGCAATGTTTTAAAAGGCAGTTTAATCCAAGGATATGAATGAGAAGTGGAATACCAGGTTCAAAAGATCTATTTACATAAGCTGGCTCATTGCAAATGAAAAATGTTATTATATATTATCTATGCACAGCTTCTCTCTCTCTTAATTTAATATGAGGCAGTAATATAGAGTTCTGGCTTATAAGGTAAACTTATAAAAACAATTGCTTCAGGTCTATAATTCTTATCAGCTGTGGCCAATATGGCCAATGATCAGCAGTCATAAGATCTTGTAGTCCATAATCTGTGGAGAATTTCTGCATTCTACGATGTATGCAAAAAAGTATATCCCTTTCAAGTAGAAAAGGGGAAGGGATGAAGTAAATGAGTTTTTAAAAATATGATTCCACACTCATTTGAGGGAGAACCATCAGAATGGGGAAATTATTGTGGAAGGCATTCTCAAAATGTAAATTTAATGATTAGGACCAGAAGTGAAATCTATTTACCTTCCCTACCTGTTCAGAAGTGTGTGCTTTGCACACGCGCTTTTTGTTTTTCGTGTGCCTTCCCACCGTCGTATGCACTTTTTTACTCTCTGTGCATGCGCAGAGGGTTAAAAAAAGAAAATGGTGACATCTGGGCGGGTGGGCGGAGCTGCGCACTGCCACTACTACCTGTTCTCCGAACCATGGGCAGCTGCTGCTACTAGTACACCTGAACTGGGACGAACCGGTAGCATTTCATCCCTGGATAGGACACTGTCTTCCAGTTAGCATACATTGTCCAACTATTAATCTTGCATTTTGAGAATGCCTACTTCTGGAGGCAAGCTGTTCCACTGATTAATTGTTCTAACCGTCAGGAAATTTCTCCTTAGTTCTAAGTTGCTTCTCTCCTTGTTTAGTTTCCACCCATTGCTTCTTGTTCTACCCTCAGGTGCTTTGAAGAATAGTTTGACTCCCTCTTCTTTGTGGCAACCCCTGAGATATTGGAACACTGCTTTCATGTCTCCCCTAGTCCTTCTTTTCATTAAGCTAGACATACCCAGTTGCTGCAACCATTCTTCATATGTTTTAGTCTCCAGTCCCCTAATCATCTTTGTTGCTCTTCTCTGCACTCTTTCCAGAGTCTCAACATCCTTTCTACATTTGTGATCAATGTCCAAAGGTTTTATGCAGGCAGTTTCATTCAGACCATACTTTATCAAATCTCAGGACCAGAATGTTGGAGTAATTCTATTAAAACCAATAGAAATGATTGGTAAAGAGGAACAGTCTTTGGAGAAATGATATTATTAAAGTCAAACTAAAACTATGCAGCAAAAAGAAATTCTTAGCTTAGGCTTTAACTGGCACAAATCAATATGGTCCATTTCTGCTGTATTAAAACTGTCCAGCTCATTTCCAGAAACCATTATTTTATGGACAGCTGGGTATTTACAGCAATTTATAAAATCAATAAAAAGTTGTACATGGATTTTTTTTTAAAAAATAGATGTGTTAAAATCTGCAGAATGAAATGTCAACTTTTGCAGTGATGGAGGCTTCCCATCTTCAGACTCTATTCTTTTCAAATAAAAAGTCAAAAGGCTTCCTCATTCAGCTAAATACTGATTCCCAATTTCAGCAAAGATCATATGCATGCTTCTATAGATGAATGTGAATAGTAACACAGCTTTCAGATGCTGATTGAAATGTTGATTTTGATGACTCTCTCTCATCATGAGTCATCACAATTCCATCTTGCTTTGCTTTGATTCTCACTCAGTGTTTCTTCCTTTGCTTCCTTGTTTGAATCCACAATTGAGTAGTGATCTCAAGCAAACTTCATTTTCTACAGTCCACAATCACAGTGTGCCTTCCATATACATATGTGCACATGCTTGTGGCTGCATTTTATTCATACACTTGCCTAAGAATAGCAATATACTGTAGAGCAGAGCAAATCAAAATGACTGGAATCATAGGATAGCTAGCTAGTAGTTTTTTTAAATCTCTTTGATAATCTGCCACAAACTATAGTACTGTAGGAAGTTAATACCCACCCCCTCCTGGAAGGGTGAAATACCCTGGGAAATATTAAAAGGCAGAATATTATATACAGTAGAATATCCCTGGAAACATGCTTCTAAGCAGACAAAAGACTCATGTGCCACCTCACCCATTCCTTCCACCCTTGCCAATGGGCCATCAAGGAATGGCCTAGCCCAGCTCATTCCCCCCACCCAGCCTGAAACAGTATTTTTACATAACAAGCACCTACAGGAAAGGAATCACAAAGCCTTTTCATTCACCACATGGGACCTGGTAAGATTCCATCAACCATGCACCTGGGATTCAGGACAGCCCACAAGAGATGCCCCAGAATGCCCTGTGAATCTGACAGCCAATGGAATACATTTCTATATAGGAACAGGAAACAGTTGGGGAGGGGCTCAAGAGAGAGTATAAAAGCAAGGGACTCAGCATCTCTTCCTCCCTTTTTTCTGGACCCAACACCTAGAAACATGTGATCCACCTTTTCTGTTCAGGAGCTCATGCCATGTGCTCCTGTTCCTTTGTTCTCCATTAAAACCTTCTTTCCAAGCAACTTCCATGAATCCAGTGTTCTTTTTCCCCACTTGGAACTGAACCCAGAAGAATATTACTTCCAACAGTACAATTTGGAATTCTTGTTACAGTGGAAGGTGGGAAAGAGATGGAAAATTATATATTTTGGTTGTGATAGATATAGCAGTGCTAAATGTTAGCAACATCAGAAAGAATGAGTATGTGAAATTAGAAAAGTACCAGAGCCTGAAGGAGGAACTAGAGAGAATGTGGAAAGTAAAGACCAAAGATCTACTCCCAGTGGTAGTAGGAACACTTGAGGCTGTGACTCTGAAACTGGGAGATTTGTTTCAACTGATCCCAGGGACAACATCCAGAAGAGTGCAATGCTTGGAATAGCACAGAATCTCAAGAGTTCTTAAGGGTTCAACTTCAGAGCCCCTAGTAGAAGATCTGAGTTTGAGAAAGACACATACATAAGGGAAGGGAATTTAAACACATACACACAATAATCTCTCTTTAAGTACATCACTTGTACTTATTCCTGTTATACAATGACCTTGGCTTAGCAAAATATTTCTTATTTCTGAGCTTTTTGTAGTTCAACAGTATCCCTTCCTCCTTTATTTAATCAGTATTTTGTTTGGTTATCTTCTTTCGTAGATAGTTTCATTTTAGCCTAGTGAGGAGGACTGAACCTTGGACATACTTTTCCTTTCTGACTCCTGGACTGTCCTTTCCAAGGCAAATTCAATCTTTTTCCCCCCTTAGACACAGTCTATTTTTCAGATCTTTCTTTCTAACCCTGCCTGCTCCTGTTGAGTCTTAAGTTATGGATTCTTCCTTCCTCCAGGGATCATCTATCCAACTGTGGTTGGTTTTTTCCAGTAGTTTTAGTCCATGCTCCTTGGCTCACGCAGCATCTCCAGCCCACATGGCACAAACATATTGGTCACCCTTGTCTCCAAAATCTGACTCTTACATATTTTTTAGCAAAATGTGGATGTGTCTGCTCAAAGGTGCATTAATCTGAGATTGTGTCTTGCAATATACATGATTCTTTGTATAAAATTGGCAAACAGATAAAAATTCTAATATTGAAACCAATTACTACCCAATGTCCATCAGGGCATATCAATCTGTGCATGCTGGCACTTCATTCATTAGTCAAAGAAAAGGAATTCCATCTGTTACAATGTCCTTTAGTGGAAAAAAGCCACTACACCTTTACTCCCTTCTGCTTCTTGGAGAGAATTATAAGGATAACTAGACAGTTTATTGACTGAGATACAGAATAGTTCAAAATGCAGTCATTTAATGTATTGAAAGAAAAAAAATAAGAATGCTGAATTTTTGTGCAATAGTATAAAACTATATTTGAAGGAGTCTGATCACAGATATTTATGGTAACAAGGAGTGTTTCATTACCTGCATCTGATACAAAATGACATATGAAATATGTTCCTGTCCATGTAGTAACAATTACTTTGGATAAAAAATAATTTACCTCCACAATTCAATTATCTATTGAAAAATAAATAAATAAATCAAATAAATCTATTTAATTTCTGAATATATTTACAAACATTGTCAGTGAGAAATGCAAAAAAATGTAGAGATTTGTTTAATTTATGGCTTCTTTTTTGCTGTTGCATAAGAACTAAATCAAAAGACAGATTGATGAATGTTTACCATGAATCACATGGAAAATAATGATCATACAGTGTGGTAGGAAATCATATTTTAAATATCACATGAAGCTATATAGTGACATCACTATATCAGTGATGTCAGTTAGCATTTTTGTAAATCATAAGTGAAAGGCTGGGTCCAACAAACAAACAAGCAAAAAAGACGAGACAGTAAAAATATGCAGTATTTTTATAACAAGAATAATGACTTAATAAATTGGGGAAATTAAAAATGAGTATAATATGTCTACAAGAAGTTCATATTAGGTGATAACATAAGAAATTACTTGATGGGGAAGATTGTGATTACTAAAATGAATATATTGTTTTTATTTTCAACAATACCAATAAGAATAGAGAATGAGTTAAATAAAATGATCTTGAAGTTTGTTTGGCAGGGAAAAAAGGCGAGAATTAATATAAAAATGTTACAAGATGCGAGACTTAGAGGTGAGTTTGGACTACCGAATTGGGAACTATATTATCATGCAGCGACATTGTCGTGGATGAGAGAATGGATTTTGCTAAGAAACACAAGACTTTTGACTTTGGAGGGACATGATTTACAGATAGGATGGCATGCATTCATATGGTATGGGAAAAGCAGAATACACAGCTATTTCCAGAGACATTACATAAGGGATTCTTTGTATGTGGTGTGGGAAAAGATAAAAGAGAAATATTATTTGAAAATACCATACTGGTTGTCAATAATGGAAGCTCTAATTCACCCAAATAGGTTCAATATGGGGAATATTGCAAGATACAAAGACATTTTAACTGAAAAGGGGGAGTTAAAATCTAAACAAGAACTAGAGAAACAAGGGATAAAAATGGATTGGTACATGAGAACGCAAATGAAATCAAGATATGAAAACTATGAGGCGGTATATACTGCACTATGAGGCAGTATATAAATCTCATTAATAAATAATAATAAATAAATAAAGGGATATTAAAATAGAAGGGGTTAATTTAGAAAAAACAGAATTAGATGAAATACAGGAACAGATGAAAGACTAATTAAAAATATATAACAATCTACTGTATATTAAATTAGAGCAGGAATAAGTGAAATAAATAATGATAAAAGGGGCAAGGAATTTTGGATATACAATAGAATTGGATAAATGGCAGCAGCTGTCATTAGAAACTATAAATTGACAATGGCCACAGCATATAAAGAAAATATGTATAAAATGTTTTTTAGATGGCACAGGTCACCAGAAAGGATAGCTAAAACGTTTAAAGATAAATCTATGAAATGTTGGAAATGTCATCAAATACCTGGTTCTTTTTATCATATGTGGTTGATGTGCAGATGCTAAAGTGTACTGGAGTTTAATTCAAATATGCATAGAAAAGATTTTGAAACAACGTATAGAGTTGAAACCGGAGATATTCCTGTTGGGTATGTTACCAGATGAATACAACAAAGAAAATATATATTTAATTATTCATATAATTATAGTAGCTAGGATTGTATATGAACAAAAGTGGAAAGCAATAAAAGCTCTCTGTGCAGAGATGAATAGATTAACAATGGTAATTAAAGAAAAGGAGGATACAGAATATTATAACATTTGGGGGAAATTTTATGATTGGATGGAAAATGAATATGGATAGAAGATAAGATACACCAATTAAAAGGGGAGGAAAATGAAAAATTAAAGATATGAGACCCAGGTGACAAAATTATGTAGTTAAGGAGGCAGCATTATAATAGTATAAATTTACCTAGAATGATTAATATGTATAGAAGTATTGACATAGAAAAGATTTAAGATTAATAGTAGTACTGTAGATTAAGGAAAGTTGGAGAGATGAGTTGCTTGTCTGTTAA
Organism: Diadophis punctatus similis; assembly: GCA_023053685.1. NCBI lineage: Eukaryota > Metazoa > Chordata > Lepidosauria > Squamata > Dipsadidae > Diadophis > Diadophis punctatus. Next base: position 68,716,108 of record JALIGW010000001.1, on the reverse strand, counting down.
CCACAAAATGGATTATAAATGGATATACTCAGGGAAGGAATAAGAGGGAGGAAAAGGAAGTAGAGGAGAGGAGGAGAAAAGGAAGAGTGTAGGTAGGAGAAGAGAAGGAGGCTAGAAGGAAGGAGGAGTAGAGAAGGAGAAGAGAGAGGTGAGAAGAGGAGAGGTCAAGGTGGAGGAGGAGAAAGTTAGAGGAAGGGGAAGAGAGGTCACTTCTTTACATATTTATTTTTTCTTTCTTTATATCCTTACTTTTTACTGTACTTTTTATTCCTTCTTTCTCTTTTATTTTCTTTAACTTTAGTTTGTATTTGATTTTACTATTTATAAACCAAAATTGTTAATAAAATTATGTGCCAAAAAACAAAACAAAAAGGTGAAATCAACTGTAAAAAATGGCTCTATCATAGTTCCCCTGCAGTTCCTTTTTCAAAAAGAGAAGATGTGAACGCCTGACCATATTTCTTAAGCAGAACAAAGCAATACAGTTTTTGTATTTGGCAATGTGAGAACTCAACTGTATGACAAACTTATCAGTTATGCGCTTCCACAGAACATAGTTCTGCAACTGGAAATCTCCCTGAAAACAAAAGCCCCAAATTCATGCTCCACACAGGAGACACAATGTACCATTAAAATTCATGAACTCTAACTTCCACATAATAGTGAATTTAAATGCAGTATCAAATTTACTTACAAGGCTAATATCAACCTTTTTGTTATTCTCAGATAGTTCTCAGTTTCTAAATATGCCCTTAACTAACTCTTCCTCTCTCTCTGCTTCTCCTATCTTAATTAGCTTCACTTTATAGCAGCAAGAAAGGAGCGATTGTTTTATTTACTAAAGTATTGCCCATGTCTTTATGAATTGGAAGACTTATTTTTTTAAAAAAAGCAGTCACTGGACATTGGAGCACTTGACCTGAAACAAAATGGAATGGAATAACTGATTTTGACCCAGGCTCATGAAAAAAAGTGAAAAATATAGAGATATATAGGCTTAGACAAAATACTGAGGTTGGAGTATTTTGACTTTGGAACATCTTGCATACTTCTAGCACTAAGATGCTCATTAAAAAGATACGCCTTATATCTCGGCAGTCGCCGCAGATAGTTAGCTAGATGCAAGCAAATAAATGAGGCAAAGATCTTCATGAAGAAATAATGAACTCAAGATAACCACTGTATCTCCTGCAATTCATTCCCTTCTGGGATGTACGTGATTGCTCAATTTAGGAATCTCACAATTCCCTCAAGCAATCTTTAGATATAACAATTCAGGCAACTGATTCTCTTCATTTATTTTTTCCCCCTCTCTCCCATTTCTCAAAGATGGGAGAGGCCTAACCTGGATGAGGTAACCAAGGCTATTGCAAATAAAGATGTCTTTTCCCCATTTCTTCAAGGAATCAATTCTTTAGAAGCAATACATCCCATTCAGCAGTTTCTAAGAAATCAACAGAGCAGAGGTGTGTTAGATATTAAACAGAGGAAAAAAAATATAGTACCACTGCAACAGAATTGAAGTAGCCACTTGAAAAGCTTCGATAGGGATAGTATGAGGGAGATGAGTGGTTAAGAACTTTGAAATATATGAATAAATAAATAAATAAATAAATAAATAAATAAATAAATAAATAGTAGAGGCAACTTTAAAGAGTTACTTTCTCATAATTAATGCTGAAGTCACCAACAGTTGCCAGTTTTTTTTTTAATTTAAAATATGTATATGCCTCCACCCCTATTTTATGCACTATAAGTTGATGTAATGTGCCGCTGCCTGGACGATGTGAGGGTCTGGATGGGAGTGAATAGACTCAAGCTCAACCCTGACAAGACTGAGTGGCTGTGGATATTGCCCCCCCAGGGATTATGTTGACTTTCCCTCCTTGGTTCTTGGGGGAGAAAAATTGACTCCCTCAGAACGGGTTCGCAATTTGGGTGTTCTCCTAGATCCACAGCTAAAATTGGAGCAACATCTTTCAGCTGTGGCTAGGGGGACCTTTGCACAGATCCATCTTGTGCACCAATTGCGACCCTACCTGGAGAGGGAGGCTTTGCTCACAGTCACTCATGCCCTTGTCACCTCACGGCTCGACTACTGTAACATGCTCTACATGGGGCTACCCTCAAAGAGCATCCGGAGACTGCAATTGGTACAGAATGCAGCTGCGTGAGCTGTGGTGGGTGTGCCGAGATACACCCATGTAACACCTATCCTCCACCAGCTGCACTGGTTGCCTTTTAGTCTCCGGTCGCAATTTAAGGTGTTGGTTTTGACCTTTAAAGCCCTACATGGCACAGGGCCAGGTTACCTTCGGGACCGCATCCTACCACATACCTCCCTACGACCAGTTAGATCCCACAGAGTGGGCCTCCTCCGGGTCCCATCAGCCAAACAATGTCGGTTGGTGGGCCCATGGGGGAGAACCTTCTCTGTGGGAGCCCCATCCCTCTGGAACCAACTCCCACCAGAGATCCGGACTATTCCCACTCTACTGGCCTTCCGCAAAGCCGTAAAAACATGGCTCTTCCAGCAGGCGGGGTGAAGATTGGACTCCCCCAGGAATGAATGTTCTTTTTAAAATTATGACATGTTTTTAAATTTTGTATTTTATACATTGTTCTTATTCTTGTTGTACGCCGCCCTGAGTCCTACGGGATTGGGCGGCTTATAAGAACTTTTAATTAAATTAAATTAAATTAATTATAATCCTGGGAGGCTCATAAATATCAAGAAAACATAAAAACCAAACAAACTCTTGGTGCCTCAAAAACAATTCTTCCCCAAACATCAGCATGCCATTTTTCAGTCAATGTGTGCAGGAAGAGCCAAGTATTGTCCTATAAATGTGTCAGAATGGCCAAAGATCAAGAATTACTCCAAAAGTTCTTGTGGGCTTCAAGGAATCTATATTTACTAAAGATATTACAATGTAGTTTTCTATTAGGAAGCATAGTTTGGGATGGCCAAATAATCCATTATGGTCAATTTCTGCTCCTTATCTTAAATCTTTACATCCCACTTCTATTGGCAGGAAAGCTAAACAACTGTGAGCATAAAAATAAATCCACCTTGAATCCCTTTCTAGATCTTTTTGAATCTCTTCTCTTTCATCTAAAGTATGAGCCATCCCTCTCAGTTCTTTGTCATCTGCAGTCTGTATAAATTTTATTCATCTAGTCCAGGGGTGGCCAAACTATAGCTCTTTGAGGACCTGTGGACTTCAACTACTAGAATTCCTGAGCCAGCCATGATGCATGGCTGGCTCAGGAATTCTAGTAGTTGAAGTCCACAGGTCCTCAAAGAGCCATAGTTTGGCCATCCCTGACTAGTCACTGATAATGTTAAATATCACAGACCCCAGGACAGCCCTGTGGATTTCTGCTTGAAAGTTTCCTCTAAGCTTTGGGGGAGCTGTTAATAAGTACTCTATGGGTACAGTCAGACAAATCAAGGTGTTGAATTATATTTTTTTCAAACTGGGTTATAGGATTACCTGCAATCTCTTTTGCTTTTCACCAGAACAGAATAAGATGTACTAGAAAATGAGTACATCTTGTGGTACTCTGTAATATTCTGAGGTCTATGTTGAAGATAAACAGGGTCTTAAGATAAGGTTTATTTTGGACTAAAGAAGAGGGTTAAGTAAAATTTATACAAAATGCTAATTAAATATCTACAGACGTATACCTGTACATTTCAAAAGATAATCTAATAGGATTGGAATGGCACCATATCTACAAACAAGATGTAAAGCACTTGACTTCAGATTAATGCAGGTTGTATAACATTTATCACTGTTTAATACCATAAGGAAAACCTCATAGCTTATTCCATAGGCAATTTTCCTGCTGTCTAGAGAACACAACCCTAACATTGAGGGTAATATTATTAACTCCTATAATAATATTGCCAGAATAGATAGGACAGAATTGATATTGAGTCTGCCTCATGGTTTGATTCCACTTATTGATATCACTACTCTGTTGGTCTGTTTTGCTACTTAGCAGCTGTTTATAGAATCCTTGAATTATACTGTTGGTTCTTCAGGCATTTGCTCCTGTTCAGTGCAGAAGTCCAACTTAAAGCATCCCAGATGGGTGACTCAAACCTTTGCATGAATACATCCCATGAAAAGGATACATCAGCTCTCTGAGTAATTTTAGAGTGAGTGATTATAATAAGCAAAAACAGATTCTAAAACAAAAGATTCTGTTATCATCTACAATGATCTGGAGACCATAAAAGATATATCAAAAAGAGGGCTGTGAAAATATTTACAGACCCCTCACATCCTGGCCATAAATTGTTTCAACTCCTACCCTCAAAATGACTCTATAGAGCACTGCACACCAAGGCAACTAGACACAAGAACAGTTTCCCCCCGAATGCCATCACTCTGCTAAACAAATAATTCCCTCAACACTGTCAAACTATTCACTAAGGCTGCATTACTATTAGTCTTCTCATCGTTCCTATCACCCATCTCCTCCCACTTATGACTGTATGACTGTAACTTTGTTGCTTATATCCTTATGATTTATATTGATATTGTTTGTTTCCTGATTGCTTATTTGGACCCTATCACTATCATTAAGTGTTGTACCTTATGATTTTTGACGAATGTATCTTGTCTTTTTTTTTTATGTACACTGAGAGCATATGCATCAAAGACAAATTCCCTGTGTGTCCAATCACACTTGGCCAATAAAGAATTCTATTCTATTCTATTCTATTCTATTCTATTCTATTCTATTCTATTCTATTCTATTCTATTCTATTCTATTCTATTCTATTCTATTCTATTCTATTCTATTCTAAAATATGACAGTGATTTTCCATATGTTTATTAATAGCAGTTAAATCACACTTGAATGATTTTATCGGGGAACTGTCTGTGATAACAAGTAGAATTCTATTCTGTTCTAAGTTTGTCTTGAAGTGGATTACTCTAGGAGATATCTGATCATCCAACGTAGCACATGCCATCATCTATCACTAATGTCTCCAACACTTTTCATTAGATGAAGTGGCAGCTCTCAACTGAAAAGAATAAATGGACACAAATCATAAATGGTAATATAAAAAACCAAATGTAATTCTCCAAGACACTTGGTCCCAAACCCCATATTGGCCAAACTTGCAATAGTTGAACTAGTATATAATAACACAAGCATCTCCATCCAATGTATATTCTGGATGGAGAGAAAACTGAGGAGATAGGGATTTGAGAGATATGGGTGGGAAAATTGGGTCTAAGATCAGTATCTTTGCTCTTGATAACATCCAAATATCATAATGTATATTTAGTACAAGGGAAAGCAAAAACTGGCACAAAGCCAGCTAGACGACCTTGAGCCAATCACACATTCTCAATCTTAGCAGGCAATGTCAAAGCACTTTTGAAATCTTGCAAAAAGAAAACAAAACAACCACACCCTATAGAAACTTGTCCAGGCAGTTGCTAGGTGTCAACACCTCCCAATACATAAATTAAACAAACACATATTTGCATCAGTTATGATATATTACCATTTGTATGATGTCATTGCATATGTGACATAATTTGGACCATTATCCTGGCTTCTGACTGATGCTGCTCTCCCTTCAAACCTACCTGGCCTTTCCTGAGCCTGTCCAATAGATTGTTGATGTTAGAAAACACATATAAAATTAATGATAACTGGTTTTATTTTGTTGACTGCATTGCAACGATGATCTCGAAGTAAATTTATCTCAGTTTGCCCTATCTGTGCAATGGTGCTTTAATGTGGGGCAAAGGAATGTAAGGATAAAAATCTAAGATTTGTTCCTCACTGTAAGGTTTAAAGTGTATAATCAAGTGTTGGTTAAACCAAACTAAATTATCCTTGTGGTCATGAGGGCTCTGAAGTATGCATTGCATTTGTATAGAAAAGGTTATGTTGAAGCCATACAAATATCAGGAGATATCGATCTTCTGGCAGATGAAATGCAGTGATTTTGTTTGGTGTTCCAACACCACACACTGCATTACCCTTGTCCAAACCATGTTTTTTTTTTCTCATTTCTTTCTCCTGCAGCTGAAGAGCAGATTTGAGCAGATTTGAGGAAACAAGCCCAAATCTGATCATTCACTCTATCTCACAGGCTAATGGGCACTAAACCATAGCACAAATGCTTTTGTGTGTCTCTTAATTTCCAAAATTGCATTGAAATAAATGCAATACTATTTTTTGAACAAATGCAATCTGTCTCTTTCCTGTTTCATACCTGTTTTTATTTATTTACAGAGCCCTTAAGCAAATCATGTCAGTTTTAAAAATCCTGTTAGTAATGACTTTTCTATTGATTTTCAGATGACTGTTACATCCTGTTTCCTAAGATCTTGTTGTAAATAGTGGTTACCATGACAAGGTGCTCTGTATTTCTACCATAAATATTGGCATCTGTTTTTAATCATTATTACTTCCATAAATCTTGTATACTTTTCCCCCAGTATACTTATTCATAGAAAGTTGCAAACTTAACTTTGTGGACTGATCAGGCTAATCAAGACCACAGACCACAAGCAGATTTAAATTAATTTTGTGGCATGGAAAGCAGTAATACATGTAGCTCTGTGAACAGTCCAAGTTAGAGTTAAATTTTTTTTATGTAAAATGACTTCTTAAAAAATAATAAGTATTATTGCCTAAATTTTGGGCAATGATAGTCTGGTTCATTGGATACATATTGGGGGAAGAAGAAGGAAGAGCAAAAACATGGATGGACAAGCGAAACGGAGTTACTTATTGATGGTGACATAATGGCATGAATTAGGTCTTGCATAAATAAATTACTAGTGTGATATATTGATCCATGAAAAATGTCATTTAATTACCCAGAAGGTTGATAGTCCTAGTATGCCACTCCGAATCCAACTGAGTGGTTAGTGCAGGGGTGTCAAACTCGAGTTCATTGAGGGCCACATCAGGGTTATGTTTGACCTCAGGGGGGCTGGTGGGGCGTGGCTAGGGTGGGCATGGCCAGCTCGATGTCACTTGTATCTGGGGCACCTGTGGTGGCCCGAGTGCTCTGCCAGCAAAAATGGGTTCCCGAGCTCCATTTTTGGCTACGACAGCCTCCTGCAACCCTCTGGCAGTGAAAACGGAGCTCGGGAGGCAGTGGTGGGTTGTAAAGAATTTTGACACCAGTTTGCACATGCACAGAAGCATCCCGGGCGGGTGGGCGTAGCCTCCCGCCACTGGCACTATCAGTTGTAAGAACTGGTCCGAACCGGGAGCAACCCACCGCTGTCGGGAGGACTGCATGCAGCCTTCTTGAGCTGGTAGAGGCACCGCAGTCTTCACTGTTTCCAGGGCAGCCCTATGGGCGAGATCTAAGCACCCTGTGGGCCAAATGCGGCCCACGGGCCTTGAGTCTGACACGCCTGGGTTAGTGGGTATACCATGGAGATGGAATAAAATAGGATGGAGCTCTTCAAATTACTAGTGCTCTCTTACACTTTTGTGCTCTGGAGAGCTAATGATGGGTGCTATCCTTGCTATCAGGTGAAGTTGGATGAAAAGGGCAAGGAAGCCATGCTGTCCACTAGTTCCTGCCCAAAACATATCCCATATAAAATCTTTAAGAATAGCTGGCTTTTTTGCTGTGGCACAATGCAACTCAGCTATGCTGACAGTGCAATTGATGTCACTATACTTTTCTGCCAAGAAGACATTTTGAAGGCCTTTTCAGATTGGAAAGCATGAACCACAGTGAAAGATCTCTCTCTCTCTCTCTCTCTCTCTCTCTCTCTCTCTCTCTCTCTCTCTCTCTCTCTCTCTCTCTCTCTCTCTCTCTGTGTGTGTGTGTGTGTGTGTGTAAAACATAAAGCTACAACAGTAGCTTCTTCTATTCTAAAATGAGCTCAATAGCACCATCAGAGAAAGTTCTAAAAACTTTTTAGATATTCTGAAGCATTAAGTGGGAAAACACTTTTCTTTTGAAGGAATATAAATATTTCCAAAAGTTGTAAAACAGATTTTGGCAGTGTCTTAGAATAATCTACTTTTCATTTATCCAATAATTTGTGAAAATGGCATGCAGAAGATGACTTTTGAATCAGGTTTAAAATCTGGATGGTTTGTATGGGAGGAAATTATTTTTCAACTGGAGAGATTGAAGCAAACATGTTCCACTGGTTAGATAGGTAGGGAAAATAAGAAGCAACCTGCAGTATAATGTAGCACACAGTTAATAATATAATTACCCTTGATGGATGATGATTTGATTGGTACTATATCATTTCCGCTCCATCACTGCTTCGAGAAATATTTGAGACTTTAAAGATCAAGAGACACAATGCAAACAAATCATATTAATGTTTCTAAACATGTGGAGTGAGATAATATTTTCTGGACCCATCCTCTGCCCTTTTTCTGTTAATGGGTGGAGTTATTCTGTTTATTAAAAATGTTAGGAGTCCATAGAAGCTAAAGCAGGACCATTTCTACATTGCACAACTATTTCAGTAAGTAATTGAAGATCTGAAAAGTTTATTTTTTTCTATAATTTGACCTAGAATGATTTTATCACATTACCTAGAAGGGTTTTAATCTATTTTATTTTAAATTCCTGCTATTTAATTATTTCTCAATTCTAGGTAGTGAATTATTTTAAGTGGGTTGTATATATGTATGCACAGCAGCATTTGCAGTAGATCTATAGAAGAAGCAAGGATTAGCAATAACAATAGCACTTAGACTTATATACTTCTTCAGAGGGCTTTACAGCACTCTCTAAGTGGTTTACAGAATCAGCATATTGCTCCCAACAATCAGGGTCCTCATTTTACTGATTTGGGAAGGCTGGGAAGCTGAGTCAACTTTGAGCCAGAGAGACTTGAACTACTGGCACTTGGCAGAATTAGCCTGCAATACTGCATTCTAATCACTGGGCCACAAATTGGGTTGTTTCTTGTTTTGTTCCTTTTAAACTACAAAGAATCCTTCATGATAGTCTTTCAATTAGAAAATATTATTCCAGATTTTACCCCCCCCCCCAAAGCAACAAATCTTAAGAAAATGAGTTTCTGGCACTGTGCATGCGTCACTATCTAGTTTTCGGCTTTTTCTTGGATTTTTTTTAATTGCACTGCGCATTCACGCGCACGTGAAGCGCATGGGCGTGCCTCTTGGGCACGCACACACTTTGCCCATGAGGCGCGCCCACACAGCGCGTTGGGAAGCGAACCGGCAGCGAGGTAAGTTAGAACCCACCCCTGACTAATCCCATCTGTTGTTTAAAAAGGAAGGGTGAGGAAAATATACAGCTCCCAACTCTTCTCACACTCTTCATATGCATGCTTATGGTTGCTATGACTATGCTTAAAGAGTTTTGTATGCATAGTTCATAACGCTGGATTGAAATGAGAATCCTACACAGCATTCATTTGGGTGTTTATATGCAAATCTCCTTCCAGCTATGGATAGACCGAGCCTGGTCATAGAAGGAATTTTTATTGCAAAAAAGAAGGCAGGTTCAATTGTCCCGTGTTTTTAGGTTGGCCCATGGGGGGAAAATGTGGTTTGAAAACTGGAATTGCTATTACCCATTAGGATATTGACAAGTAACCATACTTATTAAGATAGATGGACCATGTATCTGATGGGGTGCAATGATTGTCATGGGCATATTCCTAGAACTGTGGAAGCCTGATTCTGCATTTATATGATCCTAGCTGAAAGTGAGTAGAAGATAGCTGTGACTCCAAATTTATTATTTATAATGTTAATATTCCAGCTGCTGCAGTTGTATACCATATACTGTAAAGTGTAAACTATTGAGATTTTGGTTGATTACAGCAGGTATAGCTGTAATAATAAATGATAAATGAATATATTAGTTGCATATAGAGTACTAATTTAGCTCTGACTTGAATTTGGTCTCTAGACACATAGTAAAGTCTTCCTTTGAAGCCTGTGGGCTCAGTTCATGATTTATCTGCAAGCAATAACTCATGGTCCCTGATGAAACATGTTTATCTGGTCTACTTCAGAACATATATCTGATTAAATGAATGCATCAAAACAACCTTTTGCACATAAATCTGCTTTGTTGGATTGCTACAAAAGTCTTTTATTATATTCTCATAATTCATTCAAGCTTGCAATTCCCTCTCCGCATCTATGAAACCAGCATCATATTTGGGGTGAAACAAAGCAGTGAAGTAAAACGTGGTCAACAACTTAACAAGGGCACCCATTATTTCTTAGTAAAAGTTGAAGATGCAGTATATCAAAACAAAGGCAGAATTTTCTCACCCCAATGAATCTGCATGTTTGAATGTAAATGAATAAGTTTTAAATTTGCAACTTGCATTTCAGAAAGTCTCAAACTAAGGAGGCACCAAGTCTTAAGTATAGATCTGTGGTGGCGAACCTATGGCACGCGTGCCACAGGTGGCACGCGGAGCCATAGCGGCCGGCACGTGAGGGTTGCCCACTGGCAAACTGGAAGTGCGGAAAAACGCACTTCCGGTTTGCCGGTGAGCTGTTTTTTGCACTCCGGAGGGTTCAGGGAAGCTTCCTGAAGCTCCGGAATGCAAAAAACTACAAAACGGACAAACCGGAAGTGCATTTTTCCGCACTTCCGGTTTGTCCGTTTTGTAGTTTTTTGCATTCCGGGGCTTCAGGGAGCTTCCCTGAACCCTCAGGAGTGCAAAAAACAGCTCACCAGCAAACCGGAAGTGCGTTTTTCCGCACTTCCGGTTTGCCCATTTCGTCGTCCCAGGCTCCGGTAAGGCCTTTGCGCGGGGGTGGGGTGTTGTGCGCATGCGCAGGGGGCAGCATGGGGTGTTGTGCGCATGCGTGGGGGGAGGGAATGGGTGTGGGCATGCGAGCGCGCGCAAGCGCGCGCCCCCCCCTTTTTGGCACGCGAGCCTAAAAAGGCTCGCCACCACTGGTATAGATCAACACAACAGAAAGCTATTCAGAGAAACATCAATTTCTGTTTGCCGCTCTGTCATGAGGCTTAAAAGCAAGAGACAATGGGGAAAAAATGAGTGATCTGAATAGAATGTGGTATTTCCAACTCTTGAGTAAAAAGCTGCCTCAAACTGACAACTGCCTAGAACAGATAGGCAAGCTTTAGTCTCTAAAGACAAATAGACAGGAAGCATTTTAGACCAGCCTGGGGTCTTCTTTAGTGACATCTTGCATAAAAGAAGAATAAAAAGCAATATACATGTCTATTTTCTAGCCCCATAAAACTCTTTTCCAGGATTTTTGTTGCAGAATCTGCCATCTGCAGAAAATGTGCTAGCAGTAGCCCATGGCATAAAGTTTTTGCAACCCTGTCCTAGAGGTATAAATAAAATACTAAATAAAATACATAAAAATAAATTTGATTGTTAATTCATTAAAGAGCAATTATTTCATTTTCCTTTCCTTTCTTGCCTTAACAAAATGAAATATCCCAGCGGGTTTTTGTAAAAATATATGGTAGTTGACAAAAAACATGGCAGTCATTAGTGGTCCTTCTATTTGATATGGCATTGCTGCCATTTTTCCCTTCAACATGTCCCAATTTTTCCCTTCAACATGTCCCATAATGTTCAGAGCAAAGCAAAATGCCAAACTTTCCTTCTGCTGGAATCAGATAAATATCTTCGATAGTAGGAATATGTAAGAATGGAAGTAAAACAATGGGACATTCCATTCATATCTGATATCTACTTTTTCAGATTGAATAGACTCTGTTGGACCCAATGTTTTCTTTTTTAAAAATGATTGAAAATTACTAATTGAAGTACATCCCTTCAGGTAGCCGTTCCAATGACATTAGTACAGTCCAGTGTTTCTCAAGTTTAGCAACTTTAAGATGTCTGGATTTCAACTCCCAGAATTCCGAAGCCAGCTATGCTATGCTGGTTGGGGAATTCTGGGGGTTGAAGTCCAGCTATCTTAAAGTTGCCAAGGTTGTGAAACACTGATATAGTACATCAGTATCTAACCAGGTTTAGTTCTAAAGTTAAGGATTTAGGATAAAGATAGATATTTATTTTAACTGTTTTAAATTGTCTTTTTAAAATTTGTTTGGAGTTTTTATAAAATGTTGTACGCCGCCCTGAGTCCTGAGGGAGTAGGGTGGCATAGAAAAACTGCCAAATAAATAAATAAATAAATAAATAAATAAATAAATAAATAAATAAATAAATAAATAAATAAATAAATAAATAAATAAATAAATAAATAAATAAATAAATAGTTTAACAGATTAACAGAGTTGGAAGGGACCTTGTAGGTCATCTAGTCCAACCCCCTGCTCAACCAGGAGACCCTACACCATTTATGACAAATGGCAGTCCAATCTCTTCTTGAAAGTCTCAAGTGATGAAGTTCCCACAACTTCTGAGGGCAAGCTGTTCCATTGGTTGATTGTTAGATTTGCTAATTGTAGATACATAGTTAATTTTTTAAACATATTTAACCTCTCCCCTTCTGAATTTGAAAGCAAAAGGAAGAGAAAAATTATAACAATTCAATAAATGTGATACGGCATTTCCAAACCAGTCTTCATCACAAACACTGCTCTCCAATTTTAGCTTAGGAAACCAGAGGGGAAAAATATTAGGACTCTTAAGAGAATGTTGTGATTGTTTTAGGACCTTGGCTGAAGAGTAATAAACCATGCATCTTTGTTTATGGGAATGCATCAATACAGTGAAGAGCAAAACTTCACACTAAAATTGGAATCCATAAATCTGTACTATAAAGTTTCATGGTCAACAATGTCGAATTGTCTTTCTACCACAGTAAGGGCCTGAGCCAACAGAAAACTTCAGTATTGGAAAACCTTTATCTGTTCAGACAAATTTATGAACTTGACTAATATTAATATCATATATACCACCATATATACAGTTCTTTATTTCATTACAACACCCTCCTTTAAAAAAGAGAAAAATATCCAAGAAATAAAGTAACACCATGCTTTGTTCATAGTGAATCTTCTCATACACTCAATATCTTTTCAGCACATATTGAAGCTGGATTACAAATAAATATATGTAGTAATCTCTGTGCATATATATTGGCTACAAATTCCATATTCGCTTCAATGTATATTATTTTATCGATCTATAGGGTTAAGTTTAGGTAGGCTCTTTATTATTTCTCTCATAATTCTATTATGAGAAAAATAGAGCATCTGAAAATGTAATATAACAACAACAACAACAACAACAACAACAACAACAACAACAACTTATTAAAATTATATGCCATACAACTCTGAGTGACTCCAGGCAGTTTACATATTGTTTAAAACATAAAAAACAAGCAAAATTACCCTATTTTTCGGAGTATAAGACGCACCTTAGTTTTTGGGGAGGAAAATAAGAAAAATAAATTCTGCCTAGCAGCATCCATCTGGCTAGCGTCCTTAGCAAACAGCCTGGAACAGGTATATTAGCCTTGCAAAGCTCCGTTTGAAAGGCTGCTTTTAAAGCCTTGCAAAGCTCAGTTGGAGAGGTTGTTTTCAGCCTTGCAAAGCTCGGTTGGAGAGGTTGTTTTAGCCTTGCAAAGGTCCGTTTGAAAGGCTGCTTTTTCAGCCTTGCAAAGCTCAGTTTCAGAGGCTGGGCGGGGCTACATTCAGTGTATAAGATGCACCCAGATTTTCACCCTCTTTTAGGGGGGAAAAGGTGCATCTTATACTCTGAAAAATATGGTACAAGAGATAGAAAGAAAAGTAAATTATGTCAGGATGACCAAATTAAATTGCACTTATGTCAGGGGCACCGAGGTGCTTCTGGGTTGAAAGGGTTGGCTGGCGACATCACCGTTGCCCAGGGGATGCTCAAGTTGGGAGCTCCTTTCATGTTCTTGGCAGGGGCTGGAGCAAAGAACCAGAACTCACCAAGGCAGCACTCAAATTTTGAACAAGGGCTTGCTGCCTGTCAAGCTAGTATCCTAACCATGAAAGCCACCATGCTCCATACAAAATTAAATGAGGACAAAGAAAAGCAACCATAGTCTAAAAGAAGGCCTTATTTATCATCATCAAAAATCTAGATCAGACTTCATAAGGCATCTCATTCCAGAGAGCAGGTGTGCTTCCAGAATCCTGACAGATGGCATTGTTTAATTGAAAAGAAAAGAAAAGTAAAGATGTCAGAATGACAAAACTGGATGGGAAAAAAAATGAAAACAACGTCAAGTGAAACTGGCCCCAGAAAAAGGAAGAGAATCAACATAAAACAATGTCTCCAGTCCTCAACTTATGGAGCCAACTCAGAACAACAACATGGTTGACAGCATCAAAAGCTGCTGAGAAATCAAGGAATACAAGGATGGATGCACTATCACCATTCCAGCTCCACCACAGGCATTCAACAAATGCAATCAAAGCAGTCTCAGCTGGCTTGAAACCTGATTGAAATAGATCTTTATAGTATTTCCTATGCAGACTATCTTCACAACAATCTTCCCCAAAATGGTAAGGTTGGAGCTTGGTTGATAGTTATTGAAAACTATTGGGTCGAGGATAACTTATTGAGGTAATGGTGAATTTTGATGTTTTGCTACCCTTATCATCACAAGGTAGTCCCCAAAATGGTCTCTTACCTACTGTATATCTGGTTAGACTTGCTTTGACTCTTCTTCCAACAGCACTCCAGGAATCTCTTCTGATGACTCATGTGCCAGAGATCATCAGTAAACTAAAGGGGAGAGTATGGGGGAGATGCTGCATTGGAATAATATGCTCCAAGGCCCCAGCCATGCTCCCATTGCAGACAGCGACTAGTGTCTCAGCTGAATTGCTCATTGGGAAAACAAGAAGCTTTTTCTGAAACCTCATTGGTTCCACCAATCACTTGATATAGGTTGATCAAGTGGGTCCTCTCTCTCTCTACAGAGAGAGGAGATACTAATGAGTTGAAAGACAATCTGATAGTTATGTGTCTGGATATTAATGTCTATGGAGATTCTCAATCATCCAGGTCAAGGTTGTTCCCAAAGGTCCTTTTCCAAAAGGAAACTGAACTTTCTTGATTTTTTTCTATGAAAACATTTCACTTGTTATCCAAGAATCTGAAGTGCTAGAATTGAAGAAGCTTCTTAGATGAGAAGGGAAATGTTTCCAAAGAAAAAACCAAGAAAGTTCAGTTTCCTTTTGGAAAAGCACTTTTGGGATGACTGAAGTTAATGTCCTTCACTGAGAGATCAGATCTCAGCCACCCCAAGAAAAAAACCCAGATTCAACCTGTGACCATTGGTATTCATTGGACCACCAATAGCACGGGCAGATCTATAATTGCCATAGAAGCCATGTACTTCTGAGCTGCCCTGGATTGAACATCACTGGGTGGCATATTGACATCCATAACCACCAATAATCTTGGTATTTATATGGCTAAACCAGCATGAGAAACCAGCTGGTGGTGGTTACCTCAGGTAGGAATGTTGCCGGCCTCCATGGAGGGTGGACCAGTGGCAATCCTAATTGTTCCCTTAACCCAACTTTAACCAGAGTGCCTCACATCTGGTTATTTGTGGAGCAAAGCCTCTGAAAACCTATAGTAAGTCACTACACCCGGTCTCCTGGCTGATGCAGAACCTGAAATCTAAGTGATTACATTTCTAAAGGAGGAATCCCTCTGCTCAGACCCAACAGGGTCTCAGTAAGTCATGCAAGGCTGATGCCCTCCTCTAAGATAAGATCATGGATGAAGGCAGCTTTGTAACACACTGACCTGGCATTCAAAAGCAACATCTCTGTTGAGTCCCCATAAAAAGAGGCGAGAGGCGAGGCTGTGACTTCAGCTCTTTATTCTGTTCAGTACATACTTCAGCAAAGCAAGGTCTGTGGCAGGGATTTAAATAGGGAGCCGGCAAAACCGGCAGCCAATCGGAGCCTGGCGAGCAGGCAGCCAATCAGGCTTTGCCTATGCAAATCCCTGGTCGGACTGGAGTGAAAACTTCTCCAGTCTTTCAATACATTACAATCTCTATCCTAGGGCCACTAAAGATCACTCACCAGGTTTTGAAGGTAGAGACTGGGGGCTAAACAACAAGCTGCTTTCAAGCAGAGCCATTATCCCTGTCAGTAGCCCACTCTTGGGTTCCCACTATGCCTCCCTCTTCCCATAACTGTCAAGATGGTTCTTCATTTCCCTTGTCTCATAAATAGAAATTCATATATTTATATTTATCTCTAGTAATATCCACTGAAAACCAGATCGATCAAGTAGTTCTCATTTTGCTTTTTCACTAAGTTGCAAAAAAAAGAAATGGCACTGATTTTTTTTCTTCCTTTCCCAAGACATGAATAGCATCAATCTGGAAGGAGGGAGAGAAAATGCACTGCCTTTGTGAATTATGGAAATTTGATTTCTGATTCTTTTAAAATCTATTTCAATATTTCTTTGGGAAAGAAAATTATCAACTTTAAAATACATTAACTGAAATTTAGGGATTTTCCCCTCCAAAACCATTTTTTTGTTTTGACTGAAATTAATGTAGTTTAAATTAATGTAGACAGAAGTAAGAGATTATCTTCACTGCCTGTAGAGACTATAAAAGGGAACTAAATGTAATACAAAGGCTTCATAAATAAAACATTAATAAAAAATTAACAACATGAAAGTAAACAACATGCCAATTTTCCCATTGCAACTAACCATTGTGGTTATTTCCTAAGAATGATTGATGGATTCATCAGTTCGAAAAAGAAAATATAAAATAAGTCAAGAATATAATTGTAAAATGCTTTTTGCTCATCAGCAAGGACATTACATCACTTGTTTATTAACAAAGTCATGTCTAAAATTATGAAAATTTCTAAAGCAAATCTCAGTTCTCTGACAGCAATTTGAACTCTGATATGCACAAGCTTCAGTGGACAATGCTGATTTTAGACTTCTTATCATTTTTTCCTGAGAATTTTTATTTTCCCTAAAAATAAATAAAAATGAAATCATAAATAAACCTATCTTTTACCCATCACGCATTCTATATACTGAAGCCTTGTATATCATCTTGATTAAAGATATATCAAGATGGTGAATATTGATCCACATAATCCCCAAGAGTCAAAACTGACACAATGGCGTTTAACAGACTGACAGAGAAAAATTCTGTATGAGAACATGGACACCCAGGACCTATTGATATTAATAGGTCACAAGCATGCCAATTCACATGGACAGATGTGTCTACAGGCCAGGAATCTCCAGCCATTTTATCCTAGGTGTCCTTTTGGAATTTAGAGAATTAAGGACATTGCAATAGTTACAAAACAGCTATCATAACAGCATAGCTAGTTATAGCAGGCCAAGGAAATATGCTAATCACCCTATAGGGATGCTCATTAGTTTACATGGTTTTTACAAGCTATCTTCAAATTGACATTTATATTGGTGGCTTCAGACTATGACATAAATTTAAGTCTGGAACATGCTAATGCCAACATGGATCCTCATTTATTTTTACCATCAGATTACAGAATGATACAATGTATGCTTTTATTACAGATATTTGAGGAGGAAAATCTTAATTTTTTTAAAAAAAGCATACATATCAATAGGAATCTCTCCTTCTGATCCAAGTTTATATCGTTAGACAACATTATGAACCTGATTTTGATTGTGTTTGAAGAAGAGGAAACACATTAAAAATACAGTTGTTGTTGTTTGTGAGTATGCTAGCTGTTTCTTTTCAATGTACTGTTTGTTTTGTGAAAGAAAAAAAGAAATCAATTCTCATTCAACTAGGTATTAATATTGCTTACACAGACCTGCCATGAAAATTCAAGTGGTGTATTCTCTCTGTATGCTAACCTTTTGTGTGTATGTGTGAAAGGGATACACTTTTTGAAAGCATTTTGTGTTTTCCCAGTAAGAGTGTGGTTTCCATTTAGTATGTTGAATGTACTAATACTTTCATTCAAAGAGGATTTAATTGCAAAAGCCAGAACACATTTCCAAGATAGTTGATGTGCCAACTCAGGAGTAGAAGAAGCAGGGGTCAACAAAAGTCAGACCAGACTTTTCTTAAGTTCATTAGAACTTTTCTCAGAGGGGAGAAGTTGAGGCAGCCAGGAGAATCCCAAAGGACACTAATTTAATGTCTAACAAGCACCAGTTTCACTGAAACAGAAAGTGCAATCAATTAGTGGTGAAATATGGGGTTTGAGAAGGGACTGTTCAAAGACCTAATGGAAATGGAGATGAGGGGAAGGAACCAAATAAAACTACAGAAAGTGAGTTAAAGCTTGCAGGGAAAAGATAAGGGAAGCATATTACAGAATGAGAAATTGCTAAGCGCTAAAGAAGAAAGGGATAAAAACCTGGCTCGTAGGCAGGTGTACAATTTTCATTCTATGAAGCAAACACCTTATCAGGATAACTGCATCCAGAATTTGGTTCCCATCCTAAACATTTTTTTTTTTGCAGCAGAAATGGACTCTTCCTCAGAATTTTTTCGCAGGGCAAAAATGTAGATTCTTATGTCCATTAAAAAATGAAGAGGAAAGGTCTTGAAAAACAAATTGCATGAAAAGGAAACCTTTCCTGAAAATCTAGCTAGAAATGAAAGAGGAGGAAGAAGAAAAAGGAGAGAGAGAGAGAGAGAGAGAGAGGGAGGGAGGGAGGGAGGGAGGGAGGGAGGGAGGGAGAGAGAGAGAGAGAGAGAGAGAGAGAGAGAGAAGGATAATTTAAATGAATGAAAAGCAGAACAAGCAGAACAACATGAAATTAATTAGGAAATCAGAAACTACTGGTAGTCCTTGACTTATGACCACAATTGAGCCCGAAATATTTGTTGCTAAGTGAAACATTTGTTAAGTAAATTTTGCCCCATTTTATGACCTTTCATGCCACAGTTGTTAAGTGAATCGCTGCAGTTGTTAAGTTAGTAACACGGTTGTGAAGTGAATCTGAATTTTCCATTGATTTTATTTGTCAGAAGGTTGCAAAAGGTGATCATATGACCTCAGGATGTTGCAACTGTCTATAATATGAGTCAGTTGCCAAGCATTTGAATTTTGATCATGTGACCATGGGGATACTGGAACGGTCGTAAGTGTGAAAACCGGTCATAAGTCACTTTTTTCAGTGCTCTTGTAACTTTGAACGGTCACTAAATGAACTGTTGTTAGTCGAGGACTACCTGTATATTTTTCTTTGGAACTCTTTACAGTATGATATGCCTCCTCTACTTGGACATATTAAATATCTATGTTGCCTGAAACAGGAAATGAAGAATGAATGCCTTTTCATTATCAAATAAAAGGAGAGAAATGTATTGGGCAATTTATTATCTATTGCAAATATACCACAATGTATAGTTGAGTACCTTACATTGTGTCAAAGTTCATTCATTGCACAAACCCATTACGTGGTTTGACTAGTTTTTAAAAAATATATATTTATTAAATTTCTCATAAAATAAAACAAGAAAAAAAAAGAATTAAAAAGGAAGCAAATGGAAAAGAGGAATGTACTGCATTTATTAATAAATAAATAAAAGTTATAAATACGAAATGCATTAAACCTTAATCTAAAATTCAGTGTTACACAATATTCTTATAATCATGAACAATTTTAATTGTAAAATCCCCAAATTAATATAGCATTTATTTTGGTTTCTAACAAAAAGTCTAAAAGTGGTTTTCACATAGAAACAAAACTAGACAAAGTCTTTTCTTTAACCAAGGTAGTTGATTTCCCGCTATTTTTCTATTGTGGGACTTTGTCTTTTCATCACTGGGCATACAAAAGCCTCACTGAAGTTCTCGTATATAAAAACAAAGTCCCATGTTTTTTCTCCAACTGTTTATCCATCAAACGTAAAAGAAAAACGTCCTACAACTGGTAAACCACTGTTGCTTCTAAGACATGATTTATGGCTTATTATGCATGTGAACCACACTGCAACCCAAACCATATTAAAAAAAAATCTTATGTGTGAACATTGTCTATATACCTATGGTATATACAACTACATGCATAATATTTTTAGGGCAGCACCAGGAAATAAAATATTGTCCAATTTGCAGCCAGTGGGAAAGCATTATGAGTGGTAAATGTCAGCTCATGTTTTTCACTGAATTTTTGGCCTGCTACTTGCAGTAGGCAAATTTAACTAGCAGCACTTACACATCCCTGGCTAATCTCAAGAGGCTTAAAAATCAGATTTATTTATATTTAGATTGTAGTATTAGGGCTATAGATAAGAACTCAAAGGCTCTATTGATATTTTAAAAATCCTTCATTTGTGCATCCCCGGGAAATATGTTCTGCTCTCTTTATTCTTTCTATATTGAAGATAAAATAGCTATATCATTTTAGGTACTGCAGTAAGACTTTAAGATTGAAAAACAATGGTTCGCCATATGAATCAGATGGTCAGAAAAATGGAAGTTTTTTTTTAACTTCATCAGAAGTTCTGGGGAAGGAAGAGATCAGGAAACCAAGTTCTACAAAGTTAAATTGAATGAGTTAGAAGCATTTAACTTGAAGAGGAGATAATTAAAAAGTAGTAAGATATTATCTTCAGATATTGAAAGGGATGCTTCACAGATAATAGAGAACACTCTTTTTTACTTGCTTCATATGGTAGCAATTAAGTTCTAAATTATAATATTGCAAATGACAAACAGGGATTTATTTGACTAAATATTTAGAAAAAATATATTTTGTAAGCACTTGGTAAAGAAGCTATTGCTTATTGGAAGCTAGTGTGAATCTATTAAGAATAAACCATGCCAAAGCAATCTGATTTCCTTTTTGATAAACGATTAGTTTAGTGGAGCATAAAAATGCCATTTGACTTCAGCAAAACATTTTACAAAGTCTCCCATAACATAGTCATAAATAAAATTAAAAACTAAGCTATTGTTATTTGAGTCCAGAGCAGGTGGAACAATTATACCAAACCAGTGGTGGGTTCCTACCGGTGCGGTCCATTCTACCGCACCGGTAGCGACGGGCTGGTGACATCATTAAGAGGCTACTGACCCGGTGCGGTCGGTTGCTGGTGCCTAGGAGCCGCCATCTTTTTTTGCAAATTTTTCAGGTTTTTTTGCTTCTGCGCATGCGCGGAAGCAAAATTGTGCTGAAATCTCGTAAGGGGATGCCCGCACACGTGAGATTTCAGTGAGATTTTGCTTCCACACATGCACAGAAGCAAAAACATGGCAAAAAATTTGCAAAAAAATCACCAAAATCGTGCGCATGCACGCACATCCCCTCACGAGATTTCGGCACAATTTTGCTTTCGCGTATGCATGGAAGCAAAATCGTGCGAGGGGGCGTGCATGCGCAGCGTGCATGCACATGCACAAAACACATGCATGTGCGTGCACGGAATGTGCACGCGTGCATGAAACGTGCTGATGTGTGCACAGCGCACTGGTAGCAAGGTAAGTGAGCAACCCGCTCCTGTACCAAACCATTGGTATGTGTCAATGATTTCTCATCTACCTATAGGAAAGTGTTGAGTGACTGTACCTAGGACTCTGTTCTATGCCCTGGGCTGTTCAAAATATCCATAAATAACTTGGATGAAGCTTAGAAAAATTTGCAGATAGGGAATAGCAAACAATTTAAAGGAGAGTATTAAGATTTGACATGATGGAGCAATGGGCATAAACCAGCAAGATATATTTAAATCCAGGACAACTGCAAACTCTCACATTGGGGTAAAAAAAATGAAACAGTTGGGGGGTGCGGACACCAGAGTGAGCTGCAGTACTAGTGGTTTCTTGGTAGTTCAACATGGGATATGAATTACTACTGTAGTTCTACTACACTAGTAGTGTAAAACTACTACAAAATAATTAAAGCAATCCTAGACAATCAAGATGATAGAGTTTGGATGGCAAAAATGGAAGGAAAAAATTACAAAACACCTCCAACCATTTCCTATATGTTTAACCTAGAGAAGAGAAAACCTGAGGGAAGTGAGTGTGGGTTGATGATGATAACATGATACAGTACTGCCTTCAAGTATGAAGGGCTGTCATGTAGAAAACAAATTAGAATTGTTTAGAGTTGTTCCAGAAAACAGGAGACAAAACTATGCATTTAAAGGAAGTAGATTTTGGCTAATCCTTGGGGAAAAATTCTTAATGGTAAGAGCTATTCAGTGATGGAAGAGAAAGTTGGTGCCCTGGCTGAAATTAGACTTTCCAGTCACAAAACGATCCTCATAAAATTGCTCTCTAGAAATTGTTTTTTGCGATACCGTGGTGGACATTTTTCATCAGAACTGTAGCAGATGATGAAAGTTTAAATTACATATATATCATTATTATTCTGAACAAGGATATCCATAGTTGCTATTTTAATTTTTTAAAGTGAAATGTGATTACATTTTCCACAAAATATCTAGCATGGTCCCAAAATCCCCCCCCCAATCTCCTTACTTTACACAATGAGCTGCTTCCCTCACAGATAGCATCCTCCTTTATCAAGTATTGTTGATATTTAACAGACACCATACTTCTTTACACTGTAGAAAAGCATATCACCATTTCATTCTCTTTGCTTATGTTTTTCCCTTCAAAACTATTACTGCTGTTTCTTCACAAGAAAGAACAATTTCAACCTTTCCTCCTATCCCCCATGGCCCATTAGCTGTATTAATTTCTTTAGGCAACCCAGTGGTAGGTTGGTTTAACAAAAGAAAAAAGAGAAGGAAAAATCAAGGAAGTTTGGAGAGAGTTATGGGAATATAACCTTGAGTAGTTTAAGGAAGACCATCTAAGATAAATAAAAGGTCCCAAAATGTGGTTCATTGGGTTTGAAATGTCATATGAAGCTTTGGGTATTCAAGAAGCTATGCTTGAAACAACCATTCTCAGTGTGACAAAAATAATCTCAATCTAATTTATTCTTAAGTAAAGGGGTGAACAATTTTTGCTTATTCTTTGAATAAAAATAACCTTTCATTCAAAGCCTTTGTGTGTCTTATATTTTGGTAAGTCCCAGCTGGACTGCATCTGCTTTGTGTTTTGAACAGAACATTTGGTTCATTATTTCTTATTATCAGAACTGACTTATGTTCTCCTAATTGTACTGAGAAGGTCATCCAATGGTGTTAAGCCATTACTCTTTTTTCAATTACTCTGGAAAATTTAGAGTAATTTGAAAAGAGGATTTTTTAAAGCAAGCATAACAGCCATGATAACTATTCTATCAAACATTAAATGCAGGCTTAAAATCCCACTCCATAAAAATTGTTTTGTATATAGCTCAGCTGAGGAAAATGTAGGGCTGATTCAGACATCCGTACAAGGATTTACACTGCAATAGTTCCATGAGGAGGAAGTGATGTTTGACCCAATAAACTCTCTAGTACAAATGAAGCTTCTCAATGTCAAAGGCCATGAACTCAGCACCACTCTTACAAGACGCAATGGAAAAGCACCATCTACTGTATGCCTACAGAGAAAGAGTCAGATGTAAAGATAATTCCTTCAACAGGTATTTTGGTTGAAGGAAATACCTGTTGGAGGAATTTATTTCAAAGAAAATAATGCTCATCAAATAAAAGCAGGAGAAGACAGGCCATATCATCAATAGTAATCAAAGATAATCACAACATTGAGGAATTTAACATTGAAAAGTTATGATTCAGAAAGTCAGTGTGATTCACACATCTGTAGAACATCAAGTTTTCTGTGAGATGTTCTCTAGCTGAATCAACATGAAGAGAGTCTCATTAGTTCTTCTTCGGTGTTTATGTCAGAGGGGGACTTTAATGGGTGTGCAACATTAGGGGAAGTTTTCTTCAAGTCTTAGTAATCAACTCTTGACATGTTTAAGGACATCTCCATTTAGTTTTCCTGGCAAAAATTTAGAAAAAGTTTGCCTCCGGGATGATGATGATGATGATGATGATGATGATGATGATGATGATGATGATGATGATGAAGAATGATGATGAGGATTTTCCAAGTGTAGACCACAGCTCTGAGATTTTTTTTAATCCTCTCCTTCCATCCAAATCTAACCATGATCAATCTTGTTTAGTTTTGCAAGATGGACTAAATAATGCCACCCTTTATATCACCTAAGTACCGATTCCAGTTTTGCTTCTTTTTTGTATCAAAGGCCGAAACAGAATCTAGAAAT
Organism: Diadophis punctatus similis; assembly: GCA_023053685.1. Lineage (NCBI taxonomy): Eukaryota > Metazoa > Chordata > Lepidosauria > Squamata > Dipsadidae > Diadophis > Diadophis punctatus. The sequence goes on along the minus strand of JALIGW010000001.1, from coordinate 68,692,004 downwards.
CTGGTATTTTAAATGGATGGAAGCTTTTATATATGTAAACTTCAAATAATGGACCCACCATTCATAGTATCACAGTGCACTCTCAGTCTTCCCCTAATTACTGCTATATTTGGGGTCTGTATACTCTTGAAACTCCATAAAAGTAGCATTAGGTAAAATTCCAATTCACTTTTTAACAGAGCAAAGTATTAAGAGTTTGGCAAAAATCTATCTTGAGCCACATAATTGCAAGCTATAAGTCAGTGTGATACAGTGATTAAGGTGCTGGAAAAACTGATATCTGAGTGTGTCCACTGCTACTGTAGTTTATCAGGTAATGGGGGAATCTAACAGAATAGTTACTGTGTGGGACATTGGAGGAAAGAAGAGGAGAGAACACTTTGGATGTTGCTTCAAGCCCAAAGATAGGAAGGTTGAGGTGTTGGATTAAGAGTGGAAAGACCCAGGTTCTTTCACCACGGATGTTCATTGAGTCCTTTTGGGTCAGTAGTCCTCTAAGCTCAATCGCCTTTACAGATTTCAAAAACTGCAGTGTTTTGTTCATGATTCCTGAATGAAAGGTAGAATATAAATCTAATAAATAAATAAGAATGTGCATTTGATCCCTGCACAGTAAATTAAAATTAAAATTAAAATTAAAATTAAAATTAAAATTATTCAAATTTAAATTCAAATTCAAATTCAAATCTTTTTTGTCACTGCACAACATATGTACAATGGGATTGGTTGAGCTCCCTCAGTGCACTCCCCAACACAATACAACTTACGGTGAAGACAGAAAATCCCTAACCCAATAATCAGTTCATATTAAGAATATTAATGCAAAGTCTAAGGGCTGCAAATCGTGGTTTGGCAGCCAGTATAGTTGAAGCTACAATTTGCAGAGAGGAAGAAATAGATTCCAGTACTGTAAAATGTTCTAATGCTGCTTTTTGTTTCCTACTGGAGAAATGGAATACTATAGCCCTTCCATATTTCTTTGCCCCCAAATTAAATTGGTTTTGAGACCCAACTGCAATATGGTTCCACCTGAGTATATCCCATTAGCCATCTCTCTTCTTGAGAAATTGTGAGAAGTTCTAGAAGTTCACAATAAGTATTTGAAAGTTCGTTATTTAAGGACTGCATGAATGCAACTATATAATTCACTAATCCTGAATATTATTGGTAAAAAGTACAGGCTAGTCTATGGCTAGCCACTGATCAAATTAGTTTGACATCGTTTTTTAATTTCTCTTGCCAAATGCAACATTTCAACCATGGGGATTGATTTAACTTCACCAATCTGGGAAAATCAAAGCAGGCCTGGATGAGAGACTACCAGGGCTGTAGATTATATGGGAAGTTTTAAAAAAAATCCTGCAAGAAGACAAACTCTTTCTGCATGTTTGCTAAGAAAGAAACATGGTTACACCACATCCATGTTGTCATCAGAAATCAAGCTTGACTTGATGAAAATCTTTCCTTTTTTAAAATTCTCACTCCTATTTTATTCTGCTTCATGCTACTATAATAGTAATGTTAAATGATGAACATTTGTTTGTGCCGATAAATCAATTTTTAAAATGGAGCATAATGATCTAAGCAGTGCCCTGCTAGATCAGACACCTGGCCCAGCTAAACTAAATTTGTTGCCATTAAGACTAATAGTCATTGATTCCCATGTCAATGAATTAGTCTAACCCATTTTTAATCCAAAAAGGTGGTTTTAGGTTTGCTGTCTAATGGAAGTACACTTTCTCTTCTGTTTAGCATTGTTTTTGGGGGTTTGGGTGGGGGTTCAGGTAAGGCCAATTTAAATTTAAGCTGCTTTTCCTTTAAGGTAAATATGGATATTACTTTGTACTGTATTCTTTTTAAAATTCACTTTTATGAGTCACCTGAAAGACTTGATACTGTTACAAAGGCAGGGCAAATTAACTGTTTTTTAAAAAAATAAATAAATAAATTTAAGACAAATATGTAAAAAAGGGCACCAGCAGGTGGCAGCACCTGGTTCATCTTTTCTAAACTTGCAAACTTAAGAAAGGTCATTCCAGGCTAGTGCTTGGATGGGAGACCACCCAGAAATCTTAGAGTTGTAGGCTACATTGAGAAATAAAACAAAACAAATAAAAAACCAGACACCATCCCTGAAGCATTTTCATCACATAGCTAAGAAAACGGCATGGATGCAGTCAACAGGAGTGAAGTTTAATTTTTGAATATCTTTAGCGTTCCATTCTTTCCAAGCATGCAAGTAAAGTAAGTAAAAGACATTAGACCCTCATCTACATACCTAGCAAGTGAGCTGCTAAGAGTCTTAGCAGCTAGAAATGGGTCAAACAAACAAAATTAATATGGTCAGACCCATACGGAGTGCAGAAACAACCACACAGACACAACACATTACATAAAAGAAAGCACAGATGCCTCCTATTGGCTATTGGGAAAGATTCTAAAAATGGTGTTCCACAAGCTTTTGTGTAACTTGTTTGGGTGAATAAATAAATAAATGAATAAAGGTTGGGACTCTTTTTTTGTTTGGATGATTAATATTTGATGAATTATAGAAGGAGGAAGATCAAAATAAGCCATGATACGCTGCCTTTTGTTTTATATTTATTTATTTATTTATTTATTTATTTATTTATTTATTTATTTATTTATTTATTTATTTATTTATTTATTTATTTATTTATTTATTTATGTCAAGTACTTGTTGGTAATATACATAGATATAACATTGTTTATATACATAAGATGAGTACTGATAAGAGGGAACATTAGGACAGGGACGGTAGGCACGCTGGTGCACTTATGCATGCCCCTTACTGACCTCTTAGGAATCGGGTGAGGTCAACAGTGGACAGTCTAAGGGTAAAGTTTTGGGGGTTTGGTGATGAAACCACAATGTCAGGTAGTGAGTTCCAGGCATTTACCACTCTGTTGCTAAAGTCGTATTTTCTACAGTCAAGTTTGGAGCAGTTCACTTTGAGTTTGTATCTGTTGTGTGCTCGTGTATAGTTGTGGTTGAAGCTGAAGTAGTCGTTTGCAGGAAGGATGTTGTAACAGATAATTTTATGAGCTATGCTTAGGTCGTGCCGAAGGCGACGTAGTTCTAAGCTTTCTAAGCCCAGGATTTCAAGTCTGGTTGCGTAAAGTATTCTGTTGCGAGTAGAGGACTGGAGGACTCTTCTTGTATTGCCTCCTCCCTCAACCCCATTCAGAAAAAGAGTACAAACATCCCTCTTCTTCCCCTTTGACTGTAGATTTTAAGTTTCTTTTCCAAAAGCTGGTAAGTCTGAAGGGAGAAAAAGCATTAAAACAGATCACTCCATGAAACAAAATTATTTTATTTTTAGCTACATGAGACCCTTTGAAGGTGATCCCTGTTTCACTTTTTGATTATTTTCTTTTCCCTTTCTATTTTCTTTAAAGCTCAATGAAAGTAAGGGATATTTGCTTCAGATGTAGCCGCAGATCTACCACAGAAATAATGGTTATTGTTTTATAGGAGAAATTAAGGTTCTGATCTTTGTGGGCCAGCAATAAAATGTTAGTTCGTCAGCCAAAAGCATCCTCTATGGCCATATTTTTAAGCAGACTTTAATAGTGAACAATTGCCTTCTTGCATTAATGAATTTACTTCCCCCTAAACTAGGACACTTCACAGTGATCATTTCCAGGTTTCTAAAGATTTCCAGTGGCTTGTGCTGTTATGTTTGCTGCTGAGGTAAGATGTCTGAGTCCTAAGCAAGAATGTCAGACAACTATTACAATGTCACCCCAATCAAATAAATAACAAAGATGAGACTCCAGTATATTTAAAATACAAAAGAAGCACAAAATTATGAAATGAAGAACCTTTTCCCCACTGCTTGCTTTTTGTGTTGCAATTTCTCACCCCCAGCACAATGAGGAGCTGCAAAAGTTTGACTGCAGGATGGGAAAATTGGCTGGCAGGAAATCCTATTTTTAATCTTGCTTCCACATCTCTTCTGGGTTAATTAATTCTTCTTTTCAATAATATGGACTTTGAATGGACAGGTGAAGCCATTCGCTTCCTATCTGCTCTAATTTCAATCCTCTGCCAGATAAATACAAATTATGTGTTTTATTTTTAAATAAAAAAGCAGCTTTAACTGCATCACACTCCTTAAAATTATACATTTATTTAGGTGATTATAGTTTTTTAAAACCATGTTGTTTGCCAGGCTAAATACCTTCCCTTGATTTCATACCCCAATCAGAGGTCAGTTCTGTTGGGCTCCTACCATGGATCTCAGAGCTATTGCTAAATTCCTAGCATATCCTATTAATTGATCCTACTATATGGCTCCTAAAAATGTAAAACCTTGTTGGGAGCGGGGGTTAAGGGCAATTCCCCCAATTTGTTTGTGTTTGTGTAAGATTCTTGTCCCTTTTGATGTTTTCGTCAGTTTTCCAATATTTCTACAAGTTGTTTTTTTTTTTGTATTCTTCTCACATCTGTACTTCCTGTTTTTGTATTGCATCTGCTTCTCCCTTGAGGGCACTTCTACAGCATTAGAGGGACTATTCCCTAGTCCCTCTAATGCTGTTAGAAGCTGACCTTACTTTTGCCAAGCTGGAAATATTGAGCGTAGACTGGAGACAACAGTATTGAGTCAATCAGTATTTTTTTAAAAAAAAGCCTCCCTCAAGTCATGTTTGACCCCTGATGACTCCATAGAGATATCCAAAGTAGTTTTCTTGGCAACTATATAGACGTGATTTGCCACTGCCTTCTTTCAGGATATTTTATTTTCAACTTCTCAAGTCTAGTTATATCCCTGGAATTTCATGGAGTTCTATTAACAGCCCTAGTTAGTTTTTCCAAAACAGCCAAATTTTCAAAATAAGAAAAACAGAGAACAACACACACCAAAATGCTTGCCCAATGCTAATTAAAAGGGAAAGAAAATCTATTAAAGTGGACCATCCATATTTTAAAGCACGTTTTGTATATTTCTCTAGCCATTTGCAATAACAATAACAGCGAGTGGTTGCTACAAGGACATCCCATCTACATACAAAAAATGCTATTCCTTCTTTGTATGTTTGTATATGTGTGTATATATGTATTATATTTATATTATACCATTCCATTGACTCCAGGTAGTTTCAGCAAATCTTTATGATGCCAAATGAGCATGCTAATGAGCATGGTGATGTCATCACATAAGGCCCATCATTACCCTCTTGAATATTGACATCTGATGCAAATATACCGGTTAGAACATTTGTGTGATAATACTGTATAATGTATTCTTGCTGCATGCTCATGGGTAAGCCATATGAATTCAATAAATATATGTAAATATATCAACAATAAACAATGTATAGTTAATACTGTATACAATTAAGTGCATTAATATTTTTTTATTGAATTCAGTGCAAAATTGTGCATTAACATTAGACTCCAAAGATCATAATCTTTGTCATCTTCCTTAAAACTAAAAGGGAGCAGATCTGATCCTACCTCTCTAACATCACAAGGATGGATTACACAAAATGACAAATATTATTTGGAAAAGACGGTATCAAAGATACCATGAACACACAGATATACCCATCGACTTTGCAGTTTAAGCAAGTTCATTGAATTAAACTTAGAAACACGGGCAGCCAATGCAGAACCTTAGTACAGGGATAGCATTGCTGTATTGCTCTTAGCCTTCAGCTAAATTCTACACTGAATGAAGTTTGTCCTCAAAGGCAGCCCCAAGCAGAACTCATTACAGTAATCTAGTCTTGAGTTGATGAAGCTTTGAGTTACTCTTGCCAGTGGCAGGAAAGAAAGGATGCAATAGGTGCACCAGATTTTTAAAATATATGTTGTACATGCATACATAGACAATTTCAATATCTCTCTTTTCTTTTTTTGTTTATAAGCCACTGCAAGCTGCTAACCTGAATGGAGAGCATGCTGGCAGTTTTTGTACTCAGACATTTTGTGCAATACCTTTAATATTTCAGTGATATGTGGTTTTTTGTTTTGCAGCAGCAGCAGCAGCAAATTGCAGTAAGTCAGGAGTGGGTTACGGATTCTGCTACTGCCAGTTCGCTCAGGGATGCGCCGCGTGGGCGCGAGCAAATTGTGCACCATGTGGGCACTTCGTGCGCATGTGCATGTACATGTGCAGTACTAAAAAACAAGATGGTGCCCCCTACGGCACTGCCGAGAGAACTGGCTTGGGGGCGTGTCAGGCCTGGGTCGCTGCAGGTTCCAGTGACCCAGGCCGCCAAGTTACTAACGGTTCTATAGAACCGGTCTGAACTGGTAGGAATCCACCTCTGCAGTAAGTGTAGAGAAATATAGCCATTACTATTTCAAGCTAGTCTGAATGTTTGCAGATCCTTGGAACTCTTCTCAGTGTAGAATAATCCAGGTGAAGTAAGTGAAGGGTAAAATTGAGAAGTCAGTAGGGATGAGGCAGGAATTTTTAGCAATGTGAAAATTGGCAGATTTGCCTCCAGGCTCAACATTTCAAAACCTCACCGAAGAACATACAGTGCTAGTTTTGCTGCAGTTTCAAATGGATGGAGACAGAAATAAATCAGTTCAACTCATGACCACTGTGAGGTCAGGGAATCCAGTAGGTGTATGATTCTTCTGTGGAAGTATCCAGAATGAGGAGTGAGGAGTGAGAAGACCAAGAAAAAAGATCAATAACCCTTTTCTGTCTTTGGTATGTAGTGCTAATTGAGAGCCAGGAGTAGCAAGTCAATGGGCATTAGCAAAATCAGTGAGGAGACTGAAGAACCTGGCCCTCTCAACTTTGCATCTGAGGTCATCCAACATCTGGAAGCAGATTTTCCTAAGCTTCATACCCTTCTTTCCAGCTCCTTTTCTTCTGACTGCAGTGTCAGATACTCAACTTGGCAGAGGGACAGGCAGTCTTTGTGAAGTTTTTAATCACATGTAGTGAAGTGCTGGTATTAAATCTTTGAGTCTTCAGTCAGTATTGCTATTAAATGGAGCAGAAAATGAGCAGTAGAATAAGGAAGTAAGTGGAAGCTAGATTGAGCCAGCTGATGGAACAGAGCCAGCCTTTTGAAGCAGAAAAGATTGGCTTCAAAAAGCAAGGGTCCTTTACAGCTACATAGTTTCATGGCACTCCTGCAAATATTTGCAATATGGACCAAAGATTCCTACATCTGAAGAATCTTAGTTGTGTTTTTTTCCTGCCCTATCCTAATGCAAGGAGGCTTTCAGTAAAAACAGGTTAATGTTATATTTCCATGTCTTGCCCTTGCCCTCAAAAAGGTAATAATTTACCGTTTCATTCTCTCCTGATGGCAAATAAGTAAAATGTCCTATACAATACAGTACATGGACAGTCACTCCACTTTAGTTGTGACATTTCATATCTATTATTCTTTATGGACCCTGAAAGCAAATCAATGGTCTGCTTACTCAGTATTGCAGAGTTTCATGTAGCAAAATGCATGACAGCGATTTAACCAATACCTAGACAGCCAGCTGGTAAGGGTGGCATTAATGATTTTGTAGGAAGTTAACTAAGTACATCTATCACTTTGTCATCTATGGTGAAAGAAAGTATCACTCAAAGAATAAAAAGGCAGCACATTTTGGCTTCTTTTTGCAGGTTGTCATGAAATATGTTACAAAAATCAATAGACCTAGAGTGGTGTGGTGAGCTGATTTTGTTGATTAAATCAAACACAGGGAGAAGAGCAAAAAAGAGGATAAGTCACATATGGATAAGGTTGAAAGTTTGGGGGGGGTGGGAAGGCAGAATATGTGAAACTGACTAGCTATAATTCATGCCCTTCCCAACTTTCAATGTGATCAGAAACAAAGTGAGGGACCATCCATTGGGACACAACTTTGCATTTATTCAAATCTCTTTACTTGACATAATTTTTTCACTCTTGACAAATATACAGTAAATGTTACTGAGATCTGACTTAATTTTTCATTAATGAATCTTCACTTCCACTGAGTAAATCATATCGTCTGAATTGGTGTTATATATTATTCAAATATTCATTGAGTGTCTACAGGGGGAATAGGATTATGACTTACAGATGTTGTATATGAATGTTACTGAATATAGATACTATGCATTCAATCTTTACTGTTTTAGTTAACAATGATCATTGCTGAAAATTGCAACATTATATGTAAATATGGTATACTTAATAAGGAGTAATAACATAATACAATAGGAACAATGGCATTTACAAGGCATTTACAAGGTGAGACCATTTCTTGCTCATGATTATATTGATGAGATGTCACAAATGTTCTTGGCTGCTATGCAATTTTGTATTATTTATGTTGTTTTAATCTGGGTTGTTTTTACTTTGTTTTTATTGTTTTAACTGTTAGTTGCCTAGAACCATGTGTATGAGATGGGCAGCCATATCTATTTATTACATAAAGTAAATAAAAATTTAAAATGCATATATTTTGTAAGGCTACTAGAAATCATACATTATGCCAGACCAATGCACAGTCTTGGCGTAGGCTGCTTTGTTTCTTTTTTTCCAATATTAGTTCTTAATTATATATGCTATTGAAATTACTTAATCCCTTTCACACACATATACAAAATATCAACACATAAATAAAAGAAGTATTAAGAGTAATGCTGAGTAAGTATGTATTTTCTATGTTTCTCTCTTCAAGTTGCTTTGTTATTTTTCTCTTTCAAAAAACAATTACACCTGTCTAACAATGTATAGATGATCTGTGAATCCAAGGTATTGGATAAGAGGGGAAAGGATTCAGATCAGTGATGGGTTCTAAATACCATCGCCACAGGTTCATGGGCGTGCTTATGCATGATGCTTCTGCGCATGCGGAGAAGCATCCGGGGCAGGTGGGCAGAGCCTCCCACCACCGCTGCTACCGGTTTGTAGAACCATACCATACCCACCGCTGATTCAAATGAATCCCAGCAAGGAAAAGTGATGCTTGTACAGAAACTTTCCAGTTCCAGGGCTGCAAAGGTGATACCACTGGTTCAGCCTAGAGTAGACTAGATTTCAATTTAGTCATCTTTCTGATTTCTGGCAATGGTAACATGCTTTTATCTCATTCTTGGACAACTGCATTTTTCCTCTCCATGGCTCTTGAAGATAATTCTGCACAGCTGCCCACTTGTTAATGAGGAAGAGGCAATGCAGGAGAAGAGCACCCATACCATAAGAGCAGCATTGCTAGTTGGCTTATAGGTGTGGTGGTAATTATCTATAAAGGTTAGTATGCTTGTTATCGGCAGGACTGTCTGCTCAAAGTAGAATCTACCTATGCAATCAGTATGCATTAGCATCCACAGATGGCATTCTGTGGCTTTATCTGACCACGGAGGTTAAAAAAGCAAGGACTTAAAGTCAGTTTTCTTGATAGTAACTCTTGAATAGGTTCACCCTGCCCCTACAATGCTCTGTTAACATTCTTAAAGATCAATAAGATGATGTGCTTCATTAAAACCTTCAGACCAAAGGGTAGAACATAATTCAAGAGTGTTCTTGGCGATGGTTCACTGTAATACAGTTGAAATGATGTTGTTCATAGTTGTTGTTTTAATGTGTTTCTTTTTCAGAAAAGTAATTTTTCTAGAATCTTCAATGAGACAACATTGTAATAAATAACAAAATAAAAATTATATAACTTATATAACTATCAATGTAAATTACCACATTCTAGCAAAACAATGCTTAAGATCATTCCAAAAATCTTAAGATCTCAGAGTACTATTTGAAAAGTTGCTAGATGTTTGAGTTGGGTTTAGAAAAAGCTGAAGAACATGAGACATCATTATTGGTGCACTCTGGATAACTGAGAGAGCAAAAAACAAAAAAAACCACAAACAAACAAACAAACAAAACAAAAAAATCCCACCACCAACAACTAAACAGGAGTCAGTATGTGTTTCATGGATTATACAAAAACCTTTGATTGTGTCAGTCATGTTGTCCTGTAGAATGTGCTTAGAAAAATGGGAATCCCAACACATCTCATTGCCTCAATGCAAAAAGTAAGAAAGCCCCTTACAGACAAAACATGATAAAACAGACTGAGCTCCTAGTTGACAAAGGAGTGAGACAAAGCTCTCCCCTCATATGTTAGGGGAAAGTGGGTTTCATGAAAATGAGTATGGTTTTAAAATTGAAGAAACATCAATAACCTGCACTGTGTTGACATTATTCAGATGAATGCTGAAAATGCAACCTATCTGCAAGCTCTAGTAATAAAAATCAAGGAGCACAGTGCAAAAATTGAACTAAACTAAATATAAAGAAGAACAAATAACAACAGGTACAGCAACTAGCCTTAGAATTGACAATAAAGATAATGACGTTGTAAATAGCTTCTGCCTTTTAAGATCAACCATCCACAATAAAGGAACAAACTGTCAAGAAACACTCCACACGCTAGCACCTGGTAAAGCAGCCATGAAGGCCTTGGAACAGACAATTAGATGCTGTGATGCCTCTATACCTACAAAGAACCTAATGGTGTGGGCAATGACCCTTTATGGAAGTTAGACTTTGAAGAAGCAGGTTAGGAGGAACATTTATGCCTTTGAAATTTGCTGTTGGAGAAGACTGCTGAAAATACTGTAGACAGCTAAGAAACCTGACAAATATCCCAAACGTGCTTTTTCAAGAGGCAACTGGACTTTCTGGTTTGTCTTTGAAAATGTTTCGCTTCTCACCCAAGAAGCTTCTTTGCTCTGAGAGCTGAAGAAGCTTCTTGGATGAGAAGCAAAATGTCTTCAAAGACAAACCAGAAAGTCCAGTTGCCTCATGAAAAAACACCTTTGGGACAACCATGACCTGGATGACTGAGAATCTCCACAGACATTTGACAAATGGATAATTAACCAAATGAGGTCTCCCTGGAGGCACAAATGACCAGGCTCAAAATATCCTGCTTCAGACACATTATGCAAAGTCCCAGCTCTCTGGAGAAGTTTTAATATTGGGAAAGGAAAAGGATGGTCAACAGCAAGAGCTGAAGAAACAAGTTAGGGATAGATAGACAGGGAGAAGATCTACCTTCATGGGGGCTAAGAGCCAAAACCAACTTGATGGCATTTAATAAATCTTTTTTTTAATGAAAAACACAGTGTATCTTTTCTTTGATGCATTCAGTTCCACAACAGAGGTTTTCTAAAATTAAATTAATCCAATATAATTTCTCTGTTTTAATGTATTACTTCTATTTGTACACATCTTTAAAGAGTGCCTTTTTTAAGAAGAAAAGTAAGTGCTAACAGAGTGGGGAACATTTTGCCTAATAGTGTGTCCAATAGAATCATGGTATTCTTCTTTTGCCCTGGGATGTGGGTGAAGAGTGGAACAAGTTTTTTTGTCCATAAATAATTGATATTATGTTAAGTTAATGCAAGTGCAAGCTACCCTAAAATAATTTGCATTCATTACCACAGAGATGGTATAACAAAAACCAATTAATGTGGGGAAATACATTTTGCCTCCCAGCTATTCTGAGTACTGAAACGAAAAAAAACTCAGAGACCAAGGAAAGCCGAAGGGCCAGAAAAAATACATTAACATTCTTGCTTGCTTGTCCTTCTTTCATTGTATTGAAACATCACAGCACACAGTAATTCCGATATCCAACAAAAGTGGAGACCTCAGGTAAAACAGTTGTTTCACCAGTAAAAGCAGATTCTGAACAGACAAACATATGTGAGAATAAAATGCATTGTGCCAAATAATTTAAAAAATGGTGATCCATGGTTCAGATTTAATTATTTATTTTAAAATAATGGTGTTTCACTTTTCTACTTTAGAAGTTCTCACAGAACACTAGAGTTGAAAGGGGCCATCAAGTCCAACCCCTGTTCGGTGCCTGAATCTAAATTTAACTATTGCAGACAGATGCTTCTATAACTTCCGCTTGAAAGACACAATTATATGTCTTAATGAGATCCCCAAATCCTACTGTATGATAGGCGTACGTACTGATTTTGCAACAAGCACCAATTATTTGTTTTGCTTGGGAGGCTTTTTGCAGACACGAAACCCTCTAAATCCTTAGTTATAAAACTAAAGTCAAGAATAATCAAGAATAGAGATTGCTGGAGTAGTAATATTTTCTCCTTCATCCTCCTATTGGAAGGCTCTACAAGGCCACTTGATTGCTGGAGCATTAGAATAGAATAGAATAGAATAGAATAGAATAGAATAGAATAGAATAGAATAGAATAGAATAGAATAGAATAGAATAGAATAGAAGATTGTGGAGGAAGACATGGCTGAAGCAACAAATGGAAGTATTGCCCATTGCAGTGTTATGCTGTATTTCTTATGTCTTCTGTCCTCAACACCTTCCATTTGACTATTTCATGCTATCTCTGCCCACTTTCTCAATAAAAATCCCACTTATAGCAAAGTATATTTGATATAGCTAATTTATGTTTGGACTGTGCTGAGCACATAAAATATTGATATGGAGGCTTGAATAAGTTTTCATTATTTACTGAAAACAGCAATAAAGGAGAAGGAATATAGACACTAAAACCTACAGAAAGTCAGTCTGGTGTAGTCTTTAAGGATTTTAATGCCACCCAGAGCATTCACAAGATTTTCCATACAGGGGATACATAGACTTCTTTCAATCTCAAGCAACTGTTTGAGCTCAAGTGTTTGAGCAACTACTGTATGCAACAAACAGGCTCCCTTACTCCCCTCCCTTTCAATAAAGGCAAGCTTTCCTCTCTTTTAAAAATCTAGCCAAGTTGCAGGATAATGGGCTAGAAAACAAATGAGTTTTATCTTCTCCTTTCAGTTTCAAAAATGAAAGCTGGAATTTGTAAAAAGCAAGATTTTCCAGGTATTGCACAGAGATAACATTTGATCCAAGGGTCATCTATTCTATGGAGGAACACAGAATAGTTATTCTGCTAGTTAAATGTTTTATGGTTTATGATATTTATATTCTGTATACAAGTAAATTATGTATTTTCTGCAGACCGGATCTTCCTTGCATCAAAATTGCCTTTTGTGTTACTAACACCCTTTTTAATTGGGAGCTATCCAGAGTTGGTTAGAAGATGGGCAGCTATATAAATGGTATGAATCGGGGTGGGTTCTGGATTCTCCCGCTGCCAGTTCGCTCAGGGACGCACCGCATTAAAAAATGTGCATGCACAGAAGCAAAAAATAAGATGGCGGCACCTATGACGCCACCGGGAGAACTGGCTCAGGGGCGTGACAGGCCTGGATCCCTGCCAGTTCTAGCGACCCAGGCCACCAAGTTACTACCGGTTCTATAGAACAGGTCTGAACTGGGAGGAAACCACCTCTGGTATGAATGAATGAATGAATGAATGAATGAATGAATGAATGAATGAATGAATGAATGAATGAATGAATAATATATTTATCATCTTGTGTCTGCTGAGAATCTTAAATGTCCTTAGCATTATTTTTTAAACAATACTATTTATTGCCTGGGAGGTTGATTTAGCTCAAAGGGACAAGGGCTGATTTCCCTAGTAATGCATTTCACACTGTAGATCTAGGAGGTGGCTATCTGATTTATTTTATCAGCATTTGTTCACCAGCAGTGGGATTTCTATCTACTTCAGATGCTGGAGATGCAGGAAGGGGTCAGGCAAAAGTATTCCATTAGAAGACATGTAACAACAAGCAGCTACATTAAAGCACTACAGCAGGGCAAGGCCAGGGTGTGTAAAGCCCTCAGAGTTTGGGAGAGAGAAGGGACTCTGTAAACTAAGCAAATGAAAACTTGAATAACCAAAATGACTTTAGGTAATCTGTGGTCTTCCAGATTATAGTTCCTGCATATGAGTCTTTCCACATTTGCATTAATTACAGGCAAACATAGCCTAGCAATATCCTTTACTGCCATGTTCCTAGGACATTGCCTTTATCTTGTCCTCAGCTGATGAAGAGAGATGGTTACATAATTTGCAGCTGTATCAGAGGTGGGTTCCTACCGGTTCAGACCAGTTCTATAGAACTGTTAGTAACTTGGTGGCCTGGGTCGCTGAAACTGGCAGCGACGCAGGCCTGCTACACCCCCGAGCCAGTTCTCTTGGCGGCACCATTGTTTTTTACTTCTGTGCATGCACAGAAGCTTTTTTTTAGTACTGCGCATGCGTGCGGGGGCACACAATGCACACCCACCCACGCGTCACATCCCTGAGCGAACTGGCAGTAGAAGAATCCGGAGCCCATTCCTGAGCTGTATCAGTGTTAAATTTCCGCCTTACTCCAATGTTGTTGGAAGGCATCCTCAAGATATCTAACATCTGTTTATCCTTGGAGGGAAATCAGATGATTGCAGTGATTTGAAACAGAGGCAGTAAATGCAGCAAGGTAGCACATCTCATCTATGTCCATTCCAGATGGGTGGATACAACTTCTGCTCAGTGGCAAAATGTCCTAAATCTTATGTTGAGGTATACAACAACTTAGCTTCTGTTTGCTGTATTCACAACTCCATCATGAATTGCTTTGACTGTATTGGTTATTGAGAAAGCATTTACAGATGTGAACAGAATATAGGTGATTTCCAGGGCTTTATGAAAACTCAATTACAGTGGAATATATTGAATTGGGGGCATGATGGCTCAGCAGTTAAAGACACTCACTTGTCACCTGGAAAGCTGACAGCCCAGCTTAAGACCCGAGCACTACACAATAAGGTAATCTCCTGTTCCTGCCCTTCAAAAGCATGCAAATGCAAGTAGATTAATAGGTACCATTAATCTTCGGTTGGAAGTTAACAGTATTCCTTGTGCCTTTGGTGTATAACCATGCTGGCCACATGACCGTGGAAAATGTTTTCAGACAATGCTTGGCTCCCTCAAGAAATGGAGATGAGCACCACACTTACTTCTTAAAGAGTAGTTAGAAAACTCTACGAGGATTTCAGTAAAAGCAGAGCATATTTTAAATGTTAATATGAACATTCTTGTATTCATGTTCCTCAGAATTCAGCAGTTCATCAAAACATCAAGATTTTTTTTCCTTAAAAGAAGCATCCTAGTTAGTAGAATGGAGTAAAAGCTTGAACTTCCTGCTTCATCACACACAAAAAACCCTCCTCAAAGAGCATCTATATGGCTCAAATGTGAAAAGGATCAATATTACCCACAACAGAGGAATGGTTGATGAAGATGATGGGATTTTCAGACAAGTCTAAACTGGCTTCGTTGATTAAAGACAACATCTACATTTATGGCTGATTGGAAACCTGTTATAGACCTTTTGCATGAAAGAGAAGAAAAAAAATAACTGATGGCTTATGATTTTGATGATTAGAAAAAAGTGAAGTGTTTTTTTAACCATAGAATAAGAAGGTCTATGGAGATTCTCAGTCATCCAGGTCATGGTTGTCCAAAAGGTGCTTTTTTTCAAGAGGCAACTGGACTTTCTTTTTTTTTTCTTGAAGACGTTTTGCTTCTCATCCAAGAAGCTTCTTCAGCTCTGACTGAAGAAGTTTCTTGGATGAGAGGCAAAACGTCTTCAAAGAAAAACAAGAAAGTCCAGTTGCCTCTTGAAAAAAAGCACCTTTCGGACATAGAATAAGAAGTAACTTTGGAATCATATTTCTGCAAAGGAAATAGGAAGCTTCTTGGTTTTATTTCTTTTTATCGTTTCGGTAGTTTTGTCTTTGTCTTTGTCTTTCTTTTTCTTTATTTACTTTATTCTGCATTAGTTTTTTCTTAGTTTTTATTTTGTCTTCAAAACATACATACATACATACATACATACATACATACATACATACATACATACATACATACATACATACCATGGGTGGGCTTTGGTTTCTTCTGCTGCTGGTTTGCTCAGGGGTTCGCTGTGTGGGTGTGCGCGCGTTGCAGCCAAAAACTCGGCTTCTGCGCATGCGCAGAAGCAAAAACATGCAAAAAATAGCAAAAAAAGCCCAAAAAAGATGGCGGCAGCAATGGACTGGCACCAACAGCACCGGCTCCGTGACGTCACCACTGGTTTACTACCGGTTCTATAGAACCGGTTAGAACCGGTAGGAACCCACCTCTGATACATACATACTTTCTTGGATCAGGGGTACCTGCGTTCAAGTCATTCAAGCATTGGTCATCTCACATCTGGACTATTGCCGTGTGCTCTACATGGGGCTACCCTTGAAGAGTATTCAGAAGCTACAATTAGTGCAGAAAGCAGCAGCATAGCCAGTCCTGTCCTGTAGCAAAGTAACTGACACAAAAATAGATTCATAAATAACTGGAGATATATAAGACCACAGCACCTTACAGGCAGCATGTACATCACAAACTGTTTTATATATTTATATGTAGAGAGAGAGAGCCCTGGAGATGGGTGGAGGGAGAATATCTGTTTGCAGAAAGAATTCTCTGTCAGAATAAGCCTTTGCCCCTCTCCATAATTTGCAATTGGAGATAGTAGGTAGCAGTTTGTTGCTAATGTATCTAAATTAACATAATGCA
Organism: Diadophis punctatus similis; assembly: GCA_023053685.1. Lineage (NCBI taxonomy): Eukaryota > Metazoa > Chordata > Lepidosauria > Squamata > Dipsadidae > Diadophis > Diadophis punctatus. The sequence continues at coordinate 68,675,535 of JALIGW010000001.1, read as the reverse complement.
GCTTTACAATTCTAATCCTAAAATATACTGTTACCTTTTTCATATCAAGTTTTATTATCCCTGTCTGTTTTCATATCCTGGGAATATAAATGAGTCTTACTAGTAGGAGAGGATCAATTTGGTGTAGTGGTTAAGGCATCGGCCTAGAAACTGGGAGACTGTGAGTTCTATCCCGTTTTACGCACAAAACCAGCTGAGTGACCTTCGGCCTAGTCATTTCACCTCAGCCCTAGAAAGGAGGCAATGACAAATCACTTCTTACAAACTTTACCAAGAAAACTGCAGGGGTTGGTCCAGGCCAGTGTTTCCCAACCTTGGCAACTTGAAGATATCTGGACTTCAACTCCCAGAATTCCCCAGCCAGCGAATGCTGGCTGGGGAATTCTGGGAGTTGAAGTCCAGATATCTTCAAGTTGCCAAGGTTGGGAAACACTGGTCCAGGCAGTCTCCAAGAATCGGATATAATTGAATGGAAGAAAAAAAAAAGTAAAACCTTTGCTCTAAAAAATTATATATATCAAAAAGATTTCATTTAAGTTTTGATACAGAACAAAGATCTGTGCAACTTCAGGAATCCAGATGTTTTTTGTCTTATATAGAGGCTCATGGGAACACCACAAATTAATTAAATCTGTCACCACTCCACAACATCTGTCATATTGCTGTAAGGGTTTTGATGCTAGGTTTCATTGATTTTGACTTTTTTTAACGTTTAAATTTGAAAAAAAGGCTGAATATGATTATATTTACAAGATAAATCTTGTCAAATTTCAGACAGTTGTATCAGGGAACACTGCTTGTTGGGGGGGGGAACATAAATCTTTGTCTTATTTGGTGGGCTTTTTAAAGAAAGAAAAACATTGTGTGATTATAAAGAAGCCTGTCAAATTATAGATAGATTATGGACTTTTGTGGTAATTGTCCTCAAAGTTGTGTTGTGTAATATAAACAGGGGCGGGTTGCCTTTCTACCAGTGCGCTGTGCGCACATCACCATGTTTCATGCACGTGTTATTGAAATCAGCTACAGAAAAACTTTGGAGGAAAAGATAACCTTAGTATTTGAAACAGCTCTGACAAGATTAGAGCTGGTGAAATGGTCGCAAATGCTCTTTCATGCCTGTTGATCATTGAGGAAGTGGCTGGAAGAGCCCTGATTTCTTAGGCAATTAATAGACTATTATGTACTACAAGAGCCCTCTGTAACCTGATTCTCTCCAGATGTGTAGGACATCAACTGGCATGATCCAGAGATTATGGAATTAAAACACAACAAACAAACAATATGATGCTCAATTGGGGAAGGCCATCTGGACCCCTGGCTATATGGAAATAAAACTGAGATGTTATTCATCCTGTTTGAACTAAACATTCTCTGAGCATTATAGCTAATTTTACATTCCCAGACCACTATAGTTAATTATAAGTGAGTACTTGTAGGTCTAAAATTAAGGGGATTTTAATGAAACTCTTTGAGACATTATTTCTGGGGTTGGCAAAATGGAGAGAATAGTGGGATTCCCCCCCAAATTGTTACAACATGTTATTTATTCATCAGTGTTGGATTCATCTATCATTGGCCATCTTTTCCTCTTTATTCCACAATTCCATGCACAATGATGCAAACAAATGGAATTTATTACCTGATTTTTAAGCTTAATACAACATTTTCTCTTCTGCTGGAGCTATATTATTTCAATTGCATCTACTGTATACAAACTGGTCTTGGAGAAGACTCTTGAGAGTCCCTTGGGCTGCAAGGAGATGAAATCAGTCGATCCTAAATGAAATCAACCCTGACTGTTCTTTGGAAGGACAGATACTGAAGCTGAAGCTTAAACACGTTGGCCACCAAATGAGAAGACAGGACTTCTCAGAAAAGGTGGGAAAGATTGAAGGCAAAAGAAGAAGGAGACAGCAGAGGACAATATGGTTAGATAGCATCATCAACACAATGAACATGAATCTGGGTAAACTCCAGGAGACAGTGGAAAACAATGAGGTGGGTGTGTGCTATGGTCCATGACACAATTTAGCGACTAAACAACAATATCAAATCTAAACAAACTCACTTAGAATAAGCATGGGTCTGAATAGTGGCAGGAATATGATGAATCTAACTGTAAACAATCTTGTGGGTTTTTAATTAATCTTTTATCTTAGTGCAATCTTTTCCTAAAAACCAAAATTTCCATTGCAAATTGTCCTTGTGGAATCGATGGAAATGAATCAAATGGAGACTTCACTGCTTGTACGCATGAAGGGTAGACACGGCATTTATTTTCTGACACTGTCCTGGGCTCACTCCAGCCTTGCTTCACTGATTCTTTGTTACCTGACTCACCTCTAAGACCTATGAAATGCTGAACAGGCAGAAGTTTTATCAGTGATAACATTTCAACAGCCTGGAAATGAGTCAGGCATCTGGAAATTGGAAATTCAAGATGGAAAAGGGATGGGGGCTAGGTTGTCTATCATCAACCAGACAATGCAAGATTGCTTTCCAAAATCCATTTATAACTCCAGGATCTTATCTATTTCTTACTAGTTTCTCAACAGGTAAGACCAAGTCAGTATTTAATTGCCAAATGAAAGATGCCAGGAGAAAATGGCAAATCCTCATCAGAATACCTGTATCCCATATTTATAGATGTAAAGCAATGCATGGGTTGTATGTCTTGATAGTCTTTAATCAATGGAAATACACAAAAGTTCAAATACAAATGAAGAAAATAAGAAAGAACCGCAGCACATCCCACTTTTCATTTTTGAGTTTTTTACTCTAAGATTAAGTTTTTGTTGAGTGTCACCCCCATTCTTTAATTTCTTTTGAAATTTAAAATGGGGTTCATGTTTGAATGAGCAATTTCTATACAATTACATATATTATACCCACAATACCTAATAATCTTACTGTAAGTACCATCTGCAAGTTTACTTGTGAGTGTGCTAAATGTTTCAGAAAAAAACATGAAGCTCAGTGGTACCTTTGTATGTTTCAAAACCACATGTAAACTCTTTAAATCTATTCAGCTTAAACATTGGCCTTTTTGGCAGCAGCAGCCAAAAAGGCCAATGCAGTCCTGAGCTGCATAAATAGAGGGATACAATCAAGGACCAGAGAGGTATTAGTACCACTCTATAAAGCCTTGGTCAGACCACACCTAGAGTACTGCATCCAGTTTTGGTCACCACACTACAAAAAAGACATTGAAACTCTAGAGAAAGTGCAGAAGAGAGCAACCAGGATGATAAAGGGTCTGGAAAATAAAACATACGAAGAGCGGTTGCAGGAATTGAGCTTGGCCAGTCTAGCGAAGAGAAGGACCAGGGGTGACATGATAGCAGTGTTCCAATACTTGAGGGGATGCCACAGAGAGGAGGGGGTCAGGCTGTTCTCTATGGCACCAGAAAGCCAAACAAGGAATAACGGATGGAAGCTGACCAAGGAGAGATTCAACCTGGAAGTGAGGAGAAACTTTCTGACAGTGAGAGCGATCAACCAGTGGAACAGCTTGCCAGCAGAGGTTGTGAGAGCCCCAACACTTGCGACCTTCAAGGAGAGACTGGACTGCCACCTGTCTCAAATGGTGTAGGAACTCCTGCTTGAGCAAGGAGTTGGACTAGATGACCTACAAGGTCACTTCCAACTCTAATAATAAATCTAAATCTAAAAATAAATGACCTGCTCTCAAATGTGAAAATGAACCCTTTTGGCACAGAAGGAGAAAATGACAGTAATAATTTATGGGCCCTGTCAGTTAGTATGCAGCTTTTTCCAATTTCCCTTCTCATTTGACAAGATAGAAGGCAGACGGCATCTAAATAAAACAGATAGGTTAAAGTGATCTCAGTGAACTATTTGCCTGCATGCAGGCTTTTAAAAAGTACATTTTTCAAGTTCAGTTTTAATGTGACCTAAGATTGGAGAGCCATTTCAGGGAAAATATCTCACTTCCTATAATTACTTCCGATACTGAGCTGATTGAAGGCCTTGAGAAGTGCTGTGGAAGCAGTAAAAGCTGGGGCAAAAGTATTGAGTGTCTACTGCCAGCATCGCTCTATCTTAAGTTGAGTCAGTGCAATTGCTTTGATTGCATAATTCTTTGGTGGGTACTAGAAGATTATTTGCCACTATCTCTCCCCAGTTTTTAAAGGTAAATCTTGGGCATCCATCCATCCATGGCAAAACTCAGAGACCAAACAAAATAATTTTAGAGGGGCAGAATTTCTTATCAAAGGCTGCCTTGGCAACAAAAGATCTTTATACTGTTTCAGGGGTGAAATCCAGCAGGTTCTGACAGGTTCTGGAGAACCGGTAGTGGAAATTTTGAGTAGTTTGGAGAACCGGTAGTGGAAATTTTGAGTAGTTCGGAGAACCAGCAAATACCGCCTCTGGCTGGCCCCAGAGTGGGGTGGGAATGGAGATTTTACAATATCCTTCCGCTGGAGTGGGGTGGGAATGGAGATTTTGCAGTATCCTTCCCTTGCCATGGCCACCAAGCCACAATGAAATTTGAAATGACATCAAGAAATCCCCTTTGGGCAAAATATCGAGTTTTCGGCACTGTAACACGTGCACACCCACGCGGCGAGCCCCTGAGCAAACCGGCAGCAGGAGAAACCAGAACCCACCCCTGGTATGTATGTATGTATGTATGTATGTATGTATGTATGTATGTATGTATGTATGTATGTATGTTTTGAAGACAAAATAAAAACTAAGAAAAAACTAATGCAGAAAAAAATAAATAATGACTTTTGAAGTTAACTTGCTTCAGCAAAGTTGGTGACATTGTTCCCAACATTTGGATGGAATCACTACTTGATCTGTACATATCCAAATACAGATCTTGGAGAATAATTTGGGGGGGGGGGCGTAGGGACTTCTGCATAACTAAATGCAAAACAATGCAGACATTTTGTATAACAATCTTTTTGTTATCTGCAAATCTTGCAAGTTGTAATTTATGTATGTGCAAATTTGGAACAATACATTATGGGTTAGAATTTAATTATAGTTATATCATTATATATAATATATAGCTATAATATATAATTATATTATAATTATAATTTAAGTAGCTATGTAATGCATTTTACCTTTTAATCTGCTAATTGGCATGTCTCTATCAAACTGTGCTCACAGACTTTTGTCTCCTTATGGGTCTTGCAGGCTGAATGCAAATAGAAGATACTTTCAGATACTTTCACTGAGAGCTCTACAAAGATCAGCCCCCAATTTGAAAAGTACAGCTATTGTGAAAAACTCATACAAGTTAGTCCACACCCATTAAATAAAGCTGAAGTATGCCTATCAGAAGAATGATACCAGCAGAATTCTGATCCGTTTAGTACGAAGAGTAGGTGTCATATTTGGACCCATATTTATCCTACTTTCTATTATTAGGCTGCTTCATCAATAGCTATTTTTTAATTGTCAACAGCCAATCAGGGGTTTTGAGTCAGACTTGGACATGTTGTAAGAAAAAGAAGATTGAGGGCAATTAATATTTCTTTGCCTTTTTTAAGGCCCATAAAACTTGCTTTAAATGATGAATTCACTTCTTACTAGAGACTATGGCATGTATTGATCTATTTAATTAATTATACCTACCATCACATTCCATGTGGACTCAGGACAATATATAGTAAATCACGAAAACAATCATGATGAAAATAAAAAAATAAAAAATAAAAATGCTGTCCATTTTCACAATGATAGTGCTACCACTATCAAACGCAAATTTCAATTTTTAAATTTTCACTTTGTTGGTTAGCAGTGATAAGCAGAGTGTTTACATTAGTGTTGTTTTAGTCAGAAAGTTTGGGTTATTGAGGGAAAACATTATGCTGTACTTTTAAGCCACCTTCACATGACAGTTTTCTTGATATGGTTGTATAACTTCTCAGGAGACTTCCAGGAAACAACAACTGAATGAAAAATGGCTGGTGACCTTCTACTGCTGCACTATAGAGAGTATCTTAAGCACCTGTGTATGGTTTGCTAATTGCACAGTGGGAGATAGGACAGTGCTCCAGAGGGTTAACATCATTGCCCAGAGGATCATTGGCTGCCCTCTTCCCTCCTTGGAAGAGCTTTATAGCTCCCGCTGCCTTAAGAAAGTTCAAAACGTTCTTAAAGATCCATCTCATCCTGGGCACTCTTTTTTTAAACTATTGCCATCTGGCAGATGGTACAGGATAATAAAAACAAGGACAAATAGGCTGAAAAACAGCTTCTATCCCAGAGCAGTAACTATGTTGAATTCTACTGTGTAGTGCAATATTAATGCAGTATCAGGGGTTTTCAATTCAATTGTGTAGAATGTGAAGGATGTGCGTTTTTGTTTTATTTTTTTATTTTTATTTATTTTTATTTTTTTATTTTTTATTTTTTATTTTTTATTTAATTTATTTTTTTAAAGTTTTCTTATTTATAATGTACACTGAAGATGGCATTAATTTCATTGTACGAGATGCAATGACAATAAAGTAAACTTAAACTTAAATTATTAGCCCAAGACAGGAAAACAACAGTCGTTAAAATAAGTCAATCATGAAATTTTTACACAGAGAAAAAATGTGCAATTTCCACAAATGAATACAATAATTAAAAAAAAATACTCGAAGAGGGTCTTGCAAAAACTCAGTCTTAAAATGCTGGACACCAGAGCTAGAGAATTATTTTTTTCTGAAATACACTTAAACCCTGTTTCAGCAGATAATATAAACCTCAAAGACAATAGACAATTATGATAGAATGCTATAAATTCCTGACAAATCTTGATAATGTCTGAAGCTTTGGAACAATATCTCTTTCTTTGTTTAGCTCACTGCACATATGGTGATAGTGAAATGTGGCAATGGTTATTAGCTGATTAGCATAATTAGAAATGCAAGAGACAAATCCTCTGATAAATTAGATCATACAATCATATATTTGGAAGGCAATATCACGTCCAACCCTGTGCTCAGTGCAAGAATTCAAATTAAAGCATGCCGAACAGACGCTTGTCCAACATCTGCTTGAATGTCACAAGCAAAATGAGCACACCATATCTCTTGATAATTGATTCTATTCATCTTACTATTAGGAAAATGTTTTTCTAACTCTCAGTCAGAAGCAAAACAAGAATTCCAGGTGCCAATCTGTGAGAAAGAGAAATGTAAGCTATGTGGATCATCTATTAGCAGTACATTTTTTGGGATAACTTTTGCCTGGGGCAATGGGGATAATGTTAATCTTTTTTTAAATGCTTTTGAGGTCTCTATATTTGCTCCAAAAGCAGGAAGATAGGACCCACACATTCGGTCCACCCCAGGAACTAGGTACACCACTCTTAGACTCTTAGTCTATGTAGAAGTTTGTTTCTGATGATTGAACTAGAGAATATAAATTCTCTCTCTCTCTCTCTCTCTCTCTCTCTCTCTCTCTCTCTCTCTCTCTCTCTCTCTCTCTCTCTCTCTCTCTCTCTCTCTCTCTCTCTCTCTCTCCCTCCCTCCCTCCCCCCTCTCTCCCTCTCCCCCTCCCCTCCCCCCCTCTCTCTCCTTCCCTCCATCTCTCTCTCTCCTTTCCCCCTCCCTCTCTTCCCCCTCCTGTTCTGAACTAATTTATGCTGTTTTGAAAAAGTATCTTTCCAGGCACTGGTATAAGTGCCAGAGACATTCTATCATCCATGTAAACACAAGAAAACACAAAACAGATCTGACTGTGCCAATCTAATCTGTCAGCCTGACTATGTCAATCTAACCCATCATCATGTGGCTGATCTTGTGATCAAGACTCTGAAATCAGGACTCTGTACAAAGGAAAAGATCCTTGCTTTTTTCCCTTGATTCCACTCTATGCTCTCTATACCACTTGCTTTTCTGACCTCATTGTTTATCACTTTCTAATATTGCCCCAGCCATGTGAAAGGCGTTGTGTAATAATAATTGTATTAAATGTGAAAGGCCTTCTGTAACAATTATTGTCTTGAATGTTCAATAAGTCTCCTTGATGTAGCAACAACAGACAAATATAATTATTCTTCCAGGAGAAAAATTATCTATGAATTTTCAGGCACTAGGTTTATTCAGGATTTTCAACAGCTTCCAGAATTTAAACAATTGAAAATACTTTATGTCTTTAGATGGATAGTAGGTACTCATAGAATCCATTAGGCTGTGGAGACTTTTACCGCAATCTATAATTTCATTTGCACAAGTCTTTTTTCTTTTTCTGTTTTTTGAAATTAAACTAGACAACTTGTTACTCATCAGGCTGTTGACTCAGACATATTGCCATACATAGACAGAGAAACAGAATGGCCAAGGGTTGTAAAAAAGCAGTGGAAACAGGAGTGAATTCTGACTTCCTGCCAGCTTCCCCATTGAATTTCTTTGTAGGAATCTAGTAAGGAGTATTGGAAATATTCCCTTCCCTTCTCTTCCCTAGATGAAGGTAAGTTGCTGTTGCTGGGTGGGGGAGGGAGGGAGTGAGTAAAACTGGCTGAGAAACTGTCATGGAGCATTGGAAATGAAGATAACCAGTGGTGCGGGCCACTCTATAGCACCGGTAGTGGCCCGCTGGTGACATCACAGTACCGGTGCGGTCGGTTGCCAGTGCCTGGCCACCGCCATTTTTTAAAAAAGTACATTTTTTAAAAAAAAATTCTTCTGTGCATGCCCAGAAGCCGAGCTTCCGGCATTGCGCATGCGCTGCCTTCCTACCCCACAGTGAGTCAAAGCAGGGGAGGATGGCTGAGGGAGCACGTGAGACACTGAAAGAACAGGCAGCAGGATCTATCTCAGTTCCCCTCCCTTCACCAATCTGAGAAGCCATGAATGCGTGGTGATGATCCTAGGCATTTTTGCACGTTTGAGGCTTCTCGAGCTGCTGAGGGGAGAGGGAACGGGCGGCAGGAGCCTAGGATCATCGAATGGGAAGAAGCATTCAGGCCGGACGGAGCCTCCTAGAAGAACCGCTGCCGCGGTCTTGCCGCTCCCGCTGCAGGGGGCTGCTTTGCTGGTGGGCAATTCCCCCCCGCTTCTCCGGCCACTGCCAAGCTCCCGAGGCCCACGCCCACCTGGTCACATGGCTGGCAAGCCACACCCACAAAATAAGCCATGCCCACAGAGTGGTTGTAAAAAAATTAGGAACCCGCTCCTGAAGATAACATGACCACAACAGCAGCCAAGCAGTGCAGCAGCAGTCAATTTCACTAAAACAGCTACAACTTCCTCAAATTTTATTCTCTTGGAAATCATGGGTCCTTAGAACATATTTTGTAAGTTAGCCCATTTGACTTAACTTGGTTCAAAATCGTTGCCCTATGATGCACCATTTTGCTGAATAAAAGATCATGACAATAAGAGTTTTAGTAGTATTTAAATGTCCTGTAAAATAGATATAATTCACTCCTGGATATCACAAGTGGCTTATTGGTATCAATCTGCAATGCTTAACCTGTTCCATTTCTTAATCTGTGCCTTATATTCATACATTTGGATGAATATACTTTCTGCAGACTAGTATGAAAATAGCAGCTGTAATCCTAACCTCTATGGATGAGTTATTTCCTTTACTCTTCATCTCCATTTAGTCTCAGAATGTTTATGGATTTGAAAAGCTGTGATAATGCAAGGATTTAACAACAGAAGGAACTACAATATTTCATTTCTGACTTTCTGTGGCAGTTACAAATAGGTATTCCATTCTCGTAAAACACCTGAGAGATATTTTCTCACATAGCCCAGATGGAACATGTGGAATATTTCTGAAATTATTCCAGAACACAAGTGTAGAAACATTATGCATGGAACCTAAATGTTTTTTATTTATTTATTTACTTTTCACATTTTTGAAGTGCCCCTCTCCCTCAGATGACGTTGCACATGACTAAATCTCTTTCTCAGCATTAGGACCCTAAACTCTGAATATGGAGCATCCAAATTCATTTACAATGCTTTTCTATCACCATGTAGATAGATAAGAAAGAGATGGGGTGGGGAATTTACTTGAACTGCAGTAAATAATCCAAGGAAAACTTTCATATATGCATTAGAAAGGAAGAGCCCTGCTGGATCACGATAAGAATTGTTCCACATGTAGCATTTGTACTAATATGACAGCAGGGGGAATTGCTTAATTCCACAATATTGTCCTCCTTGGACAGCCAAGTGCATTTTCTTCCAGCTATGGTGTTGACTTATCATTACATATTCTAATTCTTATCTCGTATTCTTATCTTGTATTCTAATACGAGGAGAAACAATGTCTTGATGGCCAGTTAGCTAATATAACCAGAATTGTTGCAAAATGCTCAGATATATGCACAAAGCATGTAGTGAAAACACAGGAGTTTGTATGGGTGTGTGTGGAGTGGGGTGGGAATAAGCAGTTCAGAGGGAAAGGGCACTGAAGAATGGCTATGTTTGTACTCTCTTATTGGATGGTAAAACAGAGCACTGAGTGGTTCATGATGCTCCTTACTAGTCTCAATATTCCAACATCAGCCAGAATGATGATGGAAGGCTAATTTTAAACACTTTAAATGGATTAGGGTTAAAGGGATTAGGAAGAGGAAACAGTACAATGAAAAGTGCCTTACTTTTCATTGACCCCCAATATTCAGTAATATTAACCAACGTGATACTCTTGTTTCTAATTGAGTCCTGCCTTAAAGTTGTTTAGAAGGCAGGACAATAAAGCAATTGATTGATTGATTATGTGACATCAAATCAGTGTTGACTCTAGAGATCACATCGATAGATTTACTCACAGGTGATCTGTCCCAACTTGGTCAGTGCACCATTGGAAGCAATTGATGTTACTGAAATTAAGTCCATCCATGTTCCTGTTGGTCAGCCTCTTTTTTTCTGCCTTTATATCTTTCGAGCATTATAGATTTCTCAAGAGAGGTAGGTATTCATATATGTTCAAAATATGATAAAGGGAGTCTTCAGTTGCCTTATACTTGGATCCATTTATCCATTTTCTTGGTTATCTGTGGTATTCTCAGGACTTTTCTCCAACACTAAAGTTCAAAAGTGTCAGTACTCATTTTCTTGTTTTGTCCAAGTCCAATTTTCACTTCCATACAGTTCCACAGGGAAAACACACAATTCTGATCTTTGCAGATACAAATATATCATGGCATCAAAACATCTTTTCCTAGATTTTCACTGTTGCTCTACCAAGTGTGAGTCTGTGATATATTTCTTCACTGCTGATTCCTTTACTGTTGGCAGTTGGTTTGAAAGACAGAAATGGTCCACCACACTCTGTTAAATCTCCTTTCTCTGATATTGGAAAACTGATCTCTTCCAATCTGCTGGCTCATGTGTCATTCTTCAGATGGCATAGTTTGATTAGAACCTTTATAGTTTCTTCTTCTATGCCTTACTATATTTCTGTGGATATCCCATCAATACCTGTAGCCTTCCAACTCGGTGAAGACTGAAGTTATCTTAGATATTCTTGTAAATTGGGAATATCTTTTAAGGTATCTTGAAGATTGTCACCCTACTAGACAGATTCTCAGTGAAATCCATCCACTTTTCTTTGACCTTGTTGGAATCGGCTACTATTTGTCCATTGGCAATATTTAGCATATTCAGTTTAAGGTTGGAGTCTCCTTCAGAGTTTAGAGATCTTTAGGAAATCTTTACTTGATTTTCTGTGTCTGCTTTTGTTTTGGAGGTCTTTACAGATGATGTTGCAACACCACTTCTCATCTCTTCTGACAACTTTCTTCATTTCCAAAACCTTTGTCTTTCCTGGTATTGGCTTCTCTTGTCTTCTCGGAAATTAACATTTCTCCTGTCGTCCAGTTTTCTTTTTTCTTATCTTCGGCATCCCTAACAACTTCTTTAAGCCCATTCTGCAGTTCCTCAGCAACAAAATATGCGATGCCATCCAAAGACTAAAAGAATTGAAATGGAAATGGTCTGGTCACATAGCTAGAAAAACTGATGGTGAGTGGACTAAGGCATTCATAAAATGGATTCCACTTGATTAAAAAAGCATCCACAAAAGAGACCTAAGACAAGATGGGGCAGCAACATCAGCAAGTATTGGGGGCCAAACTGGCAAAGGAAAGCTCAAGACTGTATTGGTTGGAAACATGCAGAAGAGGTTTTCATCCTGCAGTGGCTAGACAATGGCTAGAATGATGATTAGGAAAGTAAAAATCATTGATTTGGCAGAAATGGACAAGTCATTCTCCTTCATTTTGCTTTCTTGGGCCTTACAGTTCAACTACATTTTTCTTTTTAATTTAATTTAATAGTTTTAATTTAATTTAATATCTTCAACTTTAACATTCCTGTCTCCAATCACAAGCTGTTCATCTCACATGCATGTTTGGTTGATTTCAATTTGACCATAAAACTCATCAACATCCTCTTCTTCCTCCTTGGAGCATATCTTGGATAATTGTTATATTAACAAATTGTCCATGAAGTGTAATTGTTATTCAGTCATTGATTGCCTTGTAGTATACCTAAGTATTATCCTTGTTATATCCTTACTGACTATGAAAACAAATCCAATTCTTCTTTGGTTTCTGTATTAAATAGAATGAGCCTCTAATTGAAAGTATCCAAATCTAATCCATTACAATTTCCTGTGCATAAAATGTCAATGTATAGTTGATTCATTTAATTTTTCACTATGTTGAATTATCAACTAATCACTAATAGACATACTCTTTACCGCTGATACTCATTTTTTACGCCACATGAATTCAAAATAAAAATACATACATACATACATACATACATACATACATACATACATACATACATACATACATTCAAACATACATACATACGTTTATCCAACTGCATGAAATACTTTCCTTTGGTATATGCTCCTCCAAATGTGCTGTCAGTAATTGGAGTGGTAAATTTCAGGATTATTGATAAATTATTGTCTTCACTGAAGACACTAATTTTGTTTTACAATTTTTTTTGTAACATTGTCTTTTCAGCATATACATTTTATACATGACTGATTATAAACCCTACCAATCATCATATCCAACAAACAAGATAGGACAAGGCTTGCTTTAGAATACACACTGGATAAACACCGTTTTCCACTTAGAGATGGTTTTAAAGCTTCTTTTAAACCCATGGAGATTGTAAACATTATTGACTTAGACAGATAGTCACATAAGTCAAGAATAGCTTCTGAAATGTTTCTTCAGTGCCCTCTCAAAATCAGTGTGTAGTTGGAAAACACTAATGACATTTTCTTCTGATGGGACATAAAAATTGTCAGTCACAGAATTGCACTTGCCCCTTGTTTCCACTATTTCTTGCTTTGAGATTATAGAACCTGTGCAAAATATGGAAAATCGGGCATCTAAAATCAAAAACATCAACCAAAGTGCCAAGGCAGCCCCAAAGTTTTGGAAGGAGCCCATTTCAGGTTTCACAATTTGGTCGGAGGCTGTTCTGATCCTGAACTGTTTCAAATAGTATTCCATCATGGGCATATTTGCTTTGGAAATTGTGCTCTAGCTGAAGGCAACGTATTCAACTATCAAAGAATACTATTCTTTTTTTCCATATGTGGTTTGAATCATGATGAAGTCATTTAGCTGGAAAAATAATCTCTTTCTGTAAGGCCACAGAAGCAATATCCAATCTAGTTATTTAAGTACCTTTGCATGGTCCTTTGTGACCTGCGTTTTTCAACTTTCTATTCTTCTTTTTCTTTATAGCTATCTATTTTTCAAACTGATGAATGCAATACATTTGAGATTATTTGGGAATGGCTTAGCAATTTATCACTTAGCCATATTATTCCATGGTTAAGGTCAGATCAGTATCACTTTATTATTCCTGGCTACTGTATGTCTGTGTATTATTATACAGATAACTACAGGTACATCATGATATAGATGTCAGCTGCTAGCATAACCCCAAAAGCAGTTATTGTTTCTTCTAGTTACAGATGGTATGCCCATCAAGATGTAAGAAAAGCTATCTACTAGTTCCCTTGCAGAATTAATGTTATGTTACAAGCAGTGTCTCAAGGTGCTAACAAAAATCCCAACCAAGGAATTTCAGTATCAATTTATGGAAATATATTGCTTTCAAAGTACATTGTAAGAAAAATGTGCTCTGAATAATAAGCAGTATAAATGCACTATAGAACATATAATTTATTGTTTCAGATTTTGAACTGTTTTTTCCCCTTCTGGGAACACCTTGCTAATAGTGTATGTCAGATATATGACTGGCAATTTCACAGACTTTAATCTTCAGCTATATCTTCAATGCTATCCCAAAGACATCACAGAAAAAAGGAATTTGAAAGAACAATTATATGATAATAGGTTCTCATGCCAGGCATGCATCTAGGTTTAATAACTGCACATCTGTTGAACAATGCTCTAAAACATTTATGATCAGTTATTTATAAAATACTAACTGTAAATTTTCATATATATATAAAGTCACAAGAGTTTATGAATCATTCCCAATCTGATTTAAAAATTCAGAGATAGCATGATTGATTTGATTATATGCTTCAGAATTTAGACAAGTGATCCCCTTAAAGTTTAGAAAACTAAAGTTTCAACCATGGGTTATTACAAAGATACATCAAATGCCTAGAGCTACATCATTATTAGCTGAATTGAATTGATCGGGAATAGTAGATTCTTTAAAGAATATATAAAGTTTCCACTGGATAATCCCACTAATTCTATGCTTTTTAAACATTCTTCTTGTTACTTTTCTTAAAGCAATGTGAGCAGATGGGAAAAGCTTCCAAATAATCAAAGAGAATTAATGTAAAAAGTGCAACTTAACTTAATTAATACCATTAAGTGCAATTTATAAAAAAAAATCTAAAACTGTTTAAAAAAGACTCTTTCCTGAATTAATTGACAGTTTGTCTCTTTTGGAAATAACATCAAAGATGGTCAATGGATAAACTCTTTTGTGATGTTCTACCATCTTAATAAAGGTGTTTTATTAATATTTAGTTAAGTTAGCTTAACATTTAGTTAAATCATAAATGTTTCTTCTATGAAAGAAAGAAGTCACCAGCCAGTTTAAAAGGACAATTATTTAATGTCTTTACATTGACATTGGATTCCTCAATGGGTAGGCAATTGTAAGTCAATCTCTAGCTTTCAGTGGTTTGAGAAACTGAGTGAAAGAATGGTGGGTTTTCATTTTAGGCACTCCTAAAAATCCATCTTGAACCATTTCAAACTGGGCAATAGGATATGTCAAATCTTTGTGATAGACCAGATTTGAATACCAAAGTCATGAATACCAAAAGTACTTTTATTATAGGATTACAAAATCTTGCAATTCTGAATGTGTTTCTCCCTTTCCTAGCTTTACCTTAAAAAGAACAATGGAGGGTCCAGTGACACATTTTCTCAAATTCCATTCTTGCTTTGGGTTGAAATCTCTCCTATCTGACCATTGTCTTGGCTATGGTTCTTCCTCAGGATTGTTCTCACAGCCCTTTACATCTTGGAACTTCCATGATCTACAGGGCCGGGCAAATAAAATTCAATGTGTTTCAAAGGAGAAATTTAAGCCGTAGAGATGAACATGATTTTCTTCATTGGAAGTGAAGAATTGTGATTTGCTTCCACAAAACAATGTATGTCAATTCCAACTGTTTCAGGTCAGTGTTGAAGTGTTTCCAGGTGGCAAATTCTACACATTTGCTGAAGCTGTGGAACCTAAAAGACCTTTGGCTGGCAATGAAGGCACTCCTAGCTGTGTAGATTTTATGTCTTTTGTAAGGGATTGCCTATGACAAATGCCAAAAATAACCAGACTGGAATATCTTCAATGTACATGCTCTAACCCTTGGCATTTCTTGTGGGAATTCAACAGCATTTCCTAGACCCATCCAACTTGGAAAAGCTTCACTCTTCTCTCACAGCACTCACTACAGAAGGTTCCTTGAAAGAGGCAGAGCAATATGAAGACTCATAGTTGCTTATTTGCTCCTAGAAGCAAGAATCTGTGTTAAAGTTACGAGGTAGCTTCAAGGGAGTATGTCCTCAAAGCTTCTTTGAACCTCTTTGAAGCTTTGTGAAATCCAATTATTTGGAGTGCAATTCTGTCAGTTCTTGATGCTTCCGTGGCTTTTGATATTAATGATTATGGTACCTTTCTAAATCATCTGCATGGTTTGGGAATAAAAGGTGCTATTTTTCAATGGCTCCTTTCCTATAATTTGAGTGGATTTCAAATAATGCCACTTGGAGAAATTTAGCCTTAGAATAGGAGCTACAGTGGTATTGGTCTTCTCAGAGCTTCAATGCTTTTTAATATCTATGTGAAATTATTGGGATCAGGAAATGTTCGGGTAAGTGCTATTAATATACTGAACTTAGGAGCTGAAGTGGTGCAGTGGTTAAATGCAGCCATTGCAGGCTGACTGCTAGTTCAACAATTCAGCTGTTCAAATCTCACTAGGCTCAAGGTTGACTCAGCCTTCCATCCTTCCGAGGTCGGTAAAATAAGGACCCAGATTGTTGGGGGCAATATGCTGAACTCTGTAAACCGCTTAGAGAGGGCTGTAAAGCACTATGAAGTGGTATATAAGAAAAGTGTTATTGCTAACTCCTTACCATACCATTGGGACATAGCAAGAATATAGTCTAAATGCCAAGGAAAATAATACAAAGGACAGACCCTGTTTATTCAAAGTGTTCATGGGAGGCACAACTAACAAAAGCAATTATTGCAATGCAAGCTCCATTCCTTTTCTAGGTGTATTGTGACATTGCATGTACCTATGAAAGGATCAGAGCTTTCATTGGCATTGTATAAATTTCTTTTATTGCTTTGACAAAAGGCTCCTATATACACTACTGCATCTATGAGACAGGGAATGTTCTGACCCAGCCTTAGCAGAAGCAAGAAACAGACTCCTTGTCACGAAAAACCCCTCTTTATTTACCTCTTGTGAATTAATTGTATTCACCCACCAAAAAGTCCAGGCAATAGTCTTTCAAGGAGTTAACTGCAGTACAGACCTTATCACTTCCTTGCAATAATTGCAAGGCTGTGAGCTCCCAGCCGAAAGGCTGCAAATTAAGTTCTGGCAAGCAGTCTTTGTGGCACAAAATGCAATGAGCAAAATCTTCAGAAATACGAACTGTTGTCTCCTATGACAACTACTCCCATTTCCTTCTATTTATCCCCCAGCCAGGGAGGGGTCATTCAGTGTCCATGTGTGCTTTGCTTCCCGAGTCAACTCCTTGTCCTCCGTTCCTCACCTCTTCTAACTGCTCTGTGCATACGTGCATCTGGAACAGGCCCCATCTGTCCTCCTCATTCATATCAGCCTCCAAAGGCAGCTGCCTCTCCGGTGGCTGAGAAACATCCGACCACCCTGGCTCTATCTCTGAGTCTGATGCAGAGCATCCATCAGAGCCTTCCCCAGACTCCAGCACTGGCCCAAGTTCCTCCCCAACCTCCTCATTGTCCGAGTCTGCCACCAGCTCTGCTGGTGGCTGGCGGGCCACAACAGGGAAATAGTTTAACGCAAAGTGACAGTTCTGGAAATGGAATACTCTAAGGGTACATTAATACTTTTATTCTGGCTCTTTTAGATCATGATATTCCAGAAAAGCCCAGAACTGTTTGTCATGTACTGTAAAGGTATTTGAGAATGACTTTTGGAAAGAGGAGGAAGTGCGGTACCCTAGCAATGGTCTGATAAATGAAATTTAAGTCTGAAGGAGAAAGGTGATTTAAGAGGAAAAGTGAGGGATGGAAGGGATACTTTTAGATGTGCAAGATTCTGTTTATGTAAACTTACAATAACAATAGAGCTAATATTCCTGTGGTGCTTCTTTTCCATAGTGTTTTGCAAGGTTAAATTCAAACCTGTAAGTCTGAAAATATACCTTTGGCCAGAACTTTTTTCTTCAGTAACAATTTCTGCTATCATATTTTCCTAGACAAATCCTTGCTCTCATGATGCTGGTTCTTCTGATGTTTTGTGGAAAGAAATAGTCCAAACGAATAAGAATATTTTTAAAACATTCCCTCAGGGGAAAAAAAGTGTGAAAAATGCTCAAAAGTCACTTTTTTAGTGCCGTTGTAACTTCAAACAGCCACTAAGCGAACTATTGTAAGTCGAGGACTACCTGTACTTTATCACTTTTTTCCTTTTTTTTTTTTGGTCATCAAGTTTTTGACACCTTCCTAGGTGGTACTCAAATATTGCCATATTCTAAAAGTGGTACAATCTGTGAAAAAGTTGAAAAGCACTCAAGGCCCGCGGGCCAGATCTGGCCTGTGGGATGCTTAGATCTGGCCTGCAGGGCCACCCTGGAAACAGCAAAGGACCAGCCCACAGGGCCTCTGCCAACGAAAACGGAGCTCAGAAATGAGTTTTGTTCCAGTTTACGACTTTTCTTGCCACATTTGTTAAGTGAATCACTGCAGTTGTTAAATTAGTAACACGGTTGTTACTAATTTATGGAGGCCCTCCCGAGCTCCATTTTCACTGGCAGAGGGCTCCATTATCACTGGCAGAGGGCTAGCAAAGCAAACTAAAAACAAAACAAAATGAGAAATGTTTTCCCTTTTGCATTTAAGCATGCGAGAAGGGACGGAAAAGGGAAAGAAGAAAGACAAAGAAAAATAAGGAAAGATGGCAAGAGAGCAAGGAAGGAAAAATAAAGAAAGAGGGGAGGGTAGAAGAAAGGAGAAAGAAGAGAGAAAGAAAAAGAAGGGAAGGAAGGAAGAAAGGAAGGAAGGAAGGAAGGGAGATTATAATGAGAGTGGGGGAGGATCTGAGGGAAGGCCTGCCTTAACACTTGGCCACCACAGGTGCCCCCAACATGAGTGATGGCAAGCTGGCCATGCTCACCCTGGCCAACCCTACCCCCCCCCAAGATCAAACAAAACCCTGTTGAAATCAAATTTGTCACCCTGAGATAGATTCATCTATTTGTTCTGGAAATAATGATTAGTGATTGTAAATGAATATGGATGGAAATGAGATAAAGTGCAGAATTTGTTAGACTGGTTATTGGTGAGAGAGATGAATCAGTAATAAGAGATTAGAAAATATGTGAGCATTGAATGTCAGTTTTTCAGCTCTGTATCTTGTATTTGACTTGTTTTCATATTTATGGTTCACCCCAATTACTCTGATTCTGAGGCACAAAAATTGAGCTTCTTTTTCTTTTTTGAGAAAAGCCCAGGATCAACAGTGCTTTGTAAACCAAACCCACATGGACAAGGTTTGAATACTCACCTCAGGAAATATTTATGTTACACTACACTTAAATCACAGCTGTTGGAAATCTCAAGAGGCAAGAGTTGATTCTTATGTTTGAAGAGTTGTTTAATGGACCTGTCATGATTCAATCTCACCACGAAAAGTCCTGAAAACAGTAGAGCATCTGTCGTCAGGTACTTCAGGCTAGTATTTTTTTTTTATTGCTTTTCATTTTTGCTAGCATAGTGAACAGATTCAACAGATTCAAACTGGTTTCCTGGCTGGTACTTCAAATAAAATACACTTCTTGTTATCACCACTTCTCCAACAAGGTGGTCTCCAGATCTTATTTTAGCAGTCAGCTCTGTAAAAAAAAAGCCAAAAAACAAAACAAAACCCGTCCACATTTTTGTCTGAATGGCAAGTTCATCTGTATTCTGGAATAATACATTCTTTTTTACATATATAGCTTATTTTCTTTATTAAATTTATACACTGTCCCAGCGATTCTTGAAGTGACTAGTTTCATGTGGGAAAACTGCTGGGCTGTCATTACCAAATTCCTTCATTACTTAGCCTATCTTGCAACCAGGGGTGGTATTCATGTACCTTCCCTAAGGGTTTGCAAATGTGAGCGTGCGTGTCCACGCATGTGTGGGACCATCCGCACATGCGCTTTGCCAACTCGCAGATTGCCACTACCGATTCGCCCAAACCGGTCTGAACTGGCATAATACCACCTCTGTTTGCAAGCACCAACCCTCCAGGATTACAATGCTAATGAATGTTTGGTCAGCAATGCTCATCCATTATCACAACATGTTTGGTATCTGCCAAGACTTTGGTACAGGTTTCAATCCCAAGGCCTGCTTCCACAGCTTTAATGAGTTCCAGGCAGATGGAACCAATGCTTCACTTTTTTCTCAATAATAGAAGATCGTGGGAAATTTAAAAGCTGAGTCCTCCTTTGGCTCACTGCCATTCTAATTTTCTATAGAGTCCTCTCTGAATCCTGCATTCCTAAAACAATCTTCATGGGATTCTTTGTATCTCCTGTGTGCCACCACTGCCAACTCTGCCACTATATTAATCTGCTGGTAAAAAGAGGGCCAGATAATTTATTACTAATTTCCTGAAAGCCAGAGCCAGCCCTGCTATTTTATTCACTCAGCTGATTTAAATATAGATTGTTGAGAAAAGGCTATTTGTTTTATGAATAATAAATGGAAACAGAACTGAATGTACTTAAGTTTAAATATGCATTTACATATTTTGAATAATAAACACAATTAAAACACATTCAGTCTGGAAAACTATGAAAATAACACATTGTGTCAGCCTCCACGCTGCCTGCTTGCTTCGGCTGCCATAGAAATGGGGGGAGGATGGAAGATTAGGTATTTGGGAGCGGGGGAAGCTGTGCTGGAGATGTCTCTTCATGTGTCTGATTAGGAGTTTAGGGAGGAAAGTTCTCATCACATACGGCCAGGCTGAATGGACATGTTTACAACCTGCTCAAGGTCAACGGCTTCAACTGACCAGATGTGGAGGCTCCACCTGAACGTGTGCCCACATGACATATTGGGGTGCCGGGATTGGAGGATTGGCCTGGGGGGTTATGTGGGGAGGGATTTGGGATTATTTCTATATGCAATTTATGTGCCTTTTGCCTCAGATCTTGCTTTCATTTTGTCGCTATCAGTTCTTGTCTAGTAAAAGTACTCTTCTCTATCATCATGGAGTTGGGATCTTTCTTTCTTGGATTTTGAACGGAAGCACACCTGACACATTATCTGCATTTGCACAACAGGTAAGCCCGGCAGGTCCAAAATGCTGCTTTGATGCAGAAGACTCTGGTCCATAAGGCTCCTTCTTCCATACGTGGAATATTGACCAGATTAGAGGTTAGATCCTGCTGGCTGTCTAGAAGGCTCTTAAGAGATGGTTTGTTATAATGCCAGGGAGTCCAGTGGTGCTATGAAGCCTGCTGGTTGGTTGCATTGTTAGTAATGTACTCTTCTGCAAATTAACTGTATTGTTTTAATTAATGGTTTAATTGGTTTTAATGGCTTTTCTTTTCTTTTTCTTTTAACTGGTGTTATTGCTTTAATTAAGTAAGCTTCTTAGGCAGGGGTGTCAAACTGGCAGCCCGTGGGCCGGATGTGTCATGCACAGACCACGCCCACCCCAGCTCTGCAAAGGGAAAAAATGATGGCAACATGAGTTTGACACCCATGCTCTTAGGTGAGTTGGGTGGTAAAGTAAATTGAATGAGTGAATGAATGAATTAGCAAACAAAGAAACAAACAACAAAAAAGGCCTGCCATATTCCAATTCACTTAGATGCCTATTATTCTATATTTCTCTGTGCAGAAGTGCTTCATTATATCTATCCTTCCACTTGTGTTACCATTGGTGGGCAAAAAAACCCGGAAGACCAATCTTTATAATCAATTGTTGTTTTAAAATTTTTCTAACTATGTAAATGGTTTAATCACGATCCCTGCATAGAGTGGGGAGAGGACCTGATTCTGTCTTTGGCATGCAGTTCTTAACTTCCTGCCACTTCTGCAATTGTTTGCTTTTTTTTTAAAGTAAGAATTTTATGATGGTAAATTTGTCAGCAAGATCAAAGTATGGAAGGAGAGGTTTGATTTATGGCCACTCTTTCCTCCTATCTCTGTTGTCTGGAGTACTGTGAGAAAGCTTTCCATTAACAAATCAAGTTATTTGGATGAAACATTAAACTACAACATCATGGTCTGATTATAGATTCTGGTTAACCATCCATGAATTAACAAACCAAGAATCAGTCCATTAGGTTAAGCTATGAATAAATCAGTCATATTAAAGCATAGCAGATAATGAGAATGTACAATTTGTCATACTTGATATATAGAGGTTTAAATATGGAAAATAACAGACCACCTTTTTTACATGGTTATAATTTTGGAATTTTTCCAAGCTTGCTCCATAACTCATAGAGAAATTCACACCTACACAGCTGCATTATTTAATATTCTTTACATTAATATACTAAAGAGACTGACATTGGCAAATATGATTAATCTTTTTCAAATTGTTCTTCTAAACAATCTTGAGAGGTGGGTTGGACTGAGAGTGTTTGGCATTAAAATCATCCAGTAACTTTACAGCTGAGTGAAGATTTAAATATAGATCTTCCTAGCCTTATTCCTGCTTCCTAATAGCTGTGCCACATGGATTCTCATTCAAAGCCTGCTTCTTGTTTTAGCCCAACCTGGTGAACTGTCTGTGACTCATTCACATATTAGCTTAGCTTTCAGCTTCATTGTCATTTAATAATACAGTAAAAACAAATAAGTCCAAGACAACATACACGTGAAATCAAGAATGTTGATTGCATGCCAGCTTTTATTAAACTCTTATTCTCCTTTATTTTGCCAGTGTATAATAAATTAGGGGAAACATACAACTGTGGCTTTTCTCTGAGGCTTTTCAAATTTAATTCTAAAATCACATCTGCAAATATTGATCCATTGGTTGAACGTATCTGCATGTTGCCACAACAAAAACATAGGGAAAAAAAAGTACTATAAAACAAGCTCCATGCCAAAACAAAACAACAGCAACACAAGAAGAATAAAAATAAAATTTGATGATGACATCAAATCCAATCAAGAGAAGACTCTCCAAAACAATTCAGTCTTTAGGAGCCTTTGAAAGGCCAGCAAACAGGGAGCTACCTTAGTCTCCATAGGGATGCTGCCTCTGCAATTAAAAAGAAGCACAATTTTGTTTCTGGGAAG
This sequence comes from Diadophis punctatus similis, assembly GCA_023053685.1. NCBI lineage: Eukaryota > Metazoa > Chordata > Lepidosauria > Squamata > Dipsadidae > Diadophis > Diadophis punctatus. The sequence goes on along the minus strand of JALIGW010000001.1, from coordinate 68,652,535 downwards.
GGTGGGATTGACAGGAATTTTCCTCTGCTAGATTTCTTTGTTTAGATTGTAGGACTTTCACAGCATGTATGTATGTATGTATGTATGTATGTATGTATGTATGTATGTATGTATGTATGTATCAGGGGCGGGTTGCTGTTACCTTGCTACCGGTGCACTGCGCGCGCATCGCCACATTTAGTGCGCTCGCGCGCTCGCTACATGCGCGCACCCCCTCATGCGATTTTGCTTCCTGCACATGCACGGAAGCAAAAAAATTGCTGAAATCTCACGTGTGTGCATGTCCCCTCACAAGATTTTGCTTCCGCGCATGCGCAGGAAGCAAAAAAAGCCCCAAAATTCACAAAAAAGATGGTGCCGCGTGACGGACCAGCGAGGATGGCACCGGAGCCATTTCGCAATACGCTGGCCGCTACCAGTGCCTGAGAGAAGACCGCACCGGTAGGAACCCACCCCTGGTATGTATGTATGTATGTATGTATGTATGTATGTATGTATGTATGTATGTATGTATGTATGGCTTTTTCATACCTAAAATGGGACTACAATTCACAGTCTCTGATTTCCAGTGCCTTGACTACAAGACCAAACTTGTTGATTTCATATGTAATGCCATAATTTCTCCAAGAGCTCAAGATGGCTTTCCCCCAATGTTATTCTTATTACAAAGCTTTAAAGTGAGTTTCAAAAGTTTGAAAAATGAAGACAAGCCAGCAATATTTACAAAATCTGTTGGACCTCGCTATCTAATAATTTAGAGGAAAATTCAGGTGACCCATAGAGGGCATATGTCAAAGCCCTCTTAATGGTTATTTTGTGTTGATAAAACAGATCTTTTCTAAGTTTCCTGGTCATCTGTTACCATTCTGCTGGGCACAGAAGTGGTCTACCAAAATTACACAAAAATGCTAGATTATTTGACCAGCTGTGGTTTAACTTGCCGATTGAGAGCAAGATGGAAAAATAATGAAACTGGAAAGGTCCAATTGTCCAATTGTCCAATCTGGTACTCAGCATATTTTTTCTAGATTAAGAAGAGAAGAAAACTCCTAACTAAAAATGCTGCTTCTCACTTAATTTAGCAACAGCAATAGCACTTAGACTTATATACCGCTTCATAGTGCTTTTATAGCCCTCTCTAAGCGGTTTACAGAGTTCAGCATATTGCCCCCAACAATCTGGGTCCTCATTTTACCCACCTCGGAAGGATGGAAGGCTGAGTCAACCTTGAGCCAGTGAGATTTGAACAGCTGAACTGCTGAACTGCAGTGCTGCATTTTAACCACTGTGCCACCTCAGCTCTTTTCCTTTGTGACTATGGTCTTTTGTATATTTGTTTGTTTTGTTTTACCTAAATCATCATGGATTATGACAAAAATTAGATATAGGAGGAAAAACATAGGAAAGAGCTCAGATAGTATTTTTATGTATTGGTTTCTTTATTGCAATAATAATATGCCACCTACTTATCAGACCCCAAGAGGCTAATAATATTAAGACATTAAAGCACCATATAGAAATTAAAATAAATGTTAATCCCAATTAAAAAAATATTTTCCAAATTCTCTACAGAAGAGGATGGTTTTCACCAATTTTCTGAAAACTGGAAGTTAACCAAACCTCAGGAAGGAAGCTGCTTCACAACGAAGTTGTCTCTGAAAAGGTAATCCTCTAGGACTGTGATGGCAAAACTATGGCACGCGGAGCCATATCTGCGGGCACGTGATCTGTTCCCCTAGCTCAGCTCCAGCGAGCATGTGCGCACTGGCCAGCTGATTTTCAGCTGGCCCCGCCCACACCGGCCCTCCCCTCCCAGGAGTCTCCAGATGCCAGGTAAGTATAGGGCTCACGCAGAGGCTCTGGGAGGGCCTCTGGGGGGGGGCAGGGAGACCATTTCCCCTCCCCAGGCTCCGAGAAAGCCTCTGGAGCCCAGGGAGGGCGAAAAATGGGCCTACTAGATCCACTGGAAGTTGGGAAATGGGCCATTTCCAGCCTCTGGATGGCCTATGGGGGGAGGTCCTTTTTGCCTTCCCCAGGCTCCTGGAAACCTGTGGATCACGGGAGGTGAAAAACGGGCCTAGTCTGGAAACGGGTTCAGGGAGGCTGCTACACCCAAAACTGGGTGATGGGGGGTTGTGCGTGCATGCGCGGGGAAGCACAGGGGGTTGTGCATGCATGCAAAGAGGGCAGGGCACCATGTGGGGGTTTACATGTGCATGTTTGCCTGTGCAAGATGAGCCGAGGTGGCGCAGCGGGTAGAGTGCAGTACTGCAATCCACTTTAGCTGACTGTGATCCGCAGGTCAGCAGTTCAAATCTCACCGGCTCAAGGTTGACTCAGATTTCCATCCTTCCGAGGTAGGTAAAATTAGGACCCAGATTTTGGGGAGCAATATAAATATACATTGCTTACTGGTGTAAACCGTTTAGAGAGTGCTTGCACTGTGAGGCATTATATAAATCTCACAAATAAATAAATAATAAATAATAAATAAATAAATAAAAAATAATAATAAATAAATAAATAAATAAATAAATAAATAAATAAATAAATAAATAAATAAATAAATAAATAAATGTGCATGGGGGGGTTTTGAATTATGGGTGTGGGCACACGAGGAAAAAAAGGTTCGCCATCACTGCTCTAGTTGATATGAAATTCAGTGGTGGGATTCAGCTGGTTCGGGCCGGTTTGGGCGAACCGGTTGTTAAATTGCTGGCTGATACCACCCCGCCCCTTCCAGGAGTCCCCACACACCCCATTTTGACTCCCAGGAGGCTGCAGGGAGGCCTACTAGGTGCAGGAGGCCGAGCACTGCCTGTCACACCCCCTGGTCATGCCCACCATGGCCACGCCCACCCAGCCAGTCATTAGGGTTGTTTAACCGGTTGTTAAATTATTTGAATCCCACCATTGGATATGATCTCTCAAAGGTAGGTGCATCCTCTCTCAATGAGACCATGTAGGACAGGCAGATATTTCCTAGATATGTTCCTGATGGGGACAAGGGCCCAAGCCACAGAAGGCTTTATAGATAACCATCAGCTCTTTGAACTGGGCTTGGAAGCATACCAGAAACCAGCAATTCTCATATATAAGAATTGCTGAACTAACTACACCAACCAACAAGTGTGCAACTGCACTCTCTTCCAGCTACAATTTCTGAGCCACTGTCAAGGGTGATTGTATTCTTAGAATTTTTCCACCACTCCATTCACACTGCAGTGCAATGCAATTTTGCGCTCTGGCTGCCGATACGCAAAAATGGGAGAGTGGCAAAGGAAAAGGCAGCAATCACTTTGCTTATCATATACTGCACATTCATGGTGTCACCACTTGGGTCAAAACAAACCTGATAAGGCAAGATAATGTTCTGCAATCTGGACAACAAATCTCATGCTCTGATGTTCACTTAACCTGAAGATGGGGGATACTGAGAAAAGTTTTTTTTAATTTGAATGTATTCCCACATATAAGAGAAAAGAGGAACAAACACAACATGTTGTGCAAGCCATCAAGACTCCTTATGAGATTTGGAGCATTGGAAAATATTTTGAATTATTTGGAAAATTCCAAATAATTGAACTTAGCCTGAAGAAATAAAAATTCACAGACAAAAGTTGCTTTCTTTTTAAAATGCCAGCAGAGTGTGCATAAGCATGTTGGAGAAGAAATTGCTCTCTTTTCGTTAATAATTGACTTTGCTTATGTTACAGCCCTGCAGGTTGAAGAGATAGCTGCTTCTCCTTCTTTTACTATTTTTACACCTCTGTGCAGAAATCTCTTCCAGCTCAGTAAATGGCTGTAAGTGCCAGCTGCATCTTTATACCCTTTCCAGCTACTGGAAGTGCGGCACCATGCCTGAGAGAGACATGAAGTAGCTCAGGGAGACAAATCAAGTTGCCTCTATGCTTCAGCCAGGAAAACTGTGTTTTCCCCATAGAGTGACATATCTAGGCAAAATGCAGCTGCCTCACATAAGGTCCAATAAAAGTTATTCAAGAGCGAAAACATCAACATGGATTTGCTAGACTTGAGAACTAGGCTGTAAACCAAATAATGAAGTCTAACCAAGAACTGTCATTGAAGAAAGGCATAGAATTTCAGAGTATTTAACCACATTTGACTGTTGGAAAGCCAAGCCTACAAAGACTTCAGCACCCACAGTGGTCTTGTTGACCATTTCATTCTCCAGAAATTAAATAAGAGATAAAGGAAGCAATTCTCCTAGAATGAATACTAAGCAATTGGAAAGTATTGGGGGGAAAATCAACTTTATCTTCTTTCCATTTGGTTTTAACAGTCTTTGGTTCATTCAAATATTGTTGTGGGCTTACATTTCTCTTTGTTTTTTTCTTTGTCCTGTCGCACAGAATTCTTCCAGACTTTAACAAGCCTTTTTTGTAAAACCAATAGGAAGAAGCATCTTTTCACTCAGGAGCAGAAAATCCTGCCTGGATTTCACCAGAGAGGATTTTCAGTGTCAGAACAGAAAGGCAGCACAATAAGGTAAGGAGCATGGGGTTAGACATCTTTGTTAGGTTCATGCTGGCTTTAAATCAGCGGTTCTCAATCTGGGGGTCGCGACCCTTTCACAGGGATCAGGAGACTTCACCCTGATGCCGCCATTTGGGTTCTTTTACCTTCTGCGCATGTGCAGAATGCTTTGCATATGCACAGAGGGTAAAAGAACCCAAATGGCGGTGGCGGGGCAGGGGTCATGGTGGCAGGTGCGGCGGCAGGGTGAGTTGCGGCAGGGGTGCAGGGGTGGGTCGCGGGTCGCGGCATTAGGAAGGTTGAGAACCACTGCTTCAAATGAAGTGATTTATGTTATATCGCTATTATAAACTGCAGAGATAAACTTTTTAGGTGGCTTGAAAGATCTTCACTCAGTGTGATTCAATATCAGGCTGAAGTTGTTTGAACCCATTATTCCCACAAATAAGATTCCATATTTGGAATTATGTTTTTTGAAACTGGAAAGCCAGGAAGAGAGAGATGTCTGTATTAATATTTAAGCTCTCATGAGAAATAGTCCAAAATGGATTCCGGGCTGCATTTCTGATGGTGATGAATGTTATGATAGAATGGCCACTCTGTGGCTTAGTGACTGATAATTGGTATTGCTCAATTATACAACTTATATGTCCCAGTTAGAAATGAAATGACTGACTTTGATAATAGTCAGTGTTATAAAGAAGTAAAATTGAAGTCTGATGTCATTATGGTATAATGGTAAAAGTGCCAGATTAGGAAAGGAGAGACTCTAGTCCCCACTTAGCTAATAATTCACTTCCTAGGTTGTCCTCATTGTAAAAAGATATCTGAAAACAGTGACATTAAACACAAGGACATAATCCTTTCCCAGATCACTTGTTTATCATTCTACTTCATGCACTGAAGCTTAATTTTTTTAAAAATCCATTGATGGCAATGATAGCCTCACCTGTATTTGTATGTGAATTTTGAAAACAAATAACCAAGAGGGCAAAGAAGATTAACCTTCCCCTTTCCATATGATTGCCTAGACTGATAGCATCTCACTGTGTGCTTATTTTAATATAAAGAAAAATCACAAAGACAATGACAGGCTACCCATATATAAATTGGGTGTTAAAATCCCTGATATGCTAGTGCCATATACTTGTGTGTTTCTTCTCAAAAATTGTATGCCATCTGTCCAAACAAAATTTTCCTAGTATAGTTGAGCCACTTTAAAATAGCAATAACATTGTGATTAAAATATACTACATATATATATATGTGTTATATGTGTGTTATGTGTGTTATATGACAACATCCATCCTAAACCAGCTACTTTCCATCCAGCAATAGAATCCAATTCAATCCAGCTTCATAAATAGTTTTATTGTCTTCTCTTTTTATTCGATCCTATTCAGCCAAGCCTTTGGTCATTTAGACTCTAAATTTTAGAGGACAAATTTAGGAATGTTGGGCAATTTTTAAGATAATGAGGAGATTTCTAATTATGTAATATGGTAGGAATATTGACATGATAAGAGATAGCTATATTAAAAAGGCTACACATGGACTGATGGGGGCAAAAAGTTTCCATAACTTAGATGGGTTCCAACGATCATATATGTCTGTAATGTAGACATAGATTTATAATATGTTAGATTTTATATTTTATATTTTATAATTTTATCTCTTGTGGTTTTATCTAAATGTGATGTGAATGATGTAAAATAAATATCAGATATAACCTTGAGATTCAATTATTTCTTTTCTCTGAAAATATAGTGAGGTGCAATAAACCCAAAATACATTTTTGTTGGATAAGCCATAGTTTATTGAACATTTTGATACCAACATTAAGACAGAATCTGTTGTTTAGACAAAACAGGAACAAATTGATAAATCATTCCAAGTTGGAAAAGTAACATTATATGAACAATCGCAAACTCTTTATACCCCAAATTATTTCCCCAATTCTAACCCCAATCTAGAATTAGGTAATACTAATCCCACCTAATAATATGTTGGTGGGGGGGATGATGATTCCTGGAACTAATCCTCATAAAATTTCATTATATTTTCAGTCATATTTGTAGCTGAGGAAAAAATCAGGCCTTAGGAAATCCTTTGCAATGTTGATCTTTCCACAGGACCTTATGTATTTATTTTATTTATTTTATTTATTTATTTGTCAAACATGTATAGGATAGTAGTAGTTTGTATAAACATAAGTAAAAAGTAACGATAAAAGAGGACAATAGGACAGTAGGACAGGGACGGTAGGCACAGTGGTGTGCTTATGCACGCCCCTTACAGACCTCTTAGAAACGGGGAGAGTTCGACTGTAGACAGTCTAAGGTTAAAGTTTTTGGGGTTTGGGGAAGAAACCACAGAATCAGGTAGTGCATTCCAGGCATTGATCACTCTGTTGCTGAAGTCGTATTTTCTGCAGTCGAGTTTGGAGCGCTTTACATTTAGTTTGAATCTATTACGTGCTCGTGTATTGTTGCGGTTGAAGCTGAAGTAGTCATTAACAGGAAGGACATTTTGGTATATGATTTTATGAACTACATTTAGATCAGATATAGATCTAAATTTAGATTTAAATTTAGATTTAGATACAGATGTAACTGTAATTTCACTCCTTCATTTCTCCACTTTAAAAATGAACAGAGCTGGATAATTGTATAACAATCGTGCACTCATATATAATTTTTTGCCTGCTCAGAATTATCATATGAAGTGATCATAATGTTGGCATTTACTTATTTTCCTCTTTTCTTTATGTCAGTTTGCTTACTAGATTGTATCCTTTGGGTCATATCTCTAAAAGGTAAAGTACTTTAAGTACCAATCAATATCGGATGATTTCATGGACTTTTCTATGTTACTTCTTGGCACCAAGACCAGAACTGGCTCATATTGCAGTTTTCTGGAATTTGTTTATTGCATTATTTTTCAATGTGGCCTTAACTATTGATATTTTCAGATACTCTTCCATTCAAGTACTTACTAATCATTTTTAGTTTCAAAAGCCAGACAAAATCAACTAGCTGCTGAGGCATCATATCAACAACTTTTTAAAAAAAACCTTGCTGGTAGAAAGTGTACTATGGTGCAGAATAATCCACTTTATCAAGTTCTTCCATAAGCTCACACATACTAAAATTATTGCAAACGCCCACATGATTATGACAAAGCGATCTTAGAGTGACCACAAAATAAAATGTTATTCATTTCAAACTGATATGCAACTAGTGGTCAGATATCAATATTTTGGAAATCTGGTGAGAAGCCACAAAAGTCAATAGACAACAACTGTACTAAGAACAACATTCAATAATCTCACTTCAATAATTAGAATAATAGAGTCTGAAGGAACACTTTTGGTCACTGATTGCAAATTCCCTGCTCATTACACCATCTGAAGTAAAGTATCCTTTTAATTCAGGGATGTTTATCTATTCTCTGCTTTAATTCAGCCAGCAAAAGGGAGTTCATAATGTCTCTAGATAATAAGTTTTATTGTTAGGAAGTTTTTTTTATAACATCCAATTGGAATCTGCGGTCCTGAAATTTAAGACTGTTACTTAGAATACTTCCGTCTGAAATGGCAGAAAACAAACTTTTTTTCTATGAGACCTGTCTAATCACATCACATTTCTCCTCAGTGATCTTTCTTGGGTTCTCCTCATAACCAGTTTCCTCCATTTCTCATGTAAGATTTAACTATACTGTATGTATTTAATGTATTTGTAAGCCACCCAGAATCACCTATGTACAGTATGTGTGGCTATGTATATATTTGTTTAATAAATAAATTTGTACTGATTCAATTGCAAGTTTATCATAAAGGTAGAGTTCCAACCAAGCTTTATGGGCATACTAGAGACAGTTGTAGCAAAAATTTAAAATAGTTGAATGGCTTCAATTGTCAAATGAATTTCTCATCATTCGGAAACCACTTAAGCTTTTTCATGAATTTCCTTTCCAAAGAAGCCTGCATATTTAGTACCAAACATTATTGATTTTCTTACTGATGTACTCAAACCAGAGATTTTCCCAAGTGAGTAAAACAGGGAAATGTTTTAGAAAGTTAAACCATACTTGGCTTCGTAATAGCACTACATTTGAAATCTCTTTTGTCATTATCCAAATCTTCAAGGACAAAAGGAATGTCACTAATTCTTCATAATAGCAAAATAAGAGCTGAAATTACATTGATAATGTGGTGTCCTATTAGATACTATTAGGTAAATTCATTGACCATGGCTCTAACTTACCCTTCAGAGCCTCTGAAATATGAAGATTTATAATTTAATGATTCTTATTCTTTCTTTTTCTCTGTGACCAGGACAAAAGTTCAAGGATTATTTCTTGTAATTCTTCTTTCTGTGTCATCTTTTCTGAAGGAGCCATACCATAATTCAGGGATAATTTGTGTACAGCTCCCTCAAAGTGTAAAGCTTTGTAGATCTTATTGTATGCATCACAATGGAAAAAAGAGATAATTTATCAAGAGTTGTATCCTTGAATCCCTGTCTGTGGATGAATCTGATTATTCCTCACAAAGTTTGTTCCTCATAAAGAAACTTTTCTTGCTTTTGGAAAGTCCACATATCAAACATGAACCAGAAAAATAGTAAGGAAAGATGTGGGAGAGGAAATAGAAATAGCTGCATGAAGGTATTTTGCAATAAAGAGAATATGGGGAATATTTATGCCACGACACTGAGGCAATCAAGGCAATATCAAATATTCAACAACTTTTTTTCACTGTTTATGTTCATATGACTGACTAAAAAACATTCACATAAACGAAAATGGAACAAACAGCAAACCATTTTAACATATATTACTATCTTCCATCAAAATATTTTCATCAAATTTAAATTTTGCTTAGATGAAAATGCACGTGCTATTTTCTCCCTCTTTCTCTCTTCACACATATACCTTCATTTCAATGGGTTTAGTGTTAGATGCCTTAACATTAAAATTTTGATCCTTCTAATTCCACCCCTCTCCATAAAGGTCATTTCTATTTCTGCTTTTGGCAACCTGTTCACATTTCTCACTTTTTCATTTCATGTTCATTTCACCAAGTCTTTTCTTGGAAAAGAAAAATGTTTAATTTTCTTATTTTCATTTTCCCCTTGGAAATGTTCCACAGCTATGACACCTAAGTCTACATTTGAGAAGTTTTAAAAAAAACACATTTATCTGGATGCACTTAATCACTGAGAATATTGCTCAGATGTCATATTGATGAGAAATCAAGTCATCTTTTTTTCTCAGGAAGAAACACCATACATGAGAATCCCATGCTGCAAAACTGATAAAAGGCTAACAAAGGGATTAGGTATTGGTTTAGAATGAAACTGAGAACTAGGGAACATATTTGATTTAAAAAAAAACTAAGAAGAGACACAGAAATGGCTGAGGCCAAAAGGGGCAGTTGTGATTTTGGAAAAGGATTCTATAAAATCCAACAGAATTTTTAATTTTATTTAGTGATAAATATGATATTAACTCCCTTAAACTGTATATCCATTGAAGTTGATTTTACAACCTTTGAGAATAACTGCTCTCATTAGCATCTGCTGTAGCTGATTGACCAAATTGCCATAGGCCAAGTATGTCAGAGGAATTGAAAAAGCCGTCTAGGCAAATATTTAATAAAGTTTGTCTTTAAAGAGAAATACTGAAGTTCGCACTTCAATGGCCTGTTGACACTAGCCAACATAATATCTCAACTTTGCAGACTTCATTTTTTTTTCTAGCTATGTTTTCAAACTGGGCTGCAAAAAAAGGCTCTGGTGTTGTTATTTATTAAATTTATGCATCACTTGACTCCCAGTGATTCTGGGCAGTTTTCGATTGATCTTGAAATGACAACCATGGCTGTGATTCTTTTCACAGAGTCATCTATGCTCCATGTATTGAATTATCAGTGTGATGGCTCTTGATCTACCTAAGTGAAAAACAAGTGATGTGAAGAAGTATAGACATGGCCTTGGGAAAGGAGAAAAAAATGAGTGAACTGTTAAGTAGGGGCCTTCAGAAAAGATTATTCAATCCTGAGAAAAAAAGAATGTGTAAAAAAAAGAAACTCAAAACAATAATACCCTGATATTTTTTGATATAAGATTATCAGCCATTCAAGAGAAGGAGAGCAAGAAGCAGACACAACAGCAATTCCAGAAATGCTCTTTACTGTTGTAGGGTAGCATAACAGAATCTTGAAAGTTTCTGAGTTTGTCTCTGTTCCATATTATAATCTGACAAAATTCATTCATTCATTCATTCATTCATTCATTCATTCATTCATTCATTCATTCATTCATTCATTTATTCATTCATTCTCAAGGCCAGCCTACATTACTTCATAAGTGACAAATCTACTAAGGAATGATAGAAAATATGTATGTGCCAAATTATGGGTGGTTTTTTTTTTTAACCTGATGGAGTATTTTCATATATGGTTTAGAGGAAAGTGATTCCCTGTAAGTTGTACAAATATTCTAGTATTCATTGTTAGGGAGGAACCATCCGCCCCCCACTATAGTTTTACTAAGTCCACCCATTCCATGTTACCAGAAGCTGTCTCTTTATGGTACAATTTTATTGCCTCAAAAATGGAAGGTTCAAGGAAGTAGTAGCAATAGCAATAGCATTTACACTTACATACCACTTCGTAGTGCTTTACAGCATTCTCTAAGAGGTTTACAGAGTCAGGATATTGCCCCCAACAATCTGGGTCCTCATTTTACTGGCCTCGGAGGGATAGAAGGCTGAGTCAATCTTGAGCCAATCAAGATCGAAGGAATCAAACTTCTGGCAGTCAGCAGAATTAGCCTGAAATACTGCATTCTAACCATTGTACCACCACTGCTCAATAGTGCCCTAGAAGGATTAGTTTCACTGCCTGACAGGAAAAACGAACATTGGTAGCCTCAATCCCCAAAAAATCTTGGTCTTAAATGACATTACACGAGAGAGATAGAGAGAGATAGAGGGAGGGAGAGGGAGGGAGGGAGAGGGAGGGAGGGAGTGAGAGTGAGAGAGAGAGAGAGAGAGAGAGAGACAGACAGACAAACAGACAGACAGACAGAGAGGGACACAGACACAGACACTTTTTTTGGTAATATTGTAATGTATCATAAACCACTTGTCAGGCTGACCCCATTTTAGTTGGGGTCTTTGGCCTGCCACACTTTATGCTATTTTAAAATGTATTTTTAGCTGTGGGAATTTGGGAAGGGTAATTGCATAAGGGATGTCTGCATGTAGCCATAACAAATTCCTTCTAGATTGTCAAGATCATCCTTTGTCTTTGCATTTCTGCACCTGCACGGAAGGAGATGGGAGTTGCTGCCAAGTTGGCAGATGAAGATTGGTCAACGTGATGGACTTGGGGTATGTGGGAACAAGGACTTGAACTTTCAACTGGGTGGAGAAACCCCTGGGACTTCAGATTCGGGTTTCTCCCAGATGTGCCAACATGGCTCTGCTAATAAATTGGAACTTTGAGGAATACTTTGCCTTGGACTCTGATTTAGTCTTCAATGCTATTTGGAACCCTGACACCACTCTCCTTTCAAAACCCATTCATCATAGATCAACATCCAGAACAATTAGTTAAAACTAAACCTTCATTGTACAATGGAATAATATTTTGATAGTATGCTTTCATAAGACAAATTCCCAACCTCATGTTACATTGTAAACATACAACCTGAACATGTCAGGAAAGATGCTGAGATTTTAAAATATGAATAAGCAGAGCTGCAAACAACAAAAATCTTGATGCAGGTATAGTCTCTTCTATGGAACCTCCTTCATTCTCTTCCCATGGTAAATGTTAGTGCTTTTAAAATACCAGTAATCTATTTCCTGGCTGATAGAAAGAATTCGACTTATTTTATTTTTTTCATCCCCCCTCAATAGACATGAAAAAAATGGCTTATGAACTTGGGTAGTTACTGCAGCATATAGTATATGGATATCTGATAATGCTGTTCAAACGCTTCTTTTAAAAAGATTTGATCAAATCATCCTTTTGAATTGAATTGCCAAATAGAATTGGTGGATCAGTTTGATCTGCCAAATCAATCAAATTCCTTCAGTTCAATTTGGTTCTGAAGCATACATACCCATACTTTTTACCAAATCAGTGATCTAAATCAAATTGATACCACTTGTCAGACCGAATGAATGATATGAACCAGCTTGATAAATCAAGCTAGCACCATTAAACCTGTAATACTTGAACCTGAACAAAAGCTTGAAGAGAACATTTTCAAACTGAGAACCATTCTTTAGAAAGAGAGAAAGACGAAAGGCTATTGTTCTCTTTCTATCAGTCTCAATCCTTGATGTCTCTACATACATCCTATTGTATATCAAAGTTCCAATAATGCTGAAAGTTTTTAATGTTGAAAGGAAGCAGTTAATGGATTTCCAAGGGTAAGAACAATACTTCGATCATTATCTTGTCCTAGTAATTTTTGTCAATAAATTATTGAGTTTCAACCAGAGGTGGGTTCCTGCAGGAGCTGCCCAGTACGCAGCTCCGGTAGGGAGTGGTGGATTTCGCAACCACTCCGGAGCCCTCTCTGCCAGTCCACCTGGCGCGTCACCATTTTTTTTGCTGTTTTTCAGGCGATTTTGCTTCTGCGCATGCGCGGAAGCAAAATTACGCCAAAATCTCACGAGGAGACGTGCGCATGCGCGAGATTTCGGCAAGATTTGCTTTTGCTCATGCACGGAAGCAAAATCGCACCAAAATCTTGCGTGCGTGCGCGTCCCCTCGTGAGATTTTGGCGCAATTTTGCTTCCACGCATGCGCAGAAGCAAAATCACACGAGGGGGCACGTACGTAGTGAGCCCCCCCGAAGCATGGAGATGCGCGTGCATGGCTCCGGCAGCGAGGTAAGTGAGCAACCTGCCCCTGGTTTCAACCACTTTCTGAACAGTTCATTTAAATCCTGGAATTAATTCTGGAATTAAATTGTAAGGAAATTGTGGGAAATGAATCTTTTAAAAAAGCACAGTGGATGCTGTTAATAAACATAAAAACTTCAGATTAGGAGAGATAATTATATATGTAGTAAGACAGAAAAACTCATTAAAAGTCCTAAAAATATAAAAGCAGTGACTGGATTAGATATTAAGTACATTTTAACAACAAAAATACTAAAGCAGATGCTTTCTGTCATAAACAAACTTCTTTTTAGAGTGCTTTTTAGTCTTATCTTTTAATTAAAATTGAACTTTAAAATAGATGTGTCAGCCCTGAGTGCTTATTAAGTAAAATAGTAGTGGAGCGAAGGTAGGCTCAGACATTAATATCATATCTTATTATGTGTAAACTTATTCCAGCATATTAAACAGTTTAATTCTTCAGGTAGTCTGACTTTAATATTTGTTATCATCAGGCCAGAAAATAAAATAGTGTTGTGTTGAAATCATTGTTCTGTTGTCCCAACCTATTAAATTCAGAGCTTGAGTTTTAAACACTTCTGATTTCATAGCTTTCTCCCCAAACCTAATATTTATCTCAGTTATTTAAGGTAGAACCTATGTGAAATATACTTGTAAGACTCAGCCTGAGACCATAAGGACTAGATATAATTCCAGAAATGAAGCCTAAGGCAAATCTAATTATTTCTCTAATTGAGTTCTGGGAATTCTCTACAAGAGTAGAAAATTTGTAACAAAGGACTTCAAAAATCTTATGAAGAAGGTTTAAAAGAATTGAGTATGTTTAATATGACAAAGAGAAAGCTAAGGGGAGATATGACAGCAGTCTTCAAATGCTTGAAGAGCTATCAGAGGGAAGATAGTGTGGATCTACACCTTTCAAGGGTAGGATAAGCAACAACTCCCTCCTTGAAGGGAGATCCAACCTTGAAATCAGAAAGAATGCCCCGATTGTGAAAGCTATTAAAAGCAGTAGAACAAGCCTGCCTTCTGGAGTTATGGGCACTTCATCACTAATGTTTTTCAACTAAAGTAGGAATTCTTAACTTAGGGTCTACAAACACTATGGGGCTTGGATAGATTTCAAGAGGTCTATGAACATGGATAAGAAAGAACACACACAAATATTCTCATGAACCTGCAACTGAAATTTGGCTTTGTGTTCAATGTTGTATATACTCAACAAAACAATATTATATTGACTACAAAAATGTTTGTTAGATTCAATAAATCTTACAATCTTAAAATATTATACCCTAAAATATTATACCCTAAAAATGATATTGCTATTGATTTAATGGATTAATGAAGAAGCATATATATATTTCTATATTACTTATTTGTTACTTTTAAATATTTGGTAACTATTTCATATAATTGGTTTCATTTGTAATACAATCTACATCTTTAGGGGTCCAGGGCACAAAAACTTCAAGAACCGCTGAAATAAAGGTTGGACAGCCATTTGTCAGGGGAGCTATGAGGATTCCTCCACTAGGGAATTAGATTAAAAGACTTCCAAATGCTGGGATTGTGAAGCGAAAGAAACAAAAAGCATATATTGGTTGAAAGAGTTGAAAGCCAACTCTTCAGTCTAAATTTGAGTCCCAATGTATCTTGCCCAAAGTTTCAAATACATCCTCCTCATTCCTATGGTATTTATAAGAAAGACTATTGACTATAGACTATAGAATGTCTTATTTCAGTTATTATATTACAATTTTTCTAATTATAATTTTTTACTCATCTCAAAAGTGTATCAGATGCTTTCATCCACGTCAAGATTCCAGAATATGATACAAATACTAGCATTACATGCAAATTAAATTTGTAATTCAGGGGAAAGAGCTTATCTCTTTTTTTTTTTTACCAGAAGTGGATTACTTTTCTTCAGAAAAGGAACAAACTGCTATAAATACAGCATCCATTAATAGAACAAGTAACCTGCACCATGCTATACATTTCAAACTAATTATGTTAGAGAATTATCAGCTTACTTTCATCTTATATGTGGTACAAATTCTATGACACTTACTATGGCCCTGTAAACTTGACTGATGGAGATTGTTTAGCTGTCCTTTGCAAAACATTCCCATCGTGCCATTCTTTCAGTGTTTTTTAAATCATTTTTATTGCAATCTTTTATTGTCACTGGCCCGACCATCATCAAATTGAGTGTCACTAGTAAATCTTGGGAATTCTTGTCTAGAGTGTATATAAAAGTAGCTTTACACCCTGCCTTGTGGAGCTTTGCTCTTCTGAACAGATCTTCTGATACATGAAAGCTAATGGACTTGGGGAGTGATGAAACAGTTGTTTCTCAAAATTGTTATTTCTTCTGCTTGCAGTTCTGTCAAAAGTTTGGTAACATTGGAAAGTTTCTCCTTTTGAGAGAACACTGGTAAAAAAATTATATTTTAATCTTGAAAACCAGACACCTAGAGATATGCACATTGCGATAGTTCAGTCAGGACAGTTAGTCACAAATGATTAAAAATCAAATTTAAAATGACGATAAATTTGCTAAATTACCAGAAATGCTATAGTTTCAGTCCATTGATAGTCTTGACTTCCAAAGTTAGTATTTTGAGGTTTAGACATAGGAATGTCCTCTTCACATAACTTCTGCTCAGAACACAGTGACAAGCAAAGCCAATTTGGGTCCTAAAATGAGATGCCTTCAGTGGTTGTATGGGAGGTGGAATATGTTGGTTTTCTGAAATTCCATCCGCAGTTACATTTATTTTATGTGAACAACTTGCTGCACAGAACAAAGTTGCAAACTTTCCATTGTAGCATCTAATTGTCTACCATATAAATCAATCTAATAATGTCTGTTATTATACTTATTGATTTTGTAGGCTTTCTATACCACAATCATAAAACTTTGGATGAGTTGGATATGTAAATCAACCATGCATAAAAGTTGAAGAGGTCGAAGACTGATAATTTTCTGTAATTGCTCTTGTGCCAACTTCACATTGCCAAGCTGCAATCTTCACCTTCTAATTAAGGACTGTTTTTATTCTGTGTAACTAATCTTGGCTAACAGGAAAATATAATAAACTCTTGTTTCTTTTACAATTGTGATTAGTTTCCCTCCCCCCAACCTAAACATTGAGGATACATTATAACCAGCAGAAATTATCTTTGGAATTTTTTTTCTGTTTTTCCATTCTTGAAATATTATTTTTGCTAATAAATAATTTAGCAAATTGAATCTTATATTGAGTGTTGATCCATGCTATGTGAAAACCTTACACTGGAAGCTCAAGTTTCATTTCCATTTTTATTATTTTACTTTTGAGTTTTTCATTGTTATTGTTTCCTGGAGAGCTGGAATATTGGTAATTTGGTATTTGTGTAGTCAAGATAGATGCAGTTATTGCCATTTTTCTCATTCTTTGTCTTTAATATTAATTCAGTTTAATGGCAGCTTATCTGAGCCTGAAACTGAGATTGAGATCTCCTATGCATAAGCAATTTTTTACATTTTTTAAAAAGGAAAAAACCCTACAATTGTTTTATTAATGGAGACTCATATTTCATATCTAATATTCTTTTCCAAGAATTATCAGCTTTTATAAAAGGCCTCAGGAAGGGAAGAATATATTGTATAACTGCTTATTCTAAATATCCAAGGGATTTTATAGTTTTGGTTAGTAGATTTTCCAAGTTGTTAGCTGAAGAAGAAATATGAGATAAGAGGAGATTTTTAATATTTTGGAGGGGGCAATATTTATTGTTTTATTGTTTTATTTATTTATTTATTTATTTATTTATTTATTTATTTATTTATTTATTTATTTATTTATTTATTTATTTATTTATTTATTTATTTATTTATTTATTTATTTATTTATTTATTTGTTGCCCTATTTCTAATGACCCCTATGGTCCAACTAGAAACTTTTCAGAAATCTTCATGATTTCAGTCATTATTAATAAATTACATTCATATTGTGTGGCTAGCTACAGATGAAGATGGCATGCTGAGTTCTCTGCTCTTCTCCCAAGCTAGGTATTTATTATTATTATTATTAGCCAGTTTATCTTTCTAAATATTTTATCAAATAGTAAGATGATTTAAGCAGAATGTTAAGGAAGAAGACTCTGCAAAGAGAAGGGATTCAAGGCTTAATTGGGAGACTCAAATAAGGTTGAGGAGGTACCTCTTCCCACAATGAAGAAGAAACAATGATGGAAGTACATGAACACACATTTGATATGGAGGTAAACAGACAATTAATTAAAAAATATATAGAGAGAATTGAAGATAGAATGGGATAAACATGCTGTGGGAGTAAGACTTGGCAGATATACCTGAACAAATGAGTAAACAATTTAAACAATTGTAATGGCAAGTAACAGATATTGCTCAGATTGTCAGCAAAGCCTATGATATGGCTACAAACACTATCTCAGCGATATGAAAGACTCAGAAATACTTTATGAATTAAAGATTGAATTGGCAGATTTGCAGGATTACAATAGGACAAATAATTTAAAGATCAAAAGAGTGTCGGAGAAAAGTAGGACAACAAATCTGACTACATTTATCATCTCTGAAATTAATGTCCTAGGCATTGATTTGAACTTAAACAGAAATAGATATTGAATGTACTCACTGGGTTTACTTTCCTAAAATACACATAAATCTAGAGAGGTTTTAGCTAGATTTGTAAATGGAAATATAAAAGATAAAGTTATGAGAAAAATGGTGTGAGCTGGAGTAGATTAAATGAGAGAGTGAGAGAATATTCTTCTTCCAAAATATCAGTGTAGCTACGGTATGATACAGAGAAGAAAGGAATTTCAAGCCACTAACAGAAAAACCCATGCAGAATGAAATTCGATACAAACGGGGATTCCCTTTCAAGTTAAATGTTTTTATGCCACAAGGACAAACAGTTATTTCTACTTTGACTGCAATGCATAACTTCTTGGCAGAGCTCTCTAATGAGGGATGAAGGAAGCAGTCTATGATTTGTCCTTGGAACTGTAGAAAGCTTGCTCAACCACAAGCTGAAGATTAGATAAGCACATTGCGCTGACCTGTGGAATGAAAGAAATAATACTGCCTGTAATATCTTTGGATTTTTAAATTTAAAGGAAGTGGGTTAAAAAGAGAGTTAAATAAATAAGAATGAAGAATTAAAGTAAAAAAACCACACAATATAGATAAAAGGATGGCTAAAGAACTACAGTAATTAATTTTGGGAGTTGAATTGATCAGTGAGGTTGAGAAGGAATCTCAATAGGTTATCGTCCTCTTAGGCCATGAAAAGGATTCTTTAAGCATCCTCTGTGATTTTTTTTGCTATAGGTTTTTTTTTTTGCTAAGTGGGATTGGTGTGGAAGGGATATGAAGATATGTCATAGGGTGGGGGATGGGAGGGAGGGATAAGAGTGAAGGGTAATTTTCCAAGAGGGGAGAGAGAAGAGCCAGAGGATATTAATGCAGGAGAAAGACTACATATATAGGTGGATGTTGCTGATTCCGGGCATTCGCCGGAAAGTGGGTTACGGAATCAAAACTCAAATGAACAATTACAGAAGCAGCAGAAATACACCATGTCAGAGAATCATACAGTAATGAAATACTACTACAAATCAGAATCTCAAAAGCGTGGCTACCAAAAAAGGATGTACCAACTGTGGTATACCCTGACTCAAAGATAACTGAACTTCAACTGGCTGATCAAAGAAGATTCATAATCAGAAATAAAGTATACAATATATATATATATATATTTCTAGAAAAACCATAATACTAAACTGGGTAATAGGAGAACAATGTAAAAGTATTTCTTTAAATGTTAGAGGTCTGGAAGATCCCATTAAGAGGAAAAGGATTGTTAATTATGACAAATCTTTTAAACCTCATGTGATCGTGTTACGAGAAACATATACAACAAATAGGCTGAATGATTGGCATTTTGAAAAACATTTTTTGGCACAAGGATCTAATAAGTCAAGGGGAGTACTTATTTGTTTTTTCAAAACAAATGTCAAGGTTCTGAAGATTCTGAAAGATAAGTAAGATCGATATATACTTTATATCTATATACCTTATATATAAAACAGAGATGGGGAGGCTCTTACTTATATACATGATCACACTTCTCTCAGCTTCTAGCTGTTCTCCTGTTCTGTCTTCTGCCTGGATGTCTATGGAGCTTCTCAGTCATCCTGCAGCCAAGAAGGCTCCACAACCATTTGCACTATTCAGGTGACCCTGAGGACACAGATAAACCCAGATAAATGTCCCCAATGACTCTCTAAAAGAATGCAAATGATCAGCTGTCTGCAAGGAATATAAATCCTTAATATTTGTAGTTAAATAAATAGTTAATTTTCGCTGACTGAGCTCTCTGTTGACAATACTTTTTTAAGTAGAAGAACTCAGGAAATTTGGGAGGGGGTTACTGTCAATCAATCATTTTTCTTCTATTTTGTCTTTCTTATGGTAAAACAAGACATATGTCATAATTAGTAGGATTACTCTCCAAACTGGAATAAAATGATTCATAATTTCCAGAAATGCACTTAATTGATATTAATATTGTAATAATTTGAGCCTTAATGGTTACGTCTTTATTTATAATTATCTGGGGTACTTGCTGAACTTTTTTTAAGTAAGAATGATCTGACTACAGTGAATCAGGCCTTAATCTTTTGTTTCAGTTACTATATTTCACAACAACAACAACAAACAACAACAACAACAACAACAACAACAACAACAAAGTTGGAAGGGATCTTGGAGGTCTTCTAGTCCAACCCCCTGCTTAGGCAGGAAACCCTACACTACTTCAGACAAATGATTATCCATCATCTTTTTAAAAACTTCCACTGTTTATGCAGGAGGTGCTTTTAAAAATTCTTTCAAACTAATAGTTTCTATAAAATGTAAGTTTTCTAGGCCAGATTGCACACATCTGGGAACATCATTACCTGCTTCCGATTTATTTCTGGGCAGAAACCAACCTAATGGCCATGACCTACAGAGTTGCGCACCATTTGAAGCAAAAAGATAGAAAAGATTGTTTCTTTGATATGAACTTGCTGTATTTTGGAGGACTTGTTTATGTTCCACTGCCTGTAGAAGTTAGGTGAATGGACAGACGAGACAAAGCTTTTTTAAATACTAGCATCACTGGAAAAAAGAAAAATGGATTCCTTTTTAAAGCTTTGCTTTCAATAGGCAATAAAATCTGTTCTGTACCATTGCCTTAGAGTGCATGCTGTTTTGTCAACCTACATATCATTTGAGCTTTACTGCTTTGTTCTTAAAGTTTATTAGTTTGTATATGTTTTAATTACTGTAGTTCTTTTTAAAATATGTCTTTGGGCATTTAGGTGAGGTTGATTAATAGACAATAGTATCCATTTCCTATATATTACATCTGGGGTCTCCATTAAGGTTTTAAACAGTTGCCTCCTGACAAATTTCCTTGACGATAATGTAGTAAAGAGTGAAAGTGCTGCTTTCCAGAGCAATAATAAACTTCTACACAAAACCAAAAGAGGAATGAAAAATCAACTCCTGCATTCTTTTCTCTGCTGGATGCTATTATTTTTAGTTCTGTCCTTCCAAAAACAGATTAATATAAACCAGACATTGTCCCCAGGGGTGGGTTGCTCACTTACCGATACCGGTGCGCTGCGCGCGCATCTCCACGTTTTGTGCGCATGTTCACTACACACACACGCGCCCCCTTGCATGATTTTGCTTTTGTGCATGCACGGAAGCAAAATCTCATCGAAATCTCGTGAGGGGACGTGCGCGTCCTCATGTTTTCTCTTCCTCTTCATAGTCCAAATAGGAGTAAATCAAGAATAACCCTGTAGGGTTGTCTTTTATAAATATGCTTCGAAAACACATAATTCAAATGATAAGCCCCCAACTGAGTGATTAATGGAAGAACCACTTAACCACTTAATAGAGAAACCACTTAAGTAAATACATAAAATAAGAAATTATAAATATACAAAATGAAACAGCACTGAGGATTTCTTACATAATATGTGAACTCCAACATAGTCTTGAGGGACCATGAAATTTTGTATGGATAAGAGAAACTACTTTGTTCCATGGAAGTAATATATGCTGTAAACTACACATTCTATTTATCATTTTTTCACCTACTAATAAATGAATTCCCTAATAACTATAGTATAATTTATAGTAGATTTATAATTTATGTCTGCTAGTTAACCAGGAAAAAAGTCACAGTATTTTGTTAGGACAATTTTAAAAATAAATTCACTGAATTTATTTTCTTTCGGAGATCAAGGAAAAAGGTCATTGAGGCATCATATATTTGTAGCTTTAAAAATTACAAGTTTCCCTAAAGACTGCAGATGGCATAATCTTTCTATATTTGGCTTCATATCCTGGGAAGAGATCAAGTATTTTAAGATAGACTTTTGGGAATATAAAGTGTTTATATGAGATGGGGGCGGGTAGGGGGAAAGAGAAAGGAAGAAAAATCTATATTTTAAAAACAGAGTATAAATTAAGGGCTAAGGTAAAATGACTTCTTAATTAACTCAGAACAAACATTTACCTACTG
This sequence comes from Diadophis punctatus similis, assembly GCA_023053685.1. Taxonomy (NCBI): domain Eukaryota; kingdom Metazoa; phylum Chordata; class Lepidosauria; order Squamata; family Dipsadidae; genus Diadophis; species Diadophis punctatus. Next base: position 68,630,495 of record JALIGW010000001.1, on the reverse strand, counting down.
CTCACTAGGGCAAAAGTGCACTCCAATTAAGAGCAGCCTTTAAACAGATTGTGAAATATTTTATTCAAAGAAATAGTGTGTGTTTTATCTTTTCAGAGTCTTATTTTTTCCCCAAAAGGAAAGTGAATTGACAGAAGTGAGTACAAAAGAAAGTTTGTTTTCATTTTTAGAGGGCATGTCATTCATGTTACTGGCTCAGAATAAGCTAGCACATTTAAATCTTAAGAAAGTGGATGCTGCTATAAAGAGATTGCCCCTACTTACATGTGGTCTCATCTGAAACAATAAATTCTGGGCATCAAAGTGCCGGGATGCTATCAACAATTTGGAAAGGGTTCAGGAGAGTTTCAATGATTGCCAAAATTATGTTTGCAATAATTTGATATATAGAGACTACAATGTGGTCCTTACAAGGCGCCCTAGAATGGTTTTGCTTTCCTTCTCCAGGACAGAGAAAGAAACTCTATTTGTGAAGGACATTTGATTTTTCAAATTTTGTTCCAGCCACTGCATACATTTCTACACCATTTTCTTCAATACCGCTGGAATTTAATGGCGTCAAAGTTGATGTTCCATGTGTGACAGGATGAGAACCAGGGAGAGATTTGTATACAAAGCAAATGACCTAACCAGACAGAAGTTAATTGAAAGGCATTTGAGGTTAGAAAACAGCCCAGGAAAAGTGTGTGTCGACCCAGTTTCTGGAAATATGGTAGAGCCTTTGCTTTCAGTTCAATCATTGATCACAGCAAGATGTTCTGCCATTTCTACATTTTGTGAAAAGAAAATTGGATAAAGCATACTAGCAGGGTCTCAGAATGAAACAGGTGTTGATAGAAGAAATAGATTGCTCTATCTGCCAAGATAGGGAGATAAGAATGTGTTGGTTAGCCAACTATGTATACAGTACTGCAGAAGAAGTGGATGTGTAGGTGAATTTAATCCAGTTTAATTCTCTGGCATTAATAGAACGATAGTGGCTTGCCAGAAATTGAGTCAAGTGCCAAATGAGAATCATTGTTTTTAGCTCCTGTTTTAAAAATATTTTTCTCTTCCTGGAAAAAGGACAGAAGTCCAAGGTTAGTGCAATAATTGGGTACCAGTTTTGCTTTGTCCTAATGATTATCTGGAATAAATGATGGTAGAAACATGGGAGGAAGGCATGATGGGGATTGTCACCCACATGCACAAACCTGGAGAAGAGGCAATAAATAAAGTTCTAGACTGGTAGATACGTGGAATTGTCCCTAATTTCTGGAAAGAATCTGAGAAAGCATTCTTCCTTAAATCCTCAACATATCGAAGAGTGATATTTATTGAATTTATTTATTGTTCAGGAAAGCCAAATTGCCATCACTTTCTTTGGTATCTATTGAGCTCCTTGATTTGCTTGACTGTAATGTTTTTAGATTAGTTTTTTATTTAAAAATGAGAAGAGCAAAGAATAATTTTTCAAAATAGCAAACTCTTATGGATTATCAGTCTTGAAAAGGTGAATATATTGTATGTATATGTGCATATATAAATTTATTTTACCCAAAATGGACAATTGGAACATTCCATTACTTTAGTTTAAAGATAGTAACTAGTTTGTATTAAGGTAAAATCTGAAAATTATATACATGTCCACAAAGTGAAAAATGTACTTAGAAAGAGTCTTATAAAATCCGGGAAAATCCTTGATACTTAATAGCTACTTCAATGGAAGGTACTTTGCATATTATAAAATCACTACACAGTTGCTTGGTAAGAAGATTCATGTCACCAGAGTGAGCTCTGGAAAAGTAATGTAATGCTCCTTTTCACAACTATATTCTCCCACAAAGGGATTCTGTGAAGCAAACTCTCCACTTCCTTGGTCTCAATAAAAATGAAGCGCTCAAGAGTTTAATTTTCCCCTGAACAGTCTTCAAACAGTGCATCGCTCTACCTACAGGGCTCCTGAAACACCATCCTCCTTCGCTCGAACCGGTAGCAAACCGCTGGTGAGGTCACAATGATGTCACAGAACCGGTTCAGTCGGTGCCGGTCCGTCGAGGCTGCCATCTGTTTTTTTTAATTTTGGGGGGATTTTTTTTTAGATTTTTTTTTATTTTTTTGCGGGTTTTTTTTCTTCTGCAGCCCCAGTTCTAATTAAGGCGGCCCTTCCTTTTTAATCCCTGCTGAGACTTTTTCCATGAGTCTCCCTCATCTCCTTCCAACTTGAAAGGAAGACATTGAATCCTTTGTGTTCCCTGAAGTCCAGAATGCCCTTACCTGGGAGGAGTTCCACTGGTCTTAATAGTGATGTTTTGAAGTAAGTGGGTGATGAATTGCAGCCAACTTTTAGGTTAATTGGGTACTTTCCTCATATCAAGAGTAAGACAGAAATGATTTAATTGCTCTTTAATTATGGTAAATACTTATAATTACTTGTTTTACACAGTGGAAAAAAAACATGCGGAGAAGGGCAATTAACCACGAAAGCATAATGTTAACATATGAGCTCCATAGAAGCTAATTTTCTTTTTCTTCTGTACCAGGCCTGTAAAATTGGCGGCCTGTGGGCCGGATGCACCACGTACAGGCCATGCCCACTCCGGCTCCGCAAAGGCAAATAACTTCAAGATACATCACTATACGTCACATGACATGATCAAGTTTGACACCGTATACTATACCATGAAAAAGATTCCACAAGAAGAGGGGCTCTGACTCAGAGAAAGGTAGTGCTACTACTATTGTATACAGGTAGTCCTCGAGTTACGACTACAATTGAGCCCCAAAATTTGTGTTGCTAAGTGAAACATTTGTTAAATGAGTTTGCCCCATTTTATGACTTTGTCTTGCCACAGTTGTTAAGTGAATAATTGCATTTGTTAAATTAGTAACATGGTTGTTATGTGAAACCGGCTTCCCCATTGACTTTGCCTATCAGAAGGCAGCAAAAGGTGTTCACATGACTGCAACTGTCATAAATATGAACCAGTTGCCAAGCATCTGAATTTTGATCATGTGACCATGGGGATGCTGCAATGGCTGTAAGGGTGAAAAATGGTCATAAGTTGCTTTTTTCAGTGCCATTGTAACTTTGAACGGTCACTAAGGGAACTGTTGTATGTCGAGGACTAGCTGTACGTGGTGTAGATGTCTAGGCTACTTTTTCTGCTTTCTGTGTTTTCAAGCAGTCTTCTAAAGAATAGAATAGAATAGAATAGAATAGAATAGAATAGAATAGAATAGAATAGAATAGAATAGAATAGAATAGAATAGAATAGAATAGAATAGATTAGATTTCTTTATTGGCCAAGTGTGATTGGACACACAAGGAATTTGTCTTTGGTGCGTATGCTCTCAGTGTACATCAAAGAAAAGATACATTTGTCAAGAATCATGAGGTACAACACTTAATGATTGTCATAGGTTTCAAATAAGCAATCAGGAAACAATATTAATATAAATCGTAAGGATACAAGCAACAAGTTACAGTCATACAGTCATAAGTGGGAGGAGATGGGTGATAGGAACGATGAGAAAAACTAACAGTAATAGTAATGCAGCCTAGTGAATAGTTTGACAGTGGTGAGGGAATTATTTGTTTAGCAGAGTGATGGCGTTCGGGGAAAAAACTGTTCTTGTGTCTAGTTGTCTTGGTGTGCAGTGCTCTATAGCGTTGTTTTGAGGGTAGGAGTTGAAACAATTTATGTCCATGATGTGATGGGTCTGTACATATTTTCACGGCCCTCTTTTTGACTCATGCAGTATACAGGTCCTCAATGGACAGCAGGTTGGCAGTAATTGTTTTTTCTGCAGTTCTGATTATCCTCTGAAGTCTGTGTCTGTCTTGTTAGGTTGCAGAACCAAACCAGACAGTTATAGAGGTGCAGATCACAGACTCAATGATTCCTCTGTAGAACTGTATCAGCAGTTCTAAAGCAAACCAAACCAAAAGGAAACCTCTCTTAACCAGACTCCTACTTTTTATTTTTCTCATGACAGAATTCCAATCAATATTACAATTTCACAGCATGGACATTCAATATTTTCAAGTGTTCCTTTTTCTGTCTTAGATTACAAGGGAAATAAAGGAAAAAATTGTTTTGACTGCACTTACAAAGCTAAACAAAAGAATGAAAGTTTTCAGTTGAATATTAATTTTTAATGGGAGAAATATAGTTGGAACAAGAAGAAAATCAGCAGCCGAGTGAGACTTTGGGATGTTTTAAAGCCTAGTGAAATCAAAAACTAAACAAACTTAAAAGAAATCTTTCAGGAAGGACATTTTCAAATTTCAAAGTTACTAGTACAAGGTTCTCTTCCTTGTAAGCGGGTTTACCACCTAAAGTGGAGCTGGGGATAAGTAAAATCTTCTGCTTTAAAACTTAAAAAAAACTAAAATTACATATAATTCTCTAGTTAATATCTTATGGAAACAAAGGAGATTAATACCAACTCAGAGGACTTAAGCATTATCAAAATGGGAAAATCAATGCTAACTTTCAAAAGCATAAAGGATAAATTTAAAATCAAACAACTTGTTCTTTCCATTCTCCATCCAAGGCAGATTCTCAGGGGCTGACTTTTAAATTTCAACACAGGTGTGTTCATGAAAAAAAAAAGATGCAAAGTTGATTGTATTTGCATGTCAAAGTTTTAAATCTTTTTCCTTGGTGATGTTCTTTTTATCGCTATAATTATATTTAGCTGTTCAGAGCTACATCCTCCTTTTAACAGTTTATTTTTTGTTTTACTAGCGAGAATATCTTCTAGTGCTAATAATACTTCTAGTATTATCTTGCAAGAGACATAAGAAAGCCATCTGACCCTGATCAGATTTTCCATCATTTTGCATTGGGGTGCAGCAGCTTCTCTTGGGAACCTTCTCCTAAGAAAACTTCTTAGATATTGTCTTTCAACTCTGTATGGGGTAGATAGAAATTTCTGTCACGAATGAAGGCAATATACCGTATTTTTTGGAGTATAAGATGCACCTTTTTCCTCCCTAAAAGTGGTTGAAAATTTGGGTGCGTCTTATACTTCGAATGTAGCTTTTTTTTTCCAGCCCTAACTAGGTGCTAACAGTTCTTCCCAGCTCTTACCTTGCAGGCTTTTTCATTGTTACTCTCTCAGAAGAATGTTTTTCCAGCCCTAAGTCTTTGCAAAAAATTTTTTCATTGCTCTACTTGCTCCGAATAAGTTTTTTTCTAGCCCTAACCAGGTGCTAACGATCTTCCCAGCTCTTACTGACTTGCAGGCTCTTTCATTGTTACTCTCTCCGAAGAAGGTTTTTTTAAAGTCCTAACCAGGGGATAAAATAATGTGCTGAAGCTGACCAGACTAAGGACGCTAGCCAGATGAATACCTGGTAGGCAGATTGTTTTCCCCTATTTTCCTCCCCAAAAACTAAGGTGCGTCTTTTATTCTGGTGCGTCTTATATTCCAAAAAATACGGTAAATAGAAATTTCTGTCTTAAAACCAGACTTTGCTTCAAGAGCCGCTGGGTCTGGTTTCTTGGTTAATATTTCCCAAGCCTTAGAATTTTTTTCTAAAAGGTCTATAACCAACATAAACATTAAGTAGTAATTTTCTTCCCATTCCTCCCTCCCAGAGTAATTTGTAGCCCCCAGGGCAGCAAAGCAATTTGGGGAGTAATTTTTAAGTAGAAAATGCAATGCTTTTGTAATTGGAAAGCCATAAGAAGAAAAGGGTGAAGCACTCTTCCTTTACCTTCTCTGGCAAATGGCCCTCCTGCTACAAAGCTCAGACTTCAAGAAAAGAAGGAACAATACGGCATTGGACTTTGTGTTCAATTCATTTCTCCTCTACCCAGTGTCCATGGAGCTCAACTTACCGTATTTTTCAGAGTATAAGACGCACTGGAGTATAAGACACACCTTAGTTTTTGGGGAGGAAAATAGGGGAAAACAATCTGCCTACTAGGTATTCATCTGGCTAGCATCCTTAGTCTGGTCAGCTTCAGCACATTATTTTATCCCCTGGTTAGGACTTAAAAAAACCTTCTTCTGAGAGAGTAACAATGAAAGAGCATGCAAGCCAGTAAGAGCTGGGAAGATCGTTAGCACCTAGTTAGGGCTGGAAAAAAAAAAGCTACATTCGAAGTATAAGACGCAACCAAATTTTCAGCCACTTTAGGGAGGAAAAAGGTGTGTCTTATACTCCGAAAAATATGGTAACTTGATTGATCTTGCATAGTGAAGGGAAAATGATTGCACCCAACCTCAGATTTTGTAATTGAAACAACATAGACAGAGATTATATCTGGAAAAACAGAGCAAAATAAAATTCAAGCAAGATGCTTTCTTCCCTTTCCTCTCTGTAGCTACGGTGAACCTTTCTAGAGAGATAAGGCAAATTAAAAAAACGAAAGAAATGCAGATGTACCACCTGTAGTCCTGGAAGCAGGAGTGGGAGTTGGGGAGAAACAGCCCACAGATGAATTGAGAATAATGTTTAGGATCCTTCCAAATGTGTTTGAGGACTGACAATCATTTATCCGATAGAATAGAAATATAAATTAAATATGGCAGTGACCATATTATGTGTCTTTAATTTCATGTTCGTTAATTTTAGTGGCATTTAAATGAAACAAAATCATATTTAATTTGTCTGTTGCTCCTGCAGACTTTTTGGAAAGCAGCACTTCATACACCCTCCAAGATTAAATAAGGCCCACATTGCCATAAGAAAGATCTTGGGCTAGGTAGGTCTATAGAGGGAAGTGGTTTTGGGCCAAGAATCAGATGGAGGTATCTCCATCAGCTTCTTTCCATGTGTGGTTTTCATAATGCAGACTTCTTTATTATAATTCATTAAATTGAATTCTTATCAAAATTCTTACTATTAATTCTACTGCATGATTGACAGGTAGTGTATTGTCATTTACACATTGAGCTGTTTACTTGGAGTCTCTGACATAATTTTCAATTTTTACCTGCAATTTTTTCTGGTCCTCTGTCATTTTAGTATAGACTTTTTCCTTATTTATGCAGTTAAGCAGGATCTACCTCTGTTTCAATACAGTGCATTCTATTTAGAATAGTTCAAAACAATTTTCATTTATTTCCAGAATAATTCTCCATTTAGTCCATATAGTTTTACTCAACTTCTTTTTGTTCTTAAGCATTATGTGAAAGCTTTATTACTAGAAAGAATCTCTAAGGGTTTAGCTAGTCTTTTTGTTTAAAATTCTTCCCCCCCTTCTCCCCTCTGGCTTTCACTGATGGGAATAAAGGACTTGTGATATGAAATTAAAATGTCTCATGTGTACTGTGAGTATCCAGAGCACACATGGCAGGAAATTATAAATAACTGGCAAGAATAAATATATTAGGCTTTTTTAATATATGCATTTCTTTTAAAATGAGATGCAAATGTGATTATAAGTCTCATCTCTTGGGATTTCAATCAATGATTCTAAGCAGTTAAAAGAGAAACATTTGAAGGCTAAAATTTTCTAATCTTTGCTATTGGGAAGAAGAAGCTTGAATAAATATTCCAAAAGATGGTTTGAAGTAAAGGTTGAGATTACATTTAAAGATGTAAATGAGAGTTATAACAAAATGCATTAATTTCACTTGTATTAAATGTTATAATGGTATGACTCATCCAACACCATTGTCATATGTAATCTACAGCCTGCACAAATTATAAGAAATTCAAAATGAAACTGTCTTAAAAAATTAACAAAGATTAGGACAAAACTGGAACCATGAAGTGGAGAAATAATGTACATTTTCTTCAGAGAGAGAACCTGAAGACACATAATCAATATTATCCGAGATTTACTGCTTTTTATAAAACTAGGCTGTTTAGAATGGATAATCAGAACTATAGTGAAATTTAGTGTGTTTTGGGTACAATTTTATTTAACATGATACTGAAGTCAGATGTTTGTTTCTGTGGTGGCTCTTTGGTGAGAATTTGGGAATGTCTTGGAGGCCAGGAGAAGGACCAGCTAATTTTCAGACCTGTTCTGGGTCATGGGTCAGTGGAATCCAGAGTTTTTAGAGGCTAGCATGGAGTGAAGCCTTGAAATTGCTGACTATATGGGTGGAGGTCCCTCCAGTGTCTTGTAGCTCAGGACAGACAAGGGACAGGGACATTAATTTTTGATCACAGTGTGGAAGCTGCCATCATGTTACTAATCAGGTATGATTATTTGATGGCACATGACCTGGGAAAATTGGTGGCGGAAGAGATGGTTGATTCAGCTATGAACCTGGGCTCTCTGTCAGTAAAATGGCAACAATGGCAATGTGGCAGCTGCCTCCATCAAGTGTTTTGGCTTTTCCTTCCAGTTGTTAGTGGAGGCCCACACATATGGGATTTTGACTGTGAGATTTGGGGTGGGGTGGGGCTTGCCTGCATTGTAATGTTGTTTTTAAGACACTTTAAGTTTTTACGTTTTTGGATTGTGAGTTGTCTGGAGTTACAAGGTATACATAGGTGGTTATATAAATTTTATAAGTAATTAGATGACCTGGGACCAATTGGTCATTGTTTTGGAGTGATTTCCTTGCCTAAATAGAGAAATAGAATAATCATGGGTGGGGGGAAAAGCAGTGGGAGCTGAAGCAACCTCCAAATTCCTGTCAGCTTCCCCATCAAATTTTCTTGGCTGGAAATCCTTCCTTCCTTCCTTCCTTCCTTCCTTCCTTCCTTCCTTCCTTCCTTCCTTCCTTCCTTCCTTCCTTCCTTCCTTCCTTCCTTCCTTCCTTCCTTGGTGTGTTCCTACCAGTTCTAACAGGTTCTTTAGAACCATTAGTAAATCGGTGATCACGGAGACGGTTCTGTCAGTGCGGTATGTGGGTGCTGCCATCTTGTTTTTGGCTTCTGCACATGCACAGAAGCTGTTTTTTGCTTCTGTGCATGTGCAGAAGCTGAGTTTTCTGCACTGTGCATGTGCAAGCCTGTGTGGTGCTGCCATGCGGCACGCAATGCGCACGCAGCCACGCAGCATGGGAAGAAGCGAACCGGCAGCGAGGTAAGTTAGAACCCACCCCTGCTTGGTTGCTTGGTTGCTTGGTTGCTTGGTTGCTTGGTTGCTTGGTTGCTTGGTTGCTTGGTTGCTTGGTTGCTTGGTTGCTTGGTTGCTTGGTTGCTTGGTTGCTTGGTTGCTTGGTTGCTTGGTTGCTTGGTTGCTTGGTTGCTTGGTTGCTTGGTTGCTTGGTTGCTTGGTTGCTTGGTTGCTTGGTTGCTTGGTTGCTTGGTTGCTTGGTTGCTTGGTTGCTTGGTTCCTCCCTTCCTCCCTCCCAGCAGTGGGTTGCTCCCAGTTTGGCCCGGTTCTTAGAACCGGTAGCGCCGGCAGCGGGAGGCTCCGCCCACCCGCCCTGGACGCTTCTCAGTATGCACAGAAGCATCACGTGTGCACGCACCCACCAATAGTAAAGGGTTTTAGAACCCACTACTGCTCCCTCCCTCCTTCCCTCCCTCCTTCCCTCCCTCCATCTCTCCCACCCTCCCTCCGCTTTCTTGTGTATAAATTTTATAAAGAATAATGAAACAAATTAGCAAGCAGCAAACAATCACATTTTCCATCCAGAAAACTTCCCAAAATAATGAAACAATCTGTTGCATCTTAAGTAGAACAACGAAGACACCTAAAACAATGCTAAATTGACCTTTTCTATGATGATTTGCATGCTATAATCTGAATGATGTAAATTGCTGTAATGATGTAATTTTGTATTCAAGGGACATTTGGGAAAGAGAGGCATTTCTCCTGCAGAGTGGTCTGTTGAGGGTTCAATAAACGGTCACCTTGAGCCCACATGCCAGGGTCACGGAAAACATTTGACACCAACATTTAATAAGGAAAATGGGCAACAGCAGATTCTTTACCAGCTTTCAAAAGCAGCTATAAAGTACTCATTACAGGAAGTTGGAAAAACTTTACTTATTATAAACTACCAACAGTTTAGGAACATCCACAACAAAAATCAATATATGTCTTACACACACACATCAAAGGACAGCCATGAGGATCAGGGGCTGTTTACTAATAGCATCTATCATTTCCTGAAGAGATAAACGTGCAGCTGGATGTACAATGCTGGATTCCTTGGCACTTGTAACTACCATATTACCAACTCCCTTGAGTTAGAGTTATAGAAAGCAATTTCAGGGAGGAAAAGCATACCATCAGCCCTTTTTACTTTAGCTAAGCTTTCGAATTTGGCACTGATGATCCTTAGAAAAATTTCTTTGGCTAGACTTATTTTATTGGTCTGAGCAACAAGAGAAATTGGACTCATCCCATCTTCCTAACTGAACCATGTACTTGGCTTTCATTTCACTCGTTTTGTTCTGAATAGTCATTCAGATTTCACAACCCTAAGACATTTATTTATTTATTATTATTATATTTATTATTATGATAAATTATTATCATAATATTATTATTATTTATTAGTATGGTCCCCTGCTTGAGCAGGGGGGTGGACTAGAAGACCTCCAAGGTCCCTCCCAGCTCTATTCTGATTGATTGAATCCACTTCAATTCTCCTACTTCTGTTCCTCAAATAAAATGCCTAAAAGAGTGAGTATGGAGAAGACAAAGGCTGCAATATAAACATTCTTATTAGAGAGAAAACCTTGCAGAACAAAGTGAGGCTCACTTGCGAATAGAAATATACATACGGATGCTCTGGAAAGCAAAATAAGCAAATATGCTGTCCTTTAGGCTTTGTCACCCACAAGCTGTTGCAAGAAACAAACAAACAAAAATATCTCTGGTGCTCCTACACAGATGGCCAGCACATATGTCCAGCTCCTATCAGGCAAAAACATGCACTTGCAGGAGTGAATGAAGTCTTCATGATAATGTGGCTTCCACCCTCCAAATAATATTATTGAACATACTGTCTGCCAGAAGGCAACTGAATTAACATGTTTTGTTCCTAATAAATGTACTCCAGAACTGTTGGTCCTGTGAAATATTTAAATATGTCTGTGACATCAAGTACACCCTACTCTTCCACCATGCACAGCTCAGGTTTTTTTGCTGAAGGATTTTCAGGTTGGATTGCTGAAGGATTCTCTCTATGTAAGATTCAGGAAGAGGCAGACCCAGTTTCATATCTCAGCAATGGCAACCGTGTCCTGGAAACAGCTTTCGACCAGAAAAAAGATGACAAGATTGCTCCCTAGAATAGCTGCCTGAATCCCGGCAGAAAAAGGATGCAACTGCAGTAAAGGTTAAAGATTAAACATATGAGGCAATAATAGCAGGGGTGGGCTGCTGGGGGTTCGCAGGGGTTTGGGAGAACCTCTAGCTAAGATTCCGTGCAGTTCAGAATCCCAAATCCCACTCCTGGCTGGCCTTTCCCATCCTGCCCTGCCCCTTCCAGGAGTCCCCACGCAGCCCATTTTGAATGCAGATAAATGCAGGGCATGTGCAGAGGCTCAGGAGGGTAAAAAATGAGCCTACCGGAGAGCCTCCAGAGCCTGGGGAGGCCATTTTCGCCCTCCCAGAGGCTCGAGAAAAGCCTCCGGAGCCTTGGGAGGGCAAAAACGCCCCCCCGTGGTTCAGGAGGTTGACTAGGTCACATCCACCATGGCCACGCCCACCCAGCAATCAGGAAGAGAACCCCTTGCTAAAATTTTTGAAGCCCACCCCTGAATAATAGTACCCAGCATGCCAAGATAAGGAATAATGTCAAAACAATGTAAAACTGCAATGTGGCTTTGTATCTTAATCTTTACATCTTCATAGAAAAGTTCAGATGAATAAGGATAAGCAATGTAACCACAGGAAGATGAGGGAACAACCAAAAAAAGATTCTTATTGATGGGCATCCTGAAGTAAAGGGTCCAAAAAACAATTAAGTAAAAGGCTGAAACTCTGCAATTAAAACCACACTCCTTTAAATGTGTGTTGTATAAAAGGATTGGGGCTTCAATGGTGCAAACATAGCTCCCAGATTGCCATTTTTGAATAAGGTGACCAGACGTCCCACTTTTGGCAGGACAGTCCCGCTTTTTAATAATTTGTCCCGCGTCCCGCGGCATTTCAAAAAAGTCCTGCTTTTTAAATTTGAATTTGCCCTGCACACCCCTCTGCCTCCTGCCTCGCCTGCCTCCTCCTGCCAGGTGGGGAGGGAGGGCAGTGAGAGGGGCAGTGACGGTCTTGCCTGTTTGTCGCCACAGAGCCGAAGAAGCTGGTGGTGTTCGCAGTGCGGGGCTTCCCCCGCCCGCTTTCCCCGGCCACCTGGATGCCGCCATTTGCATTCTTTTGCCCTCTGTGCAAGCAGAATGCTTTGCGCATGCGCAGAGGGCAAAAGAATGCAAATGGCGGCATCCCGGCGGCCAGGGAAAGCGGGCAGGGGAAGCCACACGCCGCAAACGCCACCAGCTTCTTCGGCTCTGCGGTGACGAACAGGTAAGCCTGCGCCGGTAGGAACCCACCCCTGGCTGCGATGAAGGGGGGGTTTGGGGGGGTACACAAAGCTGCAGGATAAGAGAGACGGACCCCTCCTGTCTTGCTCCCCTATAAACCCCCCCCCCCCGGTCAATGGTGTCCCGCTTTACAAATATTAAAATCTGGTCACCTTATTTTTGAACCACCCCTTGCTCTTATTAATTCATACAATATGCTATACACCTACTCCTATATTAATGAATCTCCAGTATAAAGCAAATAAATACACAAACACAAATTTACATGCACTATGGATGGTGTCTTAAAAAATAGAACATATACATATATTCAGGGGTGGGTTCTGGATTCTTTTGCTGCCAATTCGCTCAGGGTCACGCCATGCACGTGAGCCCGCAGCAATCAAAAAATAGCTTCTGCGCATGTGCAGAAGCAAAATCCAAGATGGCGGTGCCCACAGAGACACTGACAGAACCAGCTCTGTGACATCATCGCCGAACTACTAACGGTTCTAAAGAACCTGTTAGAACCGGTAGGAACCCACCTCTGCATATATCTTTACAATTATGGATTTTTAAAAAAAGTTATTCTAAAACACACATGTGAGAATATGCTTTCTGAGTCGCAAACTAAAAACCGAAGGATGGTCTAAAATTAAACAATGGTCTCCTTCATACGTTAACCTGGAAGTGATCATTTGCTGTTAAAAAAAAGAGCAAACTAAACAAATCCCTAAGCATCCCAATTCGATGCCAAGGGAATTCTTGAAAAGGGTGTTCAACAAGGGATTTCCTGTTTTTAGTTCTTGGTTAAAGGGATCAGATGGTCCTGTAAACAGATGCCATAAAGCTTCCTTTGTTCATTTTCAAAAGTGCAATTTGTTGCTCTGCCAGCCGAAGTAAATGGAAGCTTTAAGCCAACTAAAAGGTTACAATTTGTCTGGAAGAAGCATTTAACTTAGATTTAATGAGCTTGTTACTGTATATTAATTAAATTTAAATCCTTCCACAAAAGCCACTTTTCAGAGGCTTTCTCACCATTTGGTTAACTTCCTTTAAATGACAAAAGCAATAAGAACTTAATTATCTTCCTATTAATATATTTTAATTTCTAGAGCATCTGAGATTTTTAATGGGCAATTCACAAAGAACGATGAAAGAAAAGAGATCTTTATCATCTTGAAATAATTGTGGCATTAACTGCTCTTCTATGGTAAGGAGATAAAGCCTATCACTGTGCTAATGGATTCCCCCATCCCCCCTTTTTTTTGAAGCAGAGAGGAATAAAGTTTCGCTGTCTTGTGTATGTCTTGCTATCTTTGAATGTGGGAAAATATTTTCTTGCTTTTATATACCAAATCAGAAGATTTTTTAAAATTCTGATTTTTTCAAACACAAGAGCCCTCTTCACTTATTTATTCTATGAATAAGAAAATAATAGATGGATCTTGACAGACTTGAACACTGGGCCCTATCTAATAAAATGAAATTCAATGCAGAGAAAAGTAAAGTCCTGCACCTAGGTAACAAAAATCAAAAATATACATATAAACTGGGTGAAACCACACTCAATAGCAGTGACTGCGAGAGGGATCTTGGAGTCTTAGTGGACAACCAGCTAAACATGAGCCAGCAGTGTGCAGCGGCAGCCAAAAAAGCCAATGCAATCCTGAGTTGCATTAATACAATCTAGGACTAGGGAGGTACTAATACCACTCTATAAAGCCTTAGTTAGACCACACCTAGAGGACTGCATCCAGTTTTGATTACCAAACTACAAAAAAGACATTGAAACTCTAGAGAAAGTGCAGAGGAGAGCAACCAGGATGATCAGGGGACTGGAAAATATAACATACGATGAGCTGTTGCAGGAACTGGGCATGGCCAGTCTAGCGAAGAGAAGGACCCGGGGAGACATGGTAGCAGTGTTCCAATACTTGAGGGCAGTGATGGGTTCCTACCAGTGCGGTCTTGCCTGTTCGTCACCGCAGAGCCGAAGAAGCTGTTGGCGTTCGCGGCACGGGGCTTCCCCCGCCCGCTTTCCCCACCCACCAGGATGCCCCTATTTGCGTTCTTTTGCCCTTTGCGCAAGCAGAACGCTTTGTGCATGCGCAGAGGACAAAAGAACGCAAACGGCAGCATCCCGGCAGGCGGGGAAAGCGGGCGGGGGAAGCCCCGCGCCGCAAACGCCAACAGCTTCTTCGGCTTTGCGGTGATGAACAGGCAAGACTGCACCAGTAAGAACCCACCACTGCTTGAGGGGCTACCACAGAGAGGAGGGGGCCAGGCTGATTGTTAGATAAATCTTCTTCAGGATGAACTGTTCCCAACCTGGCCTTTCAGATCTTCCAACAATTTATCCATCAGTACTATAATCAAGTTCATCTATCTTGCTGGTGGTGATCTTCTCCTCTTTACAGCCACTTTTCTCAAATTTGTCAAGAGAGCTAGTTCTTCAAATAATGTGTCCAAAGTATAATAACTTGAGTCTGACCATTGTCCATTGAATGAGAATTGTGGATTCATTTATTTTATGATCCATTTGTTTGTTTTCTTGGTTATCCATGGTATATATATTCTCCAGACATGGTAGCTCAGGAATGGGAGTTCAAGTCCACAAGTCTTAAACTTGCCAGGTTTGAAGACCCTTGCACCCCTAACCCCTAACTCAGGGGTCTTCAAACTTGGAAGTTGGTCTTCAAAGCTCTGTGTGTGTGTGTGTGTGTGTGTGTGTGTGTGTGTGTGTGTGTGTGTGTGTGTATAAAATTATTGTTATTGTTATTATTAGAGTTGGAAGGGACCTTGTAGGTCATCTAGTCCAACCCCCTGCTCAAGCAGGAGTTCCTACACCATTTGAGACAGATGGCACTCCAGTCTCCCCTTGAAGGTCGCAAGTGTTGGGGTGTTTATATATATAAGCTTTAATAGTATATAGATAGATAAATTATTAAGAACTATGGTTCATTTCCACATATGCTTGGCATCTAGGCATCGAGTCGTGAGAAAGGAATTTTATATGTGTATGTTTTCAAGTCTGATTCCTAGCAATTGTCTAGCAATTGTCTAGCAATTGTCTGGACAAAACTCTGCATGGTACACATACAAAGTGTGTGTGTGGGGGGGGGTTGGGTAGGAAAACAGCTGTTTCACATTTCATGTTAATGTTTTTCTAATTATTATGATTATTACTCGTATTATGTATTGGCATTTCTATCTCTCGTTTCTCCTATCATTTTCTCCTTTCTTTTCTTTTCCTCCTTCCACAAAAATAAATGGGTGGGTATTCAATACTCCTTTCTCAAATCTATATGTATCTAATGAAATTAACTTCCAGTCACATAAACTTAATGGTTATAAATTGACAATAATTGAAATTACCACAGTAATTGCCAGGTTTCTGTTTTTTGTTTTGCTTTTGTTTCAATAGCTTAACAGAACTTCCCCTCTGGAAACTAGTTTATACAAAATCCAGTGGAAACAGGATTTGACTTTATATTGATAAGACGTTTGATCAGATTTTTAAATTAAATATGCATTCTCCATTTTTGCTGGATTTTTCTTAATTTTTTTTGTTAAAAGTATCTCACTATTCCCAGAAGTACAAAGGTATTTTCTGATGATGGATTGCTTCCAAAATATTCCAGAAAGTATGATCAGCATGAAACTGTGGAGAAAGCCTCAAGCCATTATTGTAGAAATTATTAGAAAGCAACACATAAAGTATGACTCTTGGTGGTGATGCTATTCCCAAGTCTCATGAGGGATCCAAGAGTTTGTTATAGATATTAAATCAGAAAAGGAAGGGGAGGGGAGGGGAGGGGAAGGCAGGATTTTCTTAGTAAACCTGGATTAAATAAACTAAATGGCAGCCTGTCATCACCATTTCTGAAAATTTCTCAGTGTGGGTGTGAGGGTGTTGGTATGTGGACATATTTTTCTCTCTCATCAACTCAACGAATGAATATTTCAAACTATTCAGCCTAGCTTTAGAAAACATGCTTCATTTTTTTTCTTTCTTTTTATATACCGATAGATGTTGAATTGGTGAATCTGACTGACAGCATGGTGCTTTTAAGAGTAATAATAAAGATGAGTTATTTCCATTACTCTCCTGAAAGACAGAAGCAAATGTGCCATATCCTTTTCTATAGACAAAAGCATACCCTGTGTTCTGCCTAGGATAGTGCTTTGTCATACTGATAACTTATTAGATACCTTTGTGCCATTCTCTCTTAACAAACAAGTAGGGAAAAGGATCACACCATTTGGCATATTTTGTTTGTATACTTAGTGCTTTGAGACATGCTGTTTTAGGAAAAAAAACTGGAGGGAAAATGTACCACTTCTTCAATATACAGCTTGGTGTGTGGCCTTGAGACCATCTGAATTGGATTTTAGTCAAAGACATTGCCTAATTAGGTATGGTACTTTAGAACAGAAGGTCATTTTGTGTATGGAAGACTTGTTAGGGCTGAATAAAATTAGCAGTTAGAGCAGCGGTTCTCAACCTGGGGGTCGTGATCCCTTTGGGGGTCAAACGACCCTTTCACAGGGGTCGGGAGACTTCGCCCGGGTGCCGCCATTTGGGTTCTTTTACCCTCTGTGCATAGTAAGAGGGTGAAGGAACCCAAATGGCGGCGGCGGGGTGGGGGTTGCAGCGGCGGGCGCAGCGGCGGGGTGGGGCACGGTGGGGCCACAGGGGCGTGGCGCAGGTCGCGGCATTAGAAAGGTTGAGTACCACTGAGTTAGAGGAAAGTGAATGTTTTGCCTAAAATGTTATTTTTATTTCAGACAGTACCTGTTTTGATATAGGATATGCCAATTAAACAATGGTAGAGAGATCTAATTGTGTCGAGGAGGGAAAAAAACCCCATGAGTTAAATATAAGATTCTACAAGATGTAAAGAAAAAAAAAAGAAGAATATTGGGTTTACCTGATTTTGAGATTATACTTAAAGGAGATGAACTAACTTTTGGTTTTGAACACTGTAAACTGAATTTGAAACAGAATTGCATACAAATGATGAAATGTTATTGCTAAAATGTATAAACTTGTATTGAAATTTGAAACAGAAGAAAAATAACTGAAAAAAAATGTATGATAAAATGGACCAAAACTTTGGTTGTAACATACAAATGGAACAGTGTGAAAATCTGTGGCTCAAAGGATTGAAAGATGTATCATTGGTACATGTCAGTAGAAAAACCCTCTAGAATGTATAAAAATACTTCACATCTATGCCTGAAATAAAATCAACAAGAAGTGACATTTTATCATGCTTGGTGGATGTGTAAAAAAGCTGGAAAATGTTGGACTCAATTTCATATAATAATACAGAATATATTAAAGATTAATATGCAATTGAACAGAGACTTTCTTTTTGGGATTGATGTAAAAAACATGCAATTTTGTTTTTGTATATGACAATTGCAGCAAGACTATTGTATGCATAAAGTTGGAAAGATTTAACTTTATCTACAATGGAAAAATGGATTGTGAAGATGATGGAATTTGCTGAGATGGTCAAATTACTCTCTTTTTTATCATCCTGGAATCCCTTAATTTGGGGTAGGAGATTCATCTAGTGGGACCAAGAAGAAGGGTATTCTCCATGGTAGCTCCAACAGGCCTGGGGAACCCAGAGGGGGATCAAGCCCATCAAGTGGCTTATTTGACTGATTGTTGTTGTCAGAGGAGTTGGGCAGAGTATCGCTTTTTATTGCTTTATACAAGATTTTTATTTTTGTAGACTGCCTGGAGTCACTGAGAGCGAGTTGGGCAGCCATGCAGGGCAGGGCAGTGTAGTGTAATGAGAGGGAAAGAAAGAAAGGAAAGGGAAAGGGAAAGAAAAAAAATGAATCTTGCGAGTTTACCAGACGGATGGCATAGGGAAGAAAGCTGTTACAGAATTGGATAGTCCTGCTAGAAATACTTCAAAACCTCCTCCCAGAGGGGAGCAAGAGAAGCAGGCCATAAAGTGGGTGTGTGGGGTCTCTAAAAATGCTTTGAGCTTTAAGCATATAGGGCAGTGATGGCGAACCTTTTAGACACCAAGTGCCCAAACTGCACGCGCATGTGTGGACATGTGCACATGCATGCACATGCATACACATGTGAACATGCATGCACCAACATGCACAAATGCATGCATGCACCAACATGCATGAATGTGCATGCACTGACATGTGCACATGCATGTGCTGACATGCGCACATGCACAGGAAAGACCCGAAGAGCAGATGGCCAGCAGGAGGCGGAGCATCCCAACACCAGCAGTGCAGCAAGAGGTAAGATCTTTTTATTTCGTGAGCTTCTGTTTTGTCGTTTGTAGGAAAACAGAAGCTCACAATAGAAACATCATGGAGATCTGACCTGGGGCGACGGCACGCGTGCCAGCAGAGTGGGCTCTGTTTGCCACCTCTGGCATGCATGCCATAGGTTCGCCATCATAGATATAGGGCTTATAAGCAGTATCCTGAATAATGGGAAGCGACTTTCCTATAATCTTCTCTGCTGCCCTTACCACTCTCTGTATGGACTTTCTATCTGAGCACTGCTACCACCAAATCAAACAATGATGCAGTTTGTTAAAATGCTCTCAACCGTGCCTCTGTAAAAAGTGGCCAGGACAGGAGGAGAAAGATGTGCTCTCCTCATCTAATGCAGGAAATACAGATGCTGGTTTTTAATGCAGAGGGTGGATTTTTATCCAGGCTAAGGAAAGGAAAAAATATTGGGGGGTGGTTGATAGGAACAGCTGCTACTTGCAATTGCAAAATAGGTAAGATATAGAAAACTGTTGAAACTTAAAATAAGATGTCTAAATACAAAAGTCACACCACATGCTGCCTGCGTCACAAAGGATGGGAAGCTAGTGGGGCCTCATTTCCACCAACATAGGAAAATAAAAACACCCATTTTGATTGTCAGTGCTTCTTGGATAATATGTTATTGGAGCAAGTAAGCTCTATTTATAACAAAGATAAGGTTACTTCCCTTACTTTTAGAGCTCACATATTTTAAAGAATTACATTTACAGAAATATTGAATGCAATGTCTGTATTCAGCTACTAGACTATAAGGTCAATTTGGTGCAATGGTTAAAGGATCAGGCTAGAAATGAGAAATGGTGAATTCTAGTCCTGTCTTAGGCACAAAGAGTCAGTCTCTCTCAGCCTGAGGAAGTAGGCAAGGGTAAACCACTTTTGAAAAACTTGTCAAGCAAATTAGTGACTAGGCCAGGCAGTCACCAGGAGTGAATAACAACTTGAAGGCACCCCACTCCAAAATCAGCTACATTCTACACCAGGAGTGTCAAACTCAAGGCCTGTGGGCCAATTCTGTCCATGGGGCTGCCCTGGAAACAGCGAAGGACTGTCCTACAGTGCCGAGCTCCTTTTTCAGCTGCGACAGCCTCCTGCAACCCTCTGCCAGCAAAAATGAAGCTCGGGAGCTGCCCTCCCGAGCTCCTTTTTTGTTGGTAGACTGCTCAGGCCACCACAGGCATCCCTGACATGAGTGATGTCAAGCTGGCCATGCCCACCCTCGTCACACCCACCTGGACCCCCGAGATCAAACACAACCCTGATGCGGCCCTCAATGAAATTGAGTTTGACATCTCTGCTCTACACACTCTTTCTGGATGAACCCACAGCATAGTGTGTGCCTTATAACCAGTTATGTTACTCCTCCTGCTACCAGTTTGTCATCTTCTCAAGGTGACAGTCAACTCATTGCTGCAATGGACCACTTACACCTATCTGCATCTTTTGCATAACAGGCATTTAGTATTAAGGCATGGCAAGCAGGACTCACATTTTAAAAGTCTTCTTGGCAGGTAATCAGAGTCTTTGTCACAGAGCAGGATGGTATTGGAAAAACCCTTTTGTCAGGAGAGATATGAGCAGATTGATGAATCAATTACATGTCACCTGATAGTCTTCCGGTGAAGCTTCTTTATCACATTTCTCTTATCAAGCTTCTCCACAAAGCTCAAATATAGCCAGAAATTCCAAAATTCACCCCAAGAAAGAAATTGGTTGGATGATATACAGCATGAGCTGTTGCCCCTGCCATCTGCTCCCCAGAGTTTCACTCATCTTGCTATATTGTTGTTGTCTTCCTTTAGGTTGTTAATGCTTCTTTATTGTTATGAAATTTTGGCTTGACGGATGGGTTTGAACCAAGAAACTTAACTGCAAGCAGTTTGAAAACAACCTAATTGAGTACATCAACAGGATTTTCACATACAGCTGTAGCATTTTTTCCCCAAAATAATATGACTGTAGCAATTGAAGAACTGAGATGGAACAACAAATTTAAACACTGGAAGTATGGGAAAAGATTGGGGGTCATTGGTGAGAATGAGAAGCTAAACACTTCTTTTCTATTTGAAGAAATAGCTTAAAGCAGTGGTCCCCAACCTTTTTATTGCCGTGGACCGGTCAACGTTTGATAATTTTTCCGCGGCCCACTGGGGGGGGGTTGCGGCGTCGCGTTGATTATTACGTAGCAGGGCGGCCCGGTACCATTTGTTCTGCGGCCCGGTACCGGGCCGCGGACTGGGGGTTGGGGACCACTGGCTTAAAGGACCAGTAGGAAGATGGAAGTATATTGGCTAATTTTCTAAAATTCAATCAGGGAATATATTTTCAGCTAAGCATTAGAGTAAATATACCATTAGTAGCAGTAGTAATCATAGTTGTTAGAGTAATAATGTAAGGAAAATGATTTATCTAATGATCTTGGGGGTACAATTTCTGTAGAGCTACCTTTCATTGTTATTTTATTTCCTGGAATATGCTGAAGAAGCTGAGCCAACTAAAAAGCAGTCTCTTGGTCCTCCTTCTCACATTAACAAGCTGTTTCCTGTTCTCTCTTTTGAGTAAACCTCAGCTCAGGGGCTATTAAAACCAAATCAACTGTTTAACACACCAGGAGCAGTTTTACTCAGTAACTCTACCTTTTTTTCATGGGCTTCAATTTATTATTTAATAAAGATTTTTTTAAAGAACAAATGTAAAGAAAAAAGTAAAGAAACTCACCAAATTCCTTGTGGTATCTTTATGACTTAAGATTTCCTAGGAGTCACTGAATTGCCAAGTAAATACATTTTTGTCATGCAAGCACATGCCTGCCTTGCTTTCATTAGAGCTGCATTTTAGTTTGTGCCTGGTTGCAATTTTTTGCAGGATTCTTCCCCCCCCCCCATAACTGTGTGTGGTCCATAAGAGTTGTGGAGGGAGAGTGGGGGAGGGGCCATGGCATTGGATCATTGTTCCTAACACATAACATCATTGGTTGTGGGACTGGGCATAGGTTCTACTACTGTAAAGCCATCTCTGTAGCTAGAATTGCACAACATGCTAAACTCAAGTTAATAAAGATAGCTATGGTGAGACCATAACATGCTGTGCTAAAACTATACCATGGGCTGTTCATACAATAGAGAGTTCCCATTACTCATTGAATGAGCAACTATCTAACCTCATTTTAGCATAGCATATATCCCAGCCACAGATTTTGTTCCAAAATATGAACAGGAAGTATTAAAGTCCTAAATGTGTCGCTTTGAGAACACTGTTCTTTGAATTGTGTAAGTGATTGGATGCAATAAACCACCCAGAGTTACTTTGGTGAGATGGGCCATGTTGAAATGTAATAAATATTTATGCCAATTGTTGCTTAGACTGGGAGGAAACAATGAGCCTACAAAAAGAAATGGTCAAATTTGCTTTCTCACATGAGCAGGAACTTTTCAGAAAAAAGCAGTTGACTTGATTTTCATGTCATGGTATGAATTCCTATTTCTTCCTTTGTTTCTAGAGGGCAAAAACGCCCCAAATCAATTCACAATAGAGAACACTAAAGGTAAAGGTTCCCCTCGCACATATGTGCTAGTCGTTCCCGACTCTAGGGGGCGGTGCTCATCTCCGTCTCAAAGCCGAAGAGCCAGCGCTGTCCAAAGATGTCTCCGTGGTCATGTGGCCAGCATGACTAAATGCCAAAGGTTCATGGAACGCTGTTACCTTCCCACCAAAGGTGGTCCCTATTTTTCTACTTGCATTTTTTTACATGTTTTCAAACTGCTAGGTTGGCAGAAGCTGGGACAAGTAACGGGAGCTTACCCCGTTATGTGATACTAGGGATTCGAACCGCTGAACTGCCGACCTTTCGCTCAACAAGCTCAGTGTCTTAGCCATTGAGCCACCGCGTCCCTTAGAGAAAACTAGAGGGCTTGATTAACTTAAATCAACAGCTTAAGTTTCATGATGAAAGCTAGCAACTTTCCACATATTGGGAGAATAGAAAAATCTCCCGTAAGTGACAGTATTGGTAATTCCAAATAATGTTATTATGAAAAGAGTAATGAGGCAAATTTATTACAGCACTGACTTTTGTTTTAATTTCTTCCCCATGATCAAATACTTTTTTTCAATATGATCTATGCAGACTTTGACAAATGTTGTAAGTTCTCAGCAGAATACCAACTAAAGGAAATTCATTCTACCACATTAATAGGTGCTGAATATTGTTTCCATGTCCCTGATGCTAATTTGTCCTCTTAGTGAACCAGTCCTATGTTATCCTAATATTGCAATAAGAAGGGTTTCTACCCGTCTTAAGGAATAAACCAATGTCCTGAAGCCCACCAGATGAGCAAGCTATACTAGGAATTATGGTAATGCGAAATCCCAGGGAAGGTATCAAGTCAAAGGAAGGCTTAGCTCATTCCAAGTCAATCATTCTCTCATCCAAGGGCATATTCATATTTCCTATCTTTGAATATGGAGATTTTAAGAATTTTGATTTTTTTTTTACTATTGATGATCTGCCATGAATTGGAATCTTCTTTTAAAGCTGTTTACTTCTAAGTAAACAGCCAATCTGCCCATCATCATAAATCAAAGCAATGCTTCTCTAGGACAATGATGTAAATAGCAAATCATTATGATGCTCCTTATACTGCTAATAGCTACTTCCTTTTGCTTACGTCTTCTTGTGACTATTCTCCCTAAGTTCTAACTTAAAAGATCAAGACTATGGTCATCCTGAAGGCCAATAATAACTTGCTCAAAGTCCAGCTTCGTTGCCTGATGTTTTATCCACCTGAATGTCATCAGAGAGAGCCAAGGTGGCCCAGTGGTTAAAGTGCAGCACTGCAGGCTACTTCAGCTGACTGCTAGTTCAGCTGTTCAAATCTCACCAGGCTCAAGGTTGACTCAGCCTTCCATCCTTCTGAGGTCGGTAAAATGAGGACCCAGATTGTTGGGGGCAATATGCTGAACTCTGTAAACCGCTTAGAGAGGGCTGTAAAGCACTATGAAGCGGTGTATAAGTCTAAGTGCTATTGCTATTGCTATCTTTCAAAACACAGTTGAGAGAAAGAATGTATTTTGAGAGGGGGTGCTTTTTTCTTGTCAGTATTTGCTATATCACTTTAAAATGAGATGTTTGGTCCTGGGATAATTCTGTCAGCAATACTGTTAATGCAGAATCATGTGTAGGCCCAGTGTTTGTTGGAGGACAAAATATTGCTAACTGAGTGTGCCTCTCTAATCGTGTGCCTCTGTCTTTTATAGAAAAATGAGCAAATAATAATAAAAGCACAGCTTCAAGGTTGCAGAATATTTCAAGAGGCAAATTTAGAAGCAGTTACATTTCAATTTGGAGAAAACGATAAGCCAGCTTCAGATATGAAAATGATTTTTTAAAAAAATATAGGATCCCCTTTAAAGTGGCCTCAGCAAGGACTTAAAGAATAGATAAAACTAGTCAAGGGCAGGAAAACAAAGCAGTGTCTAGATAATGGTAGTTGTTGACTACATTTAACAAAACAAAATAGACATTGTTATCTGCGTTTAAGAAGATAAAATTGGTTGAACAATGGTGGTAGAAAAGAATAGCTTACCCTTCCTCTCCAAAGCATCGAGTGGAGAAAAATCTCAATTTTGATGGGCTTTTACAGCTTTGACCTCACAGATCACTGCTAAGAAGACTTTAAAGACAAGGTGTAGAGCAGGGGTGTCAAACTCGCAACCTGCGGGCCAGATGCGTCACATGCAGGGGTGGGTTCCTCCCAGTTCGGACCGGATCGCCCAAACTGGTAGCAACCCGCTGGTGACGTCACTGTCGGTGCCATTCCGTGCACGCCGCCATATTTTTTAGCATTTTTTGTGAATTTTTCCCCTTCCGCGGCTTGAAAAAGGGCCCTCCCACCCGCCCGCGGGTGAATTCTGACCTTTATTTCTTCACCCGAAGCACAGCCGATGAGCTCCTCAGCTGTGTTTCGGGTTAATTCCTGCTTCAGAGCATGCACGGAAGTTAAATCGCATGAGGGGACATGTGCGAAATGTCGCGATGCGAACCGGTGGCGAAGGTAAGTTGAACCCACCCCTGGTCACATACTGGCCATATCCATGCCCGGTTTAGCAAAGGGGGAAAAATTGCAATACATCACGTGACAACTCCATGATGACACGAGTTTGACACCCCTGATGTAGAGGGAAAGTTTGCTGAGCAACCATGGTAGCTGCAAAAAGCAAGTCACTACAGACATTCTTCTCCTTCTGTAGTCTTTTTGAGCCAAGGGGGGAAAGTTTCACTGCTTTGCTTGCTCCTTCTGGTGCACCATGATGATTTGAATTATCAGTTTTCTCACAACACCTGAGCAATGAAAGATTTAGTAGAAAAGTCTTGGAACACTGAAAAATAGTAATGCACAGGTAACATGGCAAGCAACCTTTTTGTGACTAAATATTCAGCCTCATGGTAGAGAACAATAGAAATGGGAGTGAGAATTTCTCTTTTGGAGAAGGAGAAGACAGAGGTAGAGGGGGAGTGAAGGAGTAAGAAAGTAGGAGGAGAAGACGGAGATAGAGAGAGGGGAGTGTAATGGAAAAAAGTAGAACAGACTGATGATTGATGATGTAAGCACAGATTAAGAAAATGACTTTAGAATGTTTGATTAAAATGTATAACTATGTATTTTGTTGTAATATTTTAAGGTATATGTGTATTGAATTGTATATGAAATTGTGGAGGAAAAAAACTTTTTGGGATTTTTTTAAAAAAAGAATTTCTCTTTTGGAGTTTGAGCTCTGTTTTCCAGTTACCTGATTTGATATCCATTTGGACCTATTTCTTTGTTTAAAAGGGGATTGTGTGACTCCATACATTGCTTAGGCTGCTATTGTTACAACAATACAAGTATTGTTACAATACTTGAAATACGTACCTTTCGGTTGTAGTGTCTGCCTCAAGGAACCCCATTCCATCTCGAACTAATTTAGCCCCAATTCTGCTAGATGTTTAAAATTTGGGTTACAAGAGTTTAACCAAGGGGAGGGGAATACTTTCAAGTAACCAAAAAAAAAAAGAAAGAAAAAAAGAAAAGAAAAGAAAAGAAAAAGAAAAGAAAAGAAAAGAAAAGAAAAGAAAAGAAAAGAAAAGAAAAAAAAGCAATTCCATGCCCAGCTTAAATTTGGTCCTACACACACAGTCACTAAATTTTTAAAAATCCTCTACAAGGACAAAAAAAAGTTTGCTAATTGGAACTTGTCATTCAGTATAGTAAAGTCCAAATGGAGGGCTCAGATCTTCACACCTCTGATTCTATCACTCTATTCTCTTTCAAAATCTTATAGATTCAGGTGTGTGATATAGAAAAAAAGGTAAAGAAATCACATAGCCAACAGTTCTCTATCACACTTTCTCCCATTCCAGTGGTAGATCACCTATCACCTATTGGCCTTGGCTGCTCTTTGACAATTTGCAACGGGCCATAATTTTTTCTTTTGTTTAGTCCAGTTGATTTTCAAATAATTGTTTTTTTCGTTCTTCATATTCATAAGAAAGGTAGGTGCCATAATCAAAAGCTGGAGATAATGTTATTCTGCCTCATAGGCTATTTTAACCACTTGCAGCTGTGAAATAACTTCAGTACAGATGACATTTATCAAGAGCTTGGGCACTAGCTTATGTATGAGTAGGAAAGCTTCAATAAAGACCTATTGAGCAAACAAGAATAAGAACAGCGTTTAATAAAAGTTCAATCATAAAAAATGCTGTGGTTCAAAGTAGGAGTAATAAATCATTCCAATTTCTATTTGTGCTTCCAAATCCAGGAAATTGAAATCATGATTCTGCACAACACAAACTGCGAAGACTTTCTTCAGATTCCTCTGAAGGTCAGATTTGGTTTTGGAAGAGATATTCCCATTCAAGTGATGCAATATCCCTCAAGAAAGGACTCACATGGCCTCTGGACAAGGCATGATTTCATTATTAATCTAACTGGTGTCATTGTCAGGTCCTAGATATTTCTACAGGGACGCTGGCATTTTGGTGGGAGGAAGGAGGGAGGAATGGAGTGATCTGTGTATGAAGTTTCTGTTTCTGTTTCCTGCATTACTGTGTTAATCTCTATACGAAGCTTCTGTTTCTGTTTCCCTGCAATGATGTAATGTGGGAGGGGGTTGGTTAGCATTGCTTTAAATAGCTGGTTTTAAGTGAGAAGCTTCAGTTCTTGCCTAGATCTCTTGTTATCACAAACCTTTCAATAAAAGCTCCTTTTGGAACAACTGCAGATTCAAGAGTCCTGCTTTCTTGGGAAGATTGGAGAGGCAAGACCTTACAGTCATGCAGTTTTGTTTTGTTTTTTTATTTTGAGGAAACCTGAACCGCACTTCATTATATTTTGTGTGCTCCTGGAGGTAACCTAGCACATCACATGTATTGGATGAATATAAACTTTTATAATAAACACTTTTATAATAGTATGTCTAGAAAATGGATGCTAGAATTAACAATTTCACTTCAGTTTAATATATGGAGCTAACCTTAGTAGTTCTGTGAATTAAATTTATCCATTCAACGGGAAAGGGGTGATGGTGGAACCAACAAAATCCTGAAACTTCTGAAGTACACCAATATAGCAGAGAATATAAATGTTTCTGTGCCGAAGATGACTTCTGTTTATTTGCTAACAAATGGTAATTTTTAAATGTTTGAGTAATATAAAGGCAGTTCCTGGCAACACAAAGTACAAGAAAAAATAATTTATATCAATCAATGGAAGTGGGAGGGGAGGAAACAAACAATAACAGGCATTTACCAGAGCTATTTTGCTATCATGATTCTCAGAGCTAAATAGCTTAAAGAGGAATATGTTAAATGGATTTGCCTCTGATGACAGATTAAGGCTCAAAAGAGACAATTTCTGGTTATTTGGATCATTTCTGGTTAGAGTTTAGGCAGGGATTCAACCTGAATTGAGACTAAACCAGAACATTGCAAGGAATATAAACACAATTCTGTGACCTAAAATCTCAGGCATGTCTTATAATAAAACCTGGGAAATACTGTCCTGTGTAAGCTATTGATACAAAAGAGGTGAAAAGGAAAAATACCAGGTTTAGAATTCCTACTTGGTGGACTTATATTAGGTGGAAACCTCATTAGGTTTGTATTACAGGTAGTCCTCAACTTACAACAGTTCATTTAGTGACTGTTCAAAGTTACGACACTGAAAAATGGGACTTCTGACCATTTTTCACAGTTATGACCCTTGTAGCATCCCAATGATCATGTGATCAAAATTCAGATGATTGGCAGCTGGTTCATATTTATGATCATTGCTGTGTTCCAAGGTCATATGATTTGCGACCTTCTTATAAGCAAAGTCAATGGGGAAGCCAGATTCACTTAATAACTGGGTTACTAACTTATCAATTGCAGTGGTTCAATTAACAATTGTGGCAAGGAAGGTTGTAAAATAGAGCAAAATTCACTTAATAAACGTTTCACTTAACAACAGAGACTTGTGTTGTAGGACATGTACTGGCTTCCAGTAGATTTTTGAGTGTTGTGTACTTAAGTTGTACAAAGCTGTATGTGACTTGGAGCCCAGGTTTTTATAGGACTGCCTTCATCAACCAGAATCAATCCATATAATGCATTCATCCTGGCAAACACTGCTGGTGGTCCTCTACTTTCATTAGACTAGGGTACTGAGACCTGGAGGTGCTGTTTTTCAAAGATGGCACTTATCTCAGGGGACAACTTCCTCCTTAAATTAGGTTAGCTACTTCTGTGATGGCCTCTCAGAAATTGATTAAAATAGACCTCTTTCGAGAGGATGATTGGATAATAGAATTAGTAGATTTGATAACCTGCTCTGAGTTCCTCTTTGGAGAATTCTATCCATCCATCATCCATCATCCATCATCCATCATCCATCATCCATCATCCATCATCCATCCATCCATCCATCCATCCATCCATCCATCTAGCTATCTAGCTATCTAGCTATCTAGCTACTAGCTATCTATCGCTATCTATCTATCTATCTATCTATCTATCTATCTATCTATCTATCTATCTATCTATCTATCTATCTATCTATCTATCTATCTATCTATCTATCTATCTATCTATCTATCTATCTATCTATCATCTATCAATCAATCAATCAATCATTACCTCTATCTAATTACATTTTTGAACTGCCCATCTCTCTTGGAGAGGGACTAATACTAAACTGTCACTGTCAACTGTTGGGCATATATTTTCATGTATAAGAAGCTGCATTCTCATTTTTTAAATCAGGAATCCAAAAGAAAATTATGAAGCATTCCACATCCTGCACTACTCATTGAAACTGTGGGTGTTGCAGCCCCAAAGAAACATGGAGGGCAATATTATATTGTGTATCATAGAAGACCACAATGTGTTTATATTTGGAAAAATACTTTCCAAAGGATTCTCTTACATACCATATAAGATGTACAATACCATCACACAAATCCCTGTTAGAAATGTAGAGCTGTTATTCCCCTACACATTGATTCAGATTATTATTTAAACAGTGTGGACACATAGAGCTTCACTGGATCTGTGAGAGAGGTCCCAGTTGGATCTGCATTCTCCTTTGTCTAAACATGGTTCAACCTTATGCTACTCCTTCTTTTTAAAAGGAAGGCAGCCTGTGTTCATTACAGGTATCTCATTTCTAAATCTCTCTGACATTTTGGAAGTCTTCAGTTCAACAACTTGATCCCACATTAATAACTGAATTGCGGTCTTGTCTATGGTTTCCATCCTCAATAATGTCCACATTTTTTCTAATCTTTCCCAAGGTCGAAACCTCTCATTAACTGCATATCTACCACCAATGCAATATTTCTTCTGTTTCCAATAACCCATTATCTCTCTGTCCCTTTCCAAATCTCACGTTATTATACTATATTGATTTATTACAGATTTGGATGATGATCTCAAACAGAAGAAAGTACTTTGTGCCATTTTAAATGGAATTATCTGAAAACAAGCGATAACATGGACCAGAGGAAGAAAAAGGCACGAGTCTACTTGGTTTAAAGGACTAATTCTGCTGACTCAATATTACTCACAAATCAACGAGAATATTCTTTATTTCTTGCTGCTACGAAGATTGCCCTTTATATCCACAGTCAATCATAAAAAAAATCAGTCAAGTGGACAGCAGTATTGAAAGAAGAGAATGCCCTGAGACATTAACTGCAACAGAAGATAAAGCTGAGCCATACGTTTTTTAATCCCTTGGCAAAATAATACGCAGGCTAGAATGGACAGACATTCCACTCTGGTAGCTGTGTTGAAATTGTGCTGATGCACACTCTGCTTCAGACATCCATAGGGAGATTGCCTCCCTCTCACTCTCTCTACACCTTTCTTAATCTTTATTTCCGTACATTTGTATTTCCTATGTAGTCCAGATTTATATTCTATATACAGTAATATTTCTACAGATGAGATTCATTTGAGGAAGAATATAAGGACAATTTTTAGGGACATTGTGGAACAATGGCTATTTACTTTTGCAAGAAGAACTGCAGCCTTTAGTGTTCTTTGGCTGAGTGGATGGTCTTTTGGAAAATCCTTGGCTTACACTTTGGTGTCTTTTGATGGTGCATGAAAAGCCTATACCCGTGATGGCAAACCTATGGCAGGCGTGCCAGAGGTGGCACGCAGAGCCCTCTTTGCTGGCACGCACGCCATCGTCCCAGGTCAGATCTCCGTGGCATTTCTTTCGTGAGCTTGTTTCCCTGCAAATGCTGAAACAGAAACTCACGAAAGAAAAAGATCTTACCTCTTGCCGCGCTGCTGGTATTGGGATGCCCCACCTCCTGCTGGCCAGCTGATCTTCGGGTCTCTGCTGTGCATGTGTGCATGTCTGCGCATGCACGTGCACATGCCCATGCATGTGCACTTTTGCACATGTCTGCGCATGTGCGGGTTCATGCATGTCTGCTCATGCGTGCACGTTTCAGTTTGGACATGCATGAGCGCAGTTTGGGCACTCGGTGTCAAAAAGGTTCACCATCACTGGCTTATACTATAGCAAGCTCTTTGGGGTACCATAGTTCCCACTTTCCTGTAATTGTTGTTTAAACTAGACACTCTTTTTACTGTAGTCCCAAGCCCCCACCTTTAAGTTATGAAGACACATTTCCTTTGTCTCCCTGAAAAGGTTTGTATTGGGCAGAGGTGGACGAGCACAAATGGCCTCTTGACAGTCTCAGCAACATTTGCAACAACCTGAAAGCAGGTGGGTGATTTCTAGAATAGAATAGAATTCTTTATTGGCCAAGTGTGATTGGACACACAAGGAATTTGTCTTTGGTGCATATGCTCTCAGTGTACATAAAAGAAAAGATACATTTGTCAAGAATGGTTGACATAGGGCTCAAGTAAGCAATCAGGAAACAATCAATATGAATATAAATCGTAAGGATACAAGCAACAAGTTACAGTCATACAGTCATAAATGGGAGGAGATGGGTGATAGGAATGATGAGAAAAACTAATAGTAATAGTAATGCAGCCTAGTGAATAGTTTGACAGCGGTGAGGGAATTATTTGTTTAGCAGAGTGATGGCATTTGGGAAAAAACTGTTCTTGTGTCTAGTTGTCTTGGTGTGCAGTGCTCTATAGCGACGTTTTGAGGGTAGGAGTTGAAGCAATTTATGTCCATAATGCGAGGGGTCAGTAAATATTTTCACGGCCCTCTTTTTGACTCGTGCAGTATACAGGTCCTCAATGGAAGGCAGGTTGGCAGTAATTGTTTTTTCTGCAGTTCTGATTATCCTCTGAAGTCTGTGTTTGTCTTGTTGGGTTGCAGAACCAAACCAGACAGTTATAGAGGTGCAGATGACAGACTCAATGATTCCTCTGTAGAACTGTATCAGCAGCTCCTTGGGAAGTTTGAGCTTCCTGAGTTGGCGCAGAAAGAACATTCTTTGTTGTGCTTTTTTGATGACGTTTTTGATGTTAGATGACCATTAGATGACCATTCTTCACCCTTCTCTGAAGAAAAAGGAAAATGTTCAACAATTTATCAAGGGCAGAATCCTCCACTGGAAAAGATACCTAGTAACAACACTGCTGAAAAAGTTTAATAGGAGGAAGCTTCTCTCAAAACTTCCCCCTGGATTAATGGGAATATAAAAAGTCAGGGAAGTGACAAAACAATGAACACATTTGCATAATAAAAGACAAATCAGTCACACCCTTCCCTTATCTATACTATAATCCACTCTGCATGAGAATGTTTATGAAATTACCTTTTATAAAAATAGCTCATTATCTTTCATCTAATTGAAAGAGAATTGACAGGAAACAAAACAGAGCAAAAACAAGGAAGAAGCATTTCTTTCCCTGATACTCTCTAAGAGAACTGCTATTAATTGTAGCTTGGCTGAATTTTTCTCTTAAAGAAAATAATGTCCCATCAATATTATATGCTGCCTCCAGGGAAAATGCTGCTTTTGAATGGGTGAATAGTGCGTAATGTCTACGTTATTTACAGTATCAAGATGACAGATCCAGCACTGGTCCCAGAAGAGCAGTGGCCTTCTGCCAATTTCAGCTAATCGTCTTTTGTTGAAATAGAAATGTCTGGCTTTTATGCTCTGCTTTGGGATTATTCATCTAATGAGAAGCTGTTCACAGATCCATTAAATAATTAAACAATTCCTGCCTTTTCTGCCCAAAGAATGACCTAGCACCTTCCCCTGTAGACAATTTCACATTCAGTTAACGTGGTTACTTTTTTGCCTATCACTTTGGGAAAATAATAAAAGTAAAAGCCTATACAATGGGCATCTTAATCGTATAGGCTAAATAAAATTAGTATTAAAACAATACTATGATGCAGAACAGTAATATCTCATTATCCTGAAATAATTCATGGTATTTAACACTGAGCTTGTCAGCTGAAAAGCTGACAGCCTGGGTTTGAGACTTGAGTGCTGAACAATAGGGTGAGCTCCCTTTCGTTGACCCAGTTCCTGCCCACCTAGCAGTTTGAAGGCATGAAAATGTGAGTAGATTAATAGGTACCACTTTGGTGGGAAGGTAACAATGTTCCATGCACATTGGTGTATAGTTACACTGGCCACATGATCACAAAATGTCTTCGGACAATATTGGCTTCCTCAGCCAAGAAATGAAGATAAGCAGCGGACATGATTGGACAGGGATATCCTTACGTTTTTATTTAACAAATAAAATGATTTTTCATAATTCTTCAGCTATGTAATGCTATGGCTCTGAATAACAAGAAAATGACTCTGAATTAACTGAATACTCTAAAGATCTGTGTACTTCAACCTCTATGTCTATTAAAAGGTTAGCGATTTAGCTAGGTCCATCTCTCTCTCCCTCCCTCCCTCCCTCCCTCCCTCCCTCCCTCCCTCCCTCCCTCCCTCCCTCCCTCTCTCTCTCTCTCTCTCTCTCTCTCTCTCTCTCTCTCTCTCTCTCTCTCTCTCTCTCTATCTAGAGAGAATTGTCCTAAAAATGCGAGTTCCAGGCATATTTACAGATAAAGAAGCGATAGCCATCACGATCTCCGGAACGTTTAAAATTTTATTTAAAACTACTATTAAAATTACTAAGCTTTTGTCAACCCCTGTTGACTTCATCAGAGTGTAAAATCCTCATGGATTTTAGCAATGTGGTAACAAAAGGAGGATGCCTCTTGAAAGAAGCCTGGTTCTCTAACAACAACTCTCTCAATAGACACATTGACACACCACCAGCATACCAGGCATTAAGACACCAGGAAGGACTTAAGGGGGATCGATCACTATGCTTGAATGGAGATATGGGGCAAATTACCCCCTTTAGGCATAGAGATTGCCCCAATGAAGGTTGTGACAACCCCTAACTGCGCGCAAGGGAGCACAGTAGAGGAGTAGCAGAACAAGAGAGATGGGGGGTGGGTGAAGAAGAACAACGCAGACCCATCACAAGATCATGGGCAAAACAGATGAATTTAGAGGAGGCAATGTGTGTGCCTAAAAGGGAGAGGAATAACAATGAGGGGGAGGAAGCCAGGAGAAACACCTTCAAAGCAATGCCTGATAGCCCTGCTTTACCCCCCTAGGGAGAGAAAGAGGCAATACACCATGGGGAAATCTTCATCTGTCAGCATGACTAAGGCAGAAACAATTAAGTCAATTACAGGAGAGAGAAAAAAGGGTGTGGACCAGTTACACTTGCAAAGTCTAAATTGATAGGCATTACATAAATTGATAGGCATTCTATAAAAACAAGCATCTCTTCCATGGGGATTTTACACTCTGATAAAGTCAACAGGGGTTGACGAAAGCTTAGTAATTTTAATAGTAGTTTTAAATAAAATTGTAAATGTTCCGGAGATTGTGATGGCTATCGCTTCTTTATCTATCTATCTATCTATCTATCTATCTATCTATCTATCTATCTATCTATCTATCTATCTATCTATCTATCTATCTATCTATCTATCTATCTATCTATCTATCTATCTATCTATCTATCTATCTATCTATCTATCTATCATCTATCATCTATCATCTATCTATCTATCTATCTATCTATCTATCTATCTATCTATCTATCTATCTATCTATCTATCTATCTATCTATCTATCTATCTATCTATCTATCTATCTATCTATCCATACATATATATTAGTGGGCTTCATTTGTGGTTCCAGTTTTCTTTATTCTGATACAAGTTTGGAATAATTACTTTTCTTAGCTTTCTAAACCAGCTTTAGAAATTTCTGGTAGGTGATAAAGTATTGGGCAAATGTTTTATCTATTACTTTTTGAGACTATTAAAGGCAAATTAAACAGTGCTTAAAAACTTTATAAAACTCCATACTGTTTTATCAGAAGATCAGTCACCGTAGTGTATAATAGAAAGTGAAAACTTTAGGTCAATTGAGAAACAGTTTGTTATAAATCTTGTTGCAGCTTTATATGGGAAACCCTCCCTTGATTCAATAGTTGCTATTATAGTTGGCATCTTTTCTTTACGGAACCCTCAATGAGTTCTAAAATGTTCTAAAAATGCTGCTGCCAGAAAAGTCCCCTCATCTGTTAGGTGTCATTTTCCCTCAGTTCCATATGAAGCAGCTTGTTTCATTCTGCCATGTGGCCAGACAGTTCTATCCCATTGTTCCATTGCCTCCTATGCTTCTTAAATCAAAGCACAAGAAGGGTCTTGATTTCTATTTGATATGCAGAAGCCATCTAGATTAGCAGTTGTCTCACAGAACTTCCTTCCTTCTCTCCCTCTCCCTCTCCCTCCCCTCTTTCTTTCTTTCATCCAACAGAGAGAAAGAGTAGACAATGTGAAGAAAGACTAGGATTCCACCACAATTGTTCCCCTCACACTTGAGGTGATCATCAGACTCTTCCTGGACTGGTTTTGTCTGTTCCAAAAGATGACAATGGGCCAGTGGTGGGTTCCTACCACTCTATAGCACCGGTAGCGGCCTGCTGGTGATGTCTCAGTACCGGTGTGGTCAGTTGCCGATGCCTGGGCGCCGCCATTTAAAAAAAAATTAATTTTTTTTAAAAATTTTCTTCTGCGCATGTCCACAAGCCGAGCTTCCGGCACTGCGCATACGCTGCCTTCCTACCCCACAGTGAGTCCAAGCAGGGGAGGTTGGCTGAGGGAGCACATGAGACACTGAAAGAACATGCGGTAGGAGCTATCTCCATTCCCCTCTCTTCAGCAGTCCGAGAAGCCACGAACGTGCGGTGATGATTCTAGGCATTTTCGCATGTTTGAGGCTTCTCGAGCTGCTGAGGGGAGGGGGAATGGGCAGCAGGACCTATCTCAGTTCCCCTCCCTTCAGCAGTCTGAGAAGCCACGAGCACGCAGTGATGATCCTAGGCATTTTCGCACGTTCGATGCTTCTTGAGCTGCTGAGGGGAGGTGGAACGGGCGGCAGGAGCCTAGGATCATCGAATGGGGAGAAGCATTCAGACTGGACAGAGCCTCCTAGAAGAACCGCTGCCACGGTCTTGCTGCTCCCGGTATGGGGGGCTGTGTTGCGGGTGGGCAAAGGCCCCCCGCTTCTCCAGCCACTGCCAAGCTCCCAAGGCCCACGCCCACCCGGTCACATGGCTGAAAAGCCACACCCACAAAATAAGCCACGCCCACAGAGTGGTAGTAAAAAAATTAGGAACCCACCCCTGCAATGGGCTAATAGAAATATGCAGGCTGGACTGCTCCCCATCCTCCCATTAATATTGGGGTTTCCCTGTAATGAAGAAAGACTTTGGTATGGCAACCTGAAGCAGACTACTAATCAATTCCACACTGCATTTTCTTCCAGAGAATACAACTGCCTTGAACCTTAAATTTCTATCCTTCCTTTGGAGACATAATATTTAACTTGATACTCCTTCGTCATATAAAGGCTCTCAATGGGAAGGAAGAGAAGGGACTTTGAATGGAGCAGTCAGCCACATCCTCAGCCACCACCCTACTGTCTCTCTCATAGGAAAACCCAGGGGAAAATGTTTTCTGGATTTTTTCTTTCTTTCTAGCCTACAGCTGGATGTAGCTCAAGTTTGAATTCAAACTTTTTTTTGCTGGGTTTCTAGCTCCATACCAAAATTGCTCCATTTTTGCTGTGCCTTGGAACATTTATTCTACTGATAAACAGACATGTTTTCTCAGCTTCTGTACATTATTTCTTTCCAAAATTCCATTGAGTTGGAATGAATAAAAAGACATTTGCCTAGGAAGCTTTTCAGCATTCAGCAATGTGTTTCATAATTTTTGCATTCATCTAGAGAAAAATGTTGCGTATTTGTCTGCTTTAAAAAAAAGAGGGGAGGGGGAATGTAGAACAATACCTAATTTTGTTTGAATTAAGCTAACATGTGCATGTCCATGGAAGACTTAATTTCCTTTTCATAATTTGATAATTTGCCTTGGTGTGTTCTTGGATGTCTTCTTTATTCCTTTATCATTAATAAAAATACTTTCCTGCACTTAGATACTCTGATTTGATGAGAATTCCCAAACATAATGTGTTTTGTATATTTCACACATGACTTATGATCATGAAGAAAGATTAAAGTCATCCAAAATTGTTTGTAGACTTGTGTACATGTATAAAATAACATTGAGAATGCTATGCCGACCCTTTCAACTCTCTGTATGTGAGTAATTTTTCCTTTTATAAAATTGTAGAATTGGAAGAGACCTCAGAGGTGGTCTGCAGAAATCTGTGGATTAGATTAAAAGCAGCCCTTGACATAAATTTAGAAGCACATTTGAAGAATTTTGCTTCTGACTGTTCTGTGAAAAAGATAAGGAGAGGAAGCATATTTGCACTCTGATTCCTACAAAGAAGCAAATTGTCTGGAGGCTGGTACTGACTAGGGCAATGTTTCATCCCTATTACAAATCCTCCCTATATCTCAACTATTGCATACTCCAAAACCCATTTCAGTATAATCTGGAGATCAAATTAACTGTGCACAATTCTTTCTCTTCTAGGATGGTTTTAATATTCAGAAGAAGGGAAGCATCTTCGTATAATCATATATAGACATCAACTTTGTTGTGCTCAAAGAGATGAGGTCAGGAAACAACACATCTCATCTAATCAATTCAGCTCACAAAGCTCTGACTCTGGGATGAGACAACATACCAGATTTTACTTGGCACTATTGTGGAAACCTGTGAGGGACAGTGGAGAAAATATAGATTTCAAGTTTACAGATAGTCCTCGACTTACGACCACAATTGAGCCCAAAATTTCCATTGCTAAGCAAGACGGTTGTTAAGTGAGTTTTCCCCATTTTCAACCTTTCTTGCCATAGTAGTTAAGTGAATCACTGCAGTTGTTATCTTTTCTTTTCTTTTCTTTTCTTTTCTTTTCTTTTCTTTTCTTTTCTTTTCTTTTCTTTTCTTTTCTTTTCTTTTCTTTTCTTTTCTTTTCTTTTCTTTTCTTTTCTTTTCTGTACACTGAGAGCATATGCACCAAAGACAAATTCCTTGTGTGTCCAATCACACTTGGCCAATAAAGAATTCTCTTCTCTTCTCTTCTCTTCTCTTCT
Source organism: Diadophis punctatus similis (assembly GCA_023053685.1). Lineage (NCBI taxonomy): Eukaryota > Metazoa > Chordata > Lepidosauria > Squamata > Dipsadidae > Diadophis > Diadophis punctatus. Next base: position 68,592,723 of record JALIGW010000001.1, on the reverse strand, counting down.
CTTCTCTTCTCTTCTCTTCTCTTCTCTTCTCTTCTCTTCTCTTCTCTTCTCTTCTCTTCTCTTCACTGTTCTTTATCCTATCCTATCCTATCCTATCCTATCCTATCCTATTTTATCCTATCCTATCCTATCCTATCCTATCCTATCCTATCCTATCCTATCCTATCCTATCCTATCCTATCCTATCCTATCCTATCCTATCCTATCCTATCCTATCCTGTTAGTAACAACTTAACAACTTCAGTGATTACTTAACGGTTTTTAAGTGAATCTGGTTTCTCATTGACTTTGCTTGTCAGAAGTTTGCAAAAGGTTATCCCATGACCCCGGGACACTGCAACCATCATAAATATGAGCCAGTTGCCAAGCATCCAAATTTTGATCACGTGACCATGGGAATGCTGCAACGGTAAGTATGAATATGGTCATAAATCATATATTTTGATTAGATTAGATTAGATTAGATTAGATTAGATTAGATTAGAGGTGGGTTCCTGCCGGTACGCTCTTACCTGTTGGTCACTGCAGAGCCAAAGAAGCTGGTGGTGTTCGCGGCGCGGGGCTTCCCCCATTCGTTTTCCCCCACCCGCCTGGATGCCGCCATTTGCGTTCTTTTGCCCTCTGCACATAGGGCAAAAGACTGCAAATGGCGGTGTCCAGGCGGGCGGGGAAAGCAGGCGGGGTAAGCCCTGCACCGCGAACGCCACCGGCTTCTTCGGCTCTGCGGCGACCAACAGGTAAGAGCGTACTGGCAGGAACCCACCTCTGGATTAGATCAGAATTATTTACTGCCCAAGTGTGATTGGACACACACAAGGAATGTCTCTAGTACATAAGATCTCAGTGTACATGCAAGCAAGAAGTGATAATCATAATCATAATCATAAATTCAGTTGTAACTTCAAAAAAATCACTAGAAAGAGTGCAGAGAAGAGCAACCAAGATGATTAGGGGACTGGAGGCTAAAACATACGATGAACAATTGCAGGAACTGGGCATGTCTAGTCTAGTGAAGAGAAGGGCCAGGGGAGACATGATAGCAGTGTTCCAATATTTGAGGGGCTGCCACAGAGAAGAGGAGGTCAAGCTAGTTTCCAAAGTGCCTGAAGGCCAGACAAGGAATAATGGATGGAAACTGAACAAAGAGAGATTCAACCTGGAAATAAGGATAAATTTTCTGACAGTGAGAGCAATCAACCAGTGGGACAGCTTGCCTTCAGAAGTTGTGGTAGCTTTCAAGAAGAGACTGGACTGCCATCTGTCAGAAATGGTGTAGGGTCTCCTGCTTGAGCGGGGGGGGGGGATTGGACTGAATGGCCTACAAGGTCCCTTCCAATTCTGTTAATCTGTTAAGGTCTATATTCTACTAAACAAATAGTTGTAAGTAAAGGACAATCTGCACAGGGGCTCTGTAATGGACAAAGAGTTTTTTTAAAATATCAGCTGATGGTAGATGTTTGAAAGCACTAGAAATAAAATTATGAGAAATCCTCTCCAAAGCTGTGACAATTTATAGCAGCTAATGGGGGGGTGAGTGAATATGGATTGTTCTGAACACTCAAGTCAACCTTCTTCTAATATCCTAGGGAAATATATTAAAGGCCAAGCTAAAATCAATCTAAAATGAGATTTAAACTTTCATTATGAATTGCTCAATGCTATAGTGATTTATAGTAAATTTAAGCCCAGACCCAATCCTCTTTTTCAAGTTGCCATCCTTTCTTCTCCATCTGCTTTGTTTGCAAGTTTTCTACTTTCTTTCTTTTCTCCAATTCAATCTTCCTCTGAAAATGAAGAGCCAGCAACAGACTGGAATAGTATCTGTAAGTCTGGATCTCCAGGGTATGAACAGGAAGCCAGCATGTCAAAAAGGCAGAAATTTTTACATCAATGTCTGCTGTACAATTCAAAATATAAGGCAAATTCCTATTCCTACACTTCTTGTAGGAACCAAACCTTTTAAAACCAAACTTGGCTTTTCTCTGCATTTCTCACCTTTTTTTTTCATCCTTATAGAAAATAATGTCTTTAAAATTGAATCTTTACTGTTGTGGAAAACGGGTTTTTCTGGGTATTATTTTGTGGTGGGGGAGCTGCTTTCCTTTAAAGATGAGGTGAATAATTTTTTTTCCTATTTTCTTTTTAAAAATAACCAACAATCAAACTTCAATCTTCTGCAGGTTGTAGGCAACAGATAGGTATTTATTACTGTCAGAGAACAGCCATAAAACAAAACACCTGCTTATAGTTTTGACAGTTGCATTAAGCACAAAGCAAAATCTGAAATAACTTCAGTAAAAGTGGTTGATTTGGTCAGCTGTTGATTTCTTATACAACAGCAGTTGTGCAAAACTGGGTCACTTTTACAACTGCAAATCAGAAAAAAGAAAATGTTTTCCTTTCCCTGGCATTTTCCTTAAAATAGGCTTAATATACATGAGGCGGGGACGCGGTGGCTCAGTGGCTAAGACGCTGAGCTTGTCAATCAGAAAGGTCGGCAGTTTGGTGGTTCGAATCCCTAGCACTGCGTAACGGAGTGAACTCCCATTACTTGCCCCAGCTTCTGCCAACCTAGCAGTTCAAAAGCATGTAAAAATGGAAGTAGAAAAATAGGGACCACCTCAGTGGGAAGGTAACAGCGTTCCGTGCGCCTTCAGCGTTTAGTCATGCTGGCCACATGACCACGGAGACGTCTTCGGACAGCGCTGGCTCTTCAGCTTTGAAACAGAGATGACCACTGTCCCCTAGAGTCGGGAACAACTAGCACATATGTGCAAGGGGAACCTTTACCTTTATATATGAGGCAGGAATCGCCGTAAAGTGAGGAACATAAACTTACCATCGCTACTTCTTCACTATCATGGGGAAATACACTCAAGAAAGATGGTGCAATATTACTTGTTTAAATTTAGAGAGAGGTTGTTGTACTGTTATTATCTCTGGACTAAAAGAAAGCTGGAGGTCATCTTTGTTATACATTTATTTGTTGAATGTTTTTGTTCCCTTTTAAATATTTACGGTTATTCCCTTTCCTTTTTCCTTCCTATCTTAGCTGGCTTTTTAATGTTTGATTTTGAAATTTAATAAAGCTCTTATATATATAAAAAATTTGCTTTAAAATATATGAAATGATACAATATCTTTTCTCCAGAAAAATTTGCCGCATTTCTCAAGTCCTTGGCTACATTTTCTCTTTTTGTGATCAGTGTCCTTTAAATAAAGAAATAAGAATTCTCTGCAACTCAGGTAGTTTCAATTTACAACTGTTTAGTTACTGTTCAAAATTACAATGGCATTGAAAAAATGTAGGTGATGGCTAGTTCTCACACTTACGACCATTGCAGCATCCCCAAGTGTAGCATCCATCAGGGGTCCCCAAACTTGGCAACTTTAAGACTTGTGGACTTCAACTCCTAGAATTCTCCAGCCAGCATAGCTGGCTGGAGAATTCTGAGAGTTGAAGTCCACAAGTCTTAAAGTTGCCAAGTTTGAAGACCTCTGTTATACATGATCAAAATTCAAATGTTTGGCAACCTGCACGTATTTCTAACTGTTGCAGTATCCCGGGGTCATGTGATCACCATTTCTGACTTTCCTAGCTGGCTTCTGACAAGAAAAGTCAATGGAGGAAACCAGATTCACTTCACAATCACACAATTCACTTAAAAACTGCTTAACAATGTGGCAAAAAGATCATAAAATGGGGCATCTCACTTAACAACTGCCTTGCATAGCCACAGAAATGTTGGGCTCAATTATGGTCATAAGTTGAAGACTACCTGTATAGTAATATAAGCTCATGGACCTCAATAATTTCTTCTGAATGCGATTGGCTGCTTTTCTAAAAGCAATGGAAACTTCCGCCTGACATTTATGGCTAGTAAATGGTTCCATAAAAATGATGTAGTGGATGGATCTCGACATGCTGCTGTTCTGACAGAACGCCCATCCTAACTGAATCGTTTCAGCCTGGAAATCAGAAATCACGGGTGTTAAAGATCAATGTTTATTTAAAGTTAATGAGCGGGATGTGAAGAAATTGATTTGGAGATTGATTTATCTTTTTTTCTACATTCTTCCAAATGAATGCCTTAATTTAATATTGTTCCAATATCTCAGGGGTTGCCACAAAGAAGAGGGAATCAAGCTATTCTCCAAAGCACCTGAAGGCAGGGCAGGAAGCAATGGATGGAAACTATTCAAGGAGAGAAGCAACTTAGAACTAAGGAGAAATTTCCTGACAGTTAGAACAATTAATCAGTGGAACAGCTTGCCTCCAGAAGCTGGTGAATGCTCCAACAATGGAAGCTTTTAAAGAAGAGATTGGACAACTATTTGTCTGAAATGGTATAGGGTTTCCTGCCTGAGCAGGGGGTTGGACTAGAAGACCTCCAAGGACCCTTACAACTCTGTCCTGTAATTATCACATAGGTTTTAACATTGTCAGCTGCAGTTTCAAATAACTAAAGAATATTAGATGAAGCAAGAATTATATTCTCGAGTGAATGAGCAATATGGTGCTATTTTGTGGCAATTTTATCATAGTTTTATCCTAATTTAATATTTTATGTCACCAATTGTATTCTCCACATGCTTCGTATACATGTATTTGTTGATGCTTTATTTGAACTTATATTTGTGTTTGTACATATGTATTTTATCTGTGGTATATAAGTAATTGCATGAACACTGTAGATGCCATACACTAAACAAACAAACAAACAAATAACCAAAATAATTTTGCTACAGTTGTTAAGTGAATCTGGTTTCCTCATTGACTTTGCTTGTCAGGAGGTTTCAAAAGGGGATCACACGACAATGGGATACTGCAACCGTCATAAATACGAGTCACTTGCTAAAGCATCCGAATGTAAATCATGTGATCATGGAGATGCTGCAATGGTCATAAGTGTGAAAAGTGGTCATAAGTCACTTATTTCAGTGCCGTTGAATGGTCTTTGAATGGTCCCTAAGCGAACCATTGTGTGCCGAGGGCTGTAATAGCTAAAGTATCCTTTTTAGAGTTTTTTCATCGAATTCCAATGTATGTCTTCTTAGAAGTAAGAACTATCGAGGTCACCCATGGCATAGCTACAAATATACAACCTAAATCTTTCGTATTTAAATTGTATTGGTTGCACTCAAGCATGTTGTTCTTCTTGTTGTTGGTCAGTTGCTAGGTTGTGTCCAATTCATTGCAACCCCATGGACCACAGCACGCCAGGCCCCCTGTCCTCCACTGTCTCCTACAGTTTGGCCAAATTCATGTTCATTGTGTCAATAATACTGTCTAACCATCTCTCCCTTTGTCATTTCCTTCTCCTTTTGCCTTTAGTGCACTCAAGCATATTAGCAATAGCACTTAGACTTATATACCGCTTCATAGTGCTTTACAGCCCTCTCTAAGCGGTTTACAGAGTTCAGCATATTGTCCCCAACAATCTGGGTCCTCATTTTACCCACCTCAGAAGGATGGAAGGCTGAGTCAACCTTGAGCCGGTGAGATTTGAACAGCTGAACTGCTGAACTAGCAGTCAGCTGAAGTAGCCTGCAGTGCTGCACTTTAACCACAGTGCCACCTCGCCTCTTAGCATATTTAATGCTAACCGAATATTGCCAAGTGATATCACAATGTCTTCATTTCATTTATAAACAATATTATATCCTTCCAATTTTAATGCACTACTTAGTGTTTTGAAAGCAATAGAGCAGAGGTCTTCAAACTTGGCAACTTTAAGACTTGTACACTTCAACTCCCAGAATTCTCCAGCCAGCTATGCCACCAAGTCTTAAAGTTGCCAAGTTTGATGACCCCTGCAATAGAGTATCTTTACAAGTGGAAATCTATTCTGCAGTTTATTCGCCTTATAAGAGTTAACATATTTTATATTTTCTAACATCAGACTTTCCTTTCACTATGGAAAGACAACATTTTTTTCCTCTAGGTAGTTCAGTGTTTTAAATGCTTTGTTTATGCTGCAGAATTATTTTGCATATCAATTCAGCATTTCCGCTGCAGCTATGAAATCTGTGCCACATCTGGGTCTGCCCACACAGAGAATAAATCAAAGCATCTTTTCATTTCTAAGAGGGTGAGCTGATTCACAGTACACTAAATGATGCATTTTACCAGCAACTGACAGAGATACTTGAAGAAGAAAAGAAAAGAAATCACAGTTGCTGTTCTTGGGTGATGCGGTTTCCTAATCAGCATTTGTGCAGCGTATGGATGGTTTTGCATTTATCCCTCTGCAGCTAGGAAGAATTTCACAGTTAATGAGTAACAGAACAAGTCACTCTGCTGGCTAATTACCCAGATAATAATTACATTAATTTAAGGAAATCAGTAATAGCATAGTAGCCTTGTTTAATTTGTGGTTCACTTGCACAAACCAGTCTCTACACTCACCTGAGAGCCAATGTTTGCATTTTGAATTCACCAGGTAAAATATTGCTAGGTAGTAGCATTGTTTAATGGATGCAAATGAGACAGAAACATATCTACATTGCAAACCAATGAGAAGAAATGGAAATTCTGAGAAGGGTGGATTTACAGTGATCCCTCCCCTTATATTTCCTGGTACATTGTGGAAATATCTTTGCCTGGAAGCAGTCTTGTCACAAAATATGCCTTAAATAATCTGAAAGTAAAAGACAAACTAATAAATCATGCACCAATGTAAAAATATTTGTCTGCTTTGGAGCAAATTTTCCATTTAACAGTATTCACCTTCCAAAAGTCACAGATTATCCCTTTATAATTATAACCTTTGTATTCCTTCAATGCTTTTGAGAATAAAGGTGGGACAGATTTGAATTTAATCAACTTGTTCTTAAATTAGAAGGTGAAAGCTAGAGATGATGATAAAGATAAGGTTGAGGATTCATCATTCGGTGCCTTTTATTATTTCCTTTTGAAGCATTGCTCACACAAGAGTTACAACTGGGTGCTTCAAACTTTCTGGATTACAATCCCTGCAATAATGGCTATTGGTTATGCTTGCCAGGGATTATGGAAATTAGGGAGCACAACTGGGTTGTCTAACTCTGATATATGGAAAGTGATGAGAGAGAGAAAGACACACAAACACACACACACACACACAGTCTCAGAACCACAATGCATGATAGGTTCTGATGGAGGAAGAAGTGTGAAGTTTACTGAGGGATAATTTGATATGAGTTTTTAGTGATACTGTGTTTAAAATCAGGTATATTTTACTCTTAAGACAGAGCTGCTGTCTCAATCATATTGACTTTGAAGATGCTGTACTGAAATAAACTTGAATTAATTTCAAGGGAAAATATTTAGAATGCAGTGGCAATCACAGGTTAAACTATATGGTGAAGTCAGTGATCTAGAAGTATTCCAGAATCTTCACGAGAGGGTTTTAAGAACAGGTTGAGAAAACTGTTCCCCCTCCCATAGATGATTTTGGGACACACTCATTTTGGGAACTAGACATGAGACAGATAATGTTTTGAGATGCTTTTTTTAAAGCTCTTAGATCTGGTGATTTACTACTGTACCCATGGCTCAGAGTCTGGGTCAAATAATGCAACATCTGGGACAAATCAATGATATTCACTCTCCTTTGCAAAATTATTCAAACCATAACTGCTGAGCCAGCTGGCTGCCAACTGCTGTGTCAATATCTCATTTCTGCAGGTAGCAGGCAGAGAGAGAAAATGAGAGACAGTGTAATCGGTTAGGTGGTGAATATTTTCTTTTAAAGACTCAACCTTTTGGTTCCCACATGATCGAAGAAGAAGCATAATACAATGCCTAACATGAATGAGTTAATCGAAATAGAACAGCTGTAGATCTGCCTGGAAGCCAGATGGAACCAAACATCACTATATCTTGCATTATATAACAATACCCAGAAAATGATGGGAAATTTATTTCTAAATGCTGTTTGTTCTGTTAAGCATCTCGGATACACAACATGCATCCTGCTGTGATCTATTAAATCTTTCATTCCTAGAATACGTTAATTTATCTTTATAGGAATAATTTATTTGTGTTTTTAACTCAAATACCATTTGGGAATGGAAGTGATAAGCAATCATCAAACTTTGTACAAAACAAATGTTAATCGTTTTACAGAAGATACTTTAATAAAACTGTGAACTAGTTTAACAAAGTGTATAACCTTAACAGATTAACGGAGTTGGAAGGGACCTTGTAGGTCTTCTAGTCCAACTCCCCCACCCAAGGAGGAGACCCTACACCATTTCTGACAAATGGCAGTCCAGTCTCTTCTTGAAAGCTTCCAGTGATGAAGCTCCCACAACTTCTGAAGGCAAGCTGGTTGATGGAACTTACCTAAGCTTCAGGTAATTACTTGCGTTTGTTATGTCAGGGTAAAACGTTTGGAACTGAAGGAATATGCATGCCATTGGGCTGCAAAAGCTAAAATGGAATGTGCTTATGTATAATGAAGTAGTGATTATTTTCAGGCCAAATGGTCCTGGTCTAGTTTTATTTTTATTTTGTTCTGACGTTTCGTCAGCAGCTGTGGCTGGCATCTTCAGAGACAGAGCTACTTTGTGATGTACCTCTTGTCAATACACAAACAATTGAAATTGGACGACTGGACTCTCCACTAATATTCCTTCCTTCCTTCCTTCCTTCCTTCCTTCCTTCCTTCCTTCCTTCCTTCCTTCCTTCCTTCCTTCCTTCCTTCCTTCCTGTTATTTTGTAGGATAGTAAGTCCTATCTGAAGAATTATTAAACATTTTAAACTATTAAGAATTGCTAATGATTGCCTAATAAAATGACATACCAGCTTATAAGTAAACAAGAACCTTACTCTCTAGCACTCTTCATCCTCTTTTACTTTGAAAGAAAATTTAAAAGCAAATTCTTATTCATCATATTGAATGAGAAGTAGTTTTCATTCATTACCTGGACAGCTGGCATAAGATAAATTACATTTCACAAAAACAGAAACGGATATATTTGGTCAAAGCATAGCAAATTTGCTTCAGAAAGCTTTAATCTGAATCCTGGGGGTAGGTGGAAGGAGTGCTGGAAATCCAGGTTAGAATTTCAGATAAGGACTTGCACACGTTAAGGAAAAAAAAAGAGAGAATAACTAAAGTAGGACCTATTACACCACCTAATGAAAAACTAGAACTTTGTCTCATAAAGGTCATAACCATCTCAGAATATGGGAAATAAGCAAGATGAGTTTGAACTCCTAGTGCAGGAAAGGAAATATGATTTAATAGAAAAATAGAGACTTGATGAGATGATTCTCATGACTGGAATATACAACAGGAAGGATACAAGTTGAGAAGAAGAAGAAGAAGAAGAAGAAGAAGAAGAAGAAGAAGAAGAAGAAGAAGAAGAAGAAGAAGAAGAAGAAGAAGAAGAAGAAGAAGAAGAAGAAGAAGAAGAAAGAGAGGAGATATTCTGAAAATGCCAACATCTGCCAAAGCAATGAACTTGGTGACACTCTTGAGACTAAGCAGAAGAAAGAAAGAAAGAAAGGAGTATCTTTCTTCATATATCCTACTGGTCACCTAGCTAAGGAGAATATGTGCATGAGAATTTCTAAAAACAAACGAGAGTTTGCTAATAAAACTACCCAACCCTTTGGATATTAGTGAAGTAGTAGTGATGGGAGAGATAAATACAGCCCACCACCATCCCCCCCCCCCAGGAAATTACTCACTTGTGTTTTTGCCAATTATCTGTTTGGAGGGTGGAGGAAAGCATAAGGGAATCAGCTTTCCTTTACTTGATCCTAACTAACAGGAAAGATTGTGAGGGCAAAGTAGAAGTAGTGGAAACTGTGGGAAATCAGTATGTAATGCTGGAATTTTTGATATTATGGGAACTAAAGCTAAGTATAATCAATCATATACCTTGGACTTCAAGACACCAAGCTTATATATCCACCTAAGTGATACATGGGAATTAAAAGGGGGCTTAGAATATTGAATTTGGCGAATTAAGCCTACAGTCTTGCAAGTTCTGAAACAGCAGGAAAGTGTTTTTAAAAAGAGATGTCAATCTGTTCATAGCAATAGCAACAGCAATAGCACTTAGACTTATATACCGCTTCATAGTGCTTTACAGCCCTCTCTAAGCGGTTTACAGAGTTCAGCATATTGCCCCCAACAATCTGGGTCCTCATTTTACCCACCTCAGAAGGATGGAAGGCTGAGTCAACCTTGAGCCTGGTGAGATTTGAACAGCTGAACTGCTGAACTAGCAGTAGCCTGCAGGGCTGCATTTAACCACTGCGCCATCTCGGCTCTTGAGATGAGCCACAAGGGCATTGCATATTGCAGATATAGATATCAGTTCTCATGAAATATTTCTTTCTTAGTTTAAAGTCAAAAGAATGCCATTTTTTAAAAAAGTCAAAACTCTCTTACAATTCTGGGGCTCAACAAATGTGCCCATTGATGCATCATATATGCCAGGGGTGTCAAACTTGCGGCCCATGGCCCGGATGCATCATGTGCTAGCCCTGCCCCTACCCAGTTTAGCAAAGGGGGGGAAAGTCCCGATATGTCACATGACGCCGCCGTGACGGCACAAGTTTGACACCCCTGCTATATGTGTTAACATCCAGCAATCAGAGCCATATTACATATATATTCTATCATGTTTTACTGTTTATACTTTGCTTATAATCATATATGCTTGACAAATAAACAAATACAAATAAAGGCCCATGGGGTTTTTACTATTAACAGATATAGTGAAGAGTAATATACTCCTATAAACTGTGGTGTCTATAGGGATGGGTGGGAATCAACTAAAGCTAAGTATAATCAATCATATACCTTGGCCTTCAAGACACCAAGCTTATACATACACCTAAGTGATACATGGGAATTAAACACACCATCAACTATAGTACTGTCCCTGCCATCTTGCAGATTTTGGACATTTCCTGTGGACACCGTGACTATATAGATATCTGTTGAGAATTAAAACATACTCAGTGTGATTGTGATTGTCCTAATTCACAATACATGTTTTAAAAATGCATGTTTAACAGAGTTCATTATTTTGGAAATGAACTTGAGCCTTTGTTATCCGACACACCATATATTTCTGGTGCCTGTACTACAAAAATAGACATATAAAAATTCACAGAATCCTCCTTACAAGAATCTTATATGTTTTCTATCCAATTAATGCATGTCACTAACCCTGGTAGCCTAAATCCAGCTGCCTTCTTTGTACGAAATCAAAATTTCTGCAGCATCAGGGTTTCTGCCGCATGTGTGTCTCTTCCTGCATGATTGCACATTAATCAGGTGCCACACTGCAGATGTTCACTAAGTCCATGTTGCAAAGGAACAGAAGCAAATGTGCCAGTGAATCCATTCTTACCCACCTTCCTCATGTGATGGGGAAGACATGAGCAGAAACTCAAAGAGGACTTAAATCTACTGATGGACCTTGGCAGCATTTTATATTGTGGGGGGAAAAAAGATTAACAGGAAGTTGTGATTAATTAGTATGCCTATCACAATGATCTTAGAACTCAAGGGATTTTGGCCAGTAATACGGCAGACCTCTTCTTACATTAGAAATGACAGACCATCCGGTGAAATGGCTCAACAGTACTCCATTATTTATATCTATGTACATTTCTAGATGGGAGTTACAGTACTTGTTTTTCACTATACGCAGGTGTATTTCTGAGATGCAAATGGATTGTGATCTTTTTCTGCTACTGCTGACTATTGCAATATTTCACATTCTCCTTTTTTTTTCTTCCTCTTCTCTCCTTTTCTGTCTGGAAGCTAAATGAGATGACACTCATTTGTATTCAGAAGACATTATCTCAAAAAAAAAAAAGTTTTGTGTTGCAGGTTCCTGGGAAGTTGCCCATGAAAAGATCACATCTTTGTAACTGTTTAATTTTAGTCCATAACAGAAAGCCATTAGAGAGTAGCCAACGGCTGAAACTGGCAAGTAGTGTTCCATGTCTCTCATTTTATAGGTTTCCTTTTGAATTAGCTACCAAATATGTAAAAAGAGAAGGGGGGAAAATACCCCAAAGGTATATTTCCATTTGGTTTGTACATTATTTTTCTTGACTATACCTGCAGCCTTGTCTTAATCTTGCTGTCCCTGTGTAACTTACAAATACTTCATTACCTGACAGTCTTAAGAGTTGATGAGTGTGCTGTGAATCACTGAATATTCTAGCAAAATCCTCACTTCCCTCAATGGGTTGAGGCCAAACTGTTTCTTCCTTGGTAACAATGAACAAAAGCTCCATGCTATAGAAGCGACAGCAAGGAATTTACTAGGAATTTGTGCAAGGTAAACACAGGGGGGGGGGGGAATACAGAGAAATCACTATGATCAAAACAAGAGTTTTGTAAACTATAATTATTTATTGGCCAGAAAATAATTGTGGGTTGTTTTTAAGAGTTTAAAACCTGTCAAGTGGCTTACAACAATCAATATGCAATAAACAATACTGACACAAATCACTAAAAAAAGAGCCAGTGATTTTACAAAACAAAGTTGAACAAGGAAAAGTTTTATATTGACTTGGAATGATTATAATTCCATCTCTGAGGGAGATGGGCAGTTTCAAAATATGAAATATAAATAAATAATTCCAACAATAGATAGACACCATCGCATACGATCCATTTAGCTCGATTATTAAATTAAAATTAACTTAAACTTCAGTAAATATTCACAGCAAGAATTGCTCTGTTTAGCAACCCTGTAAAACATATGTCTGCAAAAGGAAACACATGCATCTTAGACTTTGGTTAATGCAGTCATATGACCTTGTCACGATGTGAATATTGCCAGTTGAGCATCTCTACTATTTCTAGGTTTACTGTATTTTCTAATCAGCAGACGTGACATGTATTACTGCGCATGTGTGCATTCCAGGAATCTCCTCCTTCCTTCTTCTCCTGTGAGCCTCACCCGAGGCAGACGTGAATTCTTAGCTGAGACAATGTAGCTTAATAATGTTTATATTATTTTGTTACTTTTGTACTAAAATAAATATTTTGTTAATTAGAATTGAATCTCGGTTTTATTTTCTAAGTAAGAATGACTTCAAGGAAGCAAGATCCTATATCACCTCTTCGATAGGAATAATTCTTATTCCGTCAGACCTGATGTACCCCAGTTGGCTACACATTCTGACAACATAGGATCAATTGATCAATTGACTTAGGAAGCAGTCCCATCCCCTTTATTCAGGAATAAGAAATCACTCCAAAGATAACCCTTGTTGGAGCCTCCTGTAGGAAAGCATTTTCAATAGTCATTAATAAACATTAGGCATAGAAACAATTTGGGCAGGGTTCAGCTTTCTATATTTTCCCATTTTCTGTTGTTAGATACTGAAATTCTTCCATACTTACTGATCCTTGAATTGACACATTTATAATTAAATGAGCAAAATGAGTTTGCCTAATCCACTGAGCCTGAGTCAAGCTAAGATTGAGATCAATTGTTTGAACACTCTACTTGTGTCCAGTTGGTCCGAGAATGTTCCATAGAAGAAAAACTTAAAACAGTCTAATAATAAAACAATAGATAATTAAACAGAAGGATAAAAATAGTGAAAGTGGACTATTAAGCTGCACCGTGATTAAAATTATTTTATCAAAAGTTAAAAATATTAATGTGAAGAAGTTTGCTTGTCCTGAAGGCAGTCATTGCTCAATATATGAATCTATCCTCTGTGTCATGACTCATTGAGTAGGAGTCTCAAATGCAACAAAACTTTGCATACTTGCATGTCACTGGGGGACTGATTAATTTAAGAAAAGAGGAAAGCAGTAATTTCCTCCTTGTATACACCCTACATCATAAATCATTTAAATGTTCCTTAACATTTGCCTGAGCAAAACCCTCCGGGTTTTCTTGGAAAGATTTTCAGAAGTCATTTGCCACTGCCTCCTAGGGCTGAGAGATCTGGCTCAAGATTACTCAGTTGGCTTTGTGCCTATGGAGGCACTAGAATTCACAATCTCCCAGTTGCCAGCCTAATGCCTTAACCATTACATCAAACAAGCTGTCATTATTTCTTTGTAACTGCTCATTCTCAAAATGTTTCGGCCAGCGCAGATTCTTGATAATGTCTGTTGGGCAAAAAAAGATGGTGAAAAAATTGTCCTGATAATTAGTGCAAAATGTAACAAGTATTAAAAAGAAAATGAAGGAAAGAATTATCCTAATGCCACTTTATAAGTTATATCCATTTGATTTCTTCTAGAGAAATAAAGATAAGTTTCATCGGTTCAAATCTCACCGGCTCAAGATTGACTCAGCCTTCCATCCTTCCGAGGTAGGTAAAATGAGGACCCAGATTGTTGGGGGCAATATAAATATACATTGCTTACTGGGGTAAACCGCTTAGAGAATGCTTGCACTGTGAGGCGGTATATAAATCTCACAAAATAAATAAATAAATAAATAAACACTTTTGAATATGACATATATGTCTCCTCTTTTTTAAAAGCAACCATTTAGACAGCCATTGGCAAGGGAAACACATGGCTAAGCCCCTCGAAGAATGGATTACGGTGGGCTTCTATTTAATGCAATCCAACATACAGCTGAACAGAAACTTGGCTATTTGGGGAAAATTTATTATTAGGTACCTCCATTCCCCCACTACCAGCCTCCTACCATATGGTTTCCAAGATGGCTTACTTTTCTTTCAAGCTGTTAGGGCTGTCAACGTGAGGTAAAGCAGTTCATGCAGTTGGATATATGAACAGATGCAGACAGTCACTAACATCTTGGCTAAGGATGGCTGAATCTGTCAAGTTTGATTCAGCTCAAATTTTCATCTTTTCCCATCTTAATTCCATTCCTTCCTATTTCTATGTTAGTTTGTGTATGTTCCTTGCACAAACAGCATTGGTGTGTGTGTGTGTGTGTGTGTGTGTGTGTGTGTGTGTGTATGTCTGTCTACTTTAATTTCTCTTAATAAATGCATTTGTGTATGCATTGTTTGAAAGAATATCCATACATTGCAGGTTATTTTCTTAACATAATTAGGACTTGATATATCTAGCTAGACCAAACCAGGAAATCAATCATTAGAAGGCAGAAACCATTTTTACTGAGATTGTATCTCCTCTCATTTCTCATATTCCAAAACATTGAGAAGACATCTGCCTAAGCATCTTCCAAATACTATCTTGTTGTTCTGAACTTAAAAATGTTTGAGCCTCTTCTGCCTATGTAATATTTTTATATATTACCATCAAGACTATTTTCCTTACCTCCCTACACAACAAGTGACAAACATAATAAGCATATTGTGGGTTGGTTTTCTTTCAACATATTTATGCACTCAGCTACTGTTTTCCCATGTTAGACTTGGTCTGTTGTAGAAATGCAAAAATATAGTATACAACAATATTACCTGGTCACTTCTCAGTATTGTTGACTCCATTATCAGTTTTATAATTTTTCTGGGTTATAATTGCATCAGTTAATTTTTCTCTAAGAAGCTCTTAGCTTGGGGCGATTAGAAGTTATAGTCATTTGTGGTTACCATAGGATGATTAATGGTAGCAATTAACACATTCAGATGTTCAAGTCACTATCGTGCATAATATAGCATTTATGTGCTAACTCATCCTGGTTGTTTTTAGTAATACTACCAGCTGTGGAAGATTATGATGTGTCAAAATTGTGGAGAATAATAAAGATGTATACATTTAAAGCACATCTCATTTAAACCAGAAAAAGCTAATCTAGTGAAATTTCCAAGAACAGTCAAAGGTATAGATAATTGCAAGAATAGTGCTACTATCAGAAACTCTTATTATCTTTCTTGAAAAGTAACATGTGTCTATTGCATTAAAAATTAGGTTCAACATATTGTTCAACTTTAGAATAGTACTGTATTAATTTGTTTCTTTTACTGGGCTTAGAAGTCACTCTAGTCACAAATGACTCTGAATCATGTATATCCCAACATTTGCATACAAGATAAAAAACACACTCTACTACAATAACAAAAGTATAATATTAATGTGTGTTGCATATAAATAATAGAAACATTTCTAAATCAAACTAAGAAATTTCACTTTCAATGGACTATTACCACTGCCACATTCTAACTCCCAGGTTACAGTGGTATAACCACAGTTTAATGCCCTTTATGAACCTCAACAAGCTTAGGGCTGTTTCATGGTGGGAATGATATTATATAGAAGGGGAAGCCTTGGAGAAACCTCACTTCTATGATATCTGAAGATACTATTTTCTGAATGAAGGGATATGTGGGAAGCACATTGAACCAGATCTTATTGGATGAGTAGATACCGTTGGGACTTGCAGGTTCTCAGCCATGAAGGGCTTTAAGGATGGCAACCAGTACCATGAATTGCACCTGGAAGCCCACTGGCAATCTTGAAAAAGTGATGCATTCTGGACCAGCTGTTGCTTCTAAAAGCTCTTCAAATATAGCTGTAGTCCAGTTAAGAAGTGATTGAGGTATCAATGTTCCAGGACGGGTCATGGCTGATGCACAAGATGGAGCTGTGAGAAGAACTTCCTACCTGAGCTGCCACCTGCTTTTTAAGCAGGAGCCATAAGTTTAGGAGGACCCACAAAGACTGTGTAATCTTGAGCCAGTCATTCTCTCTCAGTTCAACAGGATAGTTGTGGATTGAAAAAGAGATAGGAGTATTACGTATGTTCAGCATCTTAAGTTATATACAAAAATGTGGAATAAACTAATAAAAGTGTGCTACAAAAATTTGAAAGCAACAAAGGACCAGTTGTTGATTGACAAATTGGTTTTAAAGTATTTGGAAAAAAGATTACATTTGTTTTATGACTTGGGTAGACTATAAAAATGCATTCAATTGTATTTCATATAGCTGGGTTGTGAAATGTCTTGGAAATTTGGAATCGGTAGAAATAGTTGGTAATTTATGGATACTTCAACAAAGTTTTGGAGAACTCGTTGATTTAAAATTATTTAGAAATACAGGCAACAACTGGGTTTTTTAAGTCTTCTGAAAGGTCAAGACAGTCAGGGCTGTCTGTAGTTCAGGGGAGGTCAAAGTAGCACCATGACAAATATAGTTTGCTTGCTGCTCAGTTGGACAACTTGATTCCATCCTTCTGTAATTAATACTGCACTGGAAAAAATATGTTCTGTATGATACTGAATTTTGTATCGTTAAAGCATATATTAACAGTTAAGTTTTCATTACAGCAAAAATCAATAATTTTTGATTGGCATGTATATTTTCATTCATAAGAGGCTTTATGGTTCCAATCAGTGCAAAGGATATTTTAGACCAACTTATAAAATTGCAAGGAATATGAAAAACTCATATTTTCTAACTGTATTTTCTCAACAATAAAGCAATTCCCTAAGTGGATGGATTAAAAAAAAAAAACCTAGACCGAAAGATCAGTACAAATTAAAATGTTGCTGGGTGTAATACGTTTTTATATTTAAAATAAAACATTATATGACCTTTTCCATATTAATCCTCAAAGAGCTAATATACTGATGCAAGCCGCTCAGGTTTATATTGGCTTAATTTTTCTCTCCTAAAAATGTTGTCAGCATTTTAAAGGAGAAGGCAGTAGCATGAAGTCTAGGGCAGAGCATGATCGGTCAATGTTATTAAAATAAATGGAACAATTTACTTTTTTAAAAAAACAAACGGTAATTGTTTATTTTACAAGTTTCTGGAAATAATGAGTAGCTGCAATATTGAGATAGCTCGCATTTAGAATGTACGCAGTGGCTAATATCTACAGCTAGATGCTGCAGTGATACTATTAACTCTGGGTCACCTACTCTGTAAATATTGTCCTGAAATAGGAATTAACATCCTCTATACAATTCTGCCTTCCTCTTTCAGAATTTACTTTAGTGGTTTATCTTGGAGCTACTATACTTTAGTGGTTAGCATGCTGGACTAGGGCCAGAAAAATCCAGATTCAAGTCTGCATTTGATCATATTTGACCTTAGCATATGCTTTGCATTTTTGCAGGAAGAGATTACTGCACTTTGTGTAAAGTTTAGGAAGTGGGGTTTGATGCTATGCCTTCTCTGTATCTTCCCCCATATTGGAGAACACATGTCTACTTAGATAAAGAATGCCCAAAACTTCCCTGCCTTTTGTAAATAGTTGAAAATGTAACTGCGCTGCTACACATTCAAGATCAAATGGATTGATCTTTTAAATGGATTGCCAAAGATTGCTTCTTCTGCCTTTTTATTAGATTTCTTTTTCTAAGCTGCCTTGAGTTCAGGGGAAATGGGCAGTATATAAAACCATGCAATGAATAAGTAAAAGGAAGTTCATGATATGACTTTGGGCCAGACATTATATCTCAGCCTAACCTTGGTGCCTGGGAGGGGGGGGGGAAGGGAAAAATGAAAAGGAGAGTTTTCGGTACACAAGCTAAATTAGGAGTTTCATCATTCTAAGAAAATAAACTATGGTTTGAATTATTAATACATGCTTATTCTATGCTTTTATGAGATTCTTAAATCAGAACCCTCAGAATGTAGGAAAAATCTTTTCAGATTAGATAATAGATTAGATAATTTATGATATTGCAAATGGTGGAACTTTGGATGATTGTATATAGCTTTTACCAATTTGTTCCCATTCAAAAGTATTGGACAAAACTACTATTATTTTAATACAGCAGGGGCAAAGGTCATAGGCAACATTTTGGAAGTTGGAGCCCACAATATTTTCCTTTATGCAGAGCATTGAATTATCAATGCTTTTGAGGTTACATAAATCAGAGTTTGGTAAATTCATGTTTCCTTCTCCACAGGAACACATTGTTGGGATTCAAGAAAGGTACTAAGAGCTCTTGCCAGTGGTGGGTTCCTACTGGTGCGGTCCACTCTATAGCACCGGTAGCGGCCCGCTGGTGACATCACAGTACTGGTGTGGTCGGTTGTTGGTGCCTGGGTGCCACCATTTTTTTTTAAAAAAATTAATTTTTAAAAAATTTTCTTCTGCACATGCCCAGAAGCCGAGCTTCCGGCACTGCGCATGCGCTGCCTTCCTACCCCATAGTGAGTCCAAGCAGGGGAGGATGGCTGAGGGAGTGCGTGAGATGCTGAAAGAACGGGCAGCAGGAGCTATCTCCATTCCCCTCCCCTCAGCAGTCCAAGAAGCCACGAACGTGCGGTGATGATCCTAGGCATTTTTGCATGTTCGAGGCTTCTCGAACTGCTGAGGGGAGGGGGAATGGGCGGCAGGACCTATCTCAGTTCCCTTTCCTTCAGCAGTCCGAGAAGCCACGAACACGCGGTGATGATCCCAGGCATTTTCGCACGTTCGAGGCTTCTTGAGCTGCTGAGGGGAGGGGGAATGGGTGGCAGGTGCCTAGGATCATCGAATGGGGAGAAGCATTCAGGCCGGATGGAGCCTCCTAGAAGAACCGCTGCTGTTCCCACTGCAGGGGGCTGCATTGCGGGTGGGCAATATCCCCCTGCTTCTCCAGCCGCTGCCAAGCTCCCGAGGCCCACGCCCACCCGGTCACATGGCTGGCAAGCCACACCCACAAAATAAGCCACGCCCACAGAGTGGTAGTAAAAAAATTAGGAACCCGCCCTTGGCTCTTGTTCTTGGTTTTACTGAAAAGCCTGTGAAGATTAATGGTATAGTATGCATAGTCCTTGTTGTAGGTAAGAGTGGCATCTAAATTGCAGAAATCAATTTTCAAAAATAATTCATTTTTTGAAATCAAAATACCCTTGAAAGATGATCAAACCTAATGAGATTTTGATGATGCTCCACCCACATCTAATGAGATTGTGAACAGGAACAGTTATAAACTGGAAGGGTTCTTTGAAACTTCATTGATAGACCCCTTCTTTCATAATCCAGTAAAAAGTAATTAGGATTGTCCTCAGTCAGGCTGAAGTTCCTGACTCTCTAGCCAATTTCAAACTTTTTTCAGGCCATGGAACCAGTGATTTTTTTTAAGGAACTCTGGATCAAAAAACAAAGCTATAGTGACAGAAGATTTATCTTCAATATGTTTGGTGCTTTTCCCCTTAATTTCACATAGAACCCCATCAAGTTGTATTCTGCAGAACACAATTTGAAAAACTCTGCTGGGGATCCATGGACTTTGTCCATCTACCCAGGACTTTGAAGAATATGGCTTCCAATATCTTATCCAGAGGCCAGATGTGAACTCTCATCCTTAATAGCAAACTTTTGCTCCCCCCCCCCAAAAAAGTTCAAAACTCAGTTTGACAAACATTTCTTCCCACAACATTTTTTTTGGGGGGGGGGTTTAAAAGTAACTGTTCTTCTTTGCAAACCAACACAAACAGTGCTTACATTTTCATATAGTAGTAAGTTCTCACAGATGGGTAAATATACCATGTTTTTACTCGAATGGGTTAAATGTGACAGTTTTAATTTACAATTAAACAACTGTGCAAGTGTTCAGTTAACAGTTTGGTCCCAGTGTAATTTTTACTTTACTGAACAAGTGTGAAGTGAATAAATTCTGTGTCACTTAAGACTGAAAAAGAAAGACTCACTTTTTATATTTCACATCCCAAAGAGTTCCTTAACTCTTAAAAAAGAGGCCTACTTCATGCATGCCCTATGGAAAGATTCCCCAAGCACAGGAGGGATAATGGGCCTTCCTTCCAGTTTCCCGTCTGGATGTCTGAATCTGGAATTGTCTGGGAACTAGGCTGTGCCATGACATTTGTCACGCATGAAAGGTATAAAACACCAAACTCAGCACAGAGCATTGCCTGACCTCTCTAAGAGTCAGAATGTGGCAGCTGGCCAAATTACAGCAGTGCAAGCAGGAGGGCTCTGAGTCCTTATCTGCTCACTAAAATAGAAGAGGAGAGCTATGCAATGATAAGGGGAGGCACAGTGAGTCTTTCCACTTCCTCTAATGGGTACTCCATCACACCATCTGCATTAAAAAGAGGCTGCCTAATCAATATTCACAGCATTTAGTGCAGCTAAAGCCTGGTATTCCTTGTCCATCGATCAATGGAATTCTAAGAGAGACTCTCTGGTCAAATGAGTACAAATTCTAAGCACTCTGCCTACAATGCATCAGATGCCGCATCTGCCTGAGAATGATAATTCTGTATGTACTTTTGTGTGAGCTTAAATGTCAAAAGGTGAGGGAAATACAGTAGCTTGAAGCATGACTTTCTATGGTAGCTTTTTAATTCCAAATGCAAAGCTAAGAGTTAATTTAAGATTGTTGTATATTTGAAAAATCTGCCCATCAGAAATTTTTTGATGGAGAAATTTAGAGGAAAAGCAACAAACTCCTGGACTGTCTGACCAGTTAGCTGATCTTTCTGTTCCTATATTATTGCTTCAGCCAATGAGTTTTACAAAACTCCCAAACTATTAGTCATAAAATTTTCTATTTCGTTAAAAAGTGTCATAGTTTAGTATGTGTATTTCCAATACAAAGTTCAATGGCTAATTTACAAAACAAATTTGACCAGATGTCTCATCTGATTACGTTGTGGATGATTATGTGATATTTGGTCTTCCTTTTATCTTGCCTTGTCTTCTTTTATCTTTCTCCTGCCTTTACACCAGAGGTGGGTTCCTCCCGGTTTGGGCCGGTTCTATGGAACCGATAGTAACTTGGCGGCCTGGGTTGCTGGTACCGGCAGCGACCTAGGCCTGCCACGCCCCTGAACCAGCTCCCTTGGCAATGCCATAGGCGCCGCCATTTTGTTTTTTGTTTCTGCACACGTGCAGAAGCTGTTTTTTGCTTCTGCGCACGTGCAGAAGCTGTTTTTTGCTTCTGCGCATACGCAGAAGCTGGATTTTTAGCACTGCACATGCACGTGCATGTGCGTGCATGTGTCGCGTCAGGAAGCAAACCGGCAGCGAGGTAAGCCAGAACCCACCCCTGCTTTACACTAATGGCACACAGTTCACATCTTACAAAGGGCAAATTGCAAGAAATATAGTTGGATGACTGGATATATTTACTGGATCAGATACAGTTCCATTTTCTGGAATTTCTTTGGTGGGATTTAGCTAAGGGTGAATCAATTCCATCCCAAAATATATTGTTCTGTGTAATTGGTCTAAGCAATTACAATTGACTATGCACAATCACTCTTCTTCATGCACAAATCAAACGTGAACGAATGATTATATCGAAAACACTCTAACTTCATCACAAGTGTGGTTTACTTCAAAATACATTCCTGCCAATAGACTTTGGTTTACATTGCTGAGATACTGGGCTTTCACTTACCTGAAATGGAATTCAGAAAAAAAAAATCAAAGGTACATTTTTTTCTGTCATTATAAATAGCTTTCTTTTTATTATAAAGCAATGCAAAGTGTTATTTGCAAATAAAATATTACATTAAATAAAGCATTGTTCCCAGAATATATTCTAGCAAAGTGTGTTTTGCCAGCACACAGTCATCAAGGGCACAGCCATTCCTTAAAAACCAAATAGCCAACTTGAGTATATATGCAGAAAGTCCTCAACTTACAACCACAACTGAGCCCAACATGCAGCTGGTACTCAAGTCAGGCAGTGAGGAGGCTGGTGAGGACAGCCTTCTCACTGCCTGATGAGGGAGAAGATGCTTCTCCTCTTCTGAATGCAAAGGCTCACAGAGCTGCTAAGAGACAGGAATGGTTACTCCAGAGGAGGTCTCCTCGGGAGTAAGACTTGGGGCTAATTGGCCACTCCCCTAGTCTACTTAAGGACATCAGAGGCAGCTGAAAAGCTGCAGGAAACAACATTTGGAAATCTGTCTGGTCATCGTGTGTCTATGTGTCTGAAAAACTTGTGATTTGTTTCCCTGCTTCGGTTTTGGTTATTAAGAACTACCTCCAGGCATTTTGCCAACTCTCTGAAGCTACGTAAGATAGCAAGACCTAATTGCTCTTCTTGGCTTTAAGGCTCTTTGAACTGATACCAGCTGTTAATGAAGATTAATTAGCAGCTGTTTGCTTGCAAGAAAGACTGCTTGTAGATTGGTGTGTGCATATTCACTGCTAAGACATTTATTAGTAGTGGTTATAAGTTTAAATAAGTGCATATAAACTGGGTGTTGTGTTACGTTCTTAACTGGGGCAGAACAGTCACTAACTTGACCCTGGGACATAACAGCTGTCATAAAAATGAGTCAGTTGCCAAGTGTCTGAATTTTGATCATGGGATGCTGCCACGTAAGTGTGAAAAACGATCATAAGTCACTTTTTTCAGTGCCTTTGTAACTTTGAGCAGTCACTAAATGAACTGTTGTAAGTTGAATGCCACCTGTATAAGGTGAGGTATACATTTAATAAAGATTGTGGAATTGCAAATGACTTCAGATATTTTTTATAAGAGTTTAAACTGGTGTTCCCTAAAAGCGCCATCTACATTTACATTACTCATTCTTATTCAGTCCAGGTTTATAGTAGAAAATCCTTGAAGCACCTGCAGAAAGTAGTAGTGAAATAGAAGCTCTTTTGCAAAAGAGAAAAGCCACTGCAAAAACGGAGGCAGTTTCTGACACAATATTTATTAGAACATTTCTTTGTTATTTGTGTGATTTTTCTGTTAGGGACATTCACTGACATCGCAGGAACTTATAAAAAATGCACTTTTTATATGCCGCTGGGGGGAAAAACCAGAGACTTGGATTATCGATTTGATGAATATAAACTTTCCTATGTTTTTTTTAAAAATCCTTTATGAAGAACACAAAGTTTAATTGATCTTGGCAAAATGAAGAAGACCTAAAATGCCAAAGGAAAGAAACAGAAGCTATGCAATTTTTTTCTATTTTCACTTTTCATTCTCGATTGTTTTTGCAATCTATTTTTCTGATTTGCTTCAGAGTATTTGCTGATGAAACATGGAGCATCATTTTTCATATTATGCGCCTAGTGGCACTGAGCCGGAAGATGTGACTGTCAAATGAAAATCACACACCAAGAAGTATAATAGAGGTGATGGGGGGGGGGGAGGAAAATATCGTCTTAGCGTCAGGACGAAAATGCCTTACACGTCCTGGAAATATTACATTTCAACACTGTGTTCTTAGATTGTTATAAGCATTGAAAATAAGAACCTGAAAGGGAATTAAACTTCTTTTTCAAAGGAATAGCAATTTCCAAATATCTATTGACATGGAATTATGTGTCTGGTGTTAAATATGCATGTCACTGTGCATTAAGTTATGCACAGTATTGCATAACTTAATGCACATAAATGAACAGTATTAATTTCTGTAAGATATGGAGAAATAGGCAAATTCAGAGAAATGTAAAAATTAAACGGGGAAGCAGTGAACGATCAAGTCCATATTTATTGATTAATAAATTAAATAATTGATTATATAATCACAAAAATAAGTAAATATGGACAATTGTTTTCAGCTTCCACCTCTTCACTCACTCTGGACTGATTTTTGTTTTTGCCTCTTATTTGGACCTCCATTTACCATCACTTACTTACCGTATTTTTCGGAGTATAAGACGCACCGGAGTATAAGACGCACATTAGTTTTGGGGGAGGAAAACAAGGAAAAAAGGCCTCTGCCTCCCAGCAATTTGCCAAACAGCAAACAGCAAACAGTACAGATGATATACACTGTTTTCTGTGTATTTCTGTACATGTGTGCCTGACCCATAGAAATGGCAAAGAATTGGAGAAATGTACATTTATGGCAGTATATTAATCCCAGAAAGTTTTCTTAAATGTAATCACACTAACTCCTCCCAATTATTTAAATAGATCTAAATACTCCAAACATGATAGTCAGGGTTTCTCAGCTGCCTTCTTTTAATACTAATACTTAATACTAATACTTAATACTAAAACAGGACATTTCAGATTATACTTTTACAGCTCTTTAAAATTGATGTGGCTTTCTGGAAGTATTCTCTGCTATTTAAAAGAAGATACAATAGCACTGGGCCTCTTCAGAGCAAGCATTTATTTTAAAAAGCTTCTTCATTTTGTTAAGTTGCCTAGAACAATAATAAAGCAGTCTTTTAAAAATAAGTCTAATACAGTAATTTGAACACTCTACAAACATTTAACAAAATAACATTAACAGAATCTGCCTCTACCTAGGATAGAACTCACAACCTCCTGATTGTGAGGCAAGAGCTCTAGCTGTGAGCCATAGCAGCTATAGCTTGCCTCCATTGGATTTCAGCAGCCTAATATTGTCAGCAGTTTATCTCCCAGCATTTTGTCTCATTACAGCCACCGTAGTTAGTTTCATTTTTCCAGGTGGCTTGCAAGCCTCTCAGCTGTAGATTGGGAGGCAGTTTCTCTCTTCTTGTGCTCTTCTTGTGCTTTGCCCTGTTTGCAGCAAAGAGGTAAATTTCTGGCAGGCAGATGCCAAAGGATGGGGGTGGCTGGGTGGGGCTGCATTCGGTGTATAAGACGCACCCAGGTTTTCACCCTCTTTGTGAGGGTAAAAAGGTGCGTCTTATACTCCGAAAATACGGTATCTAACTCCTTTTATTGTTACTGATGATTACCGTAGTATATACATTTTTAGCCTTCCTGAATTTAGGTTTGCTGACATTTATTTAGAGCTTTCTAGCTAATATTTATTTAGAATTTGCAAATAGATATTGTTTTTTTTAAAAAAATATTCTGTTCCTATTGCAGGCAGCTTTTGTCTTTGCCTTCAAGACGGGATTGCTTCAGATTGGGTTGTTTGTGGGAAGAAGAATGGAATAACAGCAAAAAGAACATGCGTGCAACGCTTGCCAATTCTGACACACTACAGCACCCTTGGAATAATGGGAGCAACAAATTATACAACAACTACAACACTCACTTGGCACAGCCAGTTCTCCCATTAGGCAGAATGAGGCACCAGCCGGACAGAAGAAACGCTGTGGAACAGCAGTGGTAACGGTTCTGCAGTGAATATCATATTCCCCTAAATTTGCTAGCTCCTCTTCCTTTCCTTATTCAAGTGGATTTCCTCTGGCATCCTAGTCAGTATTTATACATAGAATTAAGAAGGGGAACACAATAACATCTGTAAGAGCAACAATATGGGCCAGTGTTTACCTTTTTCCATCATCATCTTTGACACGGGAAACTGAGGTATCCAAAGAAGGTTTCAAAAGGAATAGTTACAAGGATTAAAATCCCAAGAAACCTACAGATAGGAAGAAAGAACCCAGTAAACAGTTTATATTTACTCCACAGCAGTATACTCTCTATGTAGAAGATTTATTTGATGTGGGAAACAAAACAAAGCATGCTAACAAGGTATTTATTTTCCATCTGGCTCTCAGAATTACATATACAGTATGTATGCTAGCAGAAGCAAATGTAATGCAATGACTTTTTAGAGGCATAGCTTCAGAAGTATCTTAGTAGTAGACAAAGGAAAGATAGATAGATAGATAGATAGATAGATAGATAGATAGATAGATAGATAGATAGATAGATAGATAGATAGATGATAGATAGATGATAGATAGATAGATAGATTATAGCTAGATAGATAATATAGACAGACAGACAGAAAGAAAGAAAGACATAGGAAAGATGAGAGATAGATGAGAGATAGATAGATGAGAGATAGATAGATAATAGATAGATAATAGATTATAGCTAGCTAGCTAGCTAGCTAGCTAGATGATAGATAGGTAATATAGCTAGCTAGATGATAGATAGATAATATAGTCAGACAGGCAGACAGACAGACAGACAGACGATAGACCATGCATACCTACATGCATACATATGCATACACCAAAGCCACAGACTTAAAACACCAGAGGGCAATCTTCTCTTGTGTTATGAATAAAAAGACAGAGATAAAGACCTAAAAATTCATACTGCATAAAAGTGCATCTATTTTTCCACATCCCCTATTTTTGAAACATCCAGTCATACAGCAGTTTGCCACCGTACTGCATCAGCTTTAAAGCTATGAAGCTCTGCATGATTTATAGCAACTAGTTGGCCCAAAGTATTTTTGTTATCACTATTACATTTTATGGTAAATCACAGCTGCACTGTCAGCAGATGCACAATATTGTACAGATAAAACTGAAAATCTCCAGTGTATGCCTCTTCAAGAAAACATGCCATTATAAAATGAGACTTGCCAGCCTCTCCACCCCATTTTTATTTTTTATTTAGAATACAAAAGATTTGTAAATCCTAGACAGGTGTTAAAACAAAACCATGGCAACATACTCCACTGCAAATGGAGTTTTCATGTATGTGAATAACAGAAAACAGTTGCGGCCTATTATTGGATAATATGTGACAAAGAAAGCAATATCTTATCTGTTTTATAAATGATTAATTTATAAAATAAATTAAATACATTGCCTAGGCAAATGGGAGAGTGTCTTAACTTCTATACCTAGAATGAGATATAATTATCTTATTCATCTACTAAATTCACACAAATTATTTTGTTTGCTCCAGCTTCTTAGCTGATATATATATTTATTTCTCATTGAAGGATAGGGGGAAAAGTAAACTGAGTCACATTGGAGTTCTACTGGGAAACCTGTTATTCTGGATATTGGATATGATTTGCATTTGCCTGGGTAATTCTCAGATGATAGTTTAAGATCAGGATTTGCTGCACTGCATTCAGGGTGAAAGAATTACTCATTGTCAGTAGATTTTACTTCTTTGTAGTAAACCTGACAACCAAAGCATTAAGCTCAGCCTATCTATTCCACTCTAGTATATCTGCATTGGAGTTTACCATTGGGCAAGATTCTTCAAAAAATAAGCAGTTGCTTGAATTAATAAGGAAGGAGCCAAGAGCTTGTGTTTCTTTCTTTTGTTGTGACCTGGATTCACGTGGTTCTGATTCTGTATTCTGTCTAGTAAAGGGGCAGGAACTGACATATGTTCAATTTGCATCTATTCATTCTCTCACATAACAAAAAGAAAGAAAGCAGAGGAGAAAAAAAGAACCAGCTGTAATAGTCCATATGAGTAGATCAACATCATTTGCATCATGGACTTGAACTAGATAGCTTCAGGGAACTTCAGTAAAACCCCATCAGAAATTAATTTTGCTATATATTCACTACAAGTTTCACTTTAAAGTGCAGGTAGACCTTAACTTACGACCAGTCGCTTCATGATAGTTCAAAGTTACAATGGACTTCAAATAAGCAACCTGTCCTGGAAGGTACAACTGCTGCAACCCCTCTCTGGGTCATGTGATCTCATTTAGGGTCCTTGGAAACTTGGTCATGCTTATGACCAGTTGCAGTGTCCTGTAATCACAAATGTACAACGTTTTTGCTGTTTTCTGAGAGAAAACGGCAAGAAATGCCCATTAGATATGCTGGATTCACATAATGAATGCATATGCAACTATCCCTGAATGCAGCCACATACGTTTTGTGCAGTGCATCAGAAGTCTACTCAAACTTTCAGGCTGCATCAACAGAGAGAGAGAGCATCAAGATCACAGGAAGAGGAAGTACTGCTCTATGCTGTACCAGTGAGGCCACATTTGCTGAGGCCCTAGCAACAGTGCAGAGAAGAGCAATAAAGATGATACAGGGTCTGGAAGCTAAGCTGTATGATGAATTGCTAAGAGAACTAAGTATACTTAGGCTTAGGGAAGACCTGAAGTCTTCCAATACTTAAAGGGCTGTCACAAGAAGAAGTGGTCATTTTATTCTTCAAAGTACTCGAGGGCTGGATAAAACGCAATGAGTGGAAGCTTGACAGAAGAAGAGAGAGGGACCTAGAAATAAGGAGGAATTCCTGACAATGATGAATCAGTGGAAGAGCTTGCCTCATGGAGGTGTGGGTGCTCCATTTCAAAAAAGGATTGGACAGTCATTTGTTCAGGATGGCATAAGGACTCCTGCCTTGGGCAGAGGATTAGATTATAAGACCTCCAAACTCCCTTCTAGCCCTGTGATTCTATGAGATGGGAAGGATGCCTTTGGTAGTAGGAGAAATTAGAAAAAATACATACATTTTTGGTACTTTCATATTGCAGTCTACTCTCCTTTTCATCAACTAACAACACAATTGTTATTTGAATTATATAGTATAAAAATGTGCTTGGCATTCCATATTTGCTATTGGAATATCAGATTTCTGTCTACTATCATATTTACTGGGAAAACACAAAGGCTAAATAATAATAGAGAAAAGGCTTAGCATTTCTGACACTTCCCATAACTGAGCAGCCTGTGTAGCAGATCTATGAAGAAAATGGGCTGGCTTTGAACAATTACACTGATTCAGACAATATCTTTTCACTTGTTTCTTAAAGGCTGAAATCTATGGAAGCTGATCAAATCCTTGTTCAATAATAGTCATGATTATTATGAAACTGATGGGTAATGAAGACGAGACAGAGATGCTTTTAGCCAATTAGATCAAGTTATTATTAATCACATTAGCAGTCATTTTGGAGCAAAAGGCAGGATATAAATCTAATAATATATAAATATTTTTCCTAGCTTCATCCTACCATGTAATGCTATCTTATCTAGCTCATGCCAGGTGATACACAAGACATTTGGTACATTCAAATATTATTTCTCTAAACATTCAAATACTTCCCTTTTCGTAGATTGCAACAATATATAAAAATGACATATTTCATATACATATGAAGTCTATAGATATGAAGTCTATAATCGACTTACCACAGTTTATTTAGTGATCGTTCCAAGTTACAACAGCACTGAAAAAAGTGACTCATTACTGTTTTTCACACTTACGACCATTGCAGCATCCCCATGGTCACATGATCAAAATCCAAATGTTGGCAACTGACTCATATTTATGACGGTTGCAGTGTCCCGGTGTCATGTGATCCCCTTTTATGATCTTCTGATAAGCAAAGTCAATGGAGAAGTCAGATTCACTTAACAACCATGTCACTAACTCAACAACTGCAGTGATTCACTTAACAACTGTGGCAAGCATGGTCGTAAAATGGGGCAAAACTCATTTAAGAACTGTCTCATTAAGATCTTGGACTCAATTGGGGCCGTAAGTCAAGGATTATCTGTACATACTTTGGAATAGCAACTACCAGAGCTTAGAAGTGTTACACTAAAATTCTTAGTCTTATGCCATCTGGGAATTTTGACAGTTGTATTTCAACATATTGGGAAGGTATGAGATTGGAGAAGGCTACCATAGTTGACGCTGAGAACTACAATTGCCAGTATTCATTAACAAAAGTAATGTCTATGTACCAGAGTAGAAACATTATTATTAACTGCCTGAAGATAACTTTCAGATAATGGACACTTTTCCCTCAAAACTTTTTAAAGACAGAAGTACACATTCAATTCTGAATCAAGCCAGAGTTGGTCCATCATTACCTTGAATACACTCTTCTATTTTAAACATTAATTAGTTATGAGAGAACCCCCTGGGCTCAGTTCATAATTAGGTGTAGCTAATTGAGCAATTTTCTTCAACTCTGGAAAATATATTTTCAAGCCTAATTACATATCAGCTTGAACTCCCTTGGGCTCATGAGGACAATGAGTTCTATTCCCCAACTCTTTCCTTCAAATTCTGTTACTTTCTGAGTTGTTGCTCCAGAACTGGTATAAAAAGAAGACAAAAGAGAATTATTTCTCTTTGTGTCTTTTGTACTTGCAACACCTTTACAGGTGTGGACCACTGACATCAGGTGCCAGAGCAAACACAATAGCCTAGGGTTCCTGATGAGAGACTCACCAAATAATGTGATAGAAACAAAGAATATGAGAAAGACAATATGGTAATATTCTTCTAGCCAGTATCAGATAAGCCACTAAGAATAGTGTACATAAGGTAATGAGTGAGGGGAGTTACTGTATTTTTCGGAGTATAAGACACACCTCCCCCCCCAAAAGAGGCTGAAAATTTGGGTGCATCTTATACTCAGAATGTAGCTTTTTTTTGAAGCTTTTTTTCCCCCAGCCCTAACAAGGTGCCAACGATCTTCCCAGCTTGCAGGCTTTTTCATTGCTACTCTCTCCGAAGAAGTTTTTTTCCAGCCCTAAGTCTTCGCAGGCATGTTTTCATTGCTACTCCCTCCGAAGAAGATTTTTTTCAGCTCTAACCAGGGGATAAAATAATGTCCTGAAGCTGACCAGACTAAGGACGCTAGCCAGATGAATACCTGGTAGGTAGATTTCCCCCCCTATTTTGCTCCCCAAAAACTAAGGTGCATCTTATACTCCTATGCGTCTAATACTCTGAAAAATATGGTACTTTTATTTGGGTCAGATTAACACATAGGCAAATTTTATGTTGATTGTCATCAAGCAGAACAATTCATTCCCTTTCTTGACCAAAGAATTGCAAAATGCAAAAACTCCCCAGATTTATATTGGATGCCTTGTACATTTATATTAATAATTCTCTGTCATCAGCTGACTGAACAATAATATATTTTTAGAAGAAGTAATACAGCCTTTCAAGCATATCGCCTTCATGAACATAATAATTAATTGATCAAACTTTTTTCTATATCTGGAAGATCCAATAACTACACCAATCTAAATTCTATAGACAAGTGTGAAGTCTGTCTTTATCTTTTTACTTAATATGTGGAAAGAAAGATTCAGGAAAACTGTATCTCTTTTATGTACAAAGAAGAATTAGTTTGCATATATGCATATGTGATAATATGCAGTTAAATTAACATTTAGCAGTTTATTTAACAGTTGATAAACATAGAAAACGAAGCATGTAAACTTGTGTGCAGTTCCAAAAAGATGCTCAGAAAGTATATGAGTAAAAATGCAATCTTTGTTTGCCAAGAAGTTCTGGCTTTTCCTGGATCAACTGGGAGCAGCGTCCCCACAGACCTGAGAAAAGACATGGTTGCTTTGAAGATAATTGATAAGCTCCAAAACACAGTTTTGGGAATCAAGTCTGGGGAGCTACACAATCCTGATATAAGCTAAAAGTTAACCACATTTTTAATTGTTCTCTAAAGAAACTCCCAGAAGTAAAATACTTATTCAACTATGGAAGGTGATGAGTTATTCAGATGGTTGTCTCATTATGGTAATTGCAATCCAAATATCAGAACAGTAAGAAGTTGGGGAATGCTGACAAAAATGTATATCCTTCCAATTCTGTAACAGTAAAGTGTGCAATGTCCAGTTTCGTATCTTTATTGATGTGTGAAAAAGGAGAGGATTCTATTTATCCCTGTATGAAATCTCCACACAACAAGAAATAAATTATTTGATCACTTTGAAGTCTTCACTAGTAGCATCTAAAAGTTAGGGGAAGCAGAGAATTGCAATATTATTATCGAGGCCAGAGTAAGGGCTAAAGGGTATTGTTAAAGGAAAAGAGAAAACCAGGGGGAAAAAAATCTATTCTAGACAATTAAAATCAAGAAATGGGTAACTTCCATTGACTGCATTTGAACATCTTGGAAAATGGTAATAATGAAGTTGTTGGAGTTCATTTACATGAAGCATTCAATGAACTTCTGTATTGAAATAATCAGATAAATACTCTTCCTTTACTGAGTGTATGTCTCTTCAATGCTATGATAATACATTATGTATATTTATTATGCCTCAAAAAGAGGCACTTGGAACCAGTAAACAAGTGATTATCCTCACTTATGTAGTGAGACAAATGTTTTTGGGGCCTAGTTCAAAGGCTACAATTTTAATCCTTTTTTAAAATAAAAGGATAAATAATTGGAGGATAAATCAAAGGCCCATCAAGTATGAAGGGAAATACAAGAGGAAAGTTATGTGTTCATACAATTGTTTTTTCTTGCACTGATAGGCCTGGTCCCAGTTTTTCAGGCATCATTTGAACATCTACATTCTATATTCTTCCTCTCCCACTGCCTGTTCAGACAAAGTATAAAGTATGCTTGTGGTGATGTCAGAGGTATATTGGTTGGAGATTTGAATAGGTGCATATTACTGTGTATTTATAGCACTTTTAGGAAAAAAATGAGTCATCTTATTTTGCAAAAATGGGGGCATTTTTGCCTTCCCCCAGGCCTCAGGAGCACTCTGCAGGGCTCCCAAACCCTCTGCATGCCCTGTTTTTAGCAAAAACAGGTAAAAACGAGCCCATTTTTAGCAAAAAATGGGGCACATAGAGGGTTTGGGAGGACTGCAGAGTGGTCCTGGGGGCCGGGGAGGACAAAAACTTATTTTCTTACTTACCTCTTCGAAATCTTGATATGTCTCATATCAGAGTTTGTTGCAGAAAAAACAATTTCCAGAAGCACACACAGATGACTGATTCAGCTGGATTCATTAACTTCTTTATAAACATAATAACAGATGAATTTACAATACCATTAGCAGAGTTCTTCTTCAATGTAGCAACAGTTACAAGTAAAACACAAGCAGCTTCTAGTTCAGAGTTCAGAGAGAGAGAGAGAGAGAGAGTACAGAGTGGGGAAGAGAACAGAGTGGACCTGAGAGCAGAGTGGGCAGAGCCACGCCCAGCCTTAAGCTAAGTTTTCAGTTTTGATTCTCTGCACAGACTCAGAAGTGTTTAGCTCCCATTGGCTGACTTAGTTGCTATGCCTATTCATTGGCTGACCTTGTTACTGTTGGCTTTCCCAGTCATGAATATTCTAACATCTTATACACCAGTGCGTCTTATAGTCCGAAAAATATGGTATATTCTTAATCCTGCCTTTCTTCCACCAAACAGGAAGTTAGGCTTCTTCCCCCCCCCCAGTCCTAATCCTGACTTTATGCCACCAAACAGGCAGTTAGGCTTCTTTCCTCCCCCCCCCCTTTCTAATTCTGCCTTTCTTCCAACAAACAGGCAGTTAGGCTTTCTTAGGGGGAGCCTGGAACCCCCACAGAGCATGTCCCCAGGTGGTGGATTGGGGGCTCCTACCCAGTGTAGGTTTTATACTATAATGGTGGGTTGGAGGGAATCAAATACCTCATGTGGACCAACAGGCCTGGTGAGTGGCAGCTGGGTCATCAGTATCGACTGAAGGCGGAGACTTGATTGGTCAGAAGGGCTTCAGAAGAACAGCACACGGTGTGGTGGCAGCCACTTGAACAGCATGTGCACAGCGGTGTAGAAAGCAAAGGGAAGACTGCTACACTATATATTTCCCAGGAAAATCATGTTAATAGCAGCAAAACCTAACAATGGCCCCGAGTACAGGCACCCCTTAAATGGGGCAGGGGTGCTAAGAATCTCCTGGTCAGCTAGAACCATGATAAACCCAAAACTACAAATCGGAACCGGCACCGGCACCGACCGAACCGGTTCTGTGATGTCATCATGACATCACCAGTGGGTTGCTACCGGTTTGGGCGAACCAGTCCAAACTGGGAGGAACCCACCTCTGATGAAGACCTTCAGCTCCTCATCAACAGAGTCTCAGAAATATCTGAAAAATATGGCTTGAAGCTTAACACTTCAAAAACCAAAATCATGGTCATCAGCAAATAACCCATTAATTTACCACCGATAAATTTGGAAGGAATACCACTAGAAAAAGTTGAAAGGATCACGCACCTCGGTTTTAATTTACATGAAAGCTGGGACATGATCAGTGAAGTAAAGACAAGGATAGAGAAAGCTCGAACAGCATTCTTCAAAATGAAAGTCGTGACATAAGCCTAAGACTGAAAATCAGGCTTGCCAGATGTTACATCTTTTCTATCCTGCTCTACGGAGTAGAGAGTTGGTCTCTGACAGAAAATCACTTGAAGAATCTAGAAGCATTTGAAATGTGGATTTACAGGCAGCTGTTACGTATAAGCTGCGTTAACAAAATCACAAATGAGGAGGTGATAAGCCACCTGGGAAAGCAAAAGGAAATAATCAAAGCTATTAAAAAGCGAAAGTTAGAATATTTTGGACATGTGATGCCACACCCAGAAAAATACGGCATACAGTACTTCACTTAATCCTCCAGGGAAAGATTGAAGGCAAATGAGGTCCAGTCAGAAGAACAACATCATGGCTTAAAAACCTAAGGGACTGGTTTGGACAAAACTCAGCAGCACTTTTTCATACGACTGTTGACAAAAATAGGATTGCCAACATGATCGCCAATGTCCGATGACGGACATGGCACAAGAAGAACAACTATCAAGATTAGTAGCCACTGATAACTGTATTTTCCACAAATTTATCAAATCTCCTATTAAAGCCATCAAGTAGGTCACCATAATTCAACTGGGAGTAAATTTTACAACGAGCCACTGAAAATAAGTGCTTTCATCTCTATTGAATTTCCCACATTCTGCTTCACTGAATGACGACAAGAGAAAGATAAATTATTATGAGAAAGAGATACGGACAAGAATATCAGCTCTTCTAGTTCCAATCTCCTCAGAGGCATTGTACTCAAAGACACTTTTATCCTTTTCTTGATGGCGGTTGTCAAATCTTCATTTTGTTTTCTTCATCCATCCATGTTGTATATTACTTTACTTGCATTTACTGGCTCTCCTCTTTGAAATTTTGAATAGCTTCTCCACTTTAAACGTTTGAGGGATACCTTGAACTGAATCTTTTATAATTATTATCACTACTGAGGAAATACAACAACAGCCAGTTAGTGTACACCTCATCCTGTAAGGAGAAAACAATCCTCTACTGTCTAAAAACCCAGTTGATCAAAAAAAAAAAGTCCTCAAGTTACTTAGCTGAGAGAAATAATCAGAGGTACCAGTACTTTCATGAGCATTAAAACTTCCCCTCCATCCCTCCCCCACTTCAAAACAAAGCAGTGTATGTGGCTTTGGATCTGGTTGTAGATGGTTGTAGTTGATTGGGAGATCACTAGGGAAAAAAAAACAGTATAGGCAAGATTGGGAAGTTGAAAACACATTATAAAAACAAGTGATGGCAGACCACTTCCATGTCCTTCTCTTAAATGCTGGTGTAATCATTACTGACTGATGACAGCTGTCAAGAAAATTAAATGACTATTTCCATCAGTCAGCTCAAGAGAATCTTTTCCTAATGCAAATTCTGACACTTCCCTTTTCTCAATAGCTTCAACTCCATGCTAGAAAAGAAGTTCAAGCAAATAATTTAAAAATCCACTTTCAATTCTCAGCAGATCACCTTGCCATTTCTTGTGCCGTTGCTTTGAAATTCTTTTTTTTTGTAACAAGCTAGAAATCGAACTACACAGAAAGCAGGAAAATTGCCCCTCCTGTCCCCTTTGCAAGTTCCATCAGTTCATTTCAAGTGCACTTTGCCATCTGGATCACAACCTCTTCAGGCGATTGAAATGTTCGGGCATAATAGTAGTTTTAAAAAATAGAGAGTGATAAAAGATTGGGCAAACAACGCATAGAAAAGACTTTATTTTCTGAATTGCACACTTTACAGAAAACATATAATTGGATCTAGTAAAGGAGAAAAGAAGCAAGCAAACAATGTTTGAAGTGTTTTGGTATAAATGGTTTGTCTTTTGGGGAATCATGGTAATGAACATATAATTGATTTTTTTTGGTTCCCATTTAAAGGCCTGTTGGATAAATAGTCTGACAGAAAAGGAATATTGTGATGAATAGAGCCTCCAGGTTGTAGGGAACACAAAATCTTTGGCTTTATTTTGGCTCTTCTGTCAGCCATAGATCTGAGATAGATAGATGGACATATAGACGGAGTCTTTGAACAAGGTTTGTATCAAACAACTATTTCACAATCATTAGAACATCAGAATGTTCAGATAATCAGTAAGTGCAAACCTTTACGAAATAACATTACAAAGATGACAGAAACATTACTGAACATTACTGAAACTGAACAGAATAACAACGAATAACAGCAAAGCAATCTGAAATCACCCACAAAGCAAAATCATTAAAAAATGGATTTCCATTATGAAGACTCTCAAAAGTGTAGGAAATAAAAGAGTGCTTTCATTCTAAACATGAGTGACAGCATTGGTTTCTTTCATTTATTTAAGTGTTGGGTCCTTGATAAGTGCAGCACTGTAGACATGTCAGATTATTCCAGCTCCTTTAAATGAGGGGAACGTCCTCTTAAAAATATGTCTCCCTTCTTCTCCTTCCCCCATGACAGCAATAGTTTGAAGGTGTGTGTTTCATGTCAGCAAGATATTGCTCATCAGAGGGACAATTTACATTAGATTCTCTTATTCCTGAGCAACAGCACTGGACCTGACAGTCCTGAAATGAAAATATGTCATTAATAAGTAAATATTTGACAGATAGGCCTATTTATGATTCTCAGGGGGAAGACTGCCCCTGAAAGGCTAAGAGTGACCTTGTCTTTCTTGCAACTTGGTGATATGTCAGGAATTCACCCCATTCCTTGTCAAATGTTGAAATGGACCATAAATCTCACAGCCCATAAAATTCTCCTTTCTCCAACCAACATGCATGAATGAAGTGAGAACCTTTTTTTTTCATTTAAATTATAATGCTGAAACCAGGCATTTCTTAACCTGAAAGAAAAATAATACAAATTTCACAATATCTTATGATGATCATATCCCTGATCCAGGAATAAGTTTGGACTGTTTTTGGCTGAAACATTATTAGTTTTTTTTCTTGGTGTAGAAAGGCTTTGTCATCACTTCAAGAGAAAAAAAATTCTAAATAATAAACCATGCAATGTAAATAGTGTGTACAACACAATTTAAAAATGATTCAGGTTACAATTTTGTTCCCTTTTATTTAGAAATCAAGACCAACATAATATAATACCATAAGTTCATTGCTAGCTACATCCTGTTTTTCACATTGACCCACTAGATGCCAGTGGGGCAAACTCACCATAGTTTTTTCTGCTTCTGCTTCTATGATTGGTTATTGCCCTTCCTAGAAATAGAATTTAACCACTATGATTATTAGCCATTTTAACCCCTTCCTGATAAGGAACTTTCCCCCCCTCAATTCAATCATCTCTGAGTCAAACCCTTGCAGTTTTCTTGGCAAGTTTTTTCAGAAGTGGTTTGCCATTGCCTCCTGTCTAGGACTGAGAGAAAATGTCACAGTCATTCTGCTGGCTTGATGCCCAAAATGGGCCCAAGATGAGACTAGAACTCACAACCTTCTGGTTTGTACCCTGATTCCTTAAACAATGCACCAAACTGGTTCTCTAGGAGCCATTTATCCTGTTGAAATATGGCTACCATCACATCCTATAGGAATGTCACAGTTTAATTGTGTAGACATTAAACTATGAATTAAACATAGTAAGACTGGGTAGTGCTTCAGATTGGACCTCTAAAAGATGCTTCTGATGTTAAATTTATCCTTTAAAAAGTGAACTGCTGTCCCATAGCCCCTGAAATGCATTTGCTTCTTCATTCATTCATTCATTCATTCATTCATTCGTTCGTTCATTCATTCATTCATTCATTCATTCATTCATTCATTCATTCATTCATTCATGTAATTTATTGACTGGCTAAGGATACAAATACAAATGCAATACACAACCCTAGCTACAAGATGAGGATGGAAGGAGTAAGATGAGCGGGGAGGGGGAGAGGGAGATAAGATCTGTTATTAATCTATCAACCATCCCAATGTGAAGCCCTTAGGAGCCCCAAGCCAACTGGCAGAGTCAGGTCTTTAAACTCTAGTGGAAGTCAGGAGGGTTGGAACCAGCCTTACTCCAGGAGGCAAGATGTTTCATAAGACAGGCACAATGGCAGAGAAGGCTCTTCTCCTGGACCCCACCAACCAGAATACTCTAGCCAATGGGGCCTGCAGTGTGCCTCCTCTGCTGGCATGGGTAGGATGGACCAATCCCAGTGGAATGACACGGTCCCTCAAGTAGCTTATATTGTAGCTGTCATCTGAGAGAAAACAGACTACCCATGAAGTTGGTTTCAATTAATTTCATCCTATTGCAAATATTTTTATCCACTCAAATGGTTGCTGAACCCTAAATTCACTAGATTGCCTATCAACTGAACTGAGCAAGGAATGAACAATAACCAACTTTCTCTGGCAAGCAGCTCCATTTTGGGTGTAGGACATTTTTTATTTTTTCCCCATTGTCCTTTTAAAAACTGTTTTTGAGTGGGGAGTGAAGAAGATCTATTTATCTTCAGCATTTTTCTGCTGAATTTTGGTGGATGGGTCAGAGGAACTTGAGATGTGGATTGGGGGCATATATAGTACATGGGATTTATGAGTTGCCTCCTGTGCTGCTTTGTTAGTATAATTTTTACATAACTCAGAACAAGTGGCTGCAGTGTGATTCTGATTTTCCTTAGTATGAGGCTGTTTGCACCATTTTATAATTAACTCCCCATAATACAAAGCCACTTCTTGCTTTTCTCTCATAGCCACTTACTATTTTAACTTTCAGAAAGTTTAAATGAGAAAGGTAGAGTTGCTGAAAAAGCAATGAATCACTCAAGCTGAACTTTAACACCCTTTCAACATCTAATTAGTTGAATTAGAGTCACTTTGCAGGAGAGTCAATCAATTCTTTAGCTTTCGCTGCCCCAATGGTTTCGGAATTTGATGATGTTATCATTACTGCAGAGGTGATACTCACTTAGCATTTTAATAAGTACATTTTCTAGTCCTTTTCTGTTGAAATAGACAATAGCATAACCTGAAATATTGTCTTTACAATTGCATTCTTCATTGGGCAATCTTGACTTCTCATCAGAAGATATCAACAAAACATTCTTATTTCTTCTGCACGGAACAAGAAAATTACTGTCAACTAGTCTTACTATATGATTTGTAGGATCAAAATGTAATTAGCAGGTCAGAATTTGAATGGGAAGAATACATTCCAGTGCTTAATTTAACGACACATATAAATGATTGTAAGATGAGGGTCCTACCATAGGCTGGAAACCAGACTTTCATTTATAATGTTAATCATGATGAATCAGCCTCTTGCAATCTTAATCAAATTTAAGCCAATCCACTTAACATTTAAATCGAATGCTCTTGCTCTGGAGTTGGCATTTCAATCTTGAAATGCTAAAGGGAGCAGGAGTATTATGAAGCTACTCAGAACTGGTAAACAATATGGTTTCTTTCTTGGACTGAAAGCATCTGAAATAACATAGGCTACCAGGCTACAATCCAGAGGGCACAATACTGTGTTTTTTCCACAACATCTTGTAGTTCTGATGATTCATTCTGAGTCTTCAGGGTAAGTCATTGGGGCATTCTGCTATCAGAACAGATGCATCCAGCTTGATGCCTCACTCTTAGGAATTACCAGAGCCAGTCACTGGACAGGTATGTTCTCCAGGGAGAATTCAAGTGTAGACCTGGTCTTATTTCAGCACAGCGGCTCTCTGCACATTAGGAATATCTGAATAGTATTTTTCTTTTTCTTTTGGTACATACCTAAATATAGGTATGCAATAAACTATTTTAAAGTTGTGAAGTTTGTTTCTATATAAGAATTACTTTTGATGGCTGCAAAAAGGATTCAGATAACAGGAGACACAGCATCAGTGCATGAAAAGCAGAATCTATTCTTCAACTGAAAGGTACAAAATGTTAATGACATTTTTGCAATGGCACATATATATTTAGCACCACGAGAATCTGGGTGAAAATTACCTATCACAACATCAGTGAAGGAATACAGGTAGTCCTTGATTTACAACAGTTTGTTCAGTTGCCGTTCGAAGTTACAACGGTACTGAAAAAGAATGACTTATGACCGATTTTCACACTTACCACCATTATAAAATCCCCATGGCCACATGATCAAAATGCAGATGTTTGGCAACTGACATGTATTTGTGACAGTTGCAGTGTCAGGGGGTCCTGTGATCCCCCTTTTGCAACCTTCTGACAAGCAAAGTCAATGAGGAAACCAGATTCACTTAACATCCCAACTTAACACCTGCAGTGATTCATTTAACAACGATGGCAAGAAAGATCATACAATGGGG
Source organism: Diadophis punctatus similis (assembly GCA_023053685.1). Lineage (NCBI taxonomy): Eukaryota > Metazoa > Chordata > Lepidosauria > Squamata > Dipsadidae > Diadophis > Diadophis punctatus. The sequence goes on along the minus strand of JALIGW010000001.1, from coordinate 68,551,905 downwards.
CAAAACTCACTTAGCAACACAAATTTGGGTTTCAATTGTGGTCGTAAGTTACGACTACCTGTATATGGGCTTCAAACAACTATGCCATTTTCAAGAGGAAGTTAGTCCTATAGCAACTTTACTCTAGTGGGTAAGTATGTTAAACTACTCAGGATCTGGTGAACATGAGCACTTCTGCCCCATATAATGGTACCCAAGCACCATATTCCTTTCCAAGCACCATTTTCGTGGTGCCTTTTCCAAGCCCTATTATTCCTTTTACAAGCACCATTTTCATGTATGTATTAAGAAAGAGATGGGGTTATAAAAATTTCAACAAATGAACTATTCCCCACCTATAATCAATATATCTCAAAGCACATTAGGGTGAAGTCTTTCCATGTTTTCTTTTTTTATTGCCCCTCTGTGAACCAGCAAACTGACAAGACTCTTAAGTGATAAAGGAACTTGAAGGGGCTTGTTTTTATCATTATCTCCTGAATCCTTATCAGTCTGGGAAGTGATCATTACATGCTGTTTGTGAGCTGCTCTCAAAGGCAGTCCAGACAGAATACACTACAGTGGCCTAATCTGCAAGGAGCATCTCTCTTATTCCCATGTGCACAAATAGGAAAATAGGAATCATAATAATTGTAATAATAATAATAATAACCTTTATTGTCATTGTACATCATGTATACAACAAAATTGGTTTAGCCTCTACTGGTGCAATCCATAACAGAAAATACAAGACAATATGAATAGTATAGAGAATAATCCTTATACAAGCAATTGAGGGGAAAAACTAGTCATGCGTTTCCATATGTACGTGGGGTGATTGTGATTGTGTTTAGGAGTATGACAGCCCATGGGTAGAAGCTGTTTTCAAACCTGCTATACTTTGATGTCTTTTGCCCAATGGTAAAAGTAAAAAGAGACACTGGCCAGGATGTGAATCATCCCTAAGTATCTTCCTGACTCTGCTGAAACAGTGAGACCTGGCTATGTCATCCAGTGGTGTTAGACAGCAACCAATGGTTTCTTGTGCCGAATTGATCACTCTCTGTAGTGCTTTCCTGTCTGCAGCTGTTAAACCAGCGTACCATACTGTTATACTGTATGTGAGGACACTTTCTATCATGGACCGATAGAAAGAAGTCATCAGCCGTTGTTCCACCTGATTTTTCCGCAGGACTCTAAGGAAATGAAGTCTCTGTTGAGCCTTACTAACCACCAGGGACGTGTTGTTTTTCCAGGTGAGATCGTGACTAATGAGCACTCCCAAGAATTTAAAAGAGGAAACCCTCTCCACACAGCCCCCCTTGATATATAGTGGGGCAGGTTCCTCTCTGTGTTTCCAGAAATCCAGCACCATCTCCTTTGTTTTGCTAGTATTTAGATGTAGGCTGTTTTTTGAACACCATGTGGATACCTTCTAGACTTCTTCCCTGGATGCTGATTTGTCGCCTCCAGTTATAAGCCCCAGCACCATTTCATGCACGTATGCCTTTAAAACATGAAATCAGTAAAGAGTAAAGAGTAAAAATCAGTAAAGAGTAGGGCTAAGGTAGCTATCACAACCTTAGTCTTAGCTCTATGCTTTATTCTGATGGCATCTGTATTCTGCTGTTGTTTGACTCCACTATTTCTACTTGTTCTCTACAGTATATTCACCCATTGGAAGCCATATCTAGGAGTGGAACTGCTCATTGGGACTTATAGATGTGAACCAGAAGAGTAGCTGGTAGGAGAATCCCTGAAAGATTTAGTGAGATTGACAAGGAAGGAAAGTTCTTTGTCCCTGTACTCAAAGAGTAGCCATTTGTGAGTCATTGCAAAGAAGCATACTCCAAAAATACAATGTTCACTAATGAGACAGCCAGTCGGTCTAACTGCTAAACAGATGCAAACTGATGGTACTCATGAAAGGAGGCACTTGTGGCCCTGGGAATATTGTGGCAGTAACAGGCAGAGTCACTACTTTCTTCCTGTTAGGTATACACTGGGATTTTGGTCAGTGAGGTTAATGGAATCAGATGACCTGCTGCATTAAAGCCCAAGAAAAGCAAAAGATAGCAGGAAAGGATGACTCATTTCCTGAAAGCCAAAACATTCACTGAAGCTTCATGTGATGCAACTCTTTCAAGCCAAATTACACAGTGAAGCTGGTCCTTTGCTTCTCTTCAGCAGAGTAAATAGTCTCCACCATGCAAAATGCGGCACATTTTGTACACCCCTAGTGATAGATATGTACATTGAGAGCATATGCACCAAGACAAATTCCTTGTGTGTCCAATCACACTTGGCCAATAAAAAAATCTATTCTATTCTATTCTATTCTATTCTATTCTATTCTATTCTATTCTATTCTATTCTATTCTATTCTATTCTATTCTATTCTATTCTATTCTATTCTATTCTATTCTACTCTACTCTACTCTACTCTACTCTACTCTACTCTATTCTCTCTTGGAGTTTTAAATATGTTCCATTTATGGTCACCTTGTGTATTTGAAAACACAGCTAATGGATAAATTTGCAGTGACATTTTTTCCAAAGGAAGCCTACTTTAAATAGGATAAATGCTATGGTGCTGAAAATTCTGACTACTCTGCAAAGTGGTGGCAATCCTATTCAGCCACTGGAGTGTTTCTGAAACAATAAAACATATTCTTTGTGTTTTGAAATAGCTGCATATTGTAGCCTTCCAGTGCTTCAGATATGATGCTAAAGAATGGGCAAGAGCACAACAGATATCTGTCTGAAGCTCTTCAAACAGTAGTGTTTTCCCTGGAATCTCATAGCTACCATGTAATCCTGGGAAAAGATGTGGCTGTTTTAAAGAGTTGCATTAAGGACTACATTTATCTTCCCATGCACCCTTAAACATCTTGAAACCAAATCTGAAGCGCTGTATAATCTTACTGTATATACCATAGGTTGCAAATTTTTAATTAATACCAGATACTTGCCTATTCTCATTGTCATTATAGATAATAGGGATAGTGCAATATGGGATGCACAAGAGAGAGAGAGTGTTCTGTTTTGTGCAAAGGTTTGCCCATTACAATGTTAAAAAAATGTCCTGCCATGCCCTGCCCTGCCCTGCCCTCTCCTCTCCTCTCCTCTCCTCTCCTCTCCTCTCCTCTCCTCTTCTTCTCTCTTCTCTCTTCTCTAATATAAAGGGACACTTTCAAAAGAATGAGTATTATGTTGATACTGGAAATCACTACAGTTATTGTAAGTTCTAAAATGATGAAACCTAAAAAATGGTAACCATAACGCATGGAAATATATGATGCATGTCTGATCCTTTCATAACCAGGATGTTACAACTGAGTATCAAATGACTGGTGAAAATGGAGGATTAAAAGAATGTCCCTATCTCCAAAATATTATTTAAGCTCAAAATGTTTGTGGGAAAAGTCCACTTTAATCACTGCCCTTTTAAATAACATTTTCTATTATTCCAATGTTAATAAGAAATCCAGTTAATATCAAAATTCAGAAGAGGCACAAGAACTCCAGTCAGCACAATATTCAATTTAAAAAGCATTTATCTGAGTTATGTATGTGATAAAATTCAAGTCAATGCAGATTTCCTCCTCCTCTATCTCATGTCCTTCAGATGCATTAACTATAATTTATGTCTTTTTATTTCCATCTTTGTATTACTTTAAAGTTAAGGAGAACTCCATTGTCACATAAAAGAGAAGTAGATGCAATCTGGGAAAAGGTCTAATTTTAACCTCAGAAAATATATCTAATCAGGATGGTTGAAAATTGATGATTTTTCTATCAGAGAAGAGCAGAATTAAAGTCAATAAAGAAGGTGACAAAATTTTATTAAGTGCCTTTATCATTTTGAAACTTTCAGGATGGCCCTGTCATCAGAATAAAACAGTCCACTTTCCTTTACTGATTCAGTTTCCCTCTAGCTGTCAGTAGCCATAAACTTTTCGGTTGGAGATAGGAAAGTTGTTTTATGCTTGGACTGGCATAAAGAACTTTGCAGGTTAAAATATTTAAAGCTACTGTTAGCTTTGCAAAACAAAGATATTTTCTTATCTTTAGTATAATCCATCCAATAGTTTATCCATCATTTCCAGTAACTGAAGAATCATTTCTTGTTTATTGTCAGCATAGGCTCCATCAAATATTGACCTATTGTGTTTTCAGAGCAAATGAAGCATTTTAGGGTATATGTGAAGCCTTCTCTTAATATTTTACTTCTGTAGACTGTTTGCAGACTGCCTAATTTCCTCTTCAACATCTGATTTGGTACCATTGCTCAGAACCCACCACTGCCTTTTTCTGGGGAATAACAGTTCAAATTAATTAGTTGTTGAATTGGAAGTGTAATGATCTCCCAATAACATCTTGCTAATTAAACTTCAACAATGTAGTGAGATTAATGCAGAGTAAGGGAAAAGTATTACCTCCTCCTCCTCCTCCTCCTCCTCCTCCTCCCTCCCTCCCTCCCTCCCTCCCTTCCTTGACTATTGTTTATAACTAATGTAAACTTAATAAACCACTCTTCACTTAAGCTACTAGTGATTACTACATTACTAGTGATTTTTTACTAATTTTGTGTGATGATCTATAATTTTTTAAGGGAAATTAATGATGCTATATTTTTAACGTTCAAATATCTACACTGTAACATTGAGTCAAGACAATTCCACCCTTTCCATCATCAGAGAAAGTATTCAACATTTGTCTTTCCTTTTTAAGGTAATAGGACTGAACATACAATCTCAAAATAAATTTGAGATTTATCAATATGGAAATATATTCTGATATACAGATAACATATCTTATTGTCTTACTCTTATTCCAATTGGTAGAGAAAATTACCCTCACTCTGAATTGTTTTTATTATTATATGACGTTACAATGAGAAGGGGAGCTATTAGTTTGTAACCAAAGAGGGTTAGAAGAGCCTAGATCCTTCTACATTTTGGGTCCCATTCCAACATTTTAAGTTACCCTAAAAAGATCATTAAGACTTCCTTTTATTTAGGGAATATTCCTACTGAAGCTTCAGGCTGAGTAGAGGTTTAGATGTACATATGTATTTACTTATTTAAATATATTGGCCTCCCAACTCCAGTGGTCTTTGGGCAGCACACAAAACTAGGAAATACATGAAAAGCTAAAAACACTGAATCAAAACAGCCCTGACTAAAATAATGTAATAAATAACCTAAACAACAACAATATAATACACAGAAAAGTACTTGGGACTTGCAAGGATATAAAGAGCAGTGAAGATCTTTCCACTCATACCATCAATGTTATACCAATGATAAGATAGGAGAAGCTAAAAGATGAGTGAAAAAGAAGTTGCGACTCTGGAAAGAGTGCAGAAAAGAGCAACAAAGATAATTAGGGGACTGAAAGCTAAAACGTCTGAAGAATGGTTGCAGGAATTGAGTATGTCTAGTTTAATGAAAAGAAGGACTAGGGGTGATATGATAGCAGTGTTCCAATATTTGAGGGGTTCCCACAAAGAAGAGGGGGTCAATCTATTCTCCAAATCACCTGAAGGCAGGACAAGAAGCAATCAATTGAAACTAATCAAGGAGAGAACCAACCTAGAACTAGGGAGAAATTTCCTGACAAGGAGAACAATTAATCAGTGGAATGACTGTCTCTAGAAGATGTGTGTACTCCAACACTGGAGGATTTTTAGAAGACACTGGGGAACCATTTATCTGAAATGGTATAGAGTTTCCTGCTTGAGTAGGGGTTTGGACTAGAACAGGGGTTTCCAACCTTGGCAACTTTAAGACTTGCGGACTTTAACTCCCAGAATTCCTCAGCCAGCTTTGCTGGCTGAGGAATTCTGGGAGTTGAAGTCCGCAAGTCTTAAAGTTGCCAAGGTTGGAGACCCCTGGACTAGAAGACCTCCAAGGTCCCTTCCAACTCTGTTAATCTGTTATTCTGAAATAGTTCCATTAAACTCTTATAGATCTTCCTTCCTTGAACATTACTTTTTAGATTCATAAATTAACATGGAACTTTCTGCTCTGCTTTAGTTTTTTTTTAAAAAATGCTTATTATCCCAAAAATGAAAATTGTCGCTCTCCTCCTTTTTTTTTCTTGAATCTGTGCCAACATTCCACCTCATGTTGTGTAGACAATGTGAGTTGGGAAGTATTGTATATATAAAGGCTTTTCTCCAGTCTCTTTTGTAGAGATAAGAGCTTCTTTTCCTGCAAATAAAATGTCATCCTGTTTTATGACGATATTTCCCTGTAGTGTCAAAGCAAGTGACAATAACATAAGTCCTACAATATTGCTATGTATTGACAGCTTCCAGAATCCTTTCTGATGAGATACAAATAAAAATATTGCACCAAGCATAACAAAGAAACAAATTGAGGACATGAACACAATGCTACAGTGCAAATTCTTAATAGTACCATTGCTTTTAATTAGTCAAGTTTTTCCTTTTAACAAATCAGGAACTTGAACAATTCTTACAGGATTCCTTTTAAACAACAACACAAAGATAATACACTGTTTTTGGTCACTATCTCCCCAAACAATGAGAAGCTCAAGGACAGTGCTACTCCATAGGAATTATTTTTTCTTTTACCATCATTTCCTTTCTACACACTTAAATAACATTCCTATGAAGTTGGCTATCATAAAATGCTGTGTAGTCTTATATTAACGATAGTCTGATTTGTGTGAGAAGGCTACAGCTAGTGCAATTTATCACAAAGCTTTAAGTGTGCCATGAGATGAAAGCCATTCCAGACATTTTTAAAAAAGTTTTTAAAGTTCTCAACAATCTCAAACCAGATTGTTCCCACCTAGAAACTATTCCTAGAGTTTCTTCTTGCCTCTTCTCTTGAAATCTTTATTGAGTTTCTGCAAGTGGAATGTTGATGTGGACCAGTGTTTCTCAAACATTTTATTCTCATTTTACATTCTTAAAAAAATAATTGTGGACCCTAAAGAGCTTTGTGGGTTACTGTATTAGAGATTAAAATGGAGAAATTCTATATTGATTGATTGATTGATTGATTGATTGATTGATTGATTGATTGGATTGGATTGGATTGGATTTGAAGACCTCTTAAAAGAGTCTCAGGGACTTCCAGCACTCTGAGAACTGCTAAAGTAGATCATGTGAGAGGCTGTTTATCTCCTGTGGAAGATCTGTCCTTGTAATCTCCTACATTGAAGGAAATAATGAAATTTCAGATGGGGAAACAAGAAGACAGAAATGGAGAAACAAAGTAGAGAGGATACCACACAGAAGTAAAAAAGTTAAAATACAACAGAATTTTGAATAATTCTAATTTAACTAAGTTTCCATTCATAAATTCTTTTACCAATCCAATGCCCCCCTTATGGGCAAACTACACTAACATATTTGTCTGTAATCTTTTGAGCTGGGTCCAGATCTATTTGATTCAAGTCCATCCTCAACCATGGAAGCCACATGGACCGATTATCACATTTAATTCAAAATTGTTTTGCGGTTGTGGTTAAAAATTGAAGGAGAAAGTGCTAAGTATGATGTTCTGAGCTCCTAGAGGGATGTCAGGCTATAAATTTAACAAATATTTAATTAAATACCTGGTATCTCCAGAGATGGATGGAAGTAGAACCCTACCAGAAAATGTATAGAGCAACATATTTCAAAGTAGTGCAGTCTAGATACCTAGATAGACCAAAGATCTGAACTTATTAAATAATTTTTATTTGAACCATGGAAGACAAACTCAGTGCTTTTCAGATGTTTAGGCCTATGACTCTCAAAATCATTTCCAATCGGCCATGTTTACTGAGGCTAATATGAGTTGAAATCTGAAATATCAGGGAGAATCGAGCTGTCAGCCCTGCTGTATAATCTTCACTAATATATTTATAGCTGTTGTGCTGTTTTATTTAAATACTGTAGAAATGAATGAACCAAATATATCATTAAAGTTTCCCCCCCATGCAAATCATGTTTCACCAAATCAAATATATTCCGGTATTTGGCCTCTGTTGCTTGACAGCTCTTTTGTTTGGAAATCTCATCTAAGCAGTAAAATTAGAATGTTTATTGAAATCCTGACAATAATGGGAATGGGAATAATAATTGCCATTATTAATGGGAATGGGTGGAAATTTAGAGAATAGGAATGGGTGGGAATGGGTGGGAATTTTGATTTTTTTTAAAATGACAAGTACTCATAAAGAAAAATATTGAAATGGAAAAAGCTGAACCATCCAATGTGTCCATCCAAAAAATATAGATGGTTAATAAGGCTACCAATCCCCTTCTAGGAGATGACCAGGTTGATCAAAAGCATCATCAGTCATGAGTCCCTACGCGACCACAAGAAATCTAAGTCCAGCTCACCTTGAATGCCTTCTTAATTCCTGCTCATTTCCCTTGACTGCCTGTTGGTCAGATTCTTGTAGAGAGTTCAAACTTGGAATAAATCTTTACACTCATTTGAACTGCCTGAATCTCCTAATTTCCTCGGCACTTGACACCCCTCTGCCTGATTTCTTGTGTTTTGTAAATAAGGGGCAGATAAATATAAAATAACCCTCTCCAAAACAGATGCACCTAATGCATTTAAACACTCAGATTGGGGGAAAGAAAAGCATATTAATCATTCTGCAAATAATTTATCTCTTGAACGTTGCCTTTGATTTGGGGAGGTTACTTAAGTGCGCCAACTTGCCTCTAGGCATTCAATTACCACAATAGAAAATATCAAATGATAGTAATGATGAAAGCACCATGGATTTATCAGGCTTATAAATGAATATATGCATATATTTGTATTTATATTTGTATTTGTATTTGTTTATTTGTCAAGCATATATGATTATAAGCAAAGTATAAACAGTAAAACATGATTGAATGTATATGTAATAGTACAAGCAAGAATAAAAGAGGTATGAATATATGGGTGCATTAGGCACGGTTGTGCGCTTATGCACACCCCTTACTGACCTCTTAGGAATGGGGTGAGGTCGATGGTAGATAATCCGAGGTTTATTATTATTTATTTATTTATGAGATTTATATACTGCCTCATAGTGCAAGCACTCTCTAAGCGGTTTACACCATTAAGCAATGTATATATTTACATTGCCCCCAACAATCTGGGTCCTCATTTTACCTACCTTGGAAGGATGGAAGGCTGAGTCAACCTTGAGCCGGTGAGATTTGAACAGCTGAACTCAAATCACAATCAGCTAAAGTAGCCTGCAGTACTGCTCTCTAACCACTGCGCCACCTCGGCTCTTTGTTGAAGGTTGAAGTTTTTGGGGTTAGGGGAAGAGACTACTGAGTCAGGTAAAGTGTTCCAGGCATTAACCACTCTGTTGTTGAAGTCGAATTTTTTTGCAATCAAGTTTGGAGCAGTTTACATTAAGTTTGTATCTATTGTGATCTCGTGTATTATTGCGGTTGAAGCTGAAGTAGTCGTTAACAGGTAGGACATTGTGGCAGATAATTTTGTCTCTTCTGCCCCCCCCTCTCCCTCCCTCCCTCCCCCTCCTCCTCCCCCTTTCTCCCTCCCTCCCTCCTTCTTACACACACACACACACACACACACACACACACACACACACACACACACACACACACACACACACACCCCTCTATCTAGCCTACAGCCTGGATTTCCTATGTAGGAATTTGTGTTTCCAAGTACAGCCAAGCCTAGTTAAGGGTTGCTGCCTGCTAAGACCTTCCATGGAAACTTGATTAAAAACAAAACAAAACACCATATCTTCTTTTTCTTTTTATCTCTTCAGCCCTGTTGATAGATGTCTATTAAAACACCATAACTATATTAGGCATAAATAGCTTAAGCGTAATATATTTCCTGTACATTGAGACCATATATGAAAATCTTCTCCAAACGGCAGGGGCATTTTTATGGTGGATTAACAATGCCCCCCCCCCAATTCACCCCAAGACACCAACACCAACATTCCATTTTTTTTAATCTTCCAGTATAAAATATTTCCGTTCACCTGAACTCTTCAATTTGCTTATAGCATGATGTGAACAAATCAGGTTCTGGTTTTGTTCTTTAGAATAGTTTGATCATTATGGTGATTTCTGGTAGTGCTGTTACTTATTTTATTTGTGCACATCACTTTGGAATCCATTATTGTGATAGAGGAATGGGAATGAAGGACTGTTTAGCAATTTAAAAACAAAGTCAAATAAACACAAATAAATCAAGAGAAATGATGTGTTTCTCAAACAGTTTCAGGAACAAGCTGGGAAAATGAGATAGTAATTTTGCTATCTTAAAGTACTATGTTTGTTTTATAGAAGATACTTAAAGTGTTCTGAAGAAGCAATTTGACTGGTCTGCATATATTGCGAAGGGAAGCAGCTGCTTCCCAGAGATAGAGGGTGCTAAGCTAATGTGTTTAATCGCCATGATGACAAGAAGAAGTTACAGGAGATGCTTGGATCTCTCTCTTTTTTTTCTACTAATGAGTAGTCTTCCTACCAGCAGATGGGGCTCCCTACTCTGCAGATTCTCAACACCTTACCTTCTTCTTTCTCTGTTCTGCCTTACCCCTTCCAAAATTGGGATATTTTACATGGTTTTGGGATAACTCTGCCTGTTCCCAAAACTATCTTCTTTCCCTCCATTCTACCTTTCCCAGACAATAGTTGGCCTACTCATGAGCTAAACTCATAAGTAGGCCAACTATTAAACTATAATCCTGGATAACCAGAAGATCTAGTTGGAATTCTTTTATCAGGCTTGGATTTTGTTTACCGTACATTTTCTGAGGATCCTACTTCCTGTGCATCCTGCAGTTTTCACTTAACAGCCTTTCTTGACTTGTACCAACTTGACTGCAGCCACCTGGGTTGCAAGGATGGGAGGATGGGATCCGTATAAAGTTCCTGTGACAGCTAATTTGCAAGTTCTAAAGGAGACTCCAAAGGAGACTCTAGTGCACAGATGGTGATACTGAATGAAATCAAGCAACATCTGTCTTCATAAAGTCTTTTAATAACTACTAAACTCCACTGACATTTGAAAAGGACAACAAACCATACTTACTTTCCTCACCTTGCATTGGGGGAAAATCTCTAAATCTGGGAGACTTTTGATCATTAAAGTTATTGGTAATATTGTAAAACTCTACAAAATCAGAAAATAAAGGCAGTTGCCTACAATCACTCTCTATCTTAGGAAAAGTTATGAAGTTGGGATTCCAGAAGCTGTGCCTCATCTTTATTGGAAGGTAATAATGTGCTTATTTAGGCAATATTTTAAGAAGGCAATGGATTTAAGAATTAGCTCATGCTTTCTACAATTGTGCCTGCAAATTGTACAACGCGTCAGTGTAAAAAAGTCATTTGCAAGGCATTTGTGTCTGTTGTTTTCATTTCCACCCCGTGAATGGCTTTGCTTTGAGCACAATACGAATAATGGGAATGGAAAAAGTATGTCTCCTGTCATTTAGTGGAGCAGTTTCAACTAGCCTGAGTATTGTGCAAGATGCCATTTTCTCTTTACTGTCCTCCCACAAATATGTAGAAAAATGTTCTCTTTGTTCTTTTCCATTATTTCCAACTGCCTCATCTTCCCCTAAGAATGCAGCAAAACAAAAACAAGTCCAAATAAACCCAAACATATTTTCAGGGTGGGCTTGTGAGATGATTATTTGTGTGCAAGGTATGTAAGTAGAGATAGGGACAGAAATATGAATACACAGTGACTTCCTTCAAGCATTTCAGGACAAAATTACAAAGATATGCAAGGTTGCAAAATAAGAAGGAGACATCAGTGCTGCCCTTGCCCATCCCTATTTTTGTTATCAGATATGTATTCATAGCAAGCATCTAAAACAGGAGACTTTATGTCCATGGATGTTCTCTGTATGATAGAGAATTATGATGGGTTTCAGGTTCTGTTATAAGAGCAACATGGATCAAAGATATTCCCAGTTTTACAGATTTCCCCCCCTGAATATAAGGTTGGTAGAAGAACAGATCCAAGACAGGATGGAGCTTATGGTTCGCCATCCTCCATGTCTGTTACTGGAAGTTAAGTTTTAGATTGCATTTTAGAATCAGCAATGAAGTCTGGAGCTCAAGAACAGTAAAACAACTTCAGTATGAAAGGGAATCATATATTTTCAGCATTCGTGCCCCACTTTTCTAGCTGAAAGATTCCCCGAGTAGCTTTCATGATGATAAAATCCAGATTCCCTGGCTTACAATTGAAAAGGAAGGATGATACGGAAGGAAAAAGAGATGAGAAGAAGAAAGGGAGCGCCATACAAGAACAAAACCCCTTTCTTGTATCAGTGATGGGATTCAAATTTTTTTACTGCTGTTCTGTGGGCGTGGCTTGGTGGGCGTGGCAGGGGAAGGATACTGTAAAATCTCCATTCCCACCCAACTCCAGGGGAAGGTTACTGCAAAATCCCCATTTCCTCCCGATCAGCTAGGGCTCAGGAAGTAGAGAATAGATGGGGGCGGGGCCAGTCAGTGGTGGTATTTACCGGTTCTCCGAACTACTCAAAATTTCCGCTACCAGTTCTCCAGAATTGGTCAGAACCTGCTGAAACTCACCTCTGATTTGCATGACCAGTTGATAAATTACAAGGCTTGCTTAGTGAGGCTCAAATGACATCAGAGCTGGTGGTTCTGTTTTCTGTTGTTCTTCCTTCCAAGAAGAAAGCCCAGACACCATTTCTTGACTCTTTCATTTCTTCTTACAGGTTATATTCCTACTTACTTTTCTCTTCTTCAACCATATACAGTTGTCTGAGATCCCAATTTTTCAATGTGGAGTGTGTGTGTGTGTGTGTGTGTGTGTGTGTGTGTGTGTGTGTGTGTGTGTATTAGCTCAATTTGGTTTATAATGTAATTTAACAGAAATATATCCATGTCTTTGCATTGCTTGCTTGTAAATCAGATCACAGTTGCCACGAGAGCCAGTATTTGGTGCAAGCTGGACCAGGAGCAGGGAGATTGCAATTCTGGCTCTTCCTTAGGAACAAAAGCTAACTTTGGCCAATCATTTCTATCAGCCCTAGATTGGAAAATGGAAACACATCTTGGAAGAAGGTCCTGGCCAATGTTCCCTCTAACATTGAAAATCACTGCGCTGCAATTGGAAACTGCTGCGTGGCGTTTCAGCCTTTGATCTTGCTCTCCTCTCCCTAGCAGCGGAGCCCACCTGGGGAGGCAAGAGTTAAAGCCTCCACCTCTCTTCGTTGAAGGCTCCTTTCCCCCCACCCCCCACCCACCCCGATTGGGATGGTAATCAATGTTCCCTCTGACATAAGAAAACACTGGGCGGCAGTTGGAAACTGCTGCATGGCGTTTTCTTATCACGTGCGCGGCCGTGCAGCCACGCAGCTTAGAGGGAACATTGGTCCTGGCAAACCGCTTCTGAAAATGTTGCTGAGAAAACTCTGTGGTCCCAAGATTGATTTGAAGGACAATTATAAGAGACTTGCCATAATGTGAGATAATCTAAATTTTAATGAATCAAACTTCCCCCCCTTTTTTAGACCTCAATTTTATTTCTAAAACAAGACGGACTCTGAAGTGTTACACTTTTGTTTCTCTTTTCAGTTCCTTAATGGGGGTCATGCAATGACATTGATCAGAATCTGCTATTTCTGACTCAGCAGACAAAATTATGTGGGTAAAATATTCTAAACAGATTAACACAAATGACCAGAAAATGTTCCAAATGAGGCAAATAAATGAAAAACATCAAAGTTCTACAGAACTTCCACGCATCTATTTTAGAATCTCACATGACTTATAGACAGATGGAGAAAATGTCAAGCAAAATATGTTACACGTGAACGAAATCTTTAAAAAAAAACCAAATACAGTAGCTGAGCCAGTTTAATAGGATATGAAGGTTTGCTTATATATCATGAAAAAAATCATCATTCTTCCACTCTTTTCCATAATCCTTAGCAGACGAAAACCATGTCACTTACAATAGACTTCCTTATTTTTCTTTATTTCTTACCCTAATCCAGATTCTCCCTACCATAAGAAGGGAGAAAAGTTGTTATTTATTAAATTTATGTGCTGCTCATGGAGCGAGATGAAATGTTATGGTCAAGTAAGAATGATCCTTCTTTAGTATTTTCAGAATTGTTAGTGACATCTTTGAGAGCTCATGCTAATACACATTGAAGTTGCAACTCACTTGATCTTCATAACAGTGAGCTAAACTGAAGTAAGGGATAGTTGATGTTTTGAAGGGAACTGGGGTCTCCTCAATTTCATCCAAAGAAGCTTAGACTAATATAATTATTTTTAAAAATCAGATCATGATTTCCATTCCATGAAGAAACTCGATATTTCTTCAAAAATTAATTCAGGAAAAAAAAAACCACGATGTTTTAAATGCGGATTGCCATGTAGATTCTTTGCAACTTAGAAATCAACACAGCCAAAAAGATATTTTGCTAAACAAAATGTTCCTGATGGCATAACACAATACTCCCTTTTTTATGTCACTTGCAAGCATGCTATCAATCCAGGGTTTCCAACCTTTTGGCTTGCCTGGGCCAGAGGTGGGTTCCTGCCTGTTCCTGCCGGTATGGTTAATAGCTGTTGTTCGGCACAGAGCCGAAGATGCTTCTGCCGTTCGCGGCGCGGGAGCTTTCCCCGGGCGCTTTCCCTGCCCGCATGGACGCCGCCAATTGCGTTCTTTTGCCCTCTGCGCATGCAGAACGCTTTGCACATGCGCAGAGGGCAAAAGAACGCAATTGGTGGCGTCCATGCGGGCGGCGGCAGCGCCCGGGGAAAAACCCCGCACCGCGAACGGCAGCAGAGTCTTCGGCTCTGCGCCAAACAACAGCTATTAACCGTACCGGCAGGAACCCACTACTGGCCTGGGCCACACTGAGTGAAGAGGAATTGTCTTAGACCTCATATAAAATATATAATATAGTTTTATAATATAAAATCACAAGATAATGTTGAAAATTTACTATCTTGTGAGGCCGCATGTAGCTCCCACAGGCCATGGGTTGGACACTCCTGCTCTAAATACCTTCATGGATGATTCTTTCTCTGAACGAAGCTGCTTCCTGTACTTAATGTGGAATTAAACTGTTCCGGTGTTGTGGCCACACCTTAGAGAGCAGATTAGCGAAACGGTCTACAGAATTTCATTGGCATTGGAATACTCCCCAATGTTTTGAAGCCTCTATGAAGACAAGAGGCAGGAGATGGAATTTAAATGGATTGCTGCTCAGTGGCGAATGGCCATGAAGATTAGTTTTAAGTTATGCAAAACAGGATCATTAATCTCTATCACCAGCTCCAGCATGTTCTTCAAAACCATTGCACATTTTGACTTGCTGGGATTACATAGAAGTACAGAGAAAGGGAAATATTGAAATGGTATATACTGTAATCCATTATCTCCTATGAATTCTGGCACATCTTGTGAAGCTCTCAATATCTTTTTTTTTTTTAAGAGTAGCATTTCATCATTGGTGGAGCTGTTTGATGGTTTCTTTTCTTTTTAAGAAGGAATGCAATCATGGCAGAAGATGAGCCTGAGAGATAGAAAAGCTTCATCTTGCTGTCACATGAAAGTGATGGTACTTTAGAACTGAACCCGAATGCCTTTGTGGAAAAATTCAGGTGTCATTATTTAAGACTTTGATGCTAGTTTTATGAGCATTCGTAAGGTTCAAAGGATATAAATTGTCTATATTTCCTCATATCCCTTTTTCCTCATTTGGGTGGTAATATGTTTTTGTTTTCTCAAATAATCCTCCCTCCCAATCACTTTGCTTTTTAGGAAAGAAATAGAATTGTGGCTTCAAAAGATGCATGATTGCGTTTAAATTATTGCAGAGCTGTACTTCAGCTATGGATTTATTTCCAAATCAAGCAGACAGTCTTTATGAGATTTCTCCCTTAAGGCTGAAGCAACTTTGAAGAAAGGAGAGAGTATTATGGGAGATTATGATTACAGAGCAAAGAAAAAGAATCGGTCTACATGTGCCACAATCTTAACACAGATTGCGCATTTTCTTCCTTCCTTTAGGATTCATACAAGAATACAAGACTCCATTGCTCTTCCTACAGTTGATCTTCTTTAGCCTAGTATTTATTTATTTATTTATTTATTTATTTATTTATTTATTTATTTATTTATTTATTTATTTATTTATTTATTTATTTATTTATTTATTCCATTTCTATGCCGCCCAACTTCCTAGGGACTCTGGGCGGCTCGCAACAGAAGAACGAACATCAAAATCAATACAAAAACATCTAAAAACAGTTTAAAAAAGATTTTACAATTTAAAACAGTTCCATACATTCATGGCCCGACCTCTCTAGTCACCCCCACAAGGTCAGTGGCCCCAGGCCTGTCGGAAAAGCCAGGTCTTTACCACTTTCTGGAAGGCCAATAAGGTGGGGGTAATGCGGATCTCAGGAGGTAACTGATTCCAGAGAGCTGGGGCAGCCACAGAGAAGGCCCTCCCCCGCAGACCCGCCAGCCGACACTGTTTAGCTGACGGGACCCGAAGAAGACCAACTCTGTGGGATCTTACCAGTCACTGGGAGGTATGTGGTAGAAGGCGGTCTCGAAGATAATCTGTCCCTGAGCCATGTAGGGCTTTAAAGGTAATGACCAACACCTTGAATTGTGTCCGGAAACCGATAGGAAACCAGTGTAGCTCGCAAAGTATTGATGTAATGTGGGGTATCTAGGCGCACCAACAACAGCTCGTGAAGCTGCATTCTGGACCAACTGTAGTCTCCGAATACTCTTCAGGGGTAGCTCCATGTAGAGCGCGTTGCAATAATCAAGCTGTGAGGTGATAAGGGCGTGAGTGACTGTGAGAAGATCCTCCTGATCCAAGTAGGGTCGCAATTGGTGCACCAGGCGAACCTGTGCACCAGGCGAACCTGTGCAAAGGTCCCTCTAGCTACAGCTGTCAAATGTTAATCTTAGCTGCGAGTCTAGGAGGACACCCAAACTGCGAACCTGTTCTGAGGGGGGCAATTTCTCTCCCCCCAGAACCAAGGATGGACAGTCGACATAGTCCTTCGGAGGCAATACCCACAGCCACTCGGTCTTGTTTGGGTTAAGTCTGAACCTGTTGACTCCCATCCAGACCCTCACAGCCTCTAGGCACTGGCACATCTCATCCACTGCTTCACTGAACTGACACGGGGTGGAGATATAACAATATATGACATTTATTAATCTCTAACAATGAATATCATTCAGTAGTGCTACCATGATGATTCTACAATAAAATAATCATTTCTAGACAGATAATGCATCTCATTGCCAATATTTGTTTTCTTGATTGTTTTCTAAAGGCAGGGAAATATCTTAGCTGGAGCTGAGTTTACACTACAAAATTTAGTAATACTCTCAATTAAAAAGTTTCAGATAATTCAGTGGCAATGTAACCAATGCTCTGTGACAGATTTATGTTAATTGCTCTTGTACTAATTTTTCATCCTATAAAAGGTATTTCTTCTCCCTGCCTCAGTTTTTTTTCCTTTTCTTAATGTGGAAAGTTTTCACTTCCTCTTAGCATTGTTGCATTCAGTTTCCAGAAATGACTGGGAGACAAATGACTGTCAAACCCTTAAATATTCAGAGAGTTTTGTACACATTTGTGCCAAATGTAAACAAATATAACTGTATACACGAATTCCATTGGATCACATCTATATTGCGACTTAGCAGAATGGAGTGATTCACACAATCTATCAAGACAATAGTTAGGTTCCCACAGAATACTGAACCACAAACTGTCCAACCACATGTTTCATATCTTTGAAATCTTACTGAATTTGAATACCCTTGATATTTATTTAAATAAGGTTCCTGTGAGCCCCATCATAAATTGAAAGCATGGCTCCGCTGATTGGAAGATTGCACTAACCAATCACTCTGCATTATGCTGCAATATACATGGAAGAATCTTGGCCCAATAATATTTTTCTCCACTTGGAAGGATACCTCTGGAACCACAAAGAGCCACATCATAAAATAGCCAGTTGAATGGCTGGTGGTGTGCTGTATGTGTGTGCTTGACTGTGTCCCTGCACATGGCTATAGCTGGTTCACATCTTGGATTTGTGTATATCTCCAGGGGATAAGGATGTTCCTATCACTCCCATCAATATTAAGCCACTGTACAAACTGGGAGCATGGATGGCCTGTGTCAGATGGCTAGATGCTTGTCTTATGACACACTGAATTTGTGAGCTGTAACTACTAAGGGGAGATTACATTGCATACATTAATTTGTGAAGATCATCATCTTTTCATGATGAGATTCATGCAAACCAGTGTTATATCTAGATTAGTGTTTCTCAACCTCAGCAATTTAAGATGTGTGAACTTCAACTCCTAGGATTTCCAAAATTGATGAGGCTGAGAAACACTGATGCGGAGCATGTAATGAATATTTGTTTATTTATTTATGAAAATTTAAGTGCAGTATTCCTGCTAGTATTTCTTACTGGGACCACTGCTGCAATTTTTGCTATAATGGAAGCATCTGAAAACTTACCCATGTCTCCTCATTGCTAACACTGCTGCCAATGAGAAGGACATTCAAAAGCAGTACAACGGGATTTTTAGGGCATTTGAGAATGACTTCTTTCCTTCAAAAATATTTCAAACCAATGATATGTGTGTAGAGATGTCACTGTGATAATAGAATGGTATAAATTACAATCAGAAAGCAGACACGTACTAGGGGCATATCCCAGAATAAGCTATGAGAACCAATGATTATCCTTCTGTGGGCATATCTCTGCTTACAATTTAAGCTCTTTGTGTCCTGTGCTTGTGCTGGCTTGATTCTAGGCTGCCTGAGATTCCAAAGCATTCAGTCCAGATGCAGGTTATCATGTCTATACCATACCTGCTATCTTGTACATGTTTTGACAAATGAAATAAATAAATAAAATACAATTGGACTATTTGCCTACAGCCATGCCCCCCTACCTTTTTCTTCTCCTTTAATCTGGAAGTTGTAAGTGGAACCCTTCTATGTAAGGTGATTGGAAAATCAATAACATGGGAAATGTGTAAACTTTTAGTTTTAAAGTCCAAGAGGAAATTGCTCCGGAAGAAAACATGTTTTAAAATCTGTACGGTTTTCAATTGACAATCTTCTCTAGAGTCACCAAAGTTCTCAATCACAGTGCTATAGCAGCAGAGTTGATAGATGGGCATAGAAATTACTGCAGGGCATGACTGACTCTGTTGAAGGTATGGTCCTTCAATTGTAAGGTAGACAATGAGGTGCTGAGGTTGCCCTGCAAACAAACTGGAGTGTTGTAGATAAACAGGAATGTCTGGAACAATAACATAACCAGGAGCCAATGTGGATTTCAAAGCACTGGAGAGATCATCATCATCCCTTTCTGCCCTTCAGAAGCACTTGCTTGTCCCTTCTGCAAGAAAAACTAGGCAATATAGATAAACTGAATGTTAGCTAAATTGGACTAGACAGAGTAAGTAGTAGCCTGACTACTTTTCCATGATATAAATAGCACTTAGACTTATATACCGCTTCTCAGTGCTTTACAGCCCTCTGGGACCGCATTCTACCTCATACTTCCCTTCGATCGGTCAGGTCCCACAGAGTGGGTCTCCTCCAGGTCCCGTCAGCCAAACAATGCCGACTGGTGGGGCCTAGGGAGAGGGCCTTCTTTGTAGGGGCCCCTGTTCTCTGGAACCAACTTCCCCCAGAGATCCAAATCATCCCCACCTTGCTGGCCTTCCGAAAAGCCATTAAGACATGGCTCTTCCTGCAAGCAGGGTTATGAGACAATTTTACATCTGAGGTCTCCCCCATGTATGCATGGTGTTGTATGTCTTTTTTTTAACTTTTTAAAATTTGTTTTTAATGATTTTATTGTTTGGTGTTCTTTAAAATGCTGAACGCCGCCCTGAGTCCTTAGGGAGTAGGGCGGCATAGAAGAATTCCCAAATAAAATAAATAATAAATAAATAAGCGGTTCACAGAGTCAGCATATTGCCCCCAACAATCTGGGTCCTCATTTTACCCACTTCAGAAGGATGGAAGACTGAGTCAACCTTGAGCTGGTGAGATTTGAACTGCCAAACTTCTGGCAGCTGGCAGTCAGCAGAAGTAGCCAGCATTACTGCATTCTAACCACTGCGCTACCAAGGCTCTTAATACTTAATTATTTAATATTTAACTACATCATTTTGGGATCTAACGTACTGTGCAAATGCAGTAATTTATGAGTTGGGACAATTAACTCCAAAAGATTCCTGAGATTAATCCTTTCTCTGACTACTGGAAAATAAATAAGAGCTGAGAATGACTCTGCAAAACCGAGTCTTTTCTTGGTGATCTATCTCTGTGTTCTTCGGGTCCCCCCCCCCCCGTCCCTATTCACTGCCTTGCTGCAGGCATACATAGAGATGAAAGAAGGGCCAAAAATAGCTTAAAAGCTGTTTCTTTGCCCAGTCTGAGGCCTTCAGCTATTTTGATGAATACCTGAACAGCACCATAAATGGTAAAACTTTCTCCATTTCCCCCCTCTTCGTCCATAAGCACTTGTTCAAGCTCTGTTACATTTCTTAGACCTTGGGCTCTGAGTAATGGCCCACTGCCAAGATTGATAGATATCTGTGATAAGTTTTTTTTATGGGGTGGGGGGGCATTGGTAGCCTCACATCTGGGAGCTTTTTCTTACAAGCACATTTTATGGAATTTAAAAAGTAAATGCTGGACTTTCAAAACTTTCTTGTGTCATTCAGTTTTCCATTCTTTTTATGTTTGTCTGGCTTGGTTGTTTTAGTTGCCTTTTTAACATTTTAGTCTTTTTTTTTCTTTTGAATATTTTAAGACTTATTTCTGTTTATTTTTTCTGAGTCACCCTAAGAGGATTTATGCTGAAAGACATTCTATTTTAAAACTGTAAAAATAACTGTAATAAACACACAGGAAAATGTTAAGGTAGTAGCATAACTATGGCTCTGTGAGGCATTTATATTAACTATTTTCCTATTAATTTTGCCGCCCACTTTATAAATAAATGAGTAAAAGTTTTTTTTAAAATTATTCTGAATAGATTAACAAGGCTATTTGCTTCTAAACACCCATATGTTGTCCTTTTCAGTACCTGTTGAGGTTCTCTGAAATGTGATGCCCAAACCCAAACACAGAACATGAGGTTTGTGAAGTTGGGGATCCATACTTTGTTTGGTGTTGATGTGTGAAAGCTACAGTTTCAAAAGTGTGCAAAGCCAAAGCTAAACAGAAAGTGGGTCTATAACAAAGACTAGCATTTTAAATTTAACTTATGGTAGATTTAATTCATTTAAATGTTACTGACTAAATGAAATGTGATTGATCTGATGACTTCTCATGTATTTCATTATTCTTCCCATCTGTTAAATTAAAATTTTCAGTTGGGCAGAAACTTTTAGAAAAGTTCCGAGCACCATATCTAAAATGTTAGGGGATGGTTTCACAGATCTGGCATTATCTTGGCTACAAAAATACAAATGACTGTTAGTTTTGCATATCTCTTTGCTGTTCTCTCTGGTGGCCATTTGGATCTTCTCTCCTCCCCTCCCCTCCCATTCCATTGGATAGATCTAATAGTCCAATATCCAATTCCCTTTGGAACAGATTAGAAAAAGTAGGAAGGTTTAAGCTGCTGGAATAGAAGAATATCATTTGCTCTGCATTAGTACATGCAAAATATGCAAGATTTCTTTTCATTGCTGCCAGTGTGACAACTGTATGATTCCATTTACATAAAAAATATTTCCACTTTTTCTAAAACTATAAGCTTGTGAAGTAGGAACCAGTATGCTAATGTTAAAAAATGGATAACCTTTGGCAGAGAGAGGGAGAGAAAGAGATTTGACAAAGGTTCTACTATGTCGCAACACGTTCTATGCTCAAAATCCTTCTCCTACACCGTTGGCCACTTTAGAATTGAATAGAATAGAATTTTTTATTGGCCAAGTGTGATTGGACACACAAGGAATTTGTCTTGGTGCATATGCTCTCAGTGTACATAAAAGAAAAGTTATGTTAGTCAAGAATCATAAGGTACAACCAACGTTCCCTGTAAGAGAAAAAAAGGTGCGCGGCGTTCTCGTTTCATCTGCGCGGCCGCGCATGCGCACAGCCTCTCCCATTAGGAAATGCCGGCAGGAAGTTAGAAACTTCCGCGCGGCGTTCTCTGATCACGTGCGCGGCCACGCGGGCGCGCACCTTAGAGGGAACAGTGGGTACAACACTTAATTATAGTCTGGGTACAAATAAGCAATCAAATCATATTAGGAACCAGTCAATATAAACCGTAAGGATACAAGCAACAAAGTTACAGTCATACAGTCATTAGTTGGAGGAGATGGGTGATGGGAACAATGAGAAGATTAATAGTAGTGCAGACTTAGTAAATAGTTTGATAGTGTTGAGGGAATTATTTGTTTAGCAGAGTGATGGCGTTCGGGAAAAAACTGTTTTTGTGTCTAGTTGCTCTAATCTAGGTGGTCTTTATAGTACTAGAAATATAGGAAGATTCAATTAATATAATTCAAATTCACTTTGGCAACACATTCCATGTTAAAATAAAAAGGCAAGAAAGAATTATAAAGCTGTAAAACTGTGATAAGATGACTGAAGCTGATTGCTGTAGTTCATCTTCAATTTCATAAGGGATTGGGTGCACCTTTCAAAAGCAGTGAAATGCTTTTTGCTATCTCAATATGAAGCTGAATAGATAGGGAAAACAAGGTATTCATTTAATCCAAATGCATAAGTATATCACATTCTCAGAAAACAGAGCACACACTTAAAAGTAATTAACATTTTTATTGTACAATAAATTATTGAGTTATAATTTTATCAGCTAGTAGCCAAGCTTGTCACTTTTTTCTGGTACATTTAGAAAGAGAGATCTATTTAATAGTGCAGCAGTTGTTACTTTTTCCACAGGAGGCTAAGTGAATAAACTATACATATATATTTAACTTCAAATCCTAGTCTTGGATCTTTGAGATTTTATTAATACCAGTTTTTGTAAAATATTCAATACCTTGCTCAAAAATGTGTGATTCAATCAATTTTACCTACAGCGTTGTCAAGAGATTCTTCTGATGTAATATGTAGGCTGAGAGTAATAGCTGATTAAGTAAATGCATTGTTAAATGATATTAACAATTTATTTTCAAATGGTCGAGTCACACAATTTATTTTCTCTACTCAATTTCTATTTAAATATAATTTACATATCTCATCATTTTTATTCTTTTACTTACATTCAGAACAAAATGGCATCACCTTTCCATTGGTGGCATAAGGGGTATAAACAACCATAAGAGCCACAACAAATTAGGGGGAAAAAGGCTTGAAGCAGTTGTGAACCTAAAATATAACTCAACGACTATCGTATAGAAACGGTGAAACAATAACCATAGAATATTGGCTGACTACAACACTGGGACACAGTGGCTCAGTGGCTAAGACGCTGAGCTTGTCGATCAGAAGGTCGGCAGTTCAGCGGTTCGAATCCCTAGCGCCGCATAATGGGGTGAGCTCCCGTTACCTGTCCCAGCTTCTGCCAACCTAGCCACATGACCACAAAGACATCTTTGGACAGCGCTGGCTCTTCGGCCTAGAAATGGAGATGAGCACCGCCCCTAGAGCTAGAAACGACTAGCACACATGTGCGGGGGAAACTTTACCTTTACCTTTACAACACTGGGGCAGGGAAAGGAAGATAAAATGGAGTGGCTGAAGTCCCTTAAAGACACACACACACACACCTTTTGACATTCTAAACCCAATTTGATGGCAGAGTGATTAACTGATTGATTGATGTACACTTATAGCGCACTCCAATCAGATGGTGGGTAGGGAACAACAAAGTCAAGATAAAAAAAGATATTAAAATTCAGATACAAATAATAAAAATAATCCATGAACTCATCTAGTTTACCATTCTATGAAGCTAACCTAAAGACCAGATATCTGTTAGAATAATTGCTCTGACTAGTTTTCAAAATGCTGTTAGAGTAAGGCCCATCTGTACCTTTTGAGGAGAGGATGTTCCATAAATTGGATGTATGATTTCTCAGAATTTCTCCAGAGCAAGTAGAAAATCTCCAGCAATTTCTCAAGCACGGGACTCCCCATTGAGTGATAACATTCAATAGCTCTGCTACTAAAAAAATACCATAGGAGGGAAAAGCCATATGACTCCTTCAGATTTATTTGAAGGCTGAAAAGATACGGCACTGGATATCTGGGAAAACTGACTTTGAAGACACTCTTAAACCACTCCGTCACTAAATATGTGAAAGGATTCCTTAATCCACCCAGGAGAAATTATCCTTTGCAAGAATTTCTAAAGCAAATTCTCTTTCAAGTGGAATGAGAAGAGCTTGGAAGTGAGAATATGTCTGGCACAGCATTGGAAACAAGGGAATGTACCAACTGAAAGCATAATAATTAAAAAGATCTTAGATTGCGCAGAATTGGACAAAATGACAATGGAGTTAAACGAGAAAGAAGATTCGGAATACCATAAAACTTGGAGTTTATTTTATAATTGGCTTGAAAGGAGAAAACAAAATATATCGACTAGTGTTTAATTTATTAATATATATATATATATCTAAGATTTCAATAATATTAGGTAGTACAAGTATGTATATTTAGACAAAAATTGTAATGAAAATATAGCATGTATAGTAAATCATGCATAAGCAAAATTGATCATCGGGATAACTTACTGTAAGATAACCCTAGAGGTATATATGTATAAATGTAAATGTACTGTTTTGTTCTGTTTAATGTTTATTTGTCTTTTTTAATGTATATAACCAAATAAAAATTAATTTTTTTTAAAAAAAAGAGAGAAGAGTTTGGAAAAAAAGATGGCACCATTTCTTTGCCTAATATTGTCCTCAGATCCCTGTATTTTCCCGTTTGGCCCATGTATTGTCCACTTGAGCTGGATTAGCCTTGAGATGCTCAATGACAATTTTGTTTTGTTCCTCTTTGGGAACAAAAAAGAAAAGAAAAGAAAGCAGGAAATTCAGCTCTCTTCTCTAGTCACATTAATACAACAGGATTTAGGTATTTGTGGTTTTTCTTCTATGGAAGCTCCTTTCCCAAAGCAAGACTGCTTGTCATTTCATCAAACTTTTCTTTTGTTTTATTTAATGGAGCTTGCAAAGTGGATGTCCTAAGGTATTTTCAGCTAGAATAATGTCAACTTCAAAAAGAAGGAAAATGTGTACATGATGCCAAGGTTCAAATTATTTTTCATTGTATTTCATGCACAATCTTTCATCTCTCCTCTATGTAATGCTATTGACTCAATACTCTAACCTCTAAAAATGAATGTTTCTTCTTACTGAAGATCTATTTATTTTCCTTAAGCAAGTCTTGAGAGAGGGGAAAATGCTCTACTATGGTGGAATTCAGCGAATACTAAACAAGCTGTTAGAGGAGAAAAACAAATATTTTACTGAAATTTATTAAAAATAGATAAGGTAGTTGCATTTATGAATTGAAGGTGTTGAGAGGGAAATTTTTTTCACTTTATGAAGCAAATTGTACTTAGTGTACTGTCTTCGCCAATTAGCTAAAATGCATTTTAAAAAATTATATTGAGAAAGGTTTTGCTGGTATGAGGCACCAATTAATTTATTAACATGCATTTTAAAAATAAAGATTATACAATGAGAAAAGTTTCACTGGTTTGAGGCATCTAAATACCTCCTTGGTGTTTCCCCCCCAATTTTAATGCTGCTTCTGGATCTTGAATGAATGTTCAGCTATTAAAAATTGTCTGTGCTCTGTATTCTGATAGTGTTCTTCAAATATGAGGCATACAGTGACCAGTTTCATATTTATTTATTCAACTGAATTATATGAATTGCAAATAGCAATTATGGGTATTGATATAGGATTAACAGATAAAATTACCATCAAACCAAAAAAACCATCAAGCATAATGCAACACAACTGGGTCAATTTACAAACACTTTCAAAATCCCCAAGCTATTACAGAATGGGCTCATTCAACCTACTGCTCCAATTATAGGTAGTCTTTGACTTATCATAGCAATTGGAACCAACATTTCCATTGCTAAACTATGTGCTCAAAAAGCGCAACTATATTGTTTGGTGATAGCAATCCCCGCAATCCCTGTTGCCATTGTTAACAAAATCCCGCGATTGTTAGGTGAGGAAACTTCCTGCTGGCATCCCATAAATCCCTGGCCAGCAGACATATAAGTGACTGCTGCTGGAAGAGGAAGGAAGTGAGGAATTGTGCAAGGATGCTGGGGAAGTTTAGGGAGGAGGTGCAAGAGGCTGATGGGGTATGTGAGAGATGCAGCATGGGTTAGGATGAGTGCACACTGTGCATAAGAGGCACAGTGCAGGTCAAGGAGGTTGACCTATAAAAGTGCAAGATTGTGTGAGAGGGTGTATGAGAGATGTTGAATAGATTGAGACGAGGCCATGGGACTGTGAAGGAGTGTGTGAGAAGCAAAGTGCAGGTCAGGAACAGTGTGTGGGTGTACTGTGGGTCAGGGAGTCCACAGGAGTGCATGAGTGGCCAATGCAGCATAAGCAAAGGGGCTGGGGAGGGTATACATGTGAGGAAAACTTACCCTTCTGACTTAACAAATTAACAGAGTTGGAAGGGACCTTTTAGGTCATCTAGTCCAACCCTTACATCTGCCTCTACCTAGGATCGAACTCACAACCTCCTGATTGTGAGGCAAGAGCAGCTTGCAACCCTTCCTGCTGGCTTCCCCATTGACTTTCTGGGATAGTCAGCAGGCAAGGTTGTAACTGAAGATTATGTCATTGTGAAGTGCTGCATCCAGTGATAAGTGCAAACTGGTTGACACGTGCCCTTATCATGATCACATAACTGCAGGGATGCTGGCATGGCCAGAATACTAAGGTTGAACACCATTTGTTCAGTGCTGTCATGGCTTCAAATAGTCTCTTAACAAATGATTGACCATCGTAATGGGGGGCGAAACTTCCAGGCTTTCAAGGCCATATAGAAGGCCAAAAGAATTGAGTAGGGCAATCTGAAAGTTGGGAGGTAACTTGTTTTGAAGGGTTGGCACTGAGAAAGAGAAGAAAGGCTTCCTGAGTCCTACTAGGTTGTCTTGGTCCAAAGAAGTGATCTGAAGCATGCTTACCCTGCTGGATCTTGTGGGAGGGAGACAAGAGATATGGAAACTCCTGCAGATAACCTGTTCCAGGAAGGGCTTTAAAGGTAGAATGAACACTTTGAATTCCACCCAGAATTCTATAAGGAGTCCTTGCAGTTCACAAAATTGAGGTACTCAATGGATGAATGAATGTTATCTGGTACATCCATAACTAACCACACCATCACATGCTGGACCAAATGTAGCTTCCAAAAGGTCGTTGGGGCAGCCCCACACAATGTACATTACAGGGATCCAAACAGCAAATGATTACAGTAAAACAAACTCTAACCTATTTATCAGCCCCACCTATACCCATCCCCTCCACACATTTGGTTTTGGAGGCGTTACAGGAAAAGAAGAAGAAGAAGAATACTATCCAGCCTGGATGGTATTCCAATATAGGGAAACACATGGTCCACTAATCAAATAGAGGGATGGTCCAATAATCAAGTAGAGGGATGGTCCAAAAGAACTTTCTGTCCATCTGGAGAACTTCTGGTCTTCTGGTGAAAGTATAGCATAGTACCTTGTTGTATAGGGGGTGGGAAATAAATAAACCCATTAGTCAGAAGTGTACAGAGATACAATATGTCACATGAAAAAGGAAAAAAAAACTTTAATTAATCTCCTAAGAAATCATACAAAATAATTGCAGTTTATTCCCGAAAAAATTGTGCTGATTTGGGGGAGGTCAAGACCTCTGGTTCCCCAGCACTCTCATGTGCCTATTTATTATTCTTTAAAAATAATAACGAAAATAAGCAAAAGGGGTATAGTTCTCATGGATAGTTTCATTCCAGTTTGGTTACAAAATTAGCAATACTTTGAATGTTTATTTTTTAATAGACTGCAGCTATAAAAACCACCAGAGAAGGGGAGTACAATACTTATATGGTAAACTATGTAGATTTCCTGGCTTACCCAAGATGTATTTCAGAATTATTTGTAGATGCTTCCTGAATACAATAAATGATATTTTTTCCTCCCTATGGCTATGTTCACATAAACAAGTGAATCACATTATTCACATAAAATTCTTCCAAAATATGGCTTTCTTCTATCTTTTTTCAGAATTGTAATGGTACAGGTTATGTCCAAATAGTACCACATACATGCTTCCAACATGTCCATTTTTATAGACCTCTATAAATTTTATGCTGGGATATAAATTAAGGTTTCAATTGCTGCTATTTGCTTCTTCTTTTGCCCAAGGTATTCTTTAATGATAAAATCTCTTTTCCAAAGCTGAGAATATATAAACAGCATTGGCAACGCTGTTTGTTTATTCCTTTATTAATGCAGAGATTTCCCTACTTATCATGAAGATTTCACATTTGTTTACAAATAAAATTATCACAGTGCTGTAGGAGTGCATTGCCTACATATTCATTCCCATTAAATTTAGCTTCATTTAGTCTTGTATCTGGCAAACACAGGCTTTAATTCTCCAACTTCATCTTATTTTTATGTCTAATGAGGAAGGTATAGAAACATTCTGTGAATAAAAGTCCATTCACTGGGTATCTACCTACCCACCTTAATTTTTTAAAATTATTTTTCAGCAAAGTCTTGGGTAACATAAACTGTAGCTAGGCAACAGAGCCAGTAAAATATTTGTTTTGAATAAACAAATATATACACAGAAGATCCAATTATTAGACTTCTAATGTGGAAAATTCTATCAATTTTAATTAAGATTTTGGGGGAAAAGTAGCATGCAGTGGTAGGATTTTTTTTTTTAGAAATTCCTAAAATATAAGTAGACATTTTAGATAATTGTTGATATGAGTGCAAATCATCACCCAAAATTACACTGGTGAAATTCTATTACTTTATGCATGAAGCTAAAACTTGTTATAGTTTTGATTTTGGTACTTGCATATTATCTGGGCATCATCTTTTAGCTGTCTACAATTTGTCCAAAGCGTTTTTAACTAGTTTTTTTTTATCCTAAAGGGCTGAAGCAGTCCATAAGAATACAAGTAGAAGAACCTTAATGAGGGACCTATGTAGCCCAATATTCTTTCTTATACAGAGGCAAATCAAGCACATTTTGGAAAGTATAGAAGCATGAACAGGAGGGATAGTTCATTTCGATTGTTTCTTTTCAGGACTCGATAATTAAGACATGATGTCATAATTCACAAGACATTCTAATGCTTCTGTTTACTCCTATTACCAAGCCTGGGAGCATGACAAAGATAGAATTTCAGTGGAAACACCAAATGTAAGAAACATGAATATTGAAAAGCTTACTACAGGGCAAAATGAAATAAATCAGCCACATCAGCAAATTGAAATAGACCGGAATTGGAAATTTTCAGCCAGAAGATCATATTTTCATATTTAAGACATGGGGAAAAAAAGGAATGCTATTGTTTTCATGGCCAGAAGGATATAACAAAGACAATACTTGGATACACTTCAGTCAATGACCAGTTAATATTAATCAGACTTCATGTATGGCCCTTTTATATGACAACCATCCACATTTATGTTCTAATGCAAAAGAAGAGGAGATTGATATGTTTGGTATTCATTCAGAAATAACAGAACTTGCAAGCAAGCTAAGTTTCTTGTTGTTGGCGGCTACAACACTAAAGTTGCTAAGAAAACATTTGGACTTTATGCCTAGGAAACTGAAATGAAACAGAAGGACAATTTATCATTTCCCACAATCCAACAATAGCTTTGTTGTTAATATATTCTTCAAACAATCAAGGTGCCTTATATGTGGACATCATCAGATAGAGTACATAGAAATCAATCTGCCTATAATATTACTACAGACTTTATTATTACTACAGACAGATTGAAGAGCCCAGTTACTAGAGCAAAGACATGGCCAGGGA
Source organism: Diadophis punctatus similis (assembly GCA_023053685.1). Lineage (NCBI taxonomy): Eukaryota > Metazoa > Chordata > Lepidosauria > Squamata > Dipsadidae > Diadophis > Diadophis punctatus. The sequence continues at coordinate 68,521,844 of JALIGW010000001.1, read as the reverse complement.
TTGACTGTAACAGATCAGAAACTGCTGGTATGCATGCTCCAAGTCAAGTCAAGTCAAGCTAAAGTAGAAGAACAAAGACAATGAGTTTCCATAATATAATCTTGAACATGCACCCACAATTTTTAGGAAGATCAAGAATTGCTCTGAAGTCATGATCTTGGCAATGGAAATTGCCAAGAGAAGTCAAAACCAGGAAAGACAAAGATCTCAGGAAGGAACTTAAAGAATTTAAGAGAGCTGTTAAAAGAAAAAAGAAACAGTATTACGAAGTCATTGAAGATGGAAAGAAAGAAAAAGTAAGAAAATCAACACTGAAAATCCCTTATAACCATGATGGCAAACCTATAGAGCCTGTCTGCGGGCACACTAGCCATTGCCCTAGCTTAGCACATGCACGTGCGCCTCCCGCCGACCAGCTGGTCTTTGGGTCTCTGCTGCGCATGCGTGGAGGACGGGGCCATCCCCAATCTCTGCAGATTCCCCCCAGCATGCCCTACCTTTCTACTCCATTTCTGCCACCCACACCAACCTGGAAGCCAAAATGGGGCGTGGGGGCACCACCAACAGTAACTCTGCTTGTTCCTGCAGCATCTTCCTGATTACGGCCAGAATCAGGGGCAAGGGTGGGAAGGCGTAAAGGAGTCCCCCCGGGCCCCTGAGGGCATCCACTCCCTCTACACCATGGGACGGAAACCTGCAAAAATAATGGGGAAGGTGCACGCTGTCCACGCCACAGCCGAAAGGCAAGGGAAGCACTTCAAAGAACAGCTGATAAAGCAAGCCGCAGCTCCAACCATCAGCCGAAATCGTTGACAATTGGTCTCAAACCTTGAGCAGGGCCAAGATTTAAAAAGCCCTGCTCCTTAGCACGGTCCACGCAGCCAGCCCCAAGCAATTCAATAAAGCAGCTTACTCGGGCGCCCAAAGGCAGCACGAGACAGGCACTTACAGTCAAAGTCGCATAGATCCTTAGGTAAACAAAAAAATGTCATTCCAGGAAAAACAGAAAATAAAAATCAGGGAAAGTCCAGGATGGATTAAGAAATAGCACAATTGAACAATCCAAAGCTCACAGGAGCTGAAGGAAAAGCGTCCATGAGCTGAGGACTGAGTTGAATGACTGAGGACATCATCAGGGAGGCAGATCCTCAGAAAGTTCAACCCAGTCCATAGAACTATGGGGCTAGAGTAACCCATCCTGGACTCTTCCTTCAATGTGTGGGAAAACATAATGCTTGGTAGATTATAAAATTGTCCATTTCCTGTCACATAACTCCCACCCCCAACAATCTGCTATTTAACTTTTTACTCTCTATACATAAATTCAAGATTTATCTGATTTCCTCTCAGACACCTCCCTTTTTAAAGGCAAGATTAAACTTCAAAAATCACTCTGCTGGAAGTTAAGGGAAGGTGGGATCATCCCTTATAATGGGATGGTGATAGATCTACCCATACAAACTTCAGGCTTCATGGCAAAATATCACCTCAGGATAGTAATGTTTGTTTGTTTGTTTGTTTTAAAAAACACCTCCACAGTGAATCATGGTGTGATGGTAGTGGTGAATCATATTTTTTTTTTCATGCTTTCAGCTGGTTAATGATAGCAATAAAGTTATTTGAATTTTGAATTTTTCATGCTGCTATCTTGGTAATATTGGTCTCCGCCTCCTCCTTTTTTATCCTGAATCAATCACATGAATTATTCCTACTAATTAGTGGAAAGAAGATGATACTTGATCATCCAAGGATATAAAGAACTAAGAGCAAATAATAAGAATCATGAGGGAAGGGCCAATCACAAGGGTCATTCCAGTCCAGTAGATTTTTAGCAGGGTTTCAAAGTATTATGATGCCAAGCAGTATTTGTTATTTGTTCTTGTCACCAAGGGGACATAAAGGAATTTGAAATTACTCAAACTATAATGAGTGCAGAATGGAGTAGTCAGTCTGATGTAAAAAGAGCATGTAGAAACCATATAATACAAGAATGGTACTTGTACTTTTAGTCTGAGCTCCATCTACCTAGCTATTCAGCTCTGTCAAGAACACTACTGTATCTTTTCTCCCTTTTTTGAAAGTGGTTTGAAAAGATGGCTTTTTATTGCATTACAGATGATAATTTATAATAATTCCTGTCTAGTTTAATGGAACTGTCTGGATGGACAGAAGTTGTTTCCAATCATCCATGTCTCTGTCTCTGTCTCTGTCTCTGTCTCTGTCTCTGCCAAGCCCTCCCTCCAGGGATGAAATGCTCCCGGTTCGCTTTTACCTGTCTGTCATCGGTGAGCCGATCGCGCAGGTAGCATGGCGCTCCGCCCACCCACCGGGACACTGCCATTTGAGTTCTTTTACCCTCTGCATATGCATAGAACACTTTGTGCATGTGCAGAGGGTAAAAGAACTCAAATGCCGTTGTCCCGGCGGGTGGGCGGAGCGCTGCGCTACCTGCGCAATTGGCTCACCGACGACAGACAGGTAAAAGTGAACCGGGAGCATTTCACCCCTGCCTCCCTCCCTCTCTCTCTGTCATCTATCTATCTATACAGATGTATTAGCCTCTCAACTCCTAATTCTAATATTAGAAATAGAGGAATAATCATAGATAATCTTGAAAAAGACATTTCTCATGATGTGAGAGTATTTTTGGCCAGAAAATCCAAAAGCAAAGATTCAAAGCACAGGAGATTTTAGGAACTGCATATAATCTGTGTCTTAAAGATAAAGAAAACTGATACAGGTGAAAAAAATATTGAGATTCATCCACTTTAAACAAATTTATTATGAAATAGAAATAGAAACAAGAAATTCTGGCCTAAATTTAGGAGGACAAAATAGTCAACCATCGTTTCATTTTTGTCTTAGTATATGGTATGATTGAGATAATCATACAATCCCAATCATTTTAGAATAAAATTTAAACATCTGATCTAGCCAATAATAGAATGAAAAGGAAATAAGAGAAAGCTTGCTTGAAAGTGACATCCATTTAAAAAGGAAGGAAGGAAGGAAGGGAGGAAGGGAGGGAGGGAGGGAGGGAGGAAGGAAGGAAGGACCTTGCTATAGTTTATTATATTTGTATCAATTTTCTTTGTAAAATGTATGTGATTTACATATCTATTTCTACAGCAAATTTTACAGTTCTAAAGGAACAAGAGGTTTGTGTGTGTGTATATACACATACTCACACACACAGAAAGAAAGAGAGGGAGGGAGAGAGAGATTTTTTACTATACACTGTATAAGTACATGTCTTCATGAAGGATCCAAATTGCCTATTTGGCAAGGAAACAGAACAGAACAGAACAGAACACAAAAACAGGGACTAGTCTAAAGTTACTTCATTCTTTGATTCTCTTTCTCCCAAGAAAAATAAGAGTATCAATAGGAATATCACTGGACCAATCCAGTGAGTGTCAAAAATATCAAGAGCACAATTAGGAACTTTCACTAATATTTGCATTTATGTCCTCACCTGCACAGATATGTACCTACAATGATTTAAAGTCTTTAAACATTTCTTAGTCTAGTTTCTTACAAGCACTTTTTGATGTTCCATGCTGTGCTTCATTTTTGATGTTCCATGCTGTGCTTTAATCCTCATGGAAGCTAGTATGATTCCACTGGAGGCAAGAATCTGCATTTGCTGACATCCTTCTTAGCTTAAATGCCTGCTTTCTGGCTTAAACGCTGGCCCCATTAATTCTCCTTGATGGTATTTTATCAAGGTACAATATCTTGATATATATGCACAGTCATACATTTATCATTCTTTAACAATACCCCAATTTCTATGACGGACAAGTGGTCTATTTTTTACTCACAAATTTGTAGCATATGTGATCAAAAATTCCTATCTACAGAAATTTTCATCTGAAGACATAAGGTGCCTTACTTATGGGGTTATTCATTTATCCTATTGTATTTACTACTTTTTTTTAAAAAAAAACATCCTTTATATTGTTTTACCTTATTTTATTCAATTTTTCCCTTCCCTTGGTTTTATGTCTAAAGTTTTTTGTTTCCTAAAACTGTTATACTGACTTGGTTGTATTTGGTAATTGGTTCTGAATTTTTTTTCTTACCTTGCTGGTCATGAACTGTATTTGAATACAGTTGAAGAGTATTCGGAGACTTCAGTTGGTGCAAAATGCGGCTGCGCGTGCTGTGGTGGGTGTGCCAAGGTACACCCACGTTACACCTATACTCCGCAAGCTGCACTGGTTGCCCATCGGTCTCCGGGTACAATTCAAGGTGTTGATCATCATCTTTAAAGCCCTGCATGGCTTAGGACCAGGTTACCTTCGGGACCGCATTCTGCCTCATACTTCCCTTCGACCGGTTAGGGCCCACAGAGTGGGTCTCCTCCAGGTCCCGTCAGCCAAACAATGTCGGTTGGCGGGCCCCAGGGGGAGGGCCTTCTCTGTGGGGGGGGGGGCGTGCTCTGGAACCAACTTCCCCCAGAGACCCGTACCATTCCCACCCTGCTGGCCTTCCGAAAAGCCGTCAAGACATGGCTCTTCCTGCAGGCAGGGGGAGGAGACTAATTCCAATCTGAGCTCCCCCCCGGTATGACTGATGGTGAATATTTTTAACGTTTTGTACATTTTTAATTGCCATTTTTAACTTCTGTTTTTTATTAGTGTTCTCGTAAAATTTGTTGTACGCCGCCCTGAGTCCCTCGGGAGTAGGGCAGCATAAAAGAACCAAAAATAAATAAATAAATAAATAAATAAATAAATAAATAAATAAATAAATAAATAAATAAATAAATAAATAAATAAATAAATAAATAAATAAATAAATAAATACATTTTGAATTTGAATGCTCTCACTATCTTTGAGATTATTTTATTCCCATGTGTGTGCATATTAGAAAGTGAGAAGCAGCAGAAAATTAAACTAAATGAGAAGGATTTGAGGGTATAAAGGGAACCAGTTGCTTAGATTCATACATTCCGCCCTGTATCATTATGAAAAAAAGATTGAATATATTATTGGATTGGATTAGCCACCAAAATAAGAAAATTTGCAGATAATTTTAATGCAGCTCATTATAATTGGAAAACAAAGGGATGAAGGTGAGGCAAAGAGACAAAGAGTTATCTGTTCAACAATCTTAAAATATGCTTAATGCTGTTGATATTGTATGCCTGGTAGAAAGACAGCTAAGATCTCACATACTATTCTAATTGTGGCTACTTTTTGATTTTCTTTCAGCATTTGCAAAGCTGTCTGCCTCTATTTCCTCCCTTAGTAGATAAATTTGTTCATTTTTCTTCAGGGGACAAGATTCCCTATCTATGAGTAATACTGGTCCCCATCCTGATTTCCCACGCCTACACATACATATTAATTGGATTGAATAAATATAAGCCCAAATTGTAAAAAAAAAAAGTAAATATCCCTGGGGTTATCTGGAAAAGACCATTCTGTGAACAGGACCTTCCCAAGTCAGTTTGATAAATGATTTTGCCTAAGTATAATAAATGCAGTTTTCCCCAGGTAACCAGCTGAAAATTACACAGATATACAGGTTCCCTTCCTCAGGTATTACTTTTATCAGTGCAAGACAATATCTTCTGTATGCAGAGGAGGTGATTTGCCGTTTCTTCTCCTGTTGCTTCCTGATTTCCCCTCCCTCCGGCATGCCTACATACTAGTGGTGGGTTCCTACCGGTGCGGTCCACTCTGTCGTCCTGGTAGCAGCCCGACGATTGCGCAATTTGCACGCAATGGCTCTGGTGCTGTCTTCGCCGGTCCGTCGCATGGTGCCATCTTTTTTTCTGCATATTTGGCCTTTTTTATGCTTCCTGAGCATGTGCGGAAGCAAAATCTTGTGAGGGGATGCGCGCAAGAAATTTTGATTTTTTGCTTCTGCGCATGTGTGATGATGCGCGTGCAGCGCACCAGTAGGCAGGTAAGAGGAACCCGCCCCTGCTATATATGGTATGTATTTAAAATCTTGCTGTAACACTGTTTAGTACATCAGTATAGCGTGACACTATATAGTACTGATCAATTAATCAACCAACCAACCAACCAATAGATCCCATCCCAAGCATGCTCATAAAAGCAACAGCTGATTCTTCATCAAATGCAGCAATGAAAATTCATTTATTTCTGTATTCTGATTTCAGATACAAAGATAAGTAATTCAAACACAGAATTAGTGTGATGCAGTGATTAAGTTGTTGGATTTAGGAGCAGGAATATTTGGTTCACAGCCACACTTTGCCATGGGGTGACCTGGAGTGGCAGACCTTATCTCTCAAGCCAACCTACTTTACAGGGTCGAAAAGAATTGAAAAGTTCTGAGCTCCTGAAGGAAAGATCATGTATATCTCTAACAAAGAGGATGCCCAGTTAAAAGATATGACTTGGTATCCACAAATTATGAATTAGTGCCAAATTGTGCATATACGTCAGTGGGAAGTTCCAATGCTGGCCAGCTATCACTGGCAACGTTCTCTCTTGGTGTAATTACAGAAGGCAGCATCCAATTAGTGGTTTTCATCATCGAGAGAGGAAAAAACAGATTTGTAGCTCTTTGGGAGCCATCAGAAACTCATAAAGGAAATTGGAGACAACATGGGATTTGCAGAAAGAGGAGAGAAAAAAAGTCCTGTTGCTAGAATGAAGCTCATCTGTGGGATGTTGTTTTCTGCTCATTCTTTTAAGGATAACTGTTGGATTGATGCAACACAGAGCCTTTTAGAAGAAGCAAAGAACAGCTTTTAAGAAGTTATTATAATATATATTATAGACATTTATAAAATCAGTTCTGAGGTCAGCTTAAGAGGCTGAAGACAGAAAAGGAAATTGACAATTGAGGTCCAAAATCATTCCTTAAAATATTGAGAGAGTTGTTTTTTCCTGAGGGATGATTTAGTTTCTGAGGGAACTAAAGTGGGCCTAATAAGAAAAGGATGTTGGGAAGGGCCTACTGAATCCAGGTCATAGGAGGACTATTTTATTTGAAGAGAAATAATTTTTAAAAAATTTGCAACTCTTCAGAAGCAACAAAAACTTTTCCATGATTTTTGAAAAAAACATTTAAAAATTATTTGCCTCATTGAGACAATAGCCCTGTAATATTCTTTCGAGTTTGGCTTTCCGTGCAATTTTTTGTTTTTGTTTTGGAAACAGTATGGAACTGATTTATAACTGCTTTCTGATTATTATTTTTAACTTCCCAGTCTAGCTACTAGCCCCTTGATTTCCTCTTGATCTCTGATTCAACTATTAACTAGGTCCTGCTCTGCTTCCAAAGTAAGACATCTTAACTTATTTATTTATCTATAAATAGGACTCTGGGCAGATCATAAACAGGGGTTAAAAACAGGGCAAAACATCAAACCAATACAATAAATGAAAATGTTAAAAATATATTATAAAGCCACATAAAATTAAACACCAATTTGGCTGATACAAGGTAATCTTCATATTTAACAATCAACATAGCCAGCTCTACCATAAACCCCTGCTCATAGGCAGAACCATAGTTTAAACCCTTGCTTTAAACCATTATTTTTCAAGCCTGGCAACTTTAAGATCTGTAGACCTCAGCTCCTAGGACCGTGATGGCGAACCTATGGCACGCGTGCCACAGGTGGCACGCGGAGCCATAGCGGAGGGCACGCGAGCGTTGCCCACCGGCAAACCGGAAGTGCGGAAAAACGCACTTCCGGTTTGCCGGTGAGCTGTTTTTTGCACTCCGGAGGGTTCAGGGAAGCTTCCTGAAGCCCCGGAATGCAAAAAACGACGAAACGGACAAACCGGAAGTGCGTTTTTCCGAACTTCCAGTTTGCCCGTTTCGTCGTTTTTTACTGTCCCAGGCTCCGGTAAGGCCTTTGCGCGGGGGTGGGTGGGTGTGCACATGCGCAGGGGGCAGCATGTGTGTGGGGGTGTTGTGTGCATGCGTGGGGGGAGGGAATGGGTGTGGGTACGTATGCGCACGCTAGCGCGCGCACCCCCCCTTTTTGGCACACGAACCAAAAAAGATTCGCCATCACTGTCCTAGGATATATGCTGTCTGGGAAATTTTGGGATTTGAAGTCCACACATTTTAATGTTACCAAGTTTGAAAGATACTATTTTAAACATTCAATCAGGAACTGATATATTTCTCTAAGCATTATACAACTAGGACAAACATATGGAGAAGGGAGACTGAGAATGTGTTCAAAGGTTGCGGCCAACCAGCATCCACACTAAGAGTAAGTAAAACCAACTATTAACAACAACAAAATCAATCTTTTAAAATCCTTTTTTTCATGAGTTTTGACAGAATGTTGCATGCTGGATAAAGTACCAATCTTGATTGTGTCAATAAGGATTAAATATTTTCCTGCAGTAAAACATTGGAAGGGGGAAACGGCTGCTAAATTCCAGAGTAATTGGAAATAGGCTATTAATATCTCCTGCACAAACAATGGGTGGTCATTACAAAATCTCTATGTTTGAGATAGATAATCATGTAAATAGTGACTGTAAACTGTATTGAGCACTATGCCTGTGCAGCACCCTTGGGAAGGAAATGGAACTACCTTACTGGATAGAAAAACTTGAAGATTTTATATATAAAAAAGATCTATTTCTTTTTCTATTATGTAAGTATGTCTGTGGATTTGGAATAAAAGAAACTGGATGAAAATAACTTTTTCCCAGCTTGTTACAAGCTTTATAGCTGCCGTTGCCTTAAGAAAGTGCAAAACATTCTTAAATAGCAATAGCAATAGCACTTAGACTTATATATCGCTTCATAGTGCTTTACAGCCCTCTCTAAGCGGTTTACAGAGTTCAGCATATTGCCCCCCACAATCTGGGTCCTCATTTTACCCACCTCGGAAGGATGGAAGGCTGAGTCAACCTTGAGCCGGTGAGATTTGAACAGCTGAACTGCTGAACTGCAGTGCTGCATTTTAACCACTGCACCACCTCGTCTCTTAAAGATCCATCTCATCATGGGCACCCATTTTTTGAACTATTACCATCTGGCAGACGGTACAGGATAATAAAAACAAGGACAAATAGGCTGAAAAACAGCTTCTATACCAGGGCAGTAACCATATTGAATTATAGTGCAATATTAATGCAATATCAGGGGTTTTCAATTCAATTGTATAGAATGCGAAGGATATATATTTGTGTTTTATTTTTATATATAGTTATAATGTACACTGAAGATGGCATTTAATTTCTTTGTACGAGGTGTAATGACAATAAAGTAAAGTAAAGCAAACTAAACTAAACTAAACTAAACTAAACTAAACTAAACTAAACTAAACTAAACTAAACTAAACTAAACTAAACTAAACTAAACTAAACTAAACTAAACTAAACTAAACTAAACTAAACTAAACTAAACTAAAGAGACAAAATAAGTACAAAGTTTTAACAGAGTTGGGATTCAGCTGAGCCCCCAAACTCTTGCAAAAGTGGACTTTGGTCTACCCTACTTCTTGGGATGTTTTTAACATGCCATGCCATGACCCTTCAATGGAGAGAAGTTACATGCTCCCTCTTTAGATTGTGAAGGATATGTTTTCCATTCCACTTAAATTCTATAGCTGTCTCCTTTCCCAGCCATGAAATTCTTCCGCCCAAATCTCATTAGCTATTTGTCAAAGCTCACAAATTATGTGGCAGGGGGTTATATTTTATTATAGTCACGATGCAATACTGTAATTGTTAACTTTTATTTCAATTAGGCAGAAAGTGACATGAAACTAAGGTTATGACAAAAAACATTTTTGCATTAAAGAAAGGAAGTCTTGGGCATTTTAATGTTGTCGTGTAGATAATTTTTTCCCATGCACATCATTTTACAGCACAATGGACCTCTTTAGCCAGAGGGAATAAGGCTAATTTACATTTCTAAAATGTTCTTTGAGAAATGTTGTGCACATGTTGAGCATTTATTTTTTTAAGTCTATAATAATAATAAAAAACTCTGTATGATTGAGACTCTGTCAGGTCATGCAGTAATGTATGGGTGCATCAGTTGATGGATTTGGGGTACTTTTTAGGGGTGGCAGGTTTTCTATTTGCCTGGTTCTATGACACATAGGTATGGCCTGCAGCTGTAATAATAAGGAAGCCC